>JARHVA010001091.1:1120000-1770000 GCA_037957365.1 Torreya grandis | reverse complement strand
CTTTTTGAATATCTTGATTGGTGGTTTATGTTCCACTTTTTCCTTACTAAAAGGGGGATTAATTTATTTTACAATATTGGATGACTATGACTGTGGAAGGTCCAAATCCAAATCTACCAATGAATCGGTCTCACTTAGTCCTAACTTCTTCTCTAATACCATATCTATGTTAAATAAATGTTAGAATGATTTAGATGTCTCATATAGTAATTTAGCCTTGAAATTGATTATGAGGCCTCTATAAAAAAATTATTTTACCTCTAAATTTTTTATCTAAAATATCAATTATTTCATGCATGATTTTAACCATAAAATGTAATCACTCACTATTACTTACTTACCCTAGTGTAATCAAAGAAACCTCTCATATGTGACTCTAAGTCCCTTATTTTGTATGCATTACATTATAAATACTTATTCTAACTCATCATATGTATGTATTGAACCACTTGGGAGTGAAATATGAAACTAATTTAATTACTCACCCTCTAGAGACTATGGAAATAACTATAGTAAAAATACTAGTGACATTGCCATGGCTTTCCCATAATCTTGAAGGTGCAAATATGGCTCTTCATGCCCATAAATTTTTTGTAACATTTGGGTGGCAACTTTGTAGTGAATATTTAGTGTGTAATATAATTTCCTTGGATGGCATTGGAATCAACCCAAGATTGGTATACTTTAGTTTCCAATGTGAGATGGTGTACTTGTTTTTATAAATCACCCACGGCATGGATCAAGGAGATTACCTATTGTGAACGTATACTAACATCATCTAAGGGTTCATTTAACTCTTAAATCTTATTATTAATCTTAGACATTATTACACTACATTGTAAAATAGTAGTGGGTGAGCTCAATGTAACATTTAGAGGGGTGATAGCTTGGACTTAGAGGGATATAAGTTATCATCCTCATTTAGGTTAGGATGAGAAACAAATGAAACTGTAGTAATTGGGAGTACTGGAGATTCATTGGCATCCCTTATATTATTAATTTGTAAATAATTATCACATGTTAATGGAATATAAACTACATTATCATCATGTGAGTGTAAATTATGTAAACTATAATAATAATAATAATAATAATAATAATAATAATAATAATAAGTGTGTGTGTGTGTGTGTGTGTGTGTGTGTGTGTGTGTGTGTGTGTGTGTGTGTGTGTGTGTGTGTGTGTGTGTGTTTAGGATTTAATAATCAATCAATTTGAATACAAGGATTGGGATAAGTATAGAGATAAATAGAATTAGTAGACTCAATTTTTTCTCCACTAACATCATAATACTCATTATTATTCCAAGGTTCATCAAAATCAAAGTTTAATTCACTAATAGAGGTAAGAGTATAAGAATTTGTAGTCACATGTTTACTAAGAGAGAGAGTAGAATAATATTTTAAATTTTTACTACCATGCAATATATCATCATTTGTAGGTGTCATGCAATGTATTATTTATTGGTTATTAGTGGAGTGCATGTATGATCATTATTTTCAATCTTGGAGTTAAAGGTAAAAAAATTATCAATCATATTTTCATTTGACATATTATAACATGTAGGAGAAGGGTTAGAGATATTTGAATTATCAACATTTTTCAAAGCATCATTATGTTGAGCTTAGAATGTAAAATAAAGTGATAAAATAATTTCATCTAATTTAGTTTGTGCATTGCTAAAAGGTGTAATATCATTTGTACATGCTTTTTCAAATTTAATTGAGAAGGGTAAAGACTGTGCATTATTATTTTTTATATTTCTTAAATCATGCAAAAGTAGATTTCATTTATTGTACTTATATTGTTTTAATTTGAATAAGGAGGTAGAAAAAGTGGTTGAAAATATAGGGTCACATTGGAAAAAATCACTACCAAAAAAATGTTCTTTTGACATTGTATTGTTATTTTGATTTTGAGAAGTAGGATAATAGGGAGAGGAAAGAGAATAAGATGCATCTAATCTATCCTCATCAACACTTACATTATCATACTCATAGTAATCATCATATCCACCATTACATTAATAATCATCATTATCATTATAAATGAATTAATTATCATGTGCTATTGTGTAATATTAAAAAATTGTCCATTCATTCTTATAATTATGATAAAAGGCTATAAATTCATCAACTGGGTGAGGGGCAAGAGGCTTCTTTGATGTCATTTTAAACTTACCAAAGAAGATAATTTAAAAAATGAATAACAAGCACACAATAGATATAATTTAATCTAAAATAGGTATATGTGCAAATATAGGAAATATTTAGCCTAATGTATATAAAAAAAAATTAGAATTTTATTTGAAACTCTAAAGTCTAATTTTTTGATGTATAGGGACCTAGTATGCAAATATAGGGTTTTGAAGGGTTTGTTAGAAAAAATTTAATTGTATTAAATTAATAGAAACCTAATATAAAAATGATTTGGATCAGTTAGTTTGTGAAAAAAATAAGAAAAAATATAATTTTATAAACCCTAATTTATTACAAAAAAATGAAGAAAGTAAACCTATGATGAAAGTAGGGTTTTTAAGCAATATTCAAAGCAAGTCAAGTTCACCAAATGTTTTAACTATTTAGGATTTAGTACATGTAAATACTAGGTTATTAAAGGGATGATTACAATATGTAAATAAGGATAAATATTGTAAAAAATTAATTGGATAGATTTACCTAGAATAGTAAAGGCAATGAGGAAATGTACTTATCTGGAGTGAAATAGGTGTTGTCAAGTGTCAAGAAGGCTGGAACAAGCTTGGAGATCAATTAGGGGTATTTCATTCTAGGATTATAGTTAAAAAATAGCTTTAGAAAATAGCATCATTAGGAGGACAATATCACTATAGTGTTAATGTCTAATTATGGCATTGATGTCATTTGGTGGAGATACTACCTAAGACTTTCAAAGATACTGCAAGAGAGTTTTAGAGACCTGAAGGTAAATTTTTAGATCCTGGTCATTTTTTTATGTCACTATTTTATTAGATGTTATCCAAAACCTTATGAACACCTGCACACATGAAATAACAACATGATAAAATGTAAAAGGAAGGAAAAAACTAGGTTATGGGATATTACGATAATGTGGTACATAAACCCTAATATCATGGATGTTTCCTACATTAAATCTAATGATATGGGTCTTAGATTGTATGTATATATCTGATATGGAACATGTATAATAAAGGTGCATAGTATGCTAAAATGACTTTCACTTAGGCCTTTTTTTGATTAAACATGTAAATCTAGGTGTGATAGTTGAGTAATATGTAGTATGATGAGCTATATTATTTATTTATTTTATGTATTTATGTGACAATATAGTCATTTTTAGATGTAAAATGTCTTATGAGGATTTTTATATATAATTAACTTTGATTTGAATGTAATACCCTTATTCTAGAAAAAAATATGCAAAAGAGAGATAAAATCATAGGAGAATCCTCAAGGAATGGTTGGGACCCAAAACATGGTGAGAAAGTGATTGTTGGACACTAGCACTGAAAGTGGACATTGGCACATGAAACTAGCACCAACACCAATGCTAGTGTCTTGATGTCTCAAAACTAAGTAAATATTGGGTAGAATAGGTCAGGGGGCCTATTAATGAGAGGGGATGACATAATACCACTAGGGGTGTAGTAAATAGGAAAAAAATACATAAGAAAGACCAAAAAACCCAAAATGATCATGTGAACAAGAATCACATCTATCACTAAGACCTTCCTATGAAAGAGAAATAAAATACATGGTACTTGTGGTTTTTTGACCAAATTAGAGTGTGTATAGTATATAAATCAAATATAGATATGTAATTAATGTAACAAAAAATCTGATCTAAAACATAAACAACACAACACTTTCTTTTTTATTTTTTAATTCAAAAACAAACTAGATTAGGATTTCAACTTCTCTAATTTACTATAAATAAGTATTTTAAATTAATTAATAAAATTGAAATAATAAATGCAATTTATGATTTTATATTTTAAATATAATAATGATAACACTTTTTACTCACGAAAACAAATAAAATCAAATATATACTAGCCTTGTATATGCACCTATGATTGTCTAAATTCCTATGATTGCCTAGGTGATTGTTTGGAATTCAAGAAACTTGTTTAGAAATTAAAAATTAAATGTTATATAGGTTGGAAATGACTTGATTATTTGATAATATTTTCATTAAATTATTGGTAGAATGTTTTTTTTATTGAAATAAATTTGATCTATTGGAATGTAAACATAATCAAAACTAGCTATTTTTTTTTTTTTTGTAGAAAAGACAATGAAAAGAAACATATCTCTTTCCATATCAAATTTGATATTTTTTTAATATTAAAACTAATGTATTAAAACTAAAAATATTCTAATCTAATATAATAAATAAATAAATGTTGGAAATAAAAGAGAACTCCAACTTGACTAAGGCATAGATCAGTTGACGTGCATGTGATGTATTTGATAAGATAATCCTTATTATACTAACTCCTTATGTTCTTGTATAAATATTGGAAAATCTCTAGTTAGAGGATAAAAAATCTTTGGAATAATATGGAGGAAAAGAAGATACACAACCATAAATGGAGAGCAATTGAACTAAGGTTGGCTAATGTCCTAGCTTGAAAAGTCTGAGTTTCATACACCAAAAATAATTATTCACTTGTAATAATGTGTTCAAATAAAAAATAATACAGGTTGGATCTTCAATTAATTTTAGTAGGGTTGTGATTTTGAAATATTCAAAATAACAACTTCTAATGATAATTTCCAAATTTAAAATCATGCAAAAAATGGCCTTCTTGTAGAAAAAATTAGGAGCCTGCATGGGGGAGTTAAACTAAGTCCCACGGGGATTTAAAATTAAGAAGAACTAAAGAAGATCAAAAATAGAATAATGAGTGAGTTTGTATTGATTATAATAATAATAAGGTGATAAAATTAAGAAACATGACATTAAACTTATAAAATGCATCAAAATTAGAGTCATAAGAGCTAATTTTTGAAGGTGCTTGAATTGTGATGGAATAACCCTTTCTTGTAAGGATGGTTACACAACTACCACCCCAAAGGACAAACAAAACTACCCTCAAGAGTTACACATTTCCCCTACATTTAAAACAAAACTAACCTCATATGATGGGTTTACAAGGGTGGTTTATAAAACTGGCCTAACGAACCTATCACAAATAGGGAAGTTTTATAACTAGGAACGTGGTTCTTTCATCAAAAGGGGTGGTTTCATAAAAAATGGAGGATTATAGAAATGAGACATAGTAAAGTTTCAAAGGCCACTATAATGGGTTTTTGAGGTGCTTACGAAATAAATAAGAAGAATAAGAAGATGAGATATAGAGAGTTCTCTATCAAGCAAAAAATAATAGATCATTATATCATCATTAGATTTGTCGAAGGAATGTTGTACCAAGTAGATTTTGGGTGCATACAGGTTCATTAGGAAAAAAATTATGTCAACACCTTCAATCATAAGTTGTTTAAGTTCCCAACTTGTAAGATCCATTATTTAACTTCTTCAACCACTTAACAAAATTTAAAGTTGTCATTACAACTACAATAGACTAGAATAACTATTCAGTAGTTGTTATGAGTTTGTCAAGAAAATGTACATGTTGTTATAGTTTATTCACTGTAGGTTGCATTATTCCATTCACCATAAGTTAACTGTGCCTATTTACTATGGGTTGGGTCTATCTAGTACATTTAATATAATACTACTTAATTTACTATGGGTTGTCCCTACCCATATTGTTATAGGTTGTCACTGTATAGATTTCTACATGCTAGTCTTATTTGATTAAGATATTTAAACACATGTTATTAAGCATAAACCAATATATTAAATATATCCATAATGCATCTGAATCATAAAATAAACCATTTTATTTATATAATCATAAATAGTATATGCATCATCTTTATTTAGTACTATTGATAGGAAGAGTAAACAAAATTTATCTTTTGTATCTAGGAAGTTTGGTAATAGAAAAATCAAGTAAATATATTACATACTTAACTTAGGTTATTTTGATAACTCATCAAACCCCACAACTTAATGGGTTGTTCATCCTTGAGAAACTATATTTTTTTGCATTTCATGATCACATAAAATTTTGATTGAACCCATACTTTCCATAAAATCCTTGATGGGCTTACAACTTCTTGAATTTCTTATCCTCTCCCTTCTTATCAACCTAGTTTTACCCTGGCCAAATAGGAACGAGATACCAAAATGGTGGAGGTTTATAGGTAATGGCTAACTACTTAAAATCCTCTTTTATTACAATTATAATATATGTATAGACTCTATTAAGGGCATATTTGAAGTTATATCTATATAATGGTTCTTTCCTTCTCAACCTAGGGACTAGTTCCTACAATATAGATATACAAGTAATAAATGCTTCTTGGACAATCTCAGTTTGATGTGAGCCAATAATTTTGATCTATTTTCTATTCCTTCAAAAACCATGTAGAAAATTCTCTCCTTTTCATTATTGAGATCCATTCTTCCTCTATCAATTCAAGCTGAGTGGCTTCTCATCTAATCATTACTGTAGTTTCCTTTTATTTTGCATGGTATTCCATCAGTTTTTTCTTTTTCTTCTTTTCATTTTAAAAATAGGAGAAAAAATATGTTAGCATAACATCACCCACATATAAGTATGGGTTGCATTCTACATCATACATAACAATGTAGTTATGCATATAAAATTCACATATGTCATGATCACACCTACCTAATACATTAATTTTGACTAATTATTATTACTATTATGATTATGGACATTGTATTGTAGATATTATAATTCATTTCAAAACATTTAATTTGGTTTTAAATATATCTTTATACAACATTTTCTTATGTACTTGCATAATTTTTATGATGATCAAATATTATTGATGCATTTGTGGGTTTGATTGCAAGTTTATTACAAATAAGCATAGGTTGATTCTAGAATCTTGTGTGTAATGACAAAGGTGAAGTCCAAAGTGAATGTAAAATCATGGTGCAATGGTGTCACTATCCAATTTGAGTCTTTTTATTATTAATTTTTAGTTGTGTTGGTTCACTTTGATTATTATTCTTATGTCAATTGAATTCTTTTACTATTTTGATTTATAATTTTATTTATTATTGTCATTTTTTAGCAACCTAATGCACATTGGGATGAGAACATGTTTGTTCTAACATCAATGTCGAGATTTATGAGAAGGTTGGATGCAAATATCATTTGAATGTAAATAAATTTTTGTTGAAGTTCATAATAACTTTGATAAGTTTATGATTACTTACTCAAAAGACCAGTTTGGTCTTGAGTGGCAATAGCAAGTGTTTACCAAAAAGGGCCAACACTATAATCTTATAATTCCATGATTAGATTGAGGAAATTGAATAAATTTTAAGTTATTAAAAGAACTAAATTAATTTTACATGTTATAGTCCATGAAAGGACTAAGAAGGAATGAAAACTAAGCCAATAAATGGTTATGGTTTGAAAGACCAAGGTAATGGCATTAGTTAAAAATGCAACCATAATTCAAATATACTTAGGTCAATGTCATTTTATGTTTCACCATGGTCAAATAACCAAACCATGAAGGTATTTATTGGTTAAATTTTGGCATATTCAATTAGGTTTATCATTTATTCATTTCATTTTGGTGGCTTGGTGGACAGTTTGCATGGTGATATTTGGGGACTGTAAGCAAGAAGCCAAGGGTTTTGAACTCAACTTCATGACTGTAGAATCTAAGTGTGTAATTTTTGATGTGGGAGTTCCATCTGGTGGAATGATGAATTCAAATAGATATAACTTTAATAATATTAAAATTTAGTATAAATAAAAGAAAAGGAAAAAAAGGGAGAAAGGATGATTATGGTGGAAAATAAAGAAAAAGAAGAAATAAGATTTGGGTTGAGCCTTTGTAGTATTAAATTGTGTTTTGATACTAAGTGTATTATTAAGTTATTTTAAATGAATCAATGTGTTATTTGGTGCTTAATTTAAATAAATTAATGGTTTAAGTTTTATAAGCATATAGGCTCCTGAATAGACCTAAATCTATTTATTCTTTATAAAAATTGATCAAGGAAATACTAAAGGGTGAGACCATGAGAATACCTCACTCATGGATGTAATATGGGTCATCTCAAATGAAAAAAATATTCATTGGTTTATCTATTATTTTGGTTTTGTGTTTTGGTCCTTTTAGATGATTTTGGGTGTTTTGGGTTTTGAACCCTCATTTCTTTTAAATTTTTATTCAATGATTTATCTCTTAGTTGTGTGTGTTTTGATCTAATATTGTTTATTATGGAATTTTTAGTGCATGTGTTTTTTGTATTGAACCCTTGATTGTTATGAAACTCATGCTTAAACCTATTATTTATCTAATTTTCACACCTAGGAAGGTTGTTCAATCCTTCATAAATAGATGATAACATGGGAACAATCCTAGGTTATGGGTGACATACTAAGTGGATTGAACCTCTAGGTTGGGCTAGCTCCATTTATGATTCACCTAAAAATTATAAAAAACCTATATCACTTGCAAATAAAAGGGGTAGAAATGAACTAAAACTAGTAAACAAACATGGATGTGATGTACCAAATATGGAGTCCTCAACTTTTTATTGTTTGAACTATGAAAAGACAAGTTACAATCTGATTTTCACAATTTCAAAGTAGCCCCTACTACACTAGTTTTCTATATTAAGGATATGGTTATTAAAATAGCTAAGGTGATCAATCAAGAGGCCTAAGAGTAGACACTACTAATGTTTCATCACTTAAAATTAGTAAACCATGTGTTACACATCATATGAAATGTGGAAAGGAAACTAACTTACATAGAGGCATGAAAAATAAGGACAAATGCATGGAATTAATCTCACTATCACAAAACATTCATCAACAACTCACTCAAGATCATTGTATGAAAGATGAAAATGATAGAATTCAGCTTGAATTACTTTCAAAGGCAAGTACAAGTCTTCAAATTGGTAGGTATTCTCCATAACCATCTTGAGGATACATTCAATTCATCCCAAAGATTAATTTATAGATGATTTGGAAGAAGAGATAAGAATAGGACAAGAAGAGAAGCTCATGATATTCCCATTATAATCAGATCAGTTAAAAAATAGATAAGTAATGACACCAAACTTGCAAATAATGTGTTGTCATCTTCTTTCTTAGCCTTCTAGGATGGGTTGGAGTAATTCTTCACAAGGGTGGTGTAGGAGGTCTTCTTAGAAGTTTTGATGCATTCTTGATCATAACTCCTTGATGAGTTACCTATTTGATTCTTGGAATAGTTACAAGCTCCTAAATTGACACTTGGTACCTTTGAATATCTTTTATGACAACATGTATCCCTTGTAATGTTTCTTCTGTATGAGGTTTGTACTTGAACTTAATTTCTTTTATTTGATACCAAAGTCTAAATCCAAAGTAAGGTTTAATTTTTTACTTTAAAGACTTCTAATGTAGCTTATTTATTCAAGGAAGGATTTTTAGCAATCCATGAAGGTCTTATATTATCCTTTGAGATCAACTTATATTTACATCTTCAAGATTGTTTATCAAGAAAGTTAAAAAGAGTCTTTATGCTTAGAAGCTCCAAGTGATCTTGAGGGTCAAGAATGGCTTCTATCTCTATTTCATCATCCATTATACCTATCATAGATAGTAATAGGTGTTCACTAACATGTTTCTCAAAGTATTTTGAGCTTAAAGTCCTTTCAACATGTTTGCACCTTACTTTCTTGATGCAAGATGAGTCACATCTCTTCATTGAAAGCTAATTATCAAATTGTAACCTATAATCTGAATATATAAGATTATTAAATGATATAAACATGATTATAACACCTATATATTTCCTCTAATTCTCTCTTCAATTTATTTAGGAGGTTTTTTTAATCCAAAACCTTGTACACAAACTCAAATAGGAGAATTTCAAGCCCTCTTTCATACATATTTATCTCACACATGCCAAAATTATACTCAATAATATGTTTGGTATATGAATTAAGGCCATCAAAGTTATTTAGATTCAACTTTAATCCATCTTGAGTGCTTAAAAGTCATATTTCCTCCATCGGGTCATATTCAGGGTCTAAAGAGAGTTTTAGAGCACTTAAAGTCTTAAAGATGACTTTTATAAAGTTGAGGGACCTAACCCAAGAAAAAATTCCAATAATATTTAGTATAAACCCCATAATTCTTCCATTTTAGTCTCAATATCCCATGCATCTCCTCATTTGAGTTCACATGTATTAAAGATTAAATTTTATATCCATCTCAACATGATTGTGTAGTCAAAGAAGATCATTTGGAAAGAACATGCTGAAAATCACTTAGTTTGGATTTTAAACTCCACTATAGGGTCTATGAAACATTTTATGATATATCCCCATGGTTATTTCAATTAATTGACCTTTCAAACCTCTATAATCTGCCTTAAGCCCTAAGCAAGGGTTTATACACAATCCTACTCAATCGATCCTAATAGGCCTATGCCCACACTTTTATTCTTTATCAATGGTTCAAAGCTTCATGAATTTGTCATAAAACTTATTACTCATCCCTTTATTCTCATAAATTTAACAAATATATCATAACATGCAAGGTTTTTTCAAATCCTCACACATAGGCTTATGTACGCTCATTAAGGCCTTTTAGGCCTAATTAGCCTCTTTTAAGCCTTTCACTACTTTCAATCACTTTAAAACTCAATGTTAACCTTGTGATAATTTATTATTCAAATAAATATACCTATTTCACTTTATGTTACCTCATGGTTTCAAGCAATGTTCAACACATTTCCTTCATTTACCTAAAACCTACTTGTAGGTGCTTATTAGGTCTAGCTTAACTATAGTCTAAGTGTTATCCTCTCATTGGAAATTTGGTGTTTTTCATGATGTTAAAATTTTTATCATATCCATATTTATATTTTTCATACCTTTCTAACATTTTTCCTCATTGTTACACTTTCCCTTTTCCTCTATTTTCTTATGATAGGCCTGTACATGATGTTTTAGGTCTACCTGACTGTAGGTTTGCAAAATTGAACCTCATAAGATAAATGAACCTCTTTGATGCATTTTGGTCTCTAAAAAATATCACTCACATATTATTTTTACTTATTTCATTATATAAAACCTTTAATCATCCATCACCAACATGTTTTTTGACCCCACTACCTGCTACAAGCCTATAAGTGGCTATTTGGGAAAAAAATCTTGATTCCTCCATGTTTGGTTATTTTTGCGTTCATATGAAAAATTATTAAGTTATATATAAATTTGATTCATTATTTTTATTTATTTTATTCCTTCAATTTTATCCAAATCACTTCCATCACCCATTAAAACTCTTCACTATCTTCCTCTTAGGATCACATAGCCATCTTGACTTACACAATCCTCTTTACTCATATAGTGTCTTTAAGTGCAAGATGAACTAAGAGATGAGTTTACATAGTAAAATTATGGTACTTTAAAAACCTTTTAATTACCTTAATAAATTTAATTTTAATACCAATAAGGTATTATGGGTGTCACTTTCTTGTAGAAACATGACTGTAAGTACTAGTATTACTTGGTGTTACCATGAAACTCATTTACTCACCATAGACTTGAAGACGTTGAAACATCAAGATTATACATATTAATTTAAAATAAATTTATAAACTATAATTTTTTCCAAATACTATATTCACTCTCATAAACAAGTATGAAACCAATGGTGACCTACAAGTCTGCATACATGTAGGTTCACAAACTCTCCTTCGATTGGACCTTAAGAATAACTCTTGAATCTTGATCCTTAAGGCTTGTCACCTATGAGAATAGTATTAAATTATATATAAATATGAAATTTTCCTTTCAATTATTTTAAATAGTGAAAACAAAACTCTATTTGACAAGGTATCTCTCATCTATGTTTATAAATTCACACAATCTAGATATACATGCAAAAATCTCCATCTTTATTGAGGATCATTCCTAAAATTGTGCCTATATATTTATTATAAATATTTTTGGGATTTTATAAACTATTAAACATGTAATTTCATCTATTTAATTCATTCACAATAACTTATAGTTCTTGTAATTTGATTATCTTGAGCCAATTAGCAAAACAAGACTATTTGACCTTGCACAAAACATGAAAATTAAGAAACTTGAAATAAAATGGTATTTTATGGGTCAATTATTATTTAATATACCATTACAAATAATTATAATACATTAATCTAACTTCAAAACTTGTCACTTGAAGAAAACTAACCTTGGTGGGGTTTTGAGTTCTTTTTATGCTCCTTAACTTGTTAACAAGTGTTCATAAAGTTAAATAGCCTAACTAGCTAATAAATTCCATATATTATAATTAAATTAAGTGCCCCTCCTATTTCCAAGTTATTGGATATTAAATTTATCTCTTTTTATAATTCTAAGTGAAAACTAGATGACTATTTTGAGCTACCAAGAAACTCGATGCAAAAATTGAGTGGGTTTCTACATTTTTTGTTTTATAACTCCACTTTTTGTATGGATTTGGATATTAGAATACCATGAAGGAACCTTTTAATATTTTATATGTTTTCATTCAATATAAACCATCTATAAAATACTTATAATATCTTGCTTTCTTCAAGAATCTAACTATTCTGCTCTTTGGAATTGTTGGAGATGGTGAACCAAGTGACTCTTTAACTTCCCCTAACTTATATAGAGATAAAGGAGTGTGAAAAAATGTTTCTCACCTCTTTTTACCTGTAACTCTTAAAATAACTCCTCATTTTTTCATTATAAATGATTGATTGTGGTTATACAAATACTTCCAATGTTATAAATTAGTTATATAAGACCTTGGCAAAGGTGTACAGACATGTAGAAGCATTATGTCATCATTTGATGCTATATTACTTTAAAAATACCTCTATCCAAGAAACAAATCTTCACATTTGTTATTTTCTAGTGTCATCTCAATATTGGAATTCCAAATAAGACTAAAGTAATAAAATACCTTAATCTTCTAAAAATTACCTTAAAATATCCAAAGTTCTTAAAAATAATGTGATCAACTTACTATTTTTACTTATTCGACCAATTTGATCAACTTTGGACCATATTTGTTCCTTGGAGGTTTACCACATTGTCATCTTGATCATGCTTCCTCATGGGATTGATTTCTAGTTAACCTTAAATTTTTCAAACTTACCTTAAAAAATGTTAAACACTAATTAAGGCTTACAAATAATGAATCTTTGGTGATAAGACCAAGTGACTTGAACCTACTACTCACTAGACCATATTAAATGACTTTGTAAGCTAATAAGGAAAACACACTACCTATCATCGTAGATCATTAATGAGCAATACAATACCTTCATAATGTCTATCAACAAATTTGAGGTTAAATATATCAAAGTTTTGAATAACTCCCATTCATGATGGAAAATTTTTGGATAACATCTTTGGTGACCTCCGAGGACTATATGATTGCTATGCATTTAGACTAGTGGCCTTAAAAATACATTGGGATATGGGGGTCATGAATGCAACTTGACTTGAAGGAAAACTTAAAATTAGACTTAGAAATAGAATTGAAACAAACTAAAACTAAATTCACTCAAACACACACCACACACACATGTGTCACAAGACACTTGGAGGAAGAATAACAGCCAAAAGTAAATAAGCAACGTGTGCACTAAGCACTTAGAGAAAGTAAATACCTATTCTAGTATGTATAAAATTAGAAAATTTGACCTTAATATCATGGTTTTAAATGTATCCGATTGAATGAGATACTCAACTCTTCTCCATCAAGCCTTGGAAAGTAAAAAGTACTATGTTCTTTGCAACTAATAACAACATAGGAACCACTTCACAATGTGTCAAACTTGGTATGCGTACTAGGTTTGGTGCTATCCTCATCCCATTTTAACACAAGATCATCAAATTGGTATGTTTTTTAAATATCCCTCTTATTAAATGTCTTATTTACTTAGGATTGGTGATATTACATGATATGCATATCATAATTTCTTATCTCCTTTAAGGCCATCAATTTAATCAATATTATCTCCATAGGATCACTCTCCATCATCTCAAGTTGATGAGATAATTCAAGGGCTAGTATTCTAAGAGAGATAGGTAGCTTGGCTTCTCTCTCATATACAAGCATGTATGGTGAGTTTCCAATATCCTTCTTAGGGGTGATCCTCTCATCTCATAGATTTGTCTTCAATTTGGTGTTTCAATATCTTTGATTTTTTTCTATTATTATCTTAATAATTTTGATCAACTTCTTATTAGTGGACTCAGCTAGCCCATTTCCTTAAAGGTATTAATTAGAGGAATAACTTAGATAAATTCCATTCTTGAGAGCCCACTCAATTATTCTTGCACCATTAAATGATAAATAATTATAAAAAATTGTTGTTGAAGGCACTCTAAATCTGGTCATTGGGCCTTCATAGAAGTAAAGAACTAAATTCTCACTAGCTTCCTTGAGAGCTATGGATTTCACACACATTGTGAAATAATTATTATTTGTAATCACCCATTTATGGCTAGCACTTGAATGTGGATTTATCATGTCAATGAAATCAAGACCCCATTTCATGAATGGTTGGTCTAATTGAATAAGATTAAGATGAAGGGATGTAATCCTTTGTTTACATGTAAAAATTTTTCACTTTAGACATATCCTAATCCATTCATATAATTCCTTAAATAAACTATGCCAATAGTATCCAACCCTAATTAATTTTGTTGTATCTTAGGTGAAAATTGGCCTCCAGCTAGTCCATAGAATTGTTCTAATAAATTATCAATCTGATCAATTTTAATGCATCTTAACAACATACCATCAATATTTATCCCAAAAATAATTCCATATATGAGAACATAAGGTATATATTTTAATATAAAGTATCTTCTTTTTGTTCTAATTAAACCTATAGGACACTCACCCATTTGAAGGAATATTACCATATCTTCTATCCAACTTGGAGAGAGTGAAGGTATAGCTACAATAAGATCATTTTGTAGTTCCAAAAAAAAAATCTTGAAGTTATGCTTCCAAGTATTCACATATCCCTCTTCCTCTTACCAATTTATTGGCCTTGATCTATACATTATACTACATGATATTGGTCCCCACTCAATTACTCTTACACCATTAAATGATAAATCATTATAAAAAATTATTGTTGAAGGCACTCTAAATCTGGTCATTGGGCCTTCATAGAAGTAAAGAATTGAATTCTCACTAGTTTCCTTGAGAGCTATGGATTTCACACACATTTTGAAATAATTATTATTTTTAATCACCCATTTATGGCTAGCACTTGAATGTGGATTTATCATGTCAATGAAATCAAGACCCCATTGCATGAATGGTTGGTCTAATTGAATAAGATTAAGATGAAGGGATGTAATCCTTTGTTTACATGTAAAAAATTTTCACTTTATACATCTCCTAATCCATTCATATAATTCCTTAAATAAACTATGCCAATAGTATCCAACCCTAATTAATTTTGTTGTTGTTATCTTAGGTGAAAATTGGCCTCCAGCTAGTCCATCATAGAATTGTTCTAATAAATTATCAATCTGATCAATTTCAATGCATCTTAACAACATACCATTAATATGTATCCCAAAAATAATTCCATATATGAGAAGATAAGGTATATATTTTAATATAAAGTATCTTCTTTTTGTTCTAATTAAACCTATAGGACACTCACCCATTTGAAGGAATATTACCATATCTTCTATCCAACTTGGAGAGAGTGAAGGTATAGCTACAATAAGATCATTTTGTAGTTCCAAAAAAAAAAAAAATCTTGAAGTTATGCTTCCAAGTATTCACATATCCCTCTTCCTCTTACCAATTTAGTGGCCTTGATCTATACATTATACTACATGATATTGGTTCCCACTCAATTATTCTTACACCATTAAATGATAAATCATTATAAAAAATTGTTGTTGAAGGCACTCTAAATCTGGTGATTGGGCCTTCATAGAAGTAAAGAACTAAATTCTCACTAGCTTCCTTGAGAGCTATGTATTTCACACACATTGTGAAATAATTATTATTTTTAATCACCCATTTATGGCTAGCACTTGAATGTGGATTTATCATGTCAATGAAATCAAGACCCCATTTCATGAATGGTTGGTCTAATTGAATAAGATTAAGATGAAGGGATGTAATCCTTTGTTTACATGTAAAAAAATTTCACTTTAGACATCTCCTAATCCATTCATATAATTCCTTAAATAAACTATGCCAATAGTTTCCAACCCTAATTAATTTTGTTGTTGTTATCTTAGGTGAAAATTGGCCTCCAGCTAGTCCATCATAGAATTGTTCTAATAAATTATCAATCTAATCAATTTCAATGCATCTTAACAACATACCATTAATATGTATCCCAAAAATAATTCCATATATGAGAACATAAGGTATATATTTTAATATAAATTATCTTCTTTTTGTTCTAATTAAACCTATAAGACACTCACCCATTTGAAGGAATATTACCATATCTTCTATCCAACTTGGAGAGAGTGAAGGTATAGCTACAATAAGATCATTTTGTAGTTCCAAAAAAAAAATTATTGAATTTATGCTTCCAAGTATTCACATATCCCTCTTCCTCTTACCAATTTAGTGGCCTTGATCTATACATTATACTACATGATATTGGTTATACATCAATCCATCCCTCTTTTCATTCAAATATTTATTCAGAAGGAAGTCTCTTATGATTTGGTGGGTCACCATGACATGAATCCTATTATTAGACACCATGTGCCTAGGCTTTTTGAGGCTCCTTATGATATAAAATACTTACTTATCAATGAAGGTGTATCTATATTCATACTCTTATATCCCTTAGCTAAAGAAGGCAATGGGATGCTCAAACCCTTCATTATTTTTTTCATTAGCATGGATGAAATGGTTTCAATGTTATAAAAGTCATACAAGAAGAAATTCTTAGATAAATCAAGATTAATAAATGTTGGTGGTTGTGCAATGGCTTGATTAATGGCCTCAAAACCATTTTTTACTTATTTAGGCCAAATAAAGGCTTGATGTTTATTCAACATAGTTGTAATAACATTCACAAGGTTATCAAAACTAGGTATAAACCTTATCACAAAGATTATTTTCCTAATAAAACTTTGTGAGCCTTTCTTATGTTTGGGCAAAGACAAATCCAATATGGCACTCACCCTTTCAGGATCTATAGAAAACCCATACTTGGAAATAATATGTTCTAATAACTTACCCTCATGAACTACAAAAACACATTTATTGGGGTTTAGAGAGATTACATATTGCTTACACCTTTCAAGAATAAATCTAAGATAAGCTAGGTGATCACTAACATTCTTAGAGAAAATTGTTATATCATCAAGGTAGATTAGAACCATTTGATTGATAAAACCTTATAAATCCATATCCATGGTTCTTTGGAATGTATCCCATACATTATACAATCCAAATGCAATTATCTTATAGACATTTCTACCCCATTTATGAGTAAAATCCATCTTATATTGATCTTCTTATTTTACCAAGACTTGGTTGTAACCTAAATAGCCATCTAAGAGAGAGAAGCATTGAGAAATTAGAACCACTTGAAGATCTACTCCATAGATGGTAAGGGGTAATTTTTATTCAATTACACCCTATTCAAGTATCTAAAATCCACACATAATCTGATCTCTCCACTTTTATTTCTCACAATAACTAGGTTGGCAACCCATGAAGAGTGTTTGATAGGGAAGATGATTCTTGATTCTATCTACTTGGTTAGATCTTTTCTCATTAGCATCTTGACTTTAGTATCAATGGACCTTTTTATTTTCCTTAAAATCTTGAAATTTGGATCAATTTCAATATTTTTTTAGATAATTTTGGATCAAACCCCTTAACATCATTATATTCCCAAGCAAAGACATCAAAAAATTATCTATATAACTCAATAAATGTAACTCTCTCAGCAGAAGTACATAGATTTCCAAGATTAAGGAATTTCTATTTTAATATGCCCAAATTCTCATGATTTTCCTCTTTGGTATACATTATTACTTTATCCCTTCTCATTTGATCACTTTCATTGAACATGTTCTCAAGAGTAACCACCCCTTTGAGAATCTTATTAGACCTCAATTATACAATTTGGTCTCCAAATTGGTGCTAAAATTTAGCCTAGTTTTACAAGAAAAAAGTATATTCTTGTTAAATAAAACATGTTATTTTTTTGTCACACTCAATCTCTTTCCAATTGACATCATTATTTGGTATTGATGGCTTTACTACCACCATTATATGTGGCTGAATTTTTGAGTTCTTAACATAATTAGGGATGTCAAATTGATCTCCAACTAAAGATAGCCTATTATCATGTTTATTCCCTTACATTGGAATATATTGTATTTTTAAGGCCTCAAAATATTAAATAAGGTCCCATACTTTGTGTTTTTTAAGATTTCAACAATGTTTTTTTGGTATCACTCTTACCTTTTACTTTATGGACAACTAGTTCACTATCTCCAAAAGCTTGTACTTGCTTCACTCCTTTTTTTATTTCCCATTGAATCCCATGTATAATATGCTCATAATAATTTTCATTACAATTATAAATAAACTAAAATCTAATTATATAATGTTTCCTTTCATTTGACGAAGAAACTAGCATAATACCTTCCCCTACTCCATTCTTATTTCTTGAGCCATCAAAGAAAATTTTCCATAATCCACCATTGTCTTCACTTGGATTAGAGAGAGAGGTTATGTTTGTACCTTATTCATGAAAAAAATAGGCACCAATACTAGCCTCTTTAACACCTCTATATAGATCATACTCATGATTTTTTATCCCTCACTAATCAAGGAAGAGATCTAAAATGTCTTCAAGAGGAATAATTGGTTCTTGATCATTAGGATGATCCTCCTCATCAATGATGTTGAAAATTACATTATAAATTTTTGGCTTGTATATCTCTAAATTAAAATTATACATATCTTCATATATGATTTCAACCTTGGTGCCATATCTAGTTGTAAAATCTATGTATGACAAATTAGATGATAAGTAGTGTCTAATCTTGGAGGTGAAATCTCTTGACAAGTAAAGATTAAAGTATGGGGGAGAATCCACTAAAATCACATATTGAAAAATAGAGGAATTATGATAATAATAAAGAGTAAGGATCAATCCTTTGATTACACCTATAGTCTTAGTAGTTGAACCATCTAGTTGTAATACGCCTTTAGTATTAGGCTCATATTTTAAGCCTAACTTATCAACTATTTGTTTGGGAATCATTGAACTAATTTCCCCACTATATAATATATAATTTTTTACTAGGAAATTTAAAATGATTAATAAAACATAAAAATGAGGTGGTTTACCATTTTTGATTTGTTTCCCAATAGGAGGTGTAAAAGTGTTTGTGAAAACTACACCCTCTCTTCTAGCTAATGTATTTGTAAGGTCAAGCATTGACAATTAATTTTGAAGCATCTATTTTTGGCTAGGAAGATAAAATTTATCCCACATATGAATTTTTACATTCACCTTCTTAATTTTATCTAAAATATTGATGCAAGAGATGCTAACTCTTAGATGTCCTCTAAGAGTTGCCATACTATTTTGGGAATGTATAGTTTGGGGAATAAAAGTACCCTTCACATTTTGATTTCATTTATTTTCTTGAAATTTTATGGATTTATTAACATAATTTATTCCTTTATGCATATAATTCATCGTGGTTACACTTTTACCCATCTCTTGGGCATCATCAATTTCCCTCCTTTTAGACCTTGTATTGGCTGTAATAGGAGTATCACCAGTCTTACTTGTACCTCCAAATTAATTGATTGAAAAACACTCTCCTTATTTATAATTTATGAATTTATCATTTTATTAAACTTTTTCTTCATTTTTCATAACCTAATTTTAAACTTTAACTTGTATCATATATGGAATGATTCCATTTTGTGCCATACAAGTTTGATTTAACACTTCACTTTGACTAGAGCGCTAATTAGGGGTTGATCCCATTGAGAATACCAATCATTATATTGAAAAAAGTTGTTTTTAATATGTACCAATGGTATATAAATGTATGAATAATTTTTATTGTAGTTATTATATGGTCTCATATTGGTAATTTGCCCTTGCCCTTGCCCTTGAAAATTGCCTTGAAAAGGTGTCATATTGCGTTGATATGACTAATTGGATTGGTATGGATCTTGATAAGGTCTAAAGGTATGATTTATATACCACTTTATTAATTTCATATCATTTAAAATATTCTTGATTAATGTTCTTTCATCATCACTTTATTTACTTGGTTGACTAGGAGTAACCATTTTATCATCAGTCAATGTAGGAATGGGAGAAAGAGTGGGAGTAGGAGATTGTATATCAAGAAACAATGGCATGGGAGGACTTGGAGATATCTTTCCATAATATATGAGATTATTTTCAAATTTTATGGTAAGATCATATACTTCCAATAAGGTCTCTCCTCTCATGGATTGTATCATAATAGCTATATCACTATTCAATGCCTTAAGATAGTATAGGAATGCATAATTTAGAGTGCTTTTAACAAGAATTTGGATCCTATCCCATGTCTTTTAGAACCTATAGTTTAAGTCCTTCATGAATTATTGTGGGGATCTCTTGCTAGTAGTTTAGCTGGTGATAAATGATCACTCTTGTCTTTAAACCTCTTACTCAACTTCTGTCCCAAATCATCCCATGAGTTTATTGAATTAGGAGCCAAATTTATATACCATTTGAATGTTTTTCCATTTAATGGAATTTCCAAAAACCTAATGGCTACATTATCTTGGGTGACATTATGGATATTATAAAAGTTATCCATATCTCTTATATGCTCAATGGGTGTAATAATGTTATCTCCACTAAAATATGGGACACTCTTAAGGGCTACTATAAGGATTTCATCATATTATGAAAGTTTTAAGGGAGACCCACAATTTAATGGAACAAAATGAAGATTTATAGACATATTTATATCATTTGGAGAGCTTGGAGTATATGGGAAATGAAGCTTTTTTTAGGTGTCTTGGTATAAGGAAAAGTATGGATAAATCTCTTTCTCTTGATTGAAAATAAAGGTAATTCAAAAAACTCAATAGTAATATCTTTGGACCTTGACTTTTTTTCACCGTTGGCATGAAAAATAGCTTTATATTCTATATAAAAGAGCTAATATCTTGTAATAATCACTAGATGTTGTACGAAGGAGGTTTTTTCAGCTATAAATTTTCCAAGAACAACCTGAATCTTGGATAACCTTATTAAAATTCAATCCCATCATGCATGCTAAAATTTTTATCTATCTAATTTTCACCCATAGGAAGGTTTTTCAAGCATTCATAACTATATGATATTATGGTAATTATTATAGGTTGTGGATGACCTTCTAAGTGGATTGAACCTCTAGGTTGGGCTAGCTCCCTTTATGCTTCACCCAAAACTTATAATAAACCTATCTCACTTGTAAATAAAAGGGGTAGAAATGAACTAAAAATAATAATAAAATATGGAGGTGATGAAAAAAATATATATTCCTCAACTTTCTATCATTTGCACTATGAAAAGATAAGTTATAATCTAACAGATAATCTATTTTGGGAAAAACTATGTCAAATTTTTATGATTGATGCATTTCTCCCAAAATAGATTATTTGTAATTGTATGGAATATGGAAGAATAAATAATTGAAGTTAAAATCTATTTTTCATAATTTCAAAGTAGTTCTTACCACACTAGTGTTTTTTATATTAAGGTTATGGTTGTTTCAATAGCTAAGGTGATCAATTAAGAGGCCTAAGAATAGAAATTAGTGATGTTTCAACACTTAAACTCAGAAAACCATGTGTTACACATCATATGACCTATGTAAAATAAACTAAATTACATAAAGACATGAAAAATAAGGAAAAATTCATGTAATTAATCTCACTATCACAAAACATTTATCAACAACTCACTCAAGATCATTGTATGCAAGATGAAATTGATATAACTTAGCTTAAATTACTTTCATAGGCATGTACAAGTCTAAAAATTGGTATTTATTATCCATAAATATCTTTAGAATACATTAAATTCCTCTCAAAGCTTAATTTATAGATGAAATGGAAGAAGAGAGAATAATAGGACAAGAAGAGAAGTTCATGAGATGCCCATTATAATCAAATAAATTATAAAGCAAAAGAATGACACCAAGCTTGCAAACAATGTGTTGTCATCTTTTTTATTATCCTTATAGGACATGTGTTTGAGTAAATATTCACAAGGGTGGCATAAGAGGTCTTTTTGGTATTTTTTATGCCTTATTAATGAGTTACCTATTTGATTCTTGAAATAATTATGAGATCCTCAATTGACACTTGGCACCTTTAAAGATCTCCTATGCCAACATTTGTCTCCTAAAATGTTTCTTATTTGTGAGGTTTTCTCTTGAACTTCACATATTTTATTTTATACCAAAGTCTAACTCCAAAACAAGGTCTAATTTTGTAATTTAGAGACTTACAGTGTTCATTAAGGTCATATATTAGCCTTTGAGATCAACTTATAGTTGCATCTTCATTCTTATTTGTCAATAAAATTTCAAAGAGACTATATGCTTAGAAGCTCCAAGTGATCTTCATGGTCAAGAATGGATTATATATTTGTTTCATAATCTATTATACCTATCATAGATAGTAATAGGTGTTCATTAACATGTTTCTCATAGTCTTTTGAGCTTTAAGTCCTTGCAATAGGTTTGCACCTTACTTTCTTGATGTAAGATGCTTCACATATCTTCATTGAAAACCAATTATCAACTTTCAACCTATAATATGACTCTATAAGTTTCTTTATTGATCTAAAAATGATGATAACACCTCTATATTTCCTCAAAGACTCTCTTCAATTGATTATGGGGGTTTGTTCAAATCAAAACCCTAAAACAAGCTTAAATAAGATCTTTTAAAACCCTTTTATATACATATCTAGATCACACATTCCAAAATTATCCTCAATAAGATGAATATGAGAGGAATAAATTTGATACAAGTGATTTATAGTCCACTTTAATCCATCTTTAGTGCTTAAAAGTCTTATTTTTTCCATCAGGTCACATTCAAGGTTTAAAGAAGGTTTTAGAGCACTTGGAGTCTTAAGGATGTTTGATAAAGTTTAGGGACATAACCCAAGAAAAAATTCCAATAATATTTATTATATAACCACCTCATTACATGATAGGATTATGATCCTATAAAAAACCCTTTTTGAGTTCACATGTGCTAAATATTGACTTTTCTAGCCATACTAGCATGACTATGTAGTCAAAGAAGATCATTTAGAAAGAACATGCTTCAAATAACTTGGTTTGGATTTTAAACTCCAATATATGGTATGTGAGATATTTTATTATATATTCCCATGTTTATATCAATTAATTAACCTTTAAAACCTTTAGAATCTACCTTAATCCCTAAGCAAAGGTTTATACACAGTCCTACTCAATTGACCCTAACAAACCTTCGCCCACACTTTCCCTCTTTATAAATTATTTAAAGATTCATTAAGTTTTCCTAAAACTTATAATTCATCCCTTTAGGCTCCTAAATTTACTAAATACCTTATAAAATGCATGATGTTTTCAAATCCTCACACATAAGCATGCGTATGCTCATTTAGGCCTAATTAGCCTCTTTTAAATATTTCATTGCTTACAACCACTTTGACACTCTATGTGAACCTTTTTATATTAAATTATTAAAACTAATATACATATTTAACTTTCCATTACCTTATTTTTTCAATCAATGGTCAACGCATTTCCTTCATTCACCTAAAACCTACCTGTAAGTGCTTATTAGGTTTGCCTTGTCTGTAGTATGGGTGTTATCCTCTCATTAGAAATTTGGTATTTTTAATTATTATAACACATTTATCATATACATATTTAAATTTTTCATACCTTTATAACCATGTTACTCATTATTAAACATTCCCTTTTCCTCTATTTTCTTATGACAGGCCTATAGATGATGTTTTAGGTCTGCCTGACTATAGGTTTAGAAATTGAACCTCATAGGCTAAATCAACCTAATTGATGAATTTTGGTCTCTAAAAAAAACAATAACATATTATTTTTACTTCATCCTCTCAAACCTTAAATCATCGATCGCCAACATGGTTTTTGACCCCACTGCCTACTACAGGCCTATAAGTGGCTATTTAGGCAAAAAATATTGATTCCTTTTGAGTTCAGATGATCAATGATGAAGGTATATATAAAGGTGAGTAATTATTTTTAGGTGTTTTATTCTTTAAATTATGTCTAAATAATGTTCATCACCCATTAAAACTCTTCATTATCTTCCTCTTAGGCCCACATAGCCATCTTGACTTACATAGTCCTCTTTGCTCATACAGGGTCTTTGAGTGAAATAGGAACTGAGAGGTGAGTTTACATAGGAAAAAAATGGTACTTTAAAAACCTTAATAAAGTTATTTTGAACACCAAAAAAGTGTTATGGGTGTCACTTTCTTGTAGAAGCATGATTGTAAGTACTAGTATTGCTTAGTGTTGGCTTGAGAAACATTTACTTACCATGGACCTAAAGAGGTTAAAACATTAATATTTTAAATATTACTTGAAAATAAAGGTAATAAACTATAATTTTCTCCAAATACTATATTCACTCTCATAAACAAGTATGACATCAATGGTGACCTACAAGTCTACAAACCTATAAGTTCACAAACTCTCCTTAGATTGGACCTAAAGAAGAAGAACTCTTGAATCTTGATTTTTAAGGATTTTAACCCATGATAATGGTGTTAAAGGCTCTATAAATATGACATTTTCTATTCAATTATTGAAAATAGTGAAAACAAAACTCTACTTGACAAGGTCTTGTAGACACTATAAATTTACACCATTTTTATTATGAATAAATGTTTCTTACCCTTTCCCCATGTTTTTTATGCTAGTTAATATAGTTTTACCATTTACCATATTACATTTCATAATAATTATTATTAATTAATTTTTATCTAATTAAATAATTAACCATCCCTAAATCCAGTAAAATATCCCTAAGCTTATTAGAGGTAAGTTGTTTTAACTCCTTAACAACTTCTCCATAACCAAGCCTCATTAAAAACAACCCTAGACTAAGTTTAATCCCATGATTTGGAGTTGTTGGAACAAATAAGTTAAACTTGGAATAGATCTACACTAATCCTCATGAGCATCATCGATCCTATTAGGATCGATGTTAATTTATACCTAGTCTATCCTCAGGCTAAAGGATCCTAATTTTTGCGCAATAGAATGCTAAATAAATTACCCTAGAGTATTATGGAAGAATGTCACCCCTATTTCATCCCATCCATACTCAACCAAAGGTCAATCATATCCCTATCAATGAGATATTTTTTTTAGCACATGAAGCATTTTTAGAGGTAATTATGATGTCTATTTGAGTGCATTCTGATTAATGTGTTGTTTATTTAAATTTTGTTTACTCCTCTAAGTCTATTTAAATAATCAATAACTAGTCTGTAATCCATATAAATATCCTAAATCCCACTTGTAGGCCCTATTCTAAGTTTTTTATGTCCACTATTAGGATCAATGATGATTCCTCATATGATTGACATATATTACATAATTAATATTAATTTTAAGACAATCATCATTGATCCTTATGCTTTTATTTTTGTCTACAATTTGAGACTAGTTTAGCAATCCTAAGTGATTCTAATTTGTTATTTCTATGTCTTAAAATCATGTATTAATATCTATAGATGACCTTTTTTGGCATTATAATTGATGTGGTTTTAATCTATGACTTACCCATAGTTCCTCACCCATTATTTTCTACTTAGAGTGACATCTCCTTTGATTTAGGACTATGTGCGATCATCTTTTCCCTAACTATAGAAGTAATCACCAAACAAATAGAAGTAATTCAAGAACAAGAAGACTTAGCTATAGCATATTGGAATAAACATTTTGATAACATTTATGCAGTAGATTAATTTGCTTCATTTTAGTATCATATCTTATCACATGCTTCATTGTAATTTATATCATTATATTATCCACTTGATTTAATAAAATAGTAAGCTGACATCCTTGCAAGAAAGTGTATCACTTCTTGGGACTGGTCTTATACCAAGCAAACCACTCATTTATGTTATTAATACAATCTTGTCTAAGTTGTCTCTTATGTGTAGGTAGTCCTTCCTAGACCAAAAAGGTATTTCCACCTCACTGGATCAATGGTTTGCATCCCCCATCACAAGTATTCCTCTTTAAACCCTATATCATTTCTATTTTTAGTAATTTTATTTATTAATAAAATGGAACAAAAATAATAATAAAACATTTTATCACACCTGATGGGACCCATAATGCCTCATTATTATTTTTATTTTCATATTAAAATCATTCATTAATTATATTTTCTTGACTATTTATTTTCATTCAAAAAAAAGAAAAAAATATAAAATTCTTGCTTTCCTTTTTAAGGTTTAAAAAGAATTTCATTTCATCCTTTTTGATTACTTAGAATATTTCACATAGATTAATCTAGATGGATTAGTATATTAATAATCACACTTTCTCACACACAACCAAAACCACATAATATTATAACAAGCAATAAAACATTTTGCTTCCTAAGGTGGACTCACTTGGATTTCATCACCAAGGGGAAAACTGAGATGGTGTACCAATCGAGTATAAAAATTCTAGCAAAGAAGTATAAATTCTAAACACCCAACACCCTTATCACTATAGTGTGTGAAGTGAGGGGGTAGGCCCTAATACTAAGCCAGGTACTTCCAACATAAAACTAGGCCTCAATGTACCTTTGCATATATAGAGGTTCCCATCCTTAAACAAAACCTCAAACCATCTTTAGACTACAATTTTCTAGTATCCTTGTTAACCCTTTACCTTATCACATTTTAAATTTAGTTTCTTAAAAATTAAAAATATTTTAAGTACATTTATTAGTGTGTGTATTTTCTTTCACTAAAATGAGAAAATCAAAAAGAATATTGTGTGCCTTTGCATTTCATTTCTTTATTTTTTTTAGTGCTACATGGTTTTAATGCAACAACAGTCACTAAAACAAATTGAATCTCCTACCTCATCCTCATCCATGGAGAACACATCAAGTCTTACCACCTCTCTTGACTCCATGGGGGAAGGCATTCCCCAATTCCATACCCAAGGAGACCTAGAATTTACTAGTATATTGGATAATAATCTAATTTCCCTTAATCATTACCGTAGTACTTGAGCCATATGTATTCTTATTTTCAATTACACCCAATATTCTAGAATTATTTTTTTCATGCCCTTAGAGGGATATGAAGGGCTTAATGCATCTATGATTTTCTCTCTCAACAATCCTCCTCCAACAGGTTCTAATACCAATGTATCATAACCCTTGAATAATCCATCTCCATTAGTATCTCATAACCCTTCTCCAACCATTACCTAAGCACAAAATGTTAATGCACCTCAACTTATGCTTACTCTACCTCCTAGTACTTCACCCCAAAACTTTGTATTTTCAATCCCATCAACTCTCTCACCCATCTAAACTAGCATAGCTTTGAATCCTCAAACCCAACCTTTACAATAGGTTCCCTTAATTCAACCTCTTCATTAGTATGTCCCATTGAATACTCAATACATATCTCCATTGCAAACCCTTATATCCACTTACCTTCACATATCCCTACAAAAAAAATACCCTTTCAAGTCCTACATTATGTGGCTACATCCTAACATATAACCACTTATGTTGGTTATTATTTGTTCTAACCATTTTCTACTCCATTCCCCACCTATCAACACCCATAACAAAATGTCTTAGGGGGTATTACTCAATATAATACCTAGCCCAAACTTATGAAAATCCTTATGAATAGGATGGAAAATATAGAAGGCAAAAAAATATGCTCACGTATGAGAAAATTTGTAATGAGCCCATTAATATTGTCATCCACATCCAACCATATCCCTCACAATGGGAACTTCTAAAATTTATGAAATTTAAAAATAAGGAAGATCCTTAGCAATAAAAACTATTCATGAGTAGTTTTGCATCAAGATACGGTGAAAACAACTTGATCCTATCATTACAGCCATCATGGAACATCATAGAGAAGATATTGTAATATTGCAATGGATTGGAGTGACTAGGTGAATCAAGAAGGGTTTAATGAGCTTGATTCATAGAGGTAGTTGTAACAATTTTTCAAATGGATTTGATCTCATTTGATTCCCTTTTTGAGCATCAAAATCCCTCTCTCTTGCTTCCCTTTTACTATAAATATAGATCTTGAGTTATTATAAAATGAGTTCTAGTCCATATATGGAAAATCCCTGCTTGAATGATGTCATATTTTGCCTTTGAACATTAATGCAAATCTGATTTCAAGTTCTTAAATAATTGTCTGAGTGTACAAGTGATGTATGGTGATGCAAAGTGATTATTCTCTATCCTTTCTTCCCTTATCATTCATGTTTGTGCAAGATTTCTTGTTCGAAAAAGTCATATAAAGTGTTGTCAAGTGTATGAGCCTATCTTTTAAGTGTACAATGAGCCTTAGTGCCTGTAACTAGCCTATGGTTCACTTACCTTGGATAGCTATCATGCATCTCACCTTTATATTGAAATACTCAAGTTATAACCCATAAGACTTAGAAGCTAGTTTGTGTGCCTTGTTTCTTAGTCTAGGAAAATATGATGGTCATATAGAACATATCTCAGTGCATCACCCCTTTAGATTAGGTTTATTTAATGAAACCTATAACTCTTTTCCACCATAAGCTATAGTTAAGTAGGTGAAATCACTTCAAGATACAATCAAGGAGCTAGCCCTTAAATCTAGAGGCTCACTTCTATTATAGGTACACCCACATACTTGGAAGTGTTCCCATGTTGCCAAAATCTAGAAGAGGATTGAACACCCTCTTATAGGGTATGAGATTTGATGACAATAGCTGTAGCACATCCAGTGGGACCTGAAGTCTAAGAGAGTGGGAAGATTTTTGGTGTGTCTTTCCTCTATTATATTTTGGAAGCAAGCAACCTAGCACCAATGGCAACTTTGAATGATAAATTCTAGTTGTAAGTAACCTAGGTATATCTCATTGAAGTTTTGATCAATTTTTTGACATTTCCTTTGATACATGAGGTTGACATGAATATCTAGGGTAAATATCTCTACCCTGGACTTCCTAATTAGCCTTACTATGAACCATAATATACTCCCCAATAGTCCAATTAAAATGGCTATCATTCTTATGAGCCATGACAACCCTATAAACTTCCATTTCCCCTATATAGACACCATTTTATTATACATCCCTATGAGGAATAATACCAAGATCCCTATCAAAAAATACCTTCTTTTCAGTCCCAATATGAACTTGTCAACCATACCATGATGCCTATGAACCTCAAGAGTACTCCTATGAGGCTAATCATGAGGAAAAGTATGTTTCTATAGACTCTATATCAATGTATTACAAGAGAATATATATATTATTATAGAATAGAATGAAACAAGATGAATCTAGTCTTGATCCACATCATTAACCTCCTCCCCCTTCACTTTTTATATCTTATATCAAGTCCTTATTGAAATATATACCATATTTAATAGATATGGAAGACAAAATGAGTACATGGGATGGTGATTATGATGTGCTCCAGGATATTCTCATGGAATGGTTGAGAGGTGCTGCCCAAAATTAGATGCAAAAGTTATAGACTTTCAAATAACTAAAAGGATCTTAATGGGATATTAAGGAATAGGTGGACTTGGCAAAGAAGTTCCTTTAATGCTCAATAGATAGGATAAGTATGTGTGAGGATAAAGTGATAAAAAATGAACATAATGCATTAAAATTTTTCAAGAAAGCTATTGGCAAGATGAAAATCCTACTTATGTAGATGATTTTCCTTCTAACTAGCCCAAGATGTCACTTCCCTATGAGCTTATTGTAGACATCCAATTCCTAACACCATTTGTGTTGAAATTGTCAATATTACTTGAATTGCACTCAAATGTACATTTTAGATCAAAATCCATAAAATGCCCTAAATGGTTCAAACTTGTAACTTAGAAGTGCTAGTTTAGGACAAAGTATCCCTAAATAGGGTAATGCAATTTATGGGCCAGCTAACTTTGATCAAATCATTTTGAGTCAAAATGACAATTTTGCTATTTAGTGCCCTGGATTGCTCTTTTCTTCTAATTCATTGGTACATGTCACATACCTTTTTTATTTAGTTTTGGCAACATCATAAATGGGAATATGGCTCCAACACATCTAACATCACCTTCTAGTTCCTCTTTAATCAAATTATGACCCAATAATATAACTTTTTGACCATTTTGATTGATTGAGGGCCAATTTTCAAATAATTTCACAAATGTTGATTAACCTTATTTAAGGCTAATTAATCCAAATCAAGAGCTTAAGTAGATTTTCCATGAGATTTGTTGAATATTTATTTTTTTAAATTGATTTCTATTAATTACATCATCAGGTGACATCATTTCTTGGGAAGACATCCCTAGGCCATAAATGCCATAAATATCAAGATTATGGGTCACCCATGCCTAGTTATTGCATCCAATTCCTCTTTAATACTTATTTATCTTGAGGATATTTATGAGTTTAATTCTAAATATTAGGATTATCCATGGCCACACATCTCAATATTGAGATGGATGGTCATGGTTGATCCTGACCAATCTCAAAAATCTATAAATAGAGAGGCCAAGGATGTGAATTGGAAGCTATTTTGGTGTAAGGTTATTATGCTCAAATATATTCAAAAGATTTAATATTTCAAAGTTATAATGTTAAATTATTTCCATAAGGTTTTCATTTGATCATAGATTTTGCTTACAAGCTTCATTAATAGGCTAGTTTAGTGATTTGGAATCATGAGCCTAAATTTTATGGAGTGTTCTTGAAGCATTGGAGGAGCTTACCACCATTGTTGATAAAGACAAGGATGCTTGATCAAGGGAGAACATGTTTTTGAGCCACATGGGTATGGTGAATCCATTTCGGAAGGTAATATGGTTTTTATTTCTTTCATTTATTTCTTGTTATCCTTTGTAATTCCCATATGAATAGATAGGCTTGGTTAGTTAGTTTTTTATGCATGTTTCATTATTTATGGACTAATGCTTGACTAACTTGATTTGTAATCTTGTCTACATCTTGGCATGCCTGGTGGGACCAAAATCATCTCACACCTAAAGAAGATCACTTTGAAACTCTAAAATATCCATTTGGACTCTTAAAACTATTAAAAATTAATTTTCTAACTTTATTTTGCCATTTTTATTTGCCACAGTTTTACACAGTAACTAATGTTGGCAAGTAATACCGACATCAATTACCTAACTTAACTGACATTGATTAGTAAAACCAACATCGATTAAATCTTGATTATCCAAAGTAACCATCATTGGTTATCATAATCGATGTTGATCACTATGTTTTTCTTAAAACACATACCCAAGAGCTATTTTTCCAAAGTTTATTGTTTCAAGCTAAAAAGAGCTTCAAATCTAAAGGACATGCTAACATTTTTATTGTAGGACCAAGCTTGACATTTGATAAAAACATGTTTAAATTACATTTTCATGCTTAAAAATCAATTAGGAACTTTGTTTTGGTGTTTAACAAAGAATTTAGATGTTTTGGTGAATGTTTTCAAAGTTTTCAACTAAGACTAAGGGGTCAAATGAATACCACCAAATATTTCACTTGGGCTTAAAATTGAACACACTTATCAATTCCTATTTGCAATAGTTGTTTACTTAGGTTTTGTTTGGCAAAAAGAAGAATGTTGCATATATGTTCTTCCATTTGTCACCTTTAGGGAACCTTTGGAATCAAAAGTGCCATTCCTATTGCAAATAGCCTAGTCCAAGGCTTAGAAACAATGTCACCTAAAGCACTCCCCAAAAACTCACCAAAGTTTGAGTGATCTTGAAAACAACCCTAAAGTCTTTCTATTTTATGCTTTATTTATTTTCATGCAAACTTAGCTTAAAAGGGGGACATCATTACCTCCTACAAGTTCTTTAGGGAAGCTTTGACCTAGGTTTTCACCTCCCAACATTGACTTCATTTGACTCTTTTAGAGTTGCACATGGGATGTATCTACATTTGGACATCACACTACACTAAGCGAATAGTAGGATGTGTGATTGTAAAAAGGACTAGACCTTTTTACAACTAGCCAATGCCATAGTCACCCAATTTTCATGCTTGTATTTTGCATCATTTAACATGAAAGTCATTACGCAATTAATTCCCCTAGAACAGTTAAAACCTTGCTAGTTTAGTAGACCCCACTTTGCCATACCTTATTAATTTAGACTTAAGGTATTTTTTTTGTCATTAGCTTACTTAGTCTTGATTTGTGTCTAAAATTACTTGTTAACTTAATGAACTTAATCAAAACACATTGTCCTCAATTTTCTTGAGCAAGGGAGGCGTTACGCTATCCAAATGGAAAATTCATCTTTTCCTTGTTCAAAATTGTTATCAAAAGCTTTATGTCATGTCATCCACTTTGGTGCAGTCATGCCACCCAATTGAGTCTAGATCTTCTACCTAATTTGTTTAAATCCTTTATTTATAATCCACATTCAAAATTGAACCTTTCTAAGCTTTAAGGGTTGGTGTGTCAAAGTGGGTTTGCCATTTGCACACTAAGCCTATTTTAACTTGGGTTCAATTTTCCATTTGGATTGAAGGTTATTTATTAAGACTCAAAATCACATTATCATCTTGGTGGACTCAAGACATTTTGTCTATCACTCACGCTTTGAGTCCTAGAACATATTTTATCCTACTAGAATCATGTGGTGACATTATGCTACCTATTTGGTCTTAGATTTATACTTAGTAATTCATGTATGTTTTTACATCTTGAGTTTTTTAGTTTATTTTGTCTTCTTCATAATCTAGAGAGCTTTCCTCTAAAATTCTAGCATCAACTTGTCAAAATTGAAGCTAGTTTTTATGGTGTGAGTGTATCACAAAGATCTAGGCTTTGGTGTATTAGTTTTCACCTTGGGTCTCTGAGATACCTTACTCTCTTCTAATATATATGATTTCAACTTTACCAAAGGTTGAGTAAAGTTGTGAACCAAATATTCTAAATTGTGCATGGTTTCACACCACCATCCCTTATAGTCTCATTAGTACCTTGGTTATTTTTTTAAAAGAGAGCCAAAGCATAATTTGATTGGTTATCAAAAATTGGTCCAAATTTAGTCAAATACATAGAGTGGCTCTCTTTTTAGAAATGACTCAAAGGTTCACTCGTAGTGGGGCCTCTTATGGTCTTAGTTATGAAGGTGAGCAGTTTTATGATGGTCAAAATAACCCCATTGTTTTTTATGATATCCCCACAATAGTAGGATCCAAAGATGATTAAAATGGATATCAACCCTAAGAATATCAAGATGAATCCCTTCTTACATTGATAAAATCAGGTGCCAGACTACCTTCTAATTTTCCTATAGAATAATTGCATACCTTAGTTAGAAAAGGAAAACAATAATGGTAAGAACAAGATTTTTCACAAATGAACATACCTTCTTCCTCTAATAAAGGAAAGGAAATAAAAACAAAGTCACAACCCACAAATCTATATCTTCTAGCTAAGATCAAGATAATAAGTCAACAAAATGTAGATCAACTTGTCACAGACTTAATTGACTCCCTAGTTGCCACTTCAATTCATAATAATGTTTTGAAAGAACAAGGAAATGTGGTTGAAAGTACACAACAAATATTGGATGAGGACATTACCATAGTGGATCAAGGTAATCTAAATGAATATTTAAAGTCATAAGAGACCTTACAAAGTGTTCCATTTGATACGTAACATACATTCTTCAATCATCAAGAACCTCTTATGACTTTATAAACTCAGAAACCCAAACATTCAGTTCAAATTGAGGAAATCCCTCAAGACAATTTGGCTAGTTCTTTTCAACCAACCCAAAGATTGGTAAATAAACATAGATATTTCCAAAATCAATAAAGTATAAAATATCTAGATTCAGGAAATGTTTTACACTCCAAGAATCAACAGCCTATGTTCTCAACTCAAGCAGCAAATCAGAACCAAATCATGGATTGAAAGGTATATGCTCCCTATAGATCCATGTAAAACTAGGGGCACATTCCACCCCAATAGCATCTTATCCAATCCAAAAATACACCAAACATGCAAGAATGGAATTCTATGAAGAAAATTGTCCAAAGATTAGAGACAAATAATAGGGTCAAAAAGTACAAATTTGATGAGATATGCCCATATCCATTTGAATTATCTATTCTCCAAAACCCCTTTCCACCTCATTTTGAGGAACCCAAATTTGAAAAATACAAAGGAAAAGGAGATCCACATAAACACATATAAGTATTCTTCATCTTCTATCAAGAGGTTTGCTTATAGTAGCGAGTACTTACTATGACTATTTTCATGAAGTTTAGTAGGACAAGCTCTTGATTGGCTACTTAAACTACCCAAGGGATTAGTTTCATATTGGAATGACTTATCAAAAAAGTTAATTAACCATTTTTCATATAACATAGAACATGAATTAGCCATTTTTTACTTATGCAAAGCCAAGCAGTGTGATGGTGAAAGTTTTGTTGCATATCTACAAAGGTGGAGAGCATTGGCAGGGCACTTTCAACACAATTTACCAGACAAATAGTTGGCTGATATCTTTGCATAAAATTTGCATCTTAAGGTTGTGCATAATCTATTATTATCTTTTGATAACTCATTTGAAGAAATTATTGAAAAAGGAGTGTAGATTGAGAAGGCTCTTATTTTTATGGGCCTTGTTAAGATCTTTGTACAAGGTCAAGCATCTATTCAGACTAAATCACCAGCTCCTCAAATAGTTATGTAGGATAAGTATAAAAGCTTTCACAAAAATAAGAGCATAGTTGGAAATGGGGTGATAGAAATAAGACATGTACAAATGGTACAGGCTATGCCTCCTTCAAATGTAAAATTAACTCCCTCAAATCCACTACTTACTTTTCAGAGACAACCTCCATGAAGGACATTTCATAACAATTTTAGAGTCTTTAGCAAGTTAGGAGAATTGGTTGAAATGGTGTTACAAAATCTCGTTATAGCTAATTTAATTATATGGCCAGTATCAAGGCCATTTCCTCAAGATTAGCCAAAACTAGACTAGTACAAAGAGAATGAATGGTGTAACTTTCATCGTGTTGCTAGTCATAGTGCATATCATTGCATTCAATTACGACATATTATTGAGGAATTTATTAAAAGTGGTGAACTATAAATTAAGTTGGCCCCTAATCAGGACATAAATTAGGATATGGGAGTCTACAAAGACCCCTTTCCTTGACATGACTCACCACCACCAAGAAATAATCAAAATGGTCACAATCAAGGATAGAGGTAGAATCAAAACCAATAACAAGGTTAGAATCATAATGAGAAAAATCAAGATCATAATGCCCACACTAATAATGTGCATTATAACAATATACCTTACAACTATAATAACACTATGGGATGCATTTCTATAACCCACATTACCATTATTATTATGAAGCTGTGTGACCAGTCTCGTGTTCCTCACAACATGAGACCCATCATTATAGGGTCAACACCCTCTCCCTCTAGTAATACCATGTTGGGTTCTCATCATCATGCTGCTACTCTATTTACATAGGTTACTAATCCTAAACAATAGTACCTTTTTTATAAAGGCTCCTCGCTAACCCAAAATTATCATAATATTATTAATTACTTGTGAATCACCATCGAAGGTCCTTTGCCTCCCTCTTCTAATTATAATAACTCCTTTCCACCTCTAGGTTTTGAAGTCGTAACAAGATGCCCATGAGTTACCATTAAAGTCCCTTCACCCACTTCTTTCCATAAACCCAATGAGAACCTTATTCCAATGGTTCTAAAGCTGAATATTATCCCAACAAAGACTAAACTAGTTCAATCCATAGTTCAAAGGCCTTATAGTCTAATGAATCAATTAGATAAAACCCCTACACAAATTTCCATATTAAAACTCTTATAGACATCTAATGTCCATAGAACCATCTTCAATAAAATTTTACAAGAGTATATTGTACCTAATGATATAAACCTTGATCAATTCCAGAACCTAGTTGGATATTTGTCTTCATTTTGGCAAATCACATTTCATCAAAAGGACATGTCCACCCTCAGCCTAAACCATAATAACCCATTATACATTGAGATAATCATTGTATATCATAAGATCAAGTGAGTTATTATAGATAATGGTTCAGGGTTAAACATCATATCTCTTAAATTGGTGTGATTATTAGGTTACATGGATAAATACATTCAGCCAAAAATAGTTACAATTAAGGCTTACGATAATGTTGAGAGGGAGTCATCTAGTATAATTTGGTTGCCAATCATGGTTGGGTCCATTTCTCATCACACATTATTCCATATTATGAATATTGAGCTTCCTTATAACATACTTCTTGGTTGTCCTTGGATCCATGAAGTACACGAATTTTCATCAACTCTTCATCAATGCTTTACATTTCCCCATGATGGGATCAAGGTTACTATTCCCATTGACCAACAACCATACCAATACTGCAAACATATTAAAGCAAAGGTTCATAATTATAACTATTTCTTAGGTTCTAAATTCATTGCAAAGAATAAAAAATCCATCATTTTTCATCCATGTCCATCTAATTATATATACCTTGGTGATCTAGCCTCCACTTTGACTGGTCCATTTCCTATAGCTCTAGGAAAAATAGGTGATTGTTAAATATGCATGCATTTCCACATACCATCTAAAGGACATCTTCCATATTGAAAAATTACCAAAATCCCCTAAAACATTTGGTAAGCCTAAAACTTCCCAGACTCTTAACAGACCCGATCAGATTTGGCAACCAAAGAAGAAGCAACCAAAACCTCCTATGGTTTTTATACCTATAATTACACTAAAGAAAGATCAAGAGGCTTTTACCAAGGGAGATTAGTTATATTCTAAAAACCTTGTTGATTATTTTTAGAATCCAAAATATCCTATCCCTAATAGGATAATGGATCATCTTGACTATAAAGGGAAAGGCCTTGGCACACAAGCGCAAGGAATTTTAGAACCCTTATCAGCTAGAGTAATCAATTAGAATCATGGTTTTGGATTTCAACCACTAGAGGATGACCTCATAACATTCGGTAGTGACTCTTCCAAAATGACTAGTAATGAGACTCCTAGAAATGACACAACATCCCATTATAGCCTTTTTGATGAGCTTGTTGACTTGAATTTGTTTGATTCAAATGCCATATTGACCATAACACCTATTGGAGCTTCCTATCCTAAAGAAAAATCCCATCCTAGTGGTGCTTCCCTTCTTGAATCATGACATTATATCTTTACCATTGGTGCTTCCCATCCTAAGGCAAACCCTCATTGTAACCTATGCCTTTGCCATCCTGAACTCATAGATTGGGATCAAAAAAATTTGGTCATATGCCTCGATGATTTTGAAAATGAAGAATCAATTACATAATACATGGGCCTATGAGATGCATTCCCCATTGGTGATCATAAGTAGGGTTTTGATTTTTCATTAAATTCTTTTGCCTTCTTTGGAGAGCAGGCAAAATTTCTTAATAAATAACAAACATTGAGATCTTCAGGTTAAAACCTCTTTGAGGCACTTGTTGATCAGGGAAAAAGTAAAGAAAAAGACAAGCCTTTTAGTGAAAACCTATTTCAAGTGCTCCCAAGTGGCAAAGTTTTCTCATATTCTCAAGATAGAAAGTCCATCTAGCCCAAGTTTCATAGCTAGTAAAAGCATCTCTTTAGAACAACATCAAATATTTGAGTGTCTTACTCTTGAGTTTTTAGAGGTTTTTTCCAATTGGCCTTTACCTAAGAAGTAGATTATGATTCTTCATATTATCTAGATCTTTGGGAATAACAACAAGAAGATGAAGCAGAGGATCATGACCATACATTGCCTATAATTATAGAAGATGGATCCACACTCCTTATGGAGAGCACAATATAAGTGAACTTGGGAACCCATGAGGATCCTAAAATTGTTTATCTTGGAGCTTCCCTTCTTGAAGTAGAATGGGAACATATTATATCAATTCTTAAGGATTATATAGACATATTTGCATGGGAATACTCTAACATGCCAATCTTGGACCTAGATTTAGTTGTGCATCATCTTGTTGTTCACCTTAATGCTAAAATAGTCAAGAAAAAGCTGAGAAATATGCATCCACACATCATCCTTTTGGTTAAGGCTGAGTTATAAAAGTTTTTAGGAGCCAATTTTATTATACCATTGGACTACTATGAATGGATTTATAACATAGTTCCAATAAGTAAAAAGACCCTAGGCATATGTGTTTGTACTAATTTTCATGATATCAATAAAGCATGCCCCAAAGATAACTTTCCTCTACCCAATATCGACATGATTGTTGACTCAACTACTAGGTATAAGATGTTATTCTTAATGGATGGATTTTATGATTATAATCAGATCAAGATAGCCCCTGAAGATCAACATAAGATTGCATTCACCACTCTATGGGGGACATTTTGTTACTAAGTCATGCCATTTGGTTTAAAGAATGCTGGAGCCACATATCAGCATGAAATGACTATCATCTTCCATGACATTATACATGAAATTGTTGAGGACTATGTTGATGATACACTAGCAAAATCAAGAACAAGAGCTAGACACCCTAACATTCTATGAAGAATATTTGAGAGGCTTCATGCATATAAAGTCCACTTGAATCCTAAGAAATGTGTCTTTGGAATCACATTAAGAAAATTTCTAGGGTTCATTGTATCACAATGAGGGATCAAAGTTGACCCTAAAAATGTCAACACTATTATGGAAATGCCTCCACTAAATAATCTTAAATATTTATGAGGTCTATAAGGAAAGGTCCAGCCTATACGTAAGTTCATTTCTCAATTGGTACACAAGTGCCACCCATTTACCCACCTCTTAAAGAAAGGAGTAACATTTTAGTGGGATGAATATTGTCAGATAGCATTTTCAAAGCTTAAAACATACTTGGCCAATCCACCAATCTTATGACCTACAACATAAGGAAAGCCACTGCTTCTTTATATATCAGCCATGAATCATGTATTGGGGGAACTTTTAGCTCAGCATGATGATCATGGTAAGGAACATGTGGTTTATTATTTAAGTCACACATTGGTATCCTATGAACATAATTATATGCCTATTGAGAAGGCATGTTTAGCTATGGTGTTCACCACTCAGAAATTGTGACATTATATGCTAAATAACAAATCTATTTTTATCACCAAGGTATATCCTCTCAATTTCTTCTTATCTAAATCAACTCTTCAAGTATGCATGGCTAAATGGATTATGCTCCTTAGTGATTTTGATATTGAATAGAAAAATCAAAATAAAATCAAAGGATAGGTTCTTATAGACCAACTTGTAGAAGCTCTTATTACAGCCACTCAACCTCTCAACTTTGACCTTCCAAATGATTCTATCATGATGATAAAACAAGCACCACAAGAACTTGAACAAAGAATGCTCTATTTTGATGGATCCTTCACATCTTGAGGATCTGGAGATGGCACATTGTTGATCATTCCATAGGGGATTTTATCCCCAAAGCATTCCATATACAATTTTAGTGTATAAACAATATGGCTAAATATGAGGTATTGGTTGCAGGGCTCCATCTTGTCATACAATGGGACATTCAAAGCTTAAAGTTATATGGAGATTCATAACTAATCATAAATTAGACAATTGATTAGTATCAAAAAAGAGATGATAATTTTGTTCCTTACAAGTAAATTATTGGTGACCTCAAAACACATTTTAAATATCTGTAGCTTGAGCAAGTTCCACGAGTCAAAAACTGATATGTCAATGCCATGGCAACAATTGGTTCCATGATTCAAATTCATGATAGTGTCAGGATGCGAAACACCGAAAGCATACAATTGATTACCAAACTTCAAGCAACTTAATATGCAAAAATAACCAGAATCAACAAGTAACTAGAATTCAGAATAACACAGCATATGAGAGACAATACACAACTTGTATTAACACTTTATATAGAAAAGAATACAATAGAGAATATCCCACATCTTCTCCACCACCTTACAGAGGTTTCCCACACCTCAAGTGAACAGTAAATCTTCTCCCCAAAGCTCTCCCTCTCATAGGTCCCAACACCCAACTCAAATACAGAGTTGGTGTTCACCTCCCGTGCTCCACGCACAACACAAGTGCTCCACGCACTCCACAAGTACTCAATGTACTTCAAGTAGATCTCCCATGAACCTGCAATAACCTGCACTTCAACAGACCATACTTATGGAAGGAACTCCCTTGCCTTCCTCTTAGCTCTATCCGAGTACACACCTGTACTCCAAGTAGATCCTACCTGATACTGCTCCCTATTGTGTTGTTGTCTATATGATCTTGCACAACTGCAAATCAAACAACGGTTCTGCTCACCTGTGAACCTCGACCTTGCACACACATACACCTGTAGATCAATGATCTTACTTACCATGTAGATCTCCTATATAGGCCATGAAACTGTGACCAAGATCCTACACTCCTGAAGAACCCAGCTGGCTCTCCAATCCAGCACCAACACACCTGGTACTGAGGCACTAGGAGGAATGCACCATTGCTCTACCTCACACATAGAAGGAGCTTATAATTATGCTCTCTTACTCCCTAGCACACTTTTCCAATACAACCATGAGTCTATTATATAGATCTCATCCAAACAATAATTAGACATCTAATTACAATAATTAGATCCGCAGCTCTCAGTCTATAATTAGCCTTGATCATGCAAACACTTGGTTTGTTAGCTAACTACCCATAATAAACGTAGTCCGAACCACACAGGTGACCGATGCCGGTCCCTGTCCGCCTGGGGGTCACCGACGCCGGCCGATCTCGGACCGACATCGGTTGCCTTCCTACCCTATCCTGCCGACGTCGGTTGGCCTGACCGACGCCGGTGTCTCTAACACTCAGCAACTCTCTTGTAACCTCCTCCGTGTCTGCATCAGTGAAGCTTTTAGCTCCACAACCTAACAATCTCCCACTTGGAGATAAACAGCTGCACTGTACCTATACCTATACTCCATCTAATCTGTTTCCTGGTTTGTATCCCTCTTCAAGCTCCCACCTGAAGACAACCCACCACACATCCTGTGGTGTACCACCTGTCATCCGAGTAACCTGCCACATCCAAACCTACAACACCTGTAGTGAAGTCCTAACCTTGCATAGCAACACTTGCTGCCGGTCCCTCTCAAAAAACCTGAGAAGCCACTTCCCCGAATTGGCTCCTAACTCTGACAGCTCCCACTGCATGGGAAAACTCAGGTCTATACCAGACCTCATGTGATTTCAGACACTGTACCTGTCTAGCCCTTAGTGTGATCCGGTTCTGCATCCCGAACCTCACCAACACCTGATTCACATCAGCTCCCACTCGAGACAAAATCAACCTGTGATCTCCATGCCTCCCATGTCAAAGAATTCCGCTGCTCTAAACTCCTCATGACATGACACTGAACTAATCTTACCCTTAGCTCAGCAAAACCCTGTATGTACACCCCTGCTAGCTAGCATACTATCCACATACAGCAACAAAATGATGTCATGACTCATCATCCACCTGGTAAGACAAACCACAGTAGTTACCTGACACTGACTGAAGCCATGCTTCATCCTCCACCTGTCAAAACCTATACCACTGTCTTGCAGCTCCTCAAGACCATATGCCTGGTCTTCCATCTCACGTATCCGTTCTCTCTATTCTTATACTAAGGAATCCATTCATCTCTGTGCTTTCATCCAGCTGGCAAACCTACCAAAACACCCGTCTGGTTCTGTATCATAATCCTGCCTAGCTCACACCTGTTTCCTGGATCCTTCCTACTCTACAATCAGCAACAAGTATGAAGAAGAGGAACATGAATTTGAGGGCCTACTCACGCCTTCAGTCCTCCGTATGGGTGTTTGAGACTCCTTGACAGCACGTTGTCCACCCAAAATTCATTACAGTGACCGACCTCGGTCATTCCACAGTCTGCATCCGACTGACGTCGGTTTCATGCGTATGTACCTGACTACCAACCTGCCAGCGCTGGTGTCCCTTCTGCCAACATTGGTCCTCCTAACCGACATCGGTCTTAAATACTGCCGATGTCGGTCCCATGACCGATGTCGGTCTTACCCTGCCCAACATCGCCGGCTTCGGTCTGTACATGACCGACATCGGCACCTGTCTGTTCGACACCGGTTCCTCCTGACCAATGCCGGTACCTGTGTTCTCCTGTGAGTGATGACTTTTTACCCGCGAGCTCCTTTGAATCAAATCCCATGTCCAAATTGCTCTGCTCAGAAGTATCCAACCTCATCCACTGGGTTCTGTCTGCCATCTCCTCCAAGAACACCAAGGCTTTCCAGTTCTTAAGCCTATCAAATATATCTGTCTTCCGCTTAAGAACATGCATCTCCTTCCTGCTCATGTGACCAAGCCTACGAAGCCACGTCTCTGCAATAGAAGAAGAATCAGTAATATAGACAAGTAGATAAAGAGTACCTGTCTTCTTACCACCAACTAATTCAAGTGCTACCGCTGTGAGAGTTCTTGTGCATCTCTCATCACCCAATCTTTCTGAAGAAATTAGCCATATCTCCAAACCTAGGACCTGCATGACCTTCATCAACACCTGTGTGTTGGCCGCCTGCAATTTTAGCTTCACTTCCCCTTTGCCAATTCTTTGGCAAGGCTTACCAGCTCCTCTATCTGGGGCTGCATGGAAAGAGGCAACTGAATCTTTTATCCAAGATTCAACTTTATCCAAGAAACCTGTAAACGCATCCTGTGCAATAACACCTGCTACATCTGTATCTTCAGTTTCTTCATGCTGATCTGCTACCAACCAACAATGTTCTTTTACCTGCTCTTTCTTTCCATCGGACCATGAGTGACCGTCTGTGCTTTTCAACTCCTCCATTCTTAGCTTACTTTGATTTGCCGTTGCTCTACTCCCACTCAATCAGAAACCCCTGAGAGTACCCTATAACCAAAACACAACCTACTTCCTGCAACCTTAGCTCTGATACCACTTGTCAGGATGCAAAACACCGGAAGCATACAATTGATTACCAAACTTCAAGCAACTTAATATGCGGAAATAACTAGAATCAACAAGTAACTAGAATTCAAAATAACACAGCATATGAGAGACAATACACAACTTGTATTAACACTTTATACAGAAAAGAATACAATAGAGAATATCCCACATCTTTTCCACCACCTTACAGAGGTTTCCCAAACCTCAAGTGAACAGTAAATCTTCTCCCCAAAGCTCTCCCTCTCATAGGTCCCAACACCCAACTCAAATACAGAGTTGGTGTTCACCTCCCGTGCTCCACGCACAACACAAATGCTCCACGCACTCCACAAGTACTCAATGTACTTTAAGTAGATCTCCCATGAACCTGCAATAACCTACACTTCAACAGACCATACTTATGGAAGGAACTCCCTTGCCTTCCTCTTAGCTCTATCCGAGTACACACCTGTACTCTAAGTAGATCCTGCCTGATACTGCTCCCTGTTGTGTTGCTGTCTATATGATCTTGCACACCTGCAAATCAAACAACGGTTCTACTCACCTGTGAACCTCGACCTTGCACACACATACACCTACAAATCAATGATCTTACTTACCATGTAGATCTCCTATATAGGCCATGCAACTATGACCAAGATCCTACACTCCTGAAGAACCCAGTTGGCTCTCCAATCCAGCACCAACACACCTGGTACTGAGGCACTAGGAGGAACACACCATTGCTCTACCTCACACACAGAAGGAGCTTATAATTATGCTCTCTTACTCCCTAGCACACTTTTCCAATACAACCATGAGTCTACTATATAGATCTCATCCAAACAATAATTAGACATCTAATTACAATAATTAGATCCACAGCTCTCAGTCTATAATTAGCCCTGATCATGCAAACACTTGGTTCGTTAGCTAACTGCCCGTAATAAACACAGTCTGAACCACACAGGCAACCGACGCCGGTCCCTATCCGCCTGGGGGTCGCCGACGTCGGCCGATCTTGGACTGACGTCGGTTGCCTTCCTGCCCTATCCTACCGACGTCGGTTGGCTTGACCGATGCCGATGTCTCTGACACTCAGCAACTCTCCTGCAACCTCCTCCGTGTCTGCATCAGTGAAGCTTTTAGCTCCACAACCTAATAGATAGTGCTAAAGAGTATTAGTTCCTAATTGAAAATCTTCTTTATCCAAAACATATTCTATCATATTCAGAGAGGATATACACCATTGCTGATCCTAATCTCTCACCTGAGCTACCATGGTACCAAGATTTTTATAACTATTTCCATAGTCATGTATTTCCTGTGAACCTTTCCAATAACCAACAAAAACTATTCCTTCATCACTTAACATGTTATATCCTCCTTGGAAACATGCTTTATCTAAAATTCTATGATGGAATGCTTCTTAATTATTTATCTTTGGGAGAATCTAGGCTAGCACTAAAGGAGGTTCATGAAGGAATATGTGGGGCCCATACCAATGGTGTAGTCCTAGTAAAGAAACTTCTCAAAATAGGCTATTATTGGCCCAAAATGGAGACAAATTCTTGTAATTATGTAAATAAATGTGTTCCTTATCAGTATCAAGGCAACTTGATATATGCACCTTCCTTACTATTACAACTGATTACAACACCACAACCATTCTTAATATGGGGTCTTGATCTCATTAGGAAAATTAACCCAACATATTTAGATGGACATAAGCACATTTTAACTTCAACCAAGTACTTTACCAAATGGATTGAGGCCATTCCTCTCACTTATATTACTGAGAAACAAATAGCTAAATTCATTCATTACCATATCATCTATCGATATGGCATCCCATCCTGTATTATATCTGATAATGGTAGATCCTTTATGAACCAAGATGTGAAATATCTTTATGTGAAATTCAATATCAAGCACAATAAATCCACTCCATATAACCCAAAAGGTAAAAAATAAGTTGAGGCATCAAATAAAACCATTCTAACCATCTTTAAAAAGATTGTCAATAATGTTGGCCATAATTGGCACTTGCAACTCTTTCCTACCCTCTAGGCTTATAGAACCAATCATCACACCCCAATTAGAGCTACTTCATACTCCCTTATTTTTGGTACTGAATCTCTCATCCTGATTGAGATTGAGATACCATCATTAAGAATATCATTGGAGCACATTAAAGATGATGAAGACTATAGAGCCTCACAGTTGCAAGAACTAGAACTTCTTGATGGTAAGTGTTTGGCTACCCTAGAAAAGTTACAGGTCTATCAAAATAGATTGCAGAGAAGCTACAACAAACACATTATCCCTTGAGAATTTGAGATTAATGATTTAGTTTTGAAATAGAACCATAAGAATATGAATGTTGAACCCAAAAAGAAAGGCAAATTTTATCCTAATTGGTTAGGACCATATATTGTCATAGCAAACTATGGATCAAGAGCATATCAATTGGATAAAACTAATGGTGAAAAAATTTAGAGCTCATGAACATCATACATTTTAAGATATTATACACATGAATATCTTTGAACCATTATCTATAAGACCCCTAACTTGGGGGCAACTTTTTTTGTCATAATTTTATCCCACACTTTTATCTTACCTTCAACACATTTTATACTACCCTGGTCCACTTTTCATGAATCCTGACAGTAAAGGCTTTGAACCCTTCACACTTTGAACATATTCTTTATCCCATTCTAGATTTCTCTCCTCAAAAATCACATCTTTGTTATATATAAGGCATGTTATAAGCTTGAACAATTTTTATCCCCTAACAAATTATGATCTTGACTGTCTCATGAACATTATGAACATATTTAGTAGTAGTTATGTAAAGCAGTTCAACCAGGATAGTCTTGTATAGTTTTTATACAAGTGAATAGCTGCATCTTCTTAGTTAAACTACTTACTACTCTTTATTATTTTATCCATAACCTCACTCTCACTAATTTGTGAGCATGGGTCATTGCAGTTAGCTTAGCTATCTTATTGGAACCTCTACTCTAAGTATGTACATCTCCTCAACTAGATGGTCCCACCTTGTGCATATTTTATCCCAAAAACACCAAAAACATTAGAACATGATCCATAAAAGAATAAAAACATTGTCTCATGCTTCTATACATTTGTACATTTCTATTCCATCATGTTATGCTCTTTCCATTTTGCAAGCATAGAAACACCAGTTTATTTCATCTTATCCCATGCACTTGCCATTTTACAAGATCATTCTTTCTCATCTCATCAGCTTCTTGTTTTTCAAACCATTCTTATTTTTTTATCATATCTTCCATTTCTTCTATAAAATTAATCATGCTAGTTTGATCATCATTTTTCTTCTATCCCATTTCCTAGGAGAACTACATTTAGCCTAAAGTTCATGTTGGAACGTGCATCTATGGAACTATGTAGGCAGCATCCACTTGTTCTATACATCTAGAATCAGCACAGCCAACCCCTTCCTTTTCTTTTATTCCCCCATTTCTTATGTCATTTCTCCTCTTTAATTAGGGAACAATTTTCATGTCATTGTTCTTTGTTATGATGTGGTGGAAAGTAACACCTCTACCGCACATGTATGAACATTTATCTTTAAACCACACTAACTTGGTTTTTATTTATGAGTGTTTAGTTGAGTTTTCTTGGTGTTTTGTTGTGCTTTCACACCTCTCCTTTTATTTTATCTCTTGTCTCCATTCTTGGTCTTGTGTTTCCTTGATTTTTTTTCTATCTGATTTTGCTTTTCTCTTTTGTGTTTTAGAACATCTTGATGATTCACATGGATCTTGATTATTCATATCTTGGTCTCATCTCATTAAGACATTATTGAATTTTGTTTTTAAACATTGTGTTCCTACTTAAGGTCATATCTTGATTTCAAGTTAGGTTAATTTATGTTTATTTTTTTCTTTGTCTTTGCTTTTTTATTTAAATGTAAATCATTATAATTTTGGTTTGGTCATTATTTCACCATTATCCTTAGTTATAGATATTCACATTTGAACTAGCTTAGTGCAATTATAATATTATGTCATTCTAAGTTATTCATACTTATGATGCCTAATTTTTTTTGCTATAGCAAGCACTTTGTGCTTAGGTCTCAACATCTCAATGTCAACATCAACTCTGATGAATGATTCTCAAGAACACATTACAAAATTTAGGCTCATGATATGGAATTAGGCTTCTAGGTAGTATGCATTTTAGGCTTTGTTTCTATGCTTAGATGTGCATCTCTTTTCATACATTATGAGTCTAATCAATTCTCGGTAATTTTTCATCATTCCTCATTACATTCTCTCCCAAACTTGGGTGAACTATATTGGCTTGAAGTTCATGTTGGAATATGAGTCCATGGAACTATGTAGGCAGTGCTCAATTTATATTGAGGTTAGCTTAGCTATCTCCATTATTATTTTCATCTCTCTCATCACTTTGTGCTAACTCATATTCTTGGTTTTATATGGCTTATAATCCATTACACCATCGCATGTATGTTTTCACCCATTTGCTTTAACCTATCTTTTTGGTTATATCCTTGAGCTATTTTGCTTGTCAATTACCCATGCTGGGACATCACATCTAAATCATGTCCTAATCAAATTAGCTCTATAGGGGACAAATCATTATTTATTCTTTATCAACGATCAAAATTTATCCTATTGGGGAAAGACTATCTTATCATGATCAAATCTACTCTACTGGAGTACTTCTTATTATATTCTCTTTAGAGACCCCATTTTTGTGGTGCTTCCCTTCCTAAAGCAAAATTTTCTCTCTTTTCCTCTAATTCCAAGATATCCACATTAAATCCCATGATGGAAATATTTAGTGTGCAACTTGTCCTATGATTAATCAATACCATAAGCATGCAGCTTGTACTCTCAAATTGGGTACATTTATAGTGTGTCCCTTACATTTATAGATTATATATTTCCCATTCCCCTTATCTCTAGGAACTATTATACCTCTAATTATCTTTTGATCATCAATGGTAATCATGTGTGCAAGAATTAGCTCATCTATATGTGATACATTCCATTGGTTAATCTCTCACTTTCTCTCTCTTCTCAAGAGTCCATCCTTTTCTTTCATCCTAGTATGTCCTTTTGAGGGGGATCATGGGTTTGTTACAATTTCTTCTTGACAAATATTTTCTTTGAAAATATGTTATTTCTCTTGAATGTCTCACTACACTTTCTTAAATACGGTAAAAATGTAGACATCCAATTCCTAACACCATTTGTGTTGAAATTATCAATCTTACTCGAATTACACTCAAATGCACATTTTAGGTCAAAATCCATAAAATGACCTAAATGGTTCAAACTTGTCGCTTGCAAGTGCCAGTTTAGGTCAAAGTATCCCTAAATAGGGTAATGTAATTTATGGGCCAGCTAACTTTGATCAGATCATTTCGAGTCAAAATGACAATTTTGTCATTTAGTGCTCTAGATCACTCTTTTCTTCTAATTCATTGGTACACATCATGTACCTTTGTTATTTGGTGTTGGAAACATCCTAAATGGTAATACAGCTCGAATGCATCTAACATCACCTTCTAATTCCTCACTAGTCAAATTATAACCTAGTAATATGACTTTTTGACCATTTTGATTATTTGAGGGCCAATTTTCAAATAATTGTACAAATGTTGATTAAACTTGTTTAAGGCTAATTAATCAAAATAAAAAGATTAAGTGGATTTTCCATGAGAGTTGTTAAATATTTCTTTTTGAAAATTGATTCCTATTAACTACATCATCATGTGACATCATTTCTTGGGAAGACATCCCTAGGCCATAAATACCACAAATATCAGGATTATGGGTCACCCAGGCCTAGTTAATACCTCCCATGCCTCTTTAATGTTTATTTATCTTGAGGATATTTATGAGTTTAATTCCAAATATTAGGATTATCCATGGCCACACATCTCAATATTGAGATGGACGGTCATGGTTGATCCTGACCAATCTCAAAAATCTATAAATAGAGAGGCCATGGATGTGAATTGGAAGCTATTTTGGTACAATGGTATTATGCTCAAATATCTTCAAAAGCTTGAATATTGTAAATTTATAATGTTAAATTATTTCCACAAGGTTTTCATTTGATATTAGATTTTGCTCGCAAGCTTCATTAATAGGCTAGTTTAGTGATTTGGAATCATGAGCCTAAGTTTTATGGAGTGTTCTTGAGGCATTAGAGGAGCTTACCACCATTGTTGACAAAGACAAGGATGCTTGATCAAGGGAGAAGATGTTTTTGATCCACATGGGTATGGTGAATCCATTTGGGAAGGTAATATGGTGTTTCTTTCTTTCATTTGTTTCTTGCTATCCTTTGTAATTCCCATAGCAATAGATAGGCTTGTTAGTTTTTTTATGCATCTTTCATTATTTATGGAATAATGTTTGACTAGCTTGCTTTGAAATCCTCTCTACACTTACTAATGATTTTCTCTTTCTTGAATCCATTGATAAACCTTCTCCTACCCCTCACACTCCATTCCCAATTCATCATCCCCCCATCACATCTCACCCTTCCACTACATCTCATATTCCATCCCCTTCACATGATCCCATATTTAGAGAAGCAAGTGGAGAGGAGCAAATCCAATCCAAGGCTAACCAAGAAGATGTCATGAGTGAATATGATGATTAAATCACCACAATAACTCCCCTTGGTGACCACAAGTGTAACTCTACCTTCTTGGATGAAAAAAATCACATTGAATATCCTACCACCACTACTAGTGCATAGTTTGATGTGGAAGAGGAACATATTGAAGACCCTTTTTCAGCTACCCATGAAGAATGTGGCCAAGGCTTGAAGAGAGAGGCATTTAAAGAAGACTCCATGTCTAATCATGAATTTATGGATAACCATCTCAAACATGAAGTGGAGTGTACTATCAAGGAACAAGATCAAGTCACTCAAGAATTTTCAATCCTAAAAGAGTATCATGAGACCAAGATAGATGAAATATATCTTGAAGAAGACACTCATGAGATGGGTGAAAATGACTTGTGGAAAAATTCTGACTTTATGTCATAAGTTTGATTAGCTTGATAAGGTTACTCCTCCCAATAAGTCTACATTTGATTTAGATAATGACACTTATAATCATGTTAATGTTTGTCTTAATAAGCATGGAGAAAGGTCTCATGTTGTAAAAAAAGAGGAACTTTGGCATAAACCCAATACCATATGCAAAGATTTTGACAAGTTGGGTAAGTCTCCCCTTTTTCCAAGAGGTTCTATGTCTAATGATGAGATTGATAATGATACTAATGATCATGTTGTAAATTATTCCATCAATAATAAAGATAAAGGTCATTTTATCAATCAAGAATTTGTTGTCATAGAACAATCTGATGATGCTAGTGTCCAAGATATTATAAATATGAGAAGTGAGGTTAGGGTAGAGGTTGAATTTCCTTAAGAATGTTTAGGAGACCCACCTAGTATTGAGCCATATTCAGAGATATGGGAACATGAATAAAAGAAACTTGATGCTCCCAAACATCAAGTACATTTTTTCAATGATGATCGGTATCTACAAATGAAGATCTTTCAAGAGCTTGAAAATATCTACCAAGTTGAGGGTTAAGTACATGAGAAGGTGGAGGAAGAGTTGTCCATTTAATATAGTTACCAAGACTAAGTGGACTATTCAAAGCTCCTTAATGAGCTTGAAGAGCTTACAGTTGAGAAGAAACCTAATCTTATTGATGACACTATGGAAACCAAAAAAGAGAGCCTTATTTAACCACCATGGGAGGTCATAGCTGAGGAACCATATGAGAGAGTTAAGGATGTTTGTATGAAAGAAGAGTTCATTTCCATAGCCTATTTTGAGTTTCTTGGTTCTCATTAAACATCATGCCATTGAAGTTGGCAAACACTATGAAGAAGATGGAGGCATCAATGTCAAGGATCAAAAGGATACATGTCTCATCCAACCTTTATTTCATAAAACAAGAGAGTTTTCAAGCTTCCCCTTTTATCCTAGAGGAATTTTTCATCCCAAGTTAGCTAGTACTTAGGTCAATTTTTTTAGGTGTGTATTTCCCTTCTTATTATGTTGTGTTTCAATAGGTGCTCTTAAGTGCATATGTGTTTTTCTTAGTTCCTTGATTTGTGTTTTGTTCCTATTATTTTATATTATTTGGTGTGTGTTTTAAGGAAATTTGTGTGTAGAACCCCCTGTACATATGACTCCATATCGCAATGGACAAGATTAGGAATCTAGTCATGGCATCACAAGTATGTCACCCCTAGGAAATCACCAAGAATGTTGACCATTTTTTCCCACAAAAAAATGGATCAAACCCTATAGTCAAAGTCTTTTATAATGTTTTAGTGCATGTTATAGCTTATTTGATGTCATTTCATATGTCATTTTAAGTGGGTCATGGCCTAGCTTAGTCCTGTGTATTATGGTGTATTAAGAATAATTTTTTTGATCATATATGAAAGTATCAAATTTTCATGGTGTTGACCAATTACAAGAGAAAGCACAAAAAATCCTAAGGTTGCACTTGGGAGTTTTTCTCAAATTTTGGCTAAGTGATTGGGGCATTCAATTTTCCTTCAGAGGAAGTGTTCCACATAAAACCCATAACAAATGTACAAGGTTGAATTCTTTTAGGACTTTTGTTTTAAGGTTTTTAGTTAAGTACAAGAAATTGTTTCAAACATTTTATTTGAAATAATTTATCCAAAGGATCTTTTCTTTGAAAGTCACTTTTCAAAGGTTATAAAGTGTATCTTTCAGGAAGGTGATCTATTGTAATTTTTTTGAAGGGCACTTTTCTCAAGAAAATGGTCTACTTCAAGGTTCTAAAGGACACTTCTATAGGAAAGGGTCCATTGCACTTTTTTTAGAGGGTGATTTTATTTTCCAAAAGCTCCAGTGTAATTATTCTAAAGGATATTTTATTTTAGTAAAATGATCAAGTCAAAGTTTTTAAGGTTATCTTTTGAAGAGATTGGTCCTTTGAAAAATTTCCTGAAGGGCACTTTCTTGAGCAAAATATCCTTAACACTTCCCAAAGGGTCAGTTGCTTAGGTAAGTGTCCTTTACATTTTCTCTAAAGGATATTTCTCCAACAAGGTAGACCAAGTCAAAGTTTGTAAGGGAAATTTTCAAAGGGTAAAGGACCAAGACATGAATTCTTTAAACATTTTTTTTTCAAGAATTGTTTAAGGAAAAGATAAGGCAAATGAGTTCCTTCAAAAAAAATGGTCAGAACACAAAGATTGAAAGAATAGTCTAGCAAAAGGTTTAAAGAAATAGCCCATGAAGTTTGTGATCCATATAGGTGTGTATACATAAAGTTTGGAACTTAGAATATATCCATTTGGATTTTAAAATTCAAAGATGTTCATGCAAATGTCAAAATAGAGCTCAATCAAAAATCCATCTATGCTTAAAATTGATGGTCTGCATGATGTCATTTTCATTTTACATGATAACTAATGACAATTAATGGGGTTTCAACTTTAAGGATAGAGCAAGACAAATCTTATTGAGCTTAAATTTTATAGTTGTACAACAATCAATAATGATCACATGAACATCATTTGATGGGAGTGAGGATGTCAACTTATATACCATGAACTAGTTATTGTCTGACAACTGGTAGGTCCTAACAAATTAATGGTGCACATTTAATCATGGATTTTAAATCAAAGGCATGCAAAAAAATTAAAGATTCAATGAATTTTAAGAGAAAAGGCATGATGGACAAGTGGTAGAAGTGTGTGAGTCTAGGTAGAATATCTGAAGGCTTGTGTTTATTCATACCTAGTAGAACTAACAATGTGAGATGAGTCAAGGGATCGATGATCCAAGCCAGTTTTTGATGACCAATCAAAGAAAAGGAGAGCCCAAGTGTCTTAGAAAGAGGGATAAAGGTTATTTTTTAACCAAGGCAAGCAATCATGATAGAACTGGGCTTGAGCATGATTCAATTTGAGCAAAGAAAGGATATTTTAGTATTGAATAGTGTCATTAGGGACTTGAAGAGGTAGACACATATTTCAACAGCCATTGCCAAAACTAGTTATATGAAAATGACCTTTTTCCCCACTTGGTCATGCATCAAAAAAACATTCATGAGTAGTTTTACATCAAAATAGGGTGAAAATGGCTTGATCCTACCATTGTAGCCACCATGTAGCATCTAGAGAAGATATTTTAATGATGCAATAGACTAGAGTGACTTGGATCAATCAAGAAGGGTTTGAGTGAGCTTGATTTGTAGAGGTAGTTTTAATAACTTTTCAAATGGATTTAAGCTTGTTTAATTCCCTTTTTGAGTGCCAAAATACCTCTCTCTTTCTTCCAATATTATATAAATATATCTCTTGAGCTATTGTAAAAGGAGTTCCACTCCATATATGGGAAAGCCCTGCTAGAATGATGTCATATTTTACCTTTAAATATTAATGCAAATCTTGTTTTGAGTTCTTGAATAATTATCTAAGTTTGTAAGTGGTGTATGGTGATTCAAAGTGATTATTATCTATCATTTCTTCCCTTATCCTTCTTGTTTGCGCAAGAGTTATTTTTCTAACAAGTCATATGAAGTTTTGTCAAGTGTATGAGCCTATCTTTTACATGTACAATGAGCCTTAGTGCTTAAAACTAGACTATGTTTCACTTACCTTAGATGGCTCTCATAAATCTCACCTTCATATTGAAATACTCATGTTATAACCCATAGGACTTAAAATTTAGTTTGTGTTCCTTGTTTCTTAGTGCAGGAAAATATGATGGTCATATGGAACATATCTTGTTGCATTACCCCTTTAGATTAGGTTTATTTCAAGTAGATTTTAACTCTTTTCCACTATAAGTGATAGTTAAGTAGGTAAAATCACTTAAATATACATTCAAGGAGATATCCCTTGAATCTAGAGGCTCACTTATAATATAGGTACACCCACACACCTAAAAGTGTTCCCATGTTACCCAAATCTAGAAGAGGATTGAACACCCTCTTCTAAGGTGTAAGATTTGGTGAAAAAAAGTGCTTATAAGGAATATATGTTACTTTTAATAATTTTTAACCTTAAAACCAACCTCACACATCATTATAAAATGCCTCTTTAAACTCCCTTTCCTCCTATCACCATTCACACACTATGCTTGCAGGGTGGTCATGACTGTGGAGTATCCTCTATTTGAGATAAAACATAGGGCATATGTCCTATTTACCTAGGAAACATAAGACTATGGGAGGATATATTATGTCTTGATTACCTTCTATAAAAAAATTCAAGGATTGGTCGCCTTTCTAGAGCTCTCAAGATCACAAACCTTTAAGATTGGCTTTTAAGTTTGTGTACTATTTACGAGGTATAAAAACCTTAGACTAACTAATAAGTTACAACTTATCTTTGCTCTACTTCATTTCTATGATAATTATATGAGGTTAACATCACCACTATGAGATTGGTATTAATCATTTTCATCAATCTTACATCTCATTATGTTAGTCAAGACCTTTCACTAGCATGATGAATTATCTGACTATAGTGGACTATAAATACTCATCTCAAGAAAATGGGATTCCTATAGGTGTCTTTGAACATTATGTTTCATGCCCTAAGTTCCTCTTGAGGTCACTAAGACCATTCCATAGTTTTTTGATCTCACTCTTGCCTTAGGTGTAATCTAACATTCAAAATGCCTCTTTCCACTAGCTGGAATCAGTCTGCTCTATGTAATGACTGTGTCACCTATAGATGTGTATTAGATAGAAGTTGAAAATATCTCATAGGGGTTAATCTATGTGTGAATACTATGTTTTATTAGTCCATTTCATACTTTTACATATTCATCTCATACCTAAGAAGCATGTTCTCATCTCTAAACTATTAAAACACTAGGAATTATAAGTTCTAGGATCACTTCTAGTTTTTTGACACTATAGTTACTAAGTGTCTCTAATAAGATTTTGATTGAGTTAAAATCCATCCTACCATAATCTTCTCTTGAGATGGAAACCTCCTCTTATGTTTAGACATTACCTTTAGGGTTGGACTACAAGAGATATACTATTGGGTCTATCAAATCTCAAGGCACTTCACCATGGGATGACATGGTGTATGAGCAAAACCTAATTCAGAGAAGTTAAGGTAAAACTTCTCAACCACAAATTTTCAAATTGTGAATGTGGACCTAAGTCTTACTATGTGTAATGGTTTCACCATTATCATAATGGTCTTATCTTTTATCTCATACACAGTGGAATTTTGAATTGAGTTCAAAAACTTTCATCTCAACACTCTTCTATCTCATTTGTATTGACTTTTAGACCATGTTTGAGACTACTTATAGGTCTATATGCTATAGGACTGTGTATATTGAATTGGTTCTCATAACCAATCTCTAACCCTTTTTCATAGCTCAGTGTTAATTTTCCCACCTTGAGAGTCTTTTCACAATCTTGAAACCTTCTTATTTCATCAACATGACTGATCAAGGCTTAGTTCTACTTGATTGTAGGTGATAATTTTAAGGCTTCCTAATTTTGCTTGTGTCTTAGACCCTTGACTCCATCAATTCTACTTTTTTAGACTAAAACTTAAAAGGATAAACTAATCACCATGCAATGAGAGATTGAACACAATATATCATGTTTTTTTTTAAGACCAATACAGGAAGATAAGCTTTACAATTGTGAAAATAATGTCTACAAACATCAATGGAGTCTTTTACTAACATAATGAGATGTTTTTTCTATTAGTTCACATCCACATATGAAAAAAAGTCTTAAAAACTTGTGATAATGATGATTATACCCTTAAAAATTATGTTCACCATCTAGTTTTCTCAATTCAATGCAAATAGAGAAGAAAACTAAAGCTATTGGGGATGTGCAGGCAATTTAAAGTAACTAACACTCTTAGTGATGGTTCATAAATCACAAACCAATAAAATTTTAACTATTACCATTAATTTATAGTAAATAGATACTATTTTCACCCACCAAGTGCATTCATTTGAACTTTGCTCTTCTTATATGTACCATGTAGAAATCGGTTGACCTCTTTGACTTATCCAAAAAGTGATGAGAGAGAAAGAGGTTAGTTCTTGGTAGTTTTGGATATTTCAAAGATACTTGAGCATGGAAGTGAATTTTATGGATCTAAAGAGACCTCCTTGAAGTTTTCCCATGTGCTAAGTGTGTCTTTTAGGTTGTATAACTTTTTAAAACTACCTATTTTTAGTTGATCTTCTTAGATGGATGTTGAACCTACAAATTTTAGCTTCAAAACTACCATCTCTAACATGTGGGACATTAGAGTAAATGTCTACACATTTTTCCTTTGGTTTAAAACCATACAAGTTCATAAAAGTGGCCTAAAAGGACATAAAATGATACTAAAGACAAATAAAAATATGACCAAGGCTTAAAACATATTAAGTAACCTCATTAATGACCATGGTGGACATTTTCCAACCTAGGAGACCCTATGACAAGTTTTAACTATATATGGGGTTGACCCAGTTTGACTTGGGGTTAAATTAGTCAACATTTTTGCAATTTCCTAGGGGTAGCAAGCCTATTATGCTAGAGATCAGTAGCCTTATCCTATCCATTGGGATATGGAGTCACCTATACACTACTCTTGACACTAATATGCCTCTAAGATAACACCAAACCACATCAAATAATAAGAAACAAACACACAATACAACACACTAAAGTAAACACACTTGTGTTCTCAAGAACACTTAGGGAAAACACACACATCTACCCTAGTATGTACAAGACCTCAAACACTTGAGGTGAATAAAAAATTCATCATTGCTTTAACCAAGTTCAAATACAATGCCTCTTGCATCATTATTTCTCTTAGAAAACATACCTTCATGTGATGCATACTTATAAATCAGCACTTTCTTATGTGGATAGTCAAATGACTTACCATATTTAGATCTTTTATTGATTGCAAGTGTGTCACTTGAAACTCTCATGATTACCCCATCTAGCCTTCTAAAAGGCTTGTTTGAGTTTGTATTCTACTTAACCTCTATCATGTCTAATTAGCACTTCTCAAACTGAATCTTGGGATTCATCAAAATTATCTCAACTTTACCTTCTTCTATAACATGAGGCACTTGATGTCTATAAGCATCAAGATTATCCTCTTGTTGTTCCAACATGCCTGAAGGTGGTTCAACATCAAACTAAGGTTTGGAATAATTTTCAACTCTGCACATATCTACCTTGGCTTCATTAGATTCTTTCACTACTATAGCCTTCTTTATAGTAGTTTTATTTTCATTCTCATGATTAATAAGACACTCTCTTTCATGTTTATAAGATCCATCAACAACTTTACCATCATATTCATGCTTCTTAGGAAGGGGATTTAACTTAATCAGCTATTCAAACTCTTGAAATATGCCATGGAACTACTACTATAGGTCATATTCTTCTTCATGTCTATCACATTCATGGACTCCTCCATATTGGGTAGGTAGAATGACATTATTTTACTCATTATCCTAAACTACCATACTTTTAAAACCATCTTCATTATGCATATGAACAAGGTAATTACCCTCTATAGTTTGTTGAAAATAATTATCAATTATTGCCTCAAAATCTTCATCACCTTCCTCATGGATGATGTATGTGCCAAGGTCAGTCTGTTCAATGAAAATGTATGGATCATGTCCATAAGTGTCATCACCATACTCATCTAGAAAAATATTAGAGATACCTTCAAATTTAGAATATGTTCCATCCTCCATAGCACATTATTCTTGATCATTGATGGTATAATTTAGATTATAACTTGCTTATACATATGGTCCAATATTAAACTTAGCCAATGGTTGTGTTTTAATAGTTACCTTTAATCCATACCTTATTTTTAAGTCCAAGAAGGAACAATCAACTGAGAGATAGCCTCCTATCCTAGCTGTGAAGTCCCTTGAGAGGCAAATAGCAAAGAGAGTAGGATTGAGTATACATATATATACTCCTCATATATATGGAGTGTGTGTGTGTGTGTATATATATATATATATGTATGTATGTATATACTCTTGATATATATCGAGAGTATATATTGAAAATATACATATATACACTTTTGATATATATATATATATCAAAAGTTTATATATGTATATTTTCAATAAATACTCTTGATATATATCAAGATTATATATATACATATATATATATATATATTAGGAGTATATATATCAAGAAAGCTTGGAAAATCATGCAAAAAAAATCTTAAACCTTTCATGAGCCCTAATAACTTAGATGGAGTCCCATCAAGATGTAACAATCCCTTGATATATGGTTCATATTTCAATCCCAATTCATATACCACAAGTTTGGACATCACTAAGGTATTTTCCCCACTATCCACAATGCAATTGTGAACAAGCTTGTCTCCCATAATGAGAGTAAGGTGGAAGGGTGGGGGCTTTTCAGAATTGGTATAGAGTTCAAAAATGTGAGTAGGAGCATTAGTGAGGGACACATCACCATGTTTTGATGGTTAAGGATTGATATGGATTTGGGATAGCTACTCTTGAAGTATTTTATTTTGACCAGGCATGTGGAACACTTCTCAAAGAGAGACTAGTCTTAGCATTCTTCAAGGAATCAATGATATTCAAATGAGGAACACTCACTTTTTATTGTATCCTTGAATTTAAGTAAGTTTCTTGAGCTTAAGGTAATGGATCAATTTGACTCATCCTTCCACCATTCTCATTTTGGATAGATGCAAAAGTTATAGGGGCTGTCACACTTGGACTCACAACTTATTACCTTTTAGGAGGGTTATTTGAATTTGTGTTGATACCATGAACATCTCCAAATGTTTTCATCTTTAATATTTTATTATCTTCCACTGAGGTTCCTTAGTTTATGACAAATGTGTCATCCACTAAGTTTTTTGTCAAGATCACTCTTTGAGGTTGCCATCCTTCATTTATTTTTGCTTGCATTAAGTTCTCATCTTCTGATTTAAATTGAGGAGTAGGTCCTCCTTAAGCCATAATTAGCATCCATGTATTTCCCTTGAGACTACCATTCTTCTCCTTGAATTAATTTACTATGAACTGGAACCATAACTCTTATGTTAGGAGTAGAGGTTGGATTATATGCATTGAGTGGCCTACAAAAGTTAGGCTATCCTTTCCCTCTCACTTAAACATATTATTGAGGTGGGAACCTATTTGATTGTGAAGGATAGGGATATTTTTATTAACTCTATATTATATATTTAGTTACCTAACTTGATATTATAAGGCATTAAACCTTGCATCCCAATCAATGGTATCTTTTGAATTCTTTGGGGAAGATCTAAACTTGGTGTTTACACTTAGGATTAGAGTAAGAATTTGGTAAGTAGAAGATATGTTAGCAATAATGGGCATGGATAATTTTTATGGAGTTTACCAGCTTGTATTAAACCATTCTTAGCTCTAATGGTTGTCATAGGCTTTAGGAAAAGTTTTTACACCCATGAAATGCAATATGATGGTGATATTAGTCCAAATAGCCCTTAGGTATGTAGGGAAAACAAAGCTTATAGGGGGTCTCATGGGATGTGGAAATATATACCAAGTTCTTTGAAACCTCTCATTGAAGTCATGCATAGTTTCTTTTGTATCTCTTTGAATCACATTCATCTAATGAATGAGTGATGTGTGATAAATTTTGTCTTAAAATATTATGGTTAAAAACTCTCCAAAATCATCCCAAATGGTGATACATCCTCCCAACAATTTCCTATATCAATCAAGATCTTTTCCCCTAAGAGACATGGTAAGTAATTTAATTGTAATATTGACTTTAGTGACATTATAAAAGTTTCAAAAGTTATAAATGTCCCTAATATGCTCACTTGGGGTGATAAGACCTTCCCCATAGAAAGTGTGAACCCTATTGGTGGCATTATAATGGATATAATCATATACATTAAGGTGTATAGGATTTACAATGTTAAAGGCTAGGAAAGCATGTTACCTAGCCATGTTTTCCTCTAGTTCCTCCTCACTCTCTTGATATTCTTGGATTCTAAAAGTCTTCTTACTCTTCAAATTTCAAGATAGGTTGAGGGTGTTAAATGTCAAGATAAAGTTTAGGTTGAGGGAATGGATCTATAAGATATTTTCCTCTACAAGCAGTTAACCTAGTAAGGACCATAAAGTATGAACAAAAGGAATGATAAAACTTTGTCTATAACCATATATTACCTTCAGTGGATTTTCCAAATGTTGAGTAGATCACACATATGTAGTTATGATGTTATCAATACCAACATTCACCTTAATAATATTTCCTTGAGACAATTGTCCTAGTGGGCATGTCAGAACTCTTGTCACTCAAACTTGCACCCCAAATAGGTTGTTCAAGCCTTTTCTATATTGATTGGAACACTATATTACCTCTAGGCCTATGGATTTCCTATAATAGAGGTAAACCTCTAGGTTTAAGGGCTAGCTCCCTAGATTAGTATTTGATAGCTTATCACCTACACTACTTGCTTACCTAGATGAAAATGTATAGAAGGAACACAAGAGTAACCTATGCTAATGAGGTGATGCACCAAATATATCTCCACTAGAATACCATACACTTGCACTATGAAACACGACTCATAATACTAGTCTCAACATCATAAATTTCTCTAACATAAGTGTTTCAAACATGGAGGTGATATGCATTGTACTTAGAGGGAGAAATACTTGCACCAAACATGAAAGAGTAAAGAAAACACAAGTATAGATAGCTATCACTTATAATTCCACTATTCAATACTTCATACACTTAGATAAAAAATATATGAACTCTAAATATATATTGTAAATATTTAGTTTAAACGCAAATGGAGTATTCAAACTATCAAGGCTTCACCATACCAGATGTTATTAGATACAAATGCCAAAATAGCTTGCATAAATAAAGTATAGGAGAAGAGAAAGAAAAAGGGAAGTTCAAGGGTCACAATGCCAAGTTTAAAGGCATGATAAATAGTTACAATTTGAGAGGATGAGGTGAAAATAGACCATAAAGGGGTCTTTTACAAGTGTCCATCTTAAATATGACACCTTCCCTCAATTTGGCATAGAGACTCTTCATTATCTTGCTTGAAACTACCTCTTAGTGATGATGAGTCATTAGTCTAATTGAAACTGAATTAAGAAGTATTTAACACATATTATCTATCATGGGAGGTTAAAAAAAAAATGTGACAGTCATCAGATATCCCTATATCTAATATCCTTCCTCTTGACCCTTGTGTTCACTGTCTACAGTCACTTATTATCCCTTGTGTCTTCAATATTCACATTTGTCACTAAGGTAACTATAAGTTTCTCAATAATATGTGTTTTATATGTGCTATGACATATTTTAAAAACCCCTTTGTATCCAACTCCATCATCTAGACCTTTAAAATATCTAATATTAGACCTCTCATCTTATCACTAAGAAATCACTTATCTTTTCACTATCTATCCAAGACTGTCTACAATGAAAATATTAGAAAAGGATTTTCTATGCTACACTTGGGTGAGATATGAGTATAGGGAGTTATAATATGTCCCTATAGACCTCCTTAAATGTTTTTCATCTACCAGTTCTCCTTTGTACCTACAAAACACATCAAAACCTACAAGAACCTTAGATTTTAGCTTATCCATACAAGTGATAGTATGGATAAAATGGATGTCATGGAGCTTGGGTGAGTTTTAGATAGGTTCAAGTCACTTTATTGACTCATTATCCCCTTTTAGGTGCATATCCATTCATTTTATCTTAATTGGGTCTACACAAGTGTTTTAAGAGGGTTATATGTTAGTTAGCTTCTTAATGTTTATTCATAAAGGTTAGACATCCAACCCATGAAATAATTCCACAAATATTTAGTTAATAACCCTCCTAAACTACCCCTAGCTTCTTGAGGTCTCACATAGCTTGTCTATACAAATATGAGCATTTGAAGATGGCTCCCAAGCTCCTTCTAGGTGTTCTTAGTAAGCTTGAGACCAAATTAGGCCAAAATGACCAATTTGATCTATTTACCTACAAATAAATGGGTTTTATACACTCCCCACTTATCAATTAAGTTTCTTAACTGGTTTTTAAAAGTCACATGATGTTTTAAGTGAAGTTATAAGTCATTAAGGTTCATGTTAAGTTTAGGCCTAATAGGCTTAGACTACCTTTATTGAGTCTTTGACCACATATGAGTGCTTTTCAAGACTATATGTGAATTTTAAAACTTTTTTACCTTAAAAAAAACCTCACAAATCATTATAAAATTCCTATTTTAACTCCCTTTCCTCTTATCACCATTCACACACTATGCATGCAGGGTTGTCATGACTGTGGAGTACCCTCTATCTAAGACAAAACATATGGAATTTACCTATTTACCTATAAAAATTGAGACTATGGGAGGATATATTAGGTATTTATAACATTATATAGAAAATTTCAAGTCTTGGTTAGCTTTTTATAGCTCTCAAGATTACAAACCCTTAAGACTAGCTTTTAAGTTTGTGTACTATATGTAAGGTCTATAAACCTCAAACTAAGTGACAAGTTATAACTTATATTTTCTATACTTCATTTTTTTAAGAATAATATTAGGTTGAAAAAACCACTACTATATTTTTCTTAATCATGTTCATCCATCTTACATGTCAGTATGTTAGCCAAGACCTTTCACTAGCATGAGCTAATTTATGACTATAGCAAACTATAGATACTCATCTCAAGAAAATGGGATTCTTTTAGGTGTATTTGAACATTGTGTTTCATGACCTAAGTTACCCTTGAGGTAACTAATACAATTTCATAGTTTTTCAAACTTACTCCTGCCTTAGGGCTATGCTAACATTTAAATTGCCTCTCTCCACTAGCTAAAACCAGTATGTTATATGTACTGACTGTGTCACCTATAAATGTGCATTAGATATAAGTTGAAAATATATTTTATGTTCTCATCTATGTGTGACTACTATGTTTCATTAGGCCATTTAATACTTGGACATATTCAACTCATACTTAGGAACCATTTTCTCATCTTTAAACCATCAAAGCACTAGGAGTTTGCAAGTTGTAGAATCACTTTTGGTCTTTTAACACTATAGTTACTAAGTGTCTCTAATAGGATTTTGACTAAGTTAAAATAAATCATACCATCATCTCCTCCTAATTTGTAATACTCCTCTCATGTTCATATATTACCTTTAGGTCTGGACTATAAGAGAGAAACTACTGGGCATGTCTAGACCTCAAGTCACTTCACCATGGGATGGCATAGTGTATGAGCAAAACCTCATTCATAGAAGTTAAGGTAAAACTTATTAATTGTAACATTTCAAACTATGAACATGGACCTAAGTTTGACTATTTGAAATGGTTTCACCATTATCATAATGGCCTTATCTATTCTCTTAGACCTGATTGAAGGTTTCAATTGAGTTTAAACACTTTCATTTTAACACTCTTCTATCTCATTTGTATTGACTTTTAGACCATGTTTGAGACTACCTGTAGGTTTATATGATATAGGACTATGTATGTTGAATTTTTTCTCAAAACTAATCTTTAAACATTTTAGATAATTTAGTCTTATTGTTCCCACCTTGAGAGTCTTCTCACAATCTTGAAACCTTCTTGTTTCAACAACATGACTGATCAAAGCTTAGTTCCACTTGACTATAGGTGATTATTGCAGGGCTTCATAACTATGCTTGTGTCTTAGACCCTTCACTCCATTTATGATACTTTTTAAAACTAAACCTTCAAAGGATAAATTGATCACCATGTAATGATATATTGAACACAACATATCACCTTTGTTCTGAAGACCAATATAGGAAGATAAGTTTTACAATTATTAAAATAATGTTTGTATACTTTAATGGAGTATTCTAATAGCATAATGAGATGTTTTTACCTATTATTTCACATCCACACATGCAAACAAGACTTAAAATATTATGATAATTATGGTCATACCCTTAAACATTATGTTCACCATTTATTTTTCTCAAATCAATACAAACAAAGAAGAAAACTAAAGCCATTAGGGATGTACCAGCATTTTAGAGTCACTAACACTCTTAGTGATGTTTCATAAATCAAAAAACACTAAACTTGGAACTATGACCATGAATATGGAGTACACAAAGACTAATTTCTTCCACCAAGTGTAGTCTCTTGAACTCTGTTCTTCTTATTCATACCAAGTGGAAATTGGTTGACCTCTTTGACTTATCCAATAAAGTGATGAGAGAGAGAGGTTGGTTTTTGGAAATTTTAGACCTATCAAAGCTAACTGAGCATGGAAGTGAACTATGGGTATCTTAAGTGACCTCCCTAAATTTTTCCCATGTTTCAAGTGTGTCACTTAGGCTGTATAACTACTAAAAACTACCTATTTTTAGTTGATCTTCATGGATTAACATTAAACCTATAGAAGTTAGTTTCAAAATTGCCATATATGACATATATTAACATGTGGGACATTAGAGTACACTTTGACACATCTGTCCTTTGGTTTAAGATCATACAAGTTCATAAAAGTGGCCTAAAAGGACATAAAATGATAGTAAGGACAAATAACAAATATGACCAAGGCTTAAAACACATTAAGTAGCCACATTAATAACCATGGTGGAGATTTTCCAACCTAGGAGACCCTATGACAAGTTTGAACTATATAGAGGGTTTACCTAATTTGACTTGGTGTCAAATTAGTCAATGAACACAAAGGTAAAATTTTTATTCCAAACTCAGGGGATCTAAGGGAATAGGTTTTGAATGACATAAGAGATAAAAGAGTTATATTTTTGTCCTGGGTTAAATAAGTATGTAGCTAACTTTATATCCAAGTGCTTAGAATACCAGCATGTGAAAGCTAAGAATGGTCATCATGGAGGATTGTTTTATATCCATTTCATTCCAAAAGGGAAATGGATTATAATATCAATGGATATCATCATGGGATTATTTAAATATCATAACAAAAATGATTCAATCTTGGTGGTGAATGATAAACTCACTAAAGTGTCACACTTTATTATAGGCAATATCACTAATGATATTGTCATCCTTTCCAAGATATTTATAAAAGAAGTGGTTTTCCTTTATGGAGTACATGAAGTGATTATATCAAATAGATACAAGCTATTCACTTACTAGTTTTCAAAAACCATGATGGCTACTTTTGGTATGAAAATAAATTTTAGTTTAGCCTATCATCTAGAAATGGGTAGGAAAACTGAAAGAATAAATATTATTTTTGAGGACATGTTGAGAATGTATTTCATGGATCAAAAATACAAATAGAAATATTTTTTACACTTGGTATAGTTTACCTATAATAAAAACTATCATTTTATGATTAGGATGGCATCATTTGAGGCCTTTAATGGGAAAAAATACAAAATTCCTTTGTGATGGAACAACCTAGAAAACCATGTATATTTAGGCCCTAAAACTTTGCAAGAGTATGATGAGCAAATGGATATCATATAATAAATTTTAAAATTTATCTTGAATCAATAGAGAAACTATGAAAATATAAAAATATCGCATAGAGAATTTGAATTTTTGGATAAATTATTTCTAAAATATGGGGAAAAAGAAATAATTCATCTTGAGGAAAATAAAGTTGCATTAATTTTTGGTCTAATGAGATCAAATGGGAGAAAGGAGTGCTACCTAGGAAGATGAAATATTTTTAGATAGAACTACCCTCATTTATATTAAGGATCTAAAGATAGTACCATTCTTAAGGGGGTTTATCTTTATGTTATGACCACACTTTCCCATTACATTAATTTTGAATGATTATTGATACTATTAAAATTGTGGACATTGTATTGTGGATGTTATAAATTTTTTTAGAACATTTAATTTGGTTTTAAATTTATTTCTATATGATATTATATTATGTACTTGTATAATTTTGATGGTGATTAGATACTATTGATGCCTTTAAGGGTTTGGTTGTAGGTTTATTATAGATAAATGTAGGTTGATTTTAGAAGCTTGTGTGTAATGACAAAGGTGAAGTACACAATGAATGTGGAATCATGGTGCAATGGTGTCACTATATAATTTGAGTCTTTTTAATATTAATTTTGAGTTATGTCAATTCGACTTGATTATTAGTTTTGTGTTGATTCAATTCCTTTATTATTTTAATTTATCAATTTTTTATTGTTATGATTTTTAACAACCTAATGCACATTGGGATGAGAATATGTTTATTCTAAAATCATTGTGGAGAGATCTAAGAAGGCTAGATGTAGATATAATTTGAATTCAAATAAAAATTTTATGAAGGTCATAAGACCTTTGATAAGTTTATGATTCCTTACTCAAAAGACCAGTTTAGGTCTAAGTGGTAATGAAAAGTGTTTAACAGAAAGATTTAACACCATAGCATTACAATTTCATGATAAAATTGAGGTAATTGAATAAGTTTTAATTTATTAAAATAACTAAACTAATTTTACAATCTATTATAATCTAAGAAAGGACTAGGAAGGAATGAAAACTAAGCCAAGAAATGGCTATGGTTTGAAAGACCAAGGTGATGGCATTAGTTAAAAATTCAACCATAAGTCAAATAGACTTAGGTTGATGGAATGTTATGTTTCACCATGGTCAATTAACCTAACCACAAATGGATTCATTGGTTAAATTTGGGTATACTTTATTAGGGTTATGATTTGGTCATTTTATTTTGGTGGCTTGGTAGATGGTGTGCATGGTAATTTTAGGGGCTACATATTATATATTTAGGAATCTTAAAATTAGTAAATTCATTATTTCCTTCTTGGTTAATCTCAATAAAATTCAATTATATTAATGCAATGAAACTAAATCACTATTTCCTAAGTACTAGGTTGAGCATTAGATAATGAATAAAAATACAAATAAGAGATAAAAACATACAACAATATCACCTCCCTTTTCAAAATTAGTGTTCACTTATTGGCATGGAATACGTTCTTGCTCGACTTATGGCACTAGAGACTATCATCAATTCTTTCTCCATATTGGTAGAATTTCTCTAAGTCCACATGTGGCTTTCCTTGGCTTGGCTTGGATTGGTGTGAAGCTTTTTGATATCAATTTGGAATTATAAAATTACTTTGATGGTTTCTTTGAAGCTATTCCTACAAAATACCTTACACACAAAATCTTTTCTAGGTATAGTGAGGGCACTTATATTTATAGGTCTCAAAATTAACTCTAACCCTAGGGAGGTTAGGTTTAGTTCTAACTTTTGTTGAGTCTAAAATAACCTAGGCTAAGTTTAGGTTAACCCTGGGTTGGGTCAAAGTAATGATGAAGGCTTGACAACTCATTTTACATATTTGTGATATATGAAAACTCATAAAATGATATTTATGAGGTTGTGACTCACCTTTTCTTATATTTTAGGAGTTAATATATTATTATCTCCTTGACTTTGACCTCATATTTAATAAAAATTTACTTTTTTCAGATAAATGTAATTCCCTAATTCAACTTGGAATTTTTACTTAAGCAAGTTAATGGAATTTTTATTTTTAATTAATATTCCTTAGGGTTTTGGCATTTGGTAATTATTTTAAATTTTTTGCATTATTATATTAACAAGCTAAAAATGTCAATTTGCTAGGTTACAATTTGACTAAGGCTAAATCCAAGCTAGGTTATCAGTGCATACAAGGTAATACCCTAAATAAGAAAGCATTAGCACATTTATAGGTCATTATGTCCCTTACATGGATGAATTTGGTAAATTTAGGTGATTTTTAGGCTTAAATTACATTATTTTTTAAAAATTATTCTGATAACCAGTTTAGACATGAAAGTGGCCAAAAATGAGTTTCTATAGTTTCCCCCTATTTTATAAGGCATTGCGAGACACATGCATAATAAAGTGTTTTGATAGAATTAAAAATTCATTAAGGAGAAAAAGAAGATAATGATTGAGGAATGATACTCCAAACAAAGTTTTGGAATCCTATGATGCTCCCTCGAGGAAGTGGCCAACACATATGATTGATGGAAGGTCCCTTAAAAAGAAGCAAGAAGAAGAATGAAATCAACACATGGGTGAGATTAATCCAATCAAGATAATGCTTGCATGCATTGATTAAAATATTAATTTTCCCAAAGGTAGTTATAATTAATAACAAAAATTGAGACACTAATTTTTCCAAAGGTGGTTATAATTAGTGGCATAGGTATGTGCCCCAATAGGGTGGATGGGTTGAAATAATGATTTTCCCAAATGTGATTATAATAATTTTAACAATCTAGATTGAATAATGATTTATGCCCCAATATTTAAACATGATAAATTGGTTATGCCCTAGTAGGGTAGATTAGCAATCATAACTCAAGGATATAACCTATTAAATAGATTAAATGAGTAGGTGAAAACATAGATGTGATGGTCTAATGACTTTTCAAATACTAAAGAAGCCACAAACAACCAAACATATGAAGATGCACAAAATGATGAAATAAATAATTGGAAGAATAATGGTGGCTGAGTTGATCTAAGATACATCATGTATCTAAGCATTGCCTACATAGTCTAAATAGACCTCAGGTCATTGGAGTTCACCCAATATTTAGGAGAAAATAGAATGAGGGATAGAATAGAAGAATAAGAATTGATAAATGTGAATGATTTACTTATACATTCTCATGTAGAGATGTTCATCCTTATTAGCATTAATACAACCAAAATGGTCAATGAAATGATTTAATCAAGGAGTAGGAGATAACTCTTGATTTACCATAGTGGGGCCATGAAAGCTCATGTAATGAACTTGTACTCACATATTGATGATGAATTCATACATAGGATAAATATGAATTTGGGATACCTTCTAGTATGGAGATGCACATCCTAACTAGCATGGATTACAATTCATTTGTGGTTTAATTACTTTGAATTTGAGTGATGTTTGGGATATGCCAAGTTTGTGATCTTAGAGAGGTAATGCCCACTGAATTTAAATTTATGGATAGGCTCATTAGCCTAAATTTTTTTTAGCATGTGATGGTATGCATCATGATATAAATCCCCATGATGACTTGGTCATAATGTGCATAAAATGGTGAGATCATGGCTTATACTTTTCACAAAATGGTGAGAGTGTAGCTTAGGTTCCTTATAAAATGGTGAGATCATGGATAAAATGGATATTGAGCTGACCTCAATGTAAATTAATTAATACCTACATAGTCCTAATGTAAACTAATTTATACCTACATAGTCCTACTATAGTTTTGCCTTATAGTAGAGTAATGTTTGGAAATGTTCCCAATAGTTTGGGTGTTGTTTGGTATCTCAACTCAATGGACGATTATGAGATACAAAATGGTCTAACTCATAAAATGATGAGAACATGGAAAATGGGATATTGAGTTAACCTCAATGTAAATTTAGTGTTGCCTACATAGTCCAAATGGACCTCAAGTGAATGTAGTTCAAAATATGAAAAAGGTATGAAAAGATGATTAAGACAAGGAACGGAAAATGTCAAGGCAATGAAAATGACAAGGTAGGGTAAATGGCAAGGAAATGGTAAATGGCAAGGTAAGGCAAATGATAAAGTAATGGTAAATGACAAGGTCAAGGTAAATGAACTAATAATATGGTATGAAACAATGGTAAGTAAAGGTAAATGGAATGATGATAATTTAAGGCATGATTCTATTATTCATGTTAATACAAATATGCACATCCTAATTAATATATGATACAACCAAAATAGTCAATTATTTAAATTTTTAGCCCACACCCCTTTATGAATAGCTACTTTGTCAAGAACCTACTGTTGACTTGGAGTCCAATGTTTTTGTTTTTATCTTCATTGGTCATTGATTTTTTTTCCACTAAACTTCTAGATAAGGTGTCTTCATAGCTTATGTAAAGGAAAATGAGGGCAGGGATGGTAAATATGGATAAGCATTGGATAAAAGGTCTTATCTGGAAATGTAATATAGGTTTATAATAGAGGAATGGATCATAACAGAATGTATAATGGTTGGTTAATAATGAATATTGGGATTTTTAAGCACACACAATGTTGTTGATTCTAGATTTAACATAATTTTGGTTGTGGTGGGGCTTAAGACTTTTGAATGTGCTCTCAATAATACCACTAGATTTTTATATTATTTGGACCTAAGGGATGCTACCATCTGATTATGTTATAAATTAGAAGTTGTATTGATGTTATCTTTAATAATATCTTCATCAAGAAATGAATAGTTGTTATGCTTATCTATTGGCACCTCAAAGAGGTTTTCACCAATAAACTGTAATTGATTGTCCCATAGTGCCTTTAAGAAGGTTTCACTAAGGAATGTTTACATTTGAATTTGATTGTCTTTTAGCACTTCAAACAAGATTTCACTAGAAGATGTTGAGTTTGGAATTTAATCACCCCATAACACCTCCAAAAAGGTTTCACTAGAAGATTATTCTTATTCTACATAAATGTAGTCTTAGTCCCCTTTATATTTTATATATGATATGTCACCATGGATGTAGTTCAGTAGTGTGTGATTATATCAATCCCAATCAACACTTGTGGGAGGTGCAATTTCAATATAATGGCTAGGTTGGTTGATGTTAATGGAATGATAAGAGGTATCACAATCCTTATAGAAGATACAAGGATAACTTATGTTGATGTTAAAGTAATCATCCTCAAAAACTATGCAAGGATCACAAATATATTCAAACTAATATGTAAGGTGTAAATAACCAATGTTATAATAGCCACTAACGTATTTTGATTCTAAAGCTAAGTCTGACTCAATGGACTCTAAATCCAATGTTGAGATTGACATTGATTTTACTTCTAATGTTAAATATGATATTAGTTAAAAAATAGAACATGAATTTAATGTTGATTCTTCTTCTAGTGTGGTGGCAAATATGTTATGTTGAATGTTTGGTATTGGATGAGTAATTTCCTATGGTTAAACAATGGGATCTTCATAAATAGGCTCAGTTAATAATAACTTCATAAAGATTAGATTGTCAAAGTGAGGCATCTCAATAAAAGGAAACAGGTCAACAGGCAACTTTGAAGAGACTGACTTGTCAAAGCGAGGATCCTCAAAGATAAGGCAATGGTCAAAATAATGATTTTCCCAAATTCATTTATAATAATTAAGGGGTGACTCAATAAAGACTAGTTTGTTAAAGTGAGACTCCTCAACAAAAGGGAAATGGTCAACAACCAACTCCATAGAGACTAGCTTATCAAAGTGAGGCTCCTTAAAGAAAGGGAAAGGGTCAAAAGGTAATTCAACATAGTTTAACTCATCATAAATAGTTTATTCAAAAAAAACATCATGGAATAGTTGGTTCTCTTGGCCTTAGTTTACACTTATTTGTAAAATCTCATATTTTGGAACGTCTTGGTCTTTAAATGATGGCTCTTGGGGAGGTAATGATTGGATCTATTATGTTTTAAATACCATCTTGTATTTTTTAAGTTAGGGAATGGTTGGTAATGGATGAATAATTATTTTTGTTTTAATAATGATCTCTTTGTAAATAGGCTCATCTAAGATGGGATCAACAAAGACTGGTTGTGGGTCTAAGATGATAACTATGATATGCCTTGTTATAATTATACAACCTTATTGGGATAATGAGCTATCAGATTTGGAAGGACCTGGAATAGTAATCCTTGGGTGATATAGATCTTATTTGATAACATAGGCTAAAGGAAGATGGTTTATCATGTTAATCCTTAGGCGTTATGGAGTTTAGTTACTATCATAAGCCAAAAGAAGAGGGCCTAGAATGGTAATCCTTGGGTGATGTGGAGCTTGGTTGTTAATGTAGGCCAAAGGAGGAGGGCCTAGAATGGTAATCCTTGGGTGATATGGATCTTGGTTTTTAATTCATAACAAAGGAGTAGGGCCTAAAATGGTAATCCTTGGGTACTGTGAAGCTTGGTTGCTAATGCAGGCCAAATGAGGAGGGCCTAGAATGGTAATCCTTGGGCACTATGGAGCTTGATTGCTAACATAGGCCAAAATAAGATTACTAGCACAAGTAAGGGATCATCTAATGTTATCAAATTAATTAACCTAAAAGGGCTAACTTGGTACTTGAATTAGCCTAAAGAAGGGTAGCCTTAGCATATGGTAATTAGCATGGATTCATTTAGAAACTATAAATTAGACCAAAGAGGGTAGTATTGGTATATGAAAAATGGTTTTAAACTTTTTCTTGGTTATGAAAGTAACTTGGTCTAAGTCTAGGTTGGATGTGGTTTAATTGGCATGGTCTAAAAGGGGTCAAAAATGACCCTAATTGGATTAGAATGTATGTTCAAAAATAGACCCTGATTTAGCATGATTTTTCAATTTGGTCTAAATAGTTGATGCTTGGAAAAGGTATGGATTTTAACATGGTCAATCTAGACATGGAAATAAACTTGGTCTCAGTAAAATGAAATTATTTTTTAAAATAAACATGGGCTAGGCACTTGAAAACAAACTTTATTGAGGCATGAAAAATAAATCTTGACATAAAAAAACTTAGGCTAGACAATTTAAAACAAACCAATTAAGGAATGAAAAATAGGTCTTGACATAAACAAAATTGCACTAGGTATTTGAAAACAAACTCGATTTACGCATGAAAAATAAGTCTTGACACAAACAAAATTGGGCTAGACATTTAAAAATAAACTTGATTGAGGCATGTAAAATAGGTCTTGGCACCAACAAACTTGGGCTAAGCATTTGAAAATAAAATCAATCGAGGCATGCAAAACAGGACTTGATACAAACAAACTTGGGCTAGGCATTTGAAAAAAAAACCTGATCAAGGCATGCAAAATAGGTCTTAACACAAACAAACTTGGGATAGGCATTTAAAAAAATGCTCAAGTCTAAAAATCTTCATTTGAAACAAATGGCACACTTGGTCTCAAGGCAAATGTCTTTTAAAAATAAAACTAAAAATCCATCCAAATTGCTTAATCTAAATATAGAAAGGTGAACCACTTAAGCCCAAGTTGTAGACAAGACTCAAGTGTAAACCAATTATTTTAGATCTAAACTTTGAAAGATAGATTCTAAATGATATTTCTTATAGACTTGAATTTTTAAATAAATAGTGGCCTAGTCTCAAATGGGAAGCATGACTGTATGTTTTGAAACAAAAAGTATAAACAATTTTTAAACTTGGTTTCAAATAATAAGTATTTTGGAATAATTTGGGCAATGTAACAACACTCCATCAAACAAGTGAGAGACAATGGTTTTGGAATAAAATCCAAATAAAATGGTTGAAACAAAAATGGGTAGATTAATACCTCTTAGTTAAAAGTGGTGCATAACATGTGAAGGTTTTGACTTGATTTGATTTGACAAACAAATAATTAATTTTAGATACAAACACACATTCTAATAAAAGAAAATATAAAAAACAATAAGTGCATGTCCTATCCTTAAAAATGGCAAGGTGTGTGTAGCTTTTACCATAGTTTCCATTGATATACCAATGCTCAAAAGTAATTAAGTGTTCATCCAAAAATTAAATATCTCATGTAGGTATATTTTTTAATCCCCTCTATGTCTCTCAAGCATCGATATGTATCATGAACTTAGAATGCAAGGCACTCAACATTTGGCAATATATTCTATGGTAAAGTGGGGTTGACTAGAATCTATAAGTTTTAAAACTATCTAAATGGTCCCAAGTGTGGATAATACAATGACACATCAAATCAATTATATTCAAACTCACTAACTTATTATGCAAAGGTCTAGTAATTTTCATAATGACTTCATCTTGTACTACTTAATGATGTCCAATATTTAGTGTGAACTAATCTAGGTTTTCATTAAGATTGATAAGATAACCACATAACCATTATTCAACCCTAGTATCATGTTCCCAATTACATACCCCATCATAGAGTGGGGTTGTTATAATCGTGGGAGATGAAACCCTAGGTCAACACACCCCTGAATAACTTTTGAGGAGGTGATAAACTCATGCCCACAAACTAATGCAAAAAATAAACAAATGAAAATTGGAAGAACTTTAAAGGTGATTTATAGGTCACCCAAGTCACTTGAAGTTTGGTGAGATCATACACAACATTTATTTTATTATAGGCTAAACAAACAAAGAAATTAATAAGGTGTTTTTGATCACTTGAGCTCCCTAAAGGGGATGGTGGTAGAGAATACATGTAAAGTTTGATTTTCCACAAATAATTAATATAATAACACTAAAACTAACAAAAAAATAAATAAAAATATCTAACAAGAACTAATCTAAAGTGGATGTTCATTTTAAAACCACCAAATCAGATGTGAATGAATTTTTGGCCCCTTGCCCTTGTTTGCTCCTATAAAATTAAAATGGGAAAAGATAAGTTTGTTAGGTTAATTTTAAGCACTAAAACCACAGTTTGTATGAAAATTTATAAGTATTTAGACCTCTCTTTTCCACTTAGGTTCCTATAAAAATTTTAGGAGGTTCTCCTTTTTTATGCAAAAAATCCAACCAATAAATAACTTTTCATTTTCAACTCTCAAGGTTTTTTTTTTTTGTCTCAGAGAAATCATCAGCGATTACTGTAGTGGTCATTATTGATTCCTATGATTGATGTCAATTTTTTATAATCATCATTGGTTCTTGTAATCACACAAAATATAGATGTGTTTCAAAATAAAAACTAGTGATAAAATGTTTTGAACTCAAATTTATAATGGCCCTACAATAAAAAGAAGTTAGAAAGGTAATAAACTAAATTTTAGGCACAACAAAACTAAGAAAAGTTATTTTTTGATATATTTCTAATTAAATTACTTAAATAATGTGAAAAACATGAGATTTTGATATTTCAAAAACATTTTATTTTCCATAGTGATACCACCATGTATCTCTTCTATTAGACACAAATTTAATGTTCTCAAGTAACCATGTTCATTATGTTTTGATGCAGAGGTCATCATTGATTGATACAGTGGTCATTATTGATTCCTGAGATTGCCACTAATTTAATATTATCATTGTTGATCCTTGTAACTTTTTATAACTACACTATCTCTGACTGAGAGCTAAATTTTTTCACTTTTTTGTCAATTAGATCAAAAACCTAGCATAAAAATGGTTAGAAGAAGATTTTAAGAGGTAATTATAAGAGCTTTCTGGGGTACATGTCCCACCAAGTGTGACATTATGTAACTTTAGTAATCTGAAGAGAACACAAATGTCATTAATTCCTTGTTAGTGGATCTTAAGAAAATTTTAGTACAACAATACAATGAAACTAAACCCCTCTTGCCTAAGTACTTGGTTAAGCATAACATAATGAGCAAAACTATAAATAAGAGATAGAAACATACAAAAATATTACCTCCCTTGTCAAAATTAGTGTTTACTTATTATCATAAAATATGTTCTTGCTTCTCTTATGGCATTAAATACTTTGATCAATGCATTCTCCATCTTGGTAGAATTTCTCTAAGGCTAGATGTGGCTGTGCTTGGCTTGGCTTGGTTTGAAGCTTCTTGATATTAATTTGGCATTATAACATTGCTTTGACAGCTTCTTTGAAGGCATTCTTATAGAATAACCTTACACATAAAATATTATTTAGGTAGAGTGAGGGCACTTATATTTATAGGTCTCAAAATTAACTCTAATCCTAGGGAGGTTAGGTTTAGTTCTAACTTTGGTTTAGTCTAATTTAACCTAGGTTGATTTTAAGTTAACCCTAGGTTGGGTCAAAGTAATCATGAAGGCTTAACAAATCATTTTATATATTAATGAGATATGACAACTCATAGAAGATATTTACGAGGTTATAACTCACCTTTTATTAAATTTTAGGAATTAATAAAACATATTATTAACTAAATTGAACTACTAGATTCTACTTTACATCACCTCAAAATGGGGTCCATATTGATGAGCCCATAAAATGGATCATTAGATCTAAGTAATAACATAGTTTTCCTTTGGAATATTGACCTCGACCAACTTTTCCCAGTGGTGCCATGATGGTGACTCAGTATGTGCCATCTAACACTATTATATCTTAGTTATTTTATCAGTTGGGCAAGTAGGACAATAAACAACACTTGAGGCACAATCTAAGCTTAAGGTTTGATTAGGTTTATTCAAGGATTAGGTAGGTAAAGGTAAGTGGTTTCCTTAATTTTGAGTAGATAAAAAATAAGCTAAAAATTATTGCGAAGATATTTAATTTATATCCTTTAAGCAATGATTCTTCTACCTCTATTATGTTAACCAAAACTATAGCAAAAAGGCTAGAATCAAGTTTTATTACTTCAATTAGGGGAAAATATTTTGATAATATATTTTTTAAGGGTGAGAAAATAGTATTGGGTGATGTTAAGCCTAACTTGTGTGTATTTTTTGTGTCTAAAGTTCTTGAGGAGGTGTTTCAAAATGAGGAGTGGTATTTAGATCGAGGCCTAGTTTACAAATTTGATAGATTTTGGTCAAGCCCTACTACTCTCCATCAATATATTTTTGATTCATTTTGACCCTCATAGAGTATAGCCTAGAAATTTATCCTTGTGTTAGAAGGTTATTTATTATGGTTTTTGAAAGTCTTTTAGATCATAATAAGGTTATCCATGCCAATTATTAGAGTTAGGATCAACATCTCTTATTTTTAAAACCTTGGTTTCCTTCCTTTAATCCTCTTATTTATAACTTCAATTTCACACCCAATCATATCTACCCATTTATTTTAGGCATATTCTTATTTTTCAACCATTGTTAGAACCCTAGGAGATTTACTAGAAATTGATGCTTCTGCATCCAACTTCTCATGAACTATCTTTTTCAGAATTCTTGTTTGTTTGGATATTTCTCATAATCTCCTAGAATCCATTGAATTAAAGGTCAATGATCATTTTTGGAATCAAACCCTTGATTAGGAAGGGTTTACTTTTAGATGCTGAAAATGTTTCAAAATAAGTCATTTGGTTTCTTCTTACCCTAACTATAAGCATAAAGTGGATTCCTCATGGTGGAAGGATGCTAAAGAGGCTCATCTTTTAGTTCATCCTCTTATTGCTCCTTATTTTAATGTTCATGAAGTCTTATAGAAAGCTAAGGATATGGATGTCAATTTAAGTGTGCCTCATACTATGAATTAGCCATTGGTATTAAAGGTTACTAGTTTAGATGATCAAATTTTTGAGAATTTTGAAATTAAAAAGATGACCTATAGAGGATCATCAATAGATAGGTGTATTTATCCAATTATAGATCTTGGTATTTTGTGTAATAATGAATATTGGATAGTTGTAAGAATTAATAAAAAAATTCATCTCATTCCTAGTTCCCCTTCCAGAACACTTTGCTCTTATATCAAAGTGAAAAGGGGTGAGAATTAATTAGTATTAATTCTCTATTTTTTTTTAATTTGGTATTTTAATATAATTTTGAAGTATTTTTATAAAAATACATTTTGGTAGTTTAGTTTGTTTGAAGTTAGTTGGTCATATGTCTTGATGGTGTTTATTGTCAAGCTAGGCCTTTTTAGTTCTTATGATTCTTCTTTAGGTAGAGGGCATGTTCAACCCTAGTAACAATAAAAAAACATATTATTAAGTCCCTTGACTTTGACCTCATATTTACTAAAAATTTACTTTTTAGATAAATGTATTTCCCTAATTCAACTTGTAATTTTTACTTAATCAAGATAGTTAATTTTTAGTTTTTAATTAATCTTAATTAGGGTTTTTGGCATTTGGCAATTATTTTAAATGTTTAGCATTAATAGATCAATGGGCTAAGAATGTCAATTTTATAGGTCACAATTTGACTAGGGTTGAATCTAAGCTAGTTTATCGATTCATATAGAAGGATACCCTAAATAAGTTTTAGCATGTTTCTAGGTTATTATATACCTTACATAGATAAATTTGGGCAATCTAGGTGGTTTCTAGGCTTAAATTGTGTCATTTATTAGAAATTGATATGATACCCAATTTAGACACCAAAGTGGTAAAAAATGAGTATCGACCAACATAAGAAGCAAAGGGTTCTTAGGTCCATGACTATAGAATCTAAGCATGTAATTTTTAAGGTGGAAGTTTAATCTGGTAGAATGAGGAGATCAACTAGTTGGAACTTGGACAATAGAAAAATGCAGTATAAAGAAAAAAAAAAGGAAAAATAATGGAGAGAGGATGACTATGATGGAAAAGAAGGAAAAATAAGTATTAGGATTTGGGTTGATCCTTTCTAGTATCACATTCTATCTTAATAACAAGTAAGTACATTTTTAAGTTTTGTTTTACAAATAAATGTGTTATTGGGTGCTTTCTTATTTTAAATAAATTGATGGTTTCAGGTTTGAAAGTATATGGGCTCCTAAATAAACCTAAATCTATATCTTATTTACAAAAATTTGTCAAGGAAACTCTAAAGGGTGAGACCATTAGAATACCTCACCCCTAGATGATGTACTAGTGATCTCAAATTCCAAAAAGACTCATTGGTTGCTCTATTATTTTGGTTTTATGTTTTGAGTCTTTTAGATGATTTTGGGTGTTTTGGGTTTTGAACCCTAATATATTTTGAATGATTATTTGATGGTTTGTGTCTCAGTTATATGTGTGTCATGATAATATTGGTTTTGAATATACTTTCTAATTCATGTGTTGTGTTTGGATTGAACCTTTGATTATTATGTAACCCATGCTTAAAACTATGACACCACTGCATCATACTTGTTGGATTCTCTAGGTGCTATGAGCTTTATCTTTAGGTAATTACTTCCACCACCAACCTATGTTTGGGATGGGCTTGGTAGGGATAAATACCAATGGTTAGGCTTATATTACACATTATTATGGGTTGCATGCTTTATCTCTCTCATTAAACTCAGATAGTGGTAAAATAAATTGGTTATTCATACTACTTGTATCATAATTTTGTATCTAAATGTGGATTCTATTTGGCAAGATTATATATGCCTGAGTTAATGATGTTTTTGGTATTCAACTATAGAAATTAATTATTATGATAATCTTGTGGTTTTTAATAGTAAGTATATTTTATAGTATATTTCACTTATTTCATTAAATACATTCATTAATGTAATGGTGAAGAAATGTTTTAGTAAAATGAAGGATTATGATTGTTATATTTCAATGGGATCTATAAATGATTATAGAAGATGATTCAGACCTGAGTGGATGTTTGTTGGATGATTTATGTATTGATTTATTTATTACATTAATTACCTTTCTTGGATCTATGGCAAGTTTAAAACATTTACAAATTATTGTTATGTGTATTAGTATGTATTGTACTTAAATAAAAAAGATAATAGTTGATTATAAAGGTTTTTTGAAGATTCAATTATTATTCTCATAAATTTGGGTTTACAATTTCATTTGATAACAAATATTATTATTCAATCTAAATTAATATTTTGGTATTTGATTTTCATTTATAAATTAATAGTGATATTCATTACTATGATTTATGTAGGACTGTGTCATTGTATAGAGGGAATGTCATAGTTTTTGAATGGCAATATGAAGAGTGATCATTCTTAAACAAATTGTTATTATGAGTTGGTTGCGAGTTATTTTAAATTCATAGTAAAATAAAGATTTTGACAATCATTATATCTCTTGCACATTGTGTAATAAGGATATGCATTTATTTATTCATATGCATCAATCCATTCTGCATCTTTTAGGTTTGAGAATAAATCATGGTAAACATTGTTGTAGGTGTTGACAAATGTTAAGATATGGATGTTATTAGACTGCTAACCTGATAACCTTTGATAGTTATATATTCACTTTGATAAGGACTAAATTTCTTTTTGATTTAATGCATATTATGGAGAAAGAATGGTGTTTGGGTTTTACACATTAGGAACGAAAATAGAAATTGCATGTTTATTGTAATGTTATTAAAGCTAGATGGTTGTGCATTATAAAGTTGTGTATTTCTACTTGATAGGGTAATTCATTTATGAATTTTTTAATTGGTTAATGCTTGGGAATTGGTGTTAATGCTTAAAATGAATTCTTTACCTTTGTTTCATTAATATTGATTAAATTTTGAAGAACTTTTGATATTAATTAACATCACCAAATCAGTTTGACAAATAATCCTTGAATTACTATGGATTGTAACATCTTTTTACTTAATATTTATTTTAAGGGTGATTTATAGAATGGTTACTGAGTTTCTAAAATTAAGAGGTGAATGTGAGTTGTAATATAGTTGAAGCTATCTTTAACATTTATTGGGTTATCATTTAAAATATACATGCATATGAATGAAGTACTTACACTATATGAATTCAATTATTTATATATTGACATATATATGTTATTTACTTGTTTGTAAATATGCATGATGACTTATTGGTATTGATTTCATAAAAAATTAATGTAAGTAATATTTCAAAAACTTGATTACTGATAAGGACCTAACATTCTCATTTAGTATTGCATTAGTAATCTATGAGAACATATGGGAATCACTAAGTTGATTAACAATAATAAGTACTTTGTAATGACTCAAGTTATTTAAAATTATTATTGGAATGTAAATTCAATTTTTATAAGATGATATTTATGTTTGAACTATACATTGGGTGTGCTAGGGAACATTCTTTAATTCCTTGAAGCATTGGTTTGAGTATCGATGGTTCTCGTACATTGAATTGGTTCTTAATATTTAATTATAAGCTTGGTGTAATTTGAAGGTTATGTCATAAATATAGAAATTTTATAAGATCTTTGATTAACTCATTGACTAGCTTTCTCTCATTTCTCTATTGATACATTTTAAGGAAGTTGAGTATAAGTGATTGAATGTTTGAAATTTCATTTCAATTAAGTGAAAAGTTATGGTAATTTTAGATAGTACATTGAAAAGCATGAATAGAAAACCTTGGGTTAAATTTTATATCATTAATGGTTTTATATTAATTATATTATATCTAGCCATGATCCCTTTTGATATTTAATCTCATGATTAAATAGATGTTGATGTAATGAACATCTAAAGCATAAGTCATGGTTGTTATTAATATTGGTATAAGGATATGCTTGAGTGTTGGTAAAGACTATCTTATTTAAGTTGTTTATGTTATGTTATAATTAAGAAGAGCTAATATATGTTATTATAAACTCATCAAGATCATCAATAACTACACTAGAGGTATGTAGGAAATTCAACAGGATCACAATAGCTTATTGAATGTTTATGTTGGGTTCCACTCATATTTCTTAGGTATTTGTTTGATGTGGTTACTTCTTTAGGTTTTTGTACCTTTTTGAACAAACATTTAAGTCTAAAAGATCCATGAGTGGTCCAATGACCCAATAAGATCTCATGGCCGCAATTCAAGATGTGTAAGTGTTTACACATTTATAATATGACCCAACTAAGCATCATGCTTATGGATGCTTTGAGTGTGCTTATGAAAATCAATTTATTTAGTTTAGATATATTATGTATGTGTTAAAAGGAAATAGTCTAATTTTTTTAGTTATTTCTATGTGATGTGATGTTCATTTATTGCTTCACTTTAGCACCTAGCTATGTTAAAACTAGTGAGAAAGGTGGTTCAATTATGGTTATGGCCATAGATGACACTGATGACCTCACATAAGTTTAACAGATGTTCAAATTTAAAAGACACTAACATGGAATTAAAAATTTGTAAATAATTGTCTTCTTATTCTTCATGGTTAAGTGAATGTTTTTAATGTTTAAATGTATTTCAAGGTGTTGTTTTTTGTATTAAGTATTCATAAGTTGTGTTATATTGTTTCTAGATACTTCCATTTATAACCTAGTTTATGTTAAACTCTAATTTATCTTGCATTGTGAAATATAGTTATGCAAAGCCTTTAGTCACTAATCTAACTTGTATGTAGGTTATGTAGGCATAACTTCCTTAAAATTATGTTTTATAAAAGCTCAAAAGTTTAGGGTTATGATAACATAATTGATTATTAGTTTTAGGGATACAAATACTATATATTTCAGAGATTGATGTGGGATATATTTCCAAGCAAGAAAATTATAGTAGACCCTCATGAATTGAAACTTTAGATATTATTCCTCAATGAAAATAGAGTAAACTCGAGCATGTGGCCTACAATTCAAAAGTTTCTTAGTCAATTTTCCCATATCCTCCACTTTTTCCTTTAATATCACAATTTGAGTTTCACCTTTTTAGAATTTATTTTTCAATTCTTTATTTTCTTCCTTCAACTATTTATAATGTCTAAACCACTAAAATTTTACCTCCTAGAATTGTTCATCTCCTCTCAAATACATTTCAAGAAAAATAAATTTTTGGTTTAGTTTATTTGTCTTGGTGGAAGTGGATGCAATTAACTTCTCAAAAAGTCTAAAAAATGTGGGAAGTTATTCTGGTATCGACTGCATTATAGGTTATGCTATGGGTTGTGTGATATCTTTTGCTACAAGATCCTATAGATGTACACTTTTAGATTAAACTACTTGTGCTAATGTATCTAACCCATTTCCTTCTTATAACACCCTAACCTTACCCTTAAATATTTTAATCTCCCTAAGAACTTTCTCTAAGGTTTGAAATTATGCTTAATATAGATTTTCATGGGTTATTTTATTTGTGTTATCAAATTATTCATACATCTCTTCATCTTCCTACCTTGCTTACCTTATGTATTCCTCTATTGATTGTGAAGAAGTGGCTTCATGTTCCCATTTTTCATAATTTGAGAACCTAGAGCTATGTGAAGTTGAGTATTTTTCTTTACTACTATTGGTTGTCGAAGTGCTGTCATTTTTAGTCTTTCTCTCTTCCTAAGATGAATCCTCATTGATGTGAATCAGATTTGAGGTTTTTGAAACAAATTTTTTAGGTAGCTTGCCTCTCAACCAATGTGATCTTCTTTTGTAAACCTATATGGGTTTAGCATTTTCCCTTTTTTCAGGTTTAGAAGTTGAGGGAAATTATTCTTTATTTTGTTCTATTGCCCTCTCTTATCCTTATGATTCAAATATAGAGAGTGAAATGATTGATTTATTCTTTTTTTAGATAGATAGTGGTAAAATAAATTTGTTGTTCATACTGCTTGTATCATAATTTTGTATTTAAATGTGGATTCTATTTGGCAAGATTATATATGATTAAGTCAATGATGTTTTTGGTATTCAACTATAAAAATTATTCATTATGATATTCTTGTGGTTTTTAATAGTAAGCAAAGTTTATATTACATTTCATTTCTTTCATTAAATACATTCATTAATGTAACAGTGAAGAAATGTTTTGGTAAAATGAAGGATTGTAATTGCTATATTTCAATGTGATCTAGAAATGATTATAAAATAGGATTCAGACCTGAGTGTATGTTTATGGGTTGATTTATGTATTACTTTATTTACTTTGCTTAGATCTATGGCAACTTCAAAACATTTTAAAATTATTGTTCTATGTATTATAATGTATTGAGCTTAAATAGAAAAGAGAATAGTCAGAAGATTCAATTATTATGCTCATAAATTTAGGTTTGCAATTTCATTTAGTAACTAATATTATTTTTTATTTGATAGGGTAAAACTAGGTTTTATAAGGACCTGGAACCAGTAGAGTGAAATATACCAGTTTTAACAAGCCCTCAAGGGTTGAATGAGCAAAAAGAAAAACCAGTACCTAGAGCAAAAATAGGAAACAAAAAATTAAAATAGATTTAGGTGGAGGGACCCTCTTGAGTCTCTTCAAAAATAAAACTATCCTTTACTATAATAGTGGGTTTGTATTTTGAAACCTTGGCTTAGGTGTAATTCCTGAGGCCTTCAGTTGCTTCCTTGAGAAATATCATCCTAGGCTACTTCATACCTTTTACTTGCAAAGGGATTTGCTTAGGGGGGAATCCAGGGGGTATTTTAGGACCTTGGGGTATTTCATAATTTGGGATTATGGAGGAGGATAGGTATAATGCACAAAAGTTTGAACAATAACCTCTGCCACTTGATGAAGCTTATTCCTGTCTTGGATTAGCTTTGTCAGGTTGAATCCTACCTACTAAACCTTTAAATTGAAGTTTTCTAGAATATTTTTATTATTCTAAAATTCCTTCATTATAATGGCTTTACCCTTCCAATCTTAGGTCATGAGAGTTCCAATTTCAATGGGTTTGGGCTTGGGGATGAAAATTAGCTTGAGGGGTAGGTTGTTAAGGAGGATTGGGATAGGCTATTTTGGAGGGAGCATTTAAGAGGTGGGTGGGATCCCTCTATAGGTTCCTCCTCTTGATATTCCTCTTGAGAGTCATCTTAGGGGAACCTTCCAACCTAGGAGGGTCTAGTTGTGTTTTACAAGTAGAAGGATAAGACATTGATGGAGGATGGGGTTAGTGTCATTAACCTGAGGGAGTAGAATAGTGTTTTCCAAAGACTTGAGAAGGAAATAAGGGAGACTAATTTTAAACCCAATGAAGTGATTGAATAGTATGAAATGGTGTGAAAAAATAAGGGTGTGCTTACCTTTTAGAGTCATGTACCTCATGACCTGAAGGCAGACATCAGGCTAGTAGCATGACAGGTCGATGTGAGGAAAGCCTTCTTATATATTTTCATGAAGTCATTCATTATAAATAATATCTATAGATATTCTTGTTTCTTATATTGGTATTTTAATTATTTAGTGCAGCACAAGACATGCTCATGATGTTACCAATAAACTCCTCTGAGATGTTTATGGAGATTCCTCGCATGGTGACCTTCCTTTTTATCCATGTAGCGATAAAGTCATGGACCATCATGGTATTGTGTTCAATAATGTGTTATATAAACTTTGTAAGCCCCCTGATATTATTATTGATATATAAATTACTATTTTGGTATTTGATTTGCAATTGTAAATGAATAGTAATATTCATTGTTATGATTTTTGTAAGACTATGTCATTATATAGAGGGAATGTTATAGTTTTTTAATGGAAATGTGAAGACTGATTATTCTTAAACAAATTGGTATTATGAGTTGGTTATGAGTTATTAAAATTCATACTGAAATAAATATTTTAGGAATCATTATATCTCTTTCACATTGTGCGATAAGGATATGCATTCATTTATTTATATCCATCGATTCATTTTGCCTCCTATAAGTTTGAAAATAAATAATGGTAAACCTTGTTGTAGGTGTTATTGAGGTTATGATATGGATGTTATTAGAATGTTAACCTAATAACTTTTGATAGTTGTATATGCACTTTGATAAGGACTGAGTGTATTTTTGATTTAATGCATAGTATGGAATAAGAATGAAATTTGGGTTTTACACCTTAGGAATGAATATAGAAGTTGAATGTTTATTGTAATGTTATTAAAGCTAGATGGTTATGAATTGTAATGTTATGTATCTCTAGTTGATAGGGTAATTCATATATGAATTTGTTAATTGGTTAATGCTTGGGAATTGGTGTTAATATTCAAAATGAATTATTTACCTTTGTTTCATTAATATCAATTAAATGTTCATGAAGTTTTGATATTAATTAACATCACCAAATCAATTTGAATAATAATCCTTGAATTATTATGGATTATAACACGTTTCTACTTGATGTTTATTTTAAGGGTGATTTATAGAATGGTTACTAAGTTTATAAATTTAAGAGGCAAATGTGAATTGTACTATAGTTGAAGTAAGTTATATTTATCATTTACTAGGTTATCATTTGAAATGTACATGCATATGTATGAAGTGCTTACACTTGATGAATTCAATTTTTTATATACTGGCATAAATATGTGGTTTACTTATTTTTAAATATGCATGATGACTTATTGGTATCAATTTCAGAAAACATTAGTTTAAGTAATATTTCAAAAACTTAATTGGTGATAAAGACTTGAAATTCTCATTTACTATTGCTTTAGAAATCTATGAGAACATAGGGAATCACTAAGTTGATTAATAATAATGAGCAATTTTTAATGACTTGGGTTCTTTAAAATAATTATTGAAATGTAAATTTTATTTTTATAAGATGATATTTGTGTTTGAACTATACATTGGGTGTACTAGGGAACATTATTTAATTCCTTGAAGCATTGATTTGAGTATTGATGGTTCTCATGCATTGAATTGGTTCTTAAGAGTTAATTATAAGCTTAGTGTAATTTGAAATATATGTTCTAAATATAGAGATTTTTTAAGTTCTTCGATTAACTCATTAACTAGATTTCTCTCATTTCTCTCTTGATACATTATTAAGGAAGTTGAGTAGAAATGATTGAATGTTTGAAATTTCATTTCAATTAAGTGAATAGTTATGGTAATTTTAGATAATACATTAAAGAGCATGAATAGAAAACCTTGGGTTAACTTTTGGATTATTAATGGTTTTATATTGATTATATTATATCTTGCCATGATCCCTTTTGATATTCAATCTCATGACTAAATAGATGTTGATGTAGTAAACATCTAAGGCATAATTCATGGTTGTTATTAATATTGGTATAAGGGTATGCTTGAGTGTTGGTAAATACTATCTTATTTAAGTTTTTTATGTTATGTTCTAATTTACAAGAACTAATGTATGATGTTATAAACTCATCAGTAGCTACACTAGAGATATGTATGGAATTCAACAGGGTCATGATAGCTTATTGAATGGTTTTGTTAGGTTCCACTCATATTTATTACATAGTTGTTTGATGTGGTTACTTCTTTAGGTTTTTCTATATTTTTAAACAAATATTTAATTCTCAAGGATTCATAAGTGGTCCAATGACCTAATAAGATCTCATGGATGGAATTTGAGATGTATAATTGTTTACACATTTATAATATGATCCAACTAAGTATCGTGTTTATGGATGGTTTGAGTGTGCCTTTGAAAAATAATTTATTTAGTTTAGAATGTTATTTTATGTGTGTTAAAAGGAAATAGTCTATTTGTTTATTTATTTCTATGTGATGTGATGCTCATTTGTTGGTTCACTTGAGTACCTGACTATGTTAAAACTAGTGAGAAAGGTGGTTCAATTATGGTTATGGCCATAGTTGACACTAATGACCTCACATAAGTTTAACAGATGTTTAAATTTAAAATGATTGTCTTCCTATTCTTCATAGTTAAGTGAATGTTGTTATTTTTTAAATGTATTTTAAGGTGTCATTTATTATATTATGTATTCATACTTTATATTATAGCATTCCTGGATACTTCCAATTAAAACTAGCTTATGTTAAACTTTGATTTATCTTGCATTGTGAAAGATAGTTATGGAAAGGACTTAATAAATAATATGACTTATGTGTAGGTTATGTGGGCATAACTTCCTTAAAATTAGTATTTTTAAAAACTCAAAATTTTATGGTTATGACAACATAATTGATTATTAGCTTCAAGGGTACAAATACTATATATTTCAAAGATTTTATGGGATATATTACCAAGTGAGGAAAATCATAGTAGACCCTCATGAATTGAAACTTTATATTTTGTTCCTCAATAAAAATAGAGTAAACTCGAGCATGTAGCCTACAATTCAAATAAATTTCAAGAAAAATAAATGTTTTGTTTATTTTATTTGTCTTGGTGGAAGTGGATGCATTTGACTTCTCAAAAAGTTAAAAAATTGTGGGAAGTTATTCTCGTACCAGTTGTGTTGTAGGTTGTATTATGGGTTATGCCACAAATTTTGCTACAGGATCCTATATATGTGCAATTTTAGATGAAACTACTTGTTCCAGTTTATCTAACCCATTTCCTTCTTATAACACCCTAACCCTACCCTTAAGGATTTTAATCTCCCTAAGAACTTTCTCTAAGGTTTGAAATTTTGTTTGATATGGAATTTTAGGGGTCCTTTTCTTTGTGTTATCAAATTATTCATACATATATTCATCTTCCTACCTTGCTTCACTTACATATTCCTCTATTGATTTTGAATAAGTGTCCTCATGTTCCCATTTTTCATAATTTGAAGACCTAGAGCCATGTGAAGTTGAGTATTATTCTTCACTGTTATTGGTTGTTGAAGTGCTATCATTTTTAGTCCTTATCACTTCTTGGATGAATCCTAGCTAATGTGAATTAGTTTTGAGGTTGTTTAAACAAAACCTTTATACATCTTGCCTCTCAACCAGTGTGATCTTCTTTTGTAAACCTACATGGGTTTAGCATTTTTCCTTTTTTCAAGTTTAAAAGTCAAAGGAAATTATTCTTTATTGTAATCCATTGCTATCTCTTATCCTTGTGATTAAAATGTAGAGAGTGAAATTATTGATTTACTCTTTTTTTTAGATATTTAGTGGTAAAATAAATTAGATTTCCATACTGCTTGTATCATAATTTTGTATCTAAATCTGGATTCTATTTGGCAAGATTGTATATGACTGAGTCAATAATGTATTTGGTAATCAACTATAGAAATTATTCATTATGATAATCTTGTGGTTTTTAATAGTAAGTAGAGTTTATATTTTATTTCACTTATTTCATTAAACACATTCATTAATGTAACAATGAAAAAATGTTTTGGTAAAATGAAGGATTATGATTGTTGTATTTTAATGTGATCTAGAAGTTATTATAGAATAGGATTCAGACCTAAGTGGATGTTTGTTGGTTGATTTATGTATTACTTTATTTAATTTTCTTGGATCTATGTCAAGTTCAAAACATTTTCAAATTATTTTTATATGTATTAGTATGTATTGGACTTAAACAAAAAAGAGAATAGTCGATTATAAAGGTTTTTTAAATATTCAATTATTATGCTCATAAATCTGGGTTTATAATTTCATTTGATAATGGATATAAGTATTCATATATAAATTAGTATTTTGGTATTTTATTTTCATTTTTAAATAAATAGTGATATTCATTACTTTGATTTTTGTAGGACTATGTCATTGTATAGAGGGAATGTCATAGTTTTTTAATGGAAATATGAAGAGTAATCATTCTTAAACAAATTAGTATTGTGTGTTGGTTGTGAGTTGTTTTAAATTCATAGCGAAATAAAGATTTTGGGAATCATTATATCTCTTTCACATTATGAAATAAATATATGCATTTATTTATTTGTATCCATCGATCCATTTTTGCTCCTTTAGGTTTGAGAATAAATAACAATAAACCATGTTATAGGTGTTGATTGATGTTATGATATGGATGTTACTAGAATGCTAACTTGATAACTTTTGAGAGTTGTATATGCACTTTGATAAGGACTGGGTATCTTTTTTATTCAATGCATAGTATAGAATAAGAATGAAATTTGGGTTTTACATCTTGGGAATGAATATAGAAGTTGTATGTTTATTGGATTGTTAATAAAGCTAGATGGTTGTGCATTACAAAGTTGTGAATTTCTAGTTGATAGGGTCATTGATTTATGAATTTGTTAATTGGTTAATGATTGGGAATTGGTGTTAATTTTTAAAATGAATTATTTACCTTTGTTTCAATAATATTGATGAATTTTTTATATTAATTAACATTGTCAAATCATTTCAAATAATAATCCTTGAATTACTATGGATTGTAACACGTTTATACTTGATGTTTGTTTTAAGGGTCATTTATAGAATGGTTACTAAGTTTCTAAATTTAAGAGGAAAATGTGAGTTGTAATATAGTTGAATTAATTTATATTTATCATTTACTAAGTTATCATTTGAAATGTGTATCCATATGGATGAAGTGCTTACACTTGATGAATTCAATTATGTATATACTGACATATATATGTGATTTACTTGTTTATAATTATGTGTGATGACTTATTGTTATCAATTTCATAAAAAAATTGTGGAATTAATATTTCAAAAACTTAACTGATGATAAGGACCTAACATTCTCATTTAGTACCGATTTAGCAATCTATGAGAACATAGGGGAATCACCAAGTTGATTAAAAATAATAAGCAATTTGTAATGACTCAGGTTCTTTAAAATTATTATTGAAATGTAAAAACAATTTTTATAAGATGAGATTTTTGTTTGAACTATACATTGGGTGTGTTAGGGAACATTCTTTAATTCCTTAAAGCATTGATTTGAGTACAGACGGTTCTCATGCATTAAATTGGTTCTTAATAATTAATTATAATCATGGTGTAATTTGAGTTTTATGTCATAAATATAGATATTATGTAAGATCTTTAATTAACTCAATCAGTATAAATTATTGAATGTTTCAAATTTCATTTCGATTAAGTGAAAAGTTATGGTAAGTTTGGATCGTACATTGAAGAGCATGAATAGAAAACCTTGGGTTAACTTGTGGATCATTAATTATTTTATATTGATTCTATTATATCTAGCAATAATCCCTTTTTATATTTAATCTCATGACTAAATAGATGTTGGTGTAATAAACATCTAAAGCATAAGTCATGGTTGTTATTAATATTGGTACAAGGGTATGCTTGAGTGTTGGTAAATATTATCTTATTTTAGTTGTTTATGTTATGTTCTAATTGAGAAGAGCTAATGTATGATGTTATAAACTCATCAATATCATCAATAACTACACTATATGTATTAGGGAATTCAACAGGTTCATGATAGCTTATTGAATGGTTCTATTGGGTTCTAATCATTTTTTAGGTAGTTGTTTGATGTGGTTACTTTTGTAGGTTTTTGTACCTTTTTGAATAAATATTTAAGTCTTAAGGATCCATAAGTGGTCCAATGACCTAATAAGATCTCATGGATGGAATTCAAGATGTATAAGTGTTTACACATTTAGAATATGATCCAACTGAGTATCATGCTTATGGATGCTTCAAGTGTGCCTGTGAAAATCAATTTATTTAGTTTAGAATGTTATTTTATGTATTTGTTAAAAGGAAATAGTCTATTTTTTTATTTATTGATATGTGATGTGATGTTCATTTATTGGTTCACTTGAGTACCTAGATATGTTAAAACTAGTGAGAAAGGTGGTTCAATTATGGTTATGGCCACAAATGACATTGATGACCTCACATAAGTTTAACAGATGTTTAAATTTAAAAGACACTAACATGGAGTTCAAAAATTTTAAATGATTGTCTTCCTATTCTTCATGATTAAGTGATTGTTTTAAATGTTTAAATGTATTCCAAGGTGTTTTTTATTGTATTAAGTATTAATACTTTATGTTATAGTGTTCTTGGATACTTCCATTTGTAACCTATCTTATGCTAAAATCTGATTTATCTTACATTGTGAAAAATAATTATGAAAAGGCTTTAGTCACTAATCTGACTTGTATGTAGGTTATGCAGGTATAACTTCCTTAAAATTAGGTTTTTTAAAAACTCAAAATTTTAGGGTTATGACAACATAATTGATTATTATCTTTAGGGATATAAATATTGTATATTTAAGAGATTGATGTGGGATATATTACCAAGTGGGGAAAATCATAGTAGACCCTCATGAATTGAAACTTTAGACATTACTCAATAAAAATAGAGTGAACTCAAGCATGTGGCCTACAATTCAATAGTTTCTCAGTCAATTTTCCCATATCCTCCACTTTTTGCTTTAATCTCACAATTTGATTTTCACCTTTTTAGACTTTATTTTTCAATTCTTTATTTTCTTCCTTCAACTATTTATAATTTATAAACCACTAAAATTGTACCTCCTAGAGTTTTTCATCTCCTCTCAAATACATTTAAATAAAAAGAAATGTTTGGTTTAGTTTATTTTTCTTGGTGGAAGTGGATGCAATTGACTTCTCAAAAAGTCAAAAAATCACAGGATGTTATTTTGATACCGACTGTGTTGTAGATTGTGTTATGGGTTGTGTCATAGATTTTGCTATAGGATCCTATAGATGTGCACTTTTAGATGAAAACTACTTATGCCAATTTATCTAACCCATTTCCTTCTTATAACACCCTAACCCTACCCTTAAGGATTTTAATCTCCCTATGAACTTTCTCTAAGGTTAGAAATTTTTCTTGATATGGAATTCAAGGGTTCTTTGCTTTGTGTTATCAAATTATTCATACATCTCTTCATCTTCCTACTTTGTTTCCCTTACATATTCCTCTATTTATTTTTGAGAAGTGGATTCATGTTCCCATTTTTCATAATTGAGGACCTAGATCCATATGAAGTTGAGTATTCTTCTTCACTGCTATTGGTTGTTAAAGTGTTATCATTTTTAGTCCTCTCTTCCTGACATGAATCCTCACTAACGTGAATTAGAGTTGGGTTTTTTGAAACAAAAATTTTAGACATATTTCCTCTCAACTAGTGTGATATTCTTTTGTAAACCTACATGGGTTTAGCATTTTTCCTTTTTTCAAGTTTAGAAGTTGAGGAAAATTATTCTTTCTTTTGTTATATTTCCCTCTCTTCTCCTTGTGATTAAAATGTAGATAGTGAAATGATTGATTTACTCTTTTTTCCTCTTGGATGCATCATACTTTCTTCTAATATAGGTTACCTTGATTTTTCAATATCTGCCTCTTGTGTTTCCAATGTAGCTTCCTCCTTTATAGTTTTTTTTTCCTTCCTATTCTTTGTTCTCCTTTTCTACTTAAAATTCTTCATTTGCCTCCTTTTCTTCACTCTCTTCTTCTAATCCTTCTTATTCAAATTCTTCCTTTGCCTCTTCTTCTTCATTTTATTCTTCTAATGGAAATTACATAAAATATTCTCAAGCTAAATTGGGTCTCCTAACTCTCACACACCATTTGACAATCAATTGAATTAGGCAATGGTGAGAAATGATTTAGGTTTATCTTTTTGGTATTCTTCTACCATTCTCCTTTAGAATTTTTTCAAAAAAAATGGCACATTTATATTTATATCATGCCTAAAATAATTGAGGAATTTGAAATAAATTCTAAATAACATAGAGTGTCTACCTTCACAAGTGAAATATTTAACAATATATAGATAAAATTATGCCCATATCTTGGGTAAAGAGAGGTAGAGTGTGCCTTGTTTGGAAGAATTCAAGTTCTCATTTCCTTCATAGAATATGTCTCTAACTATTGTATCATTGGGTATCCTTTCCCATATCTCCCTTGTTCTTGGGAGTTTAGTTACTTGACTGATAAAGGCTTTAGTAATATTGATTATTAATCCCTTGACAGTGGCTTCATCATCAACAAAGGTACTAGTAAATTATTCTACAATGTCATCATTATAGCTAGTAAATTTTTAAAAATACATCATACACCCCACATTTTGAAAGATTTTAGCAACATCTTGTTGTGCCATTAATGGTGTAAGGTTGTGGGTTCTCTCATAATAGTTTCAAATCCCATGGTTGCTCGATGATTATTTGTATAAAATTAACAAGAGGGTTTCTTTAGAGTAGCAGTGCCTTTATGCTTATTCAATGGCCATTATTGTTTTTAGATTCCTTTTATGCAACTACATTAATGATATCTTTTGTTGCATGCTTTGAAGCATGCAACTTGTCTTAATGCAATTAATGTATCCCCCTCCCCATTGTCATTTCACTCAACCTCAAGTTGAGGAAATGATAGGTTATACATATGATAAAAAGGGGTATATTGAGGTGGCATTTATTTAAAGGTAGATATCAACTATGATGGGACCAATTGCCAAAAGGAGAAAGAATTACCATAAGTTGGCCCAAAGCAGTCAAATAGCATATAAAATTACATGATAACATAGTCATGAATATTCACATGAGATAACATATGATTACTTTAGAAGAATAAAACATTATTACCTTTACCAAGTTAGTTATATAATGATGTGCATATGGTCAAATTCCTATAGTGAGTTTTGGAGTGGTAGGATGTGTAGGAAGTTGATAGAGTAGTGATGAGGTGGAGAGTGTGTTAAAACTTGATAATGTTTATCCTAGAGTGGTCTTGTGTCTATATGATGTGAAAATATGCTAGTAAAAGTGTTTATGTCCATTTTTATTGATGAATGGTGGTAATGTTAGTTATTTAGATAAAGAATTTTTTGTAGTAATCTCTTACATTATAGTTGTTGTCTCCCTCACAAGCTATGTTAGTGGAATTGACTCCTTATATAACTTGTGGTGGAGGAAGAGGATATAAAAGAATTATTGAAGTGATTATAGGTGAATTGTGGTATTTTCAAGAAATTAGGGGAAAAAATAGTACATATGGCTATCCATTTTAGCTATCAGTAAAGGTGTCATCATCATGTAATAACTTCATATATCTTTTATATCAAAGGTGTCCAATTTATTTTTGATCCTGAATTAACTGCATTACATCATTTTGTTGATGTCCATTTTATAACATACTCTACTCTCTATATATATTATACTTCCCATATATAAGATTGATTGGGCATTATGTGGCAATTGCCACCTATTTGTAGCATTTTCCCTACTTTATATAGTATCGACTACTAATACTTTAGCATGCACTACCCAACCAATAGTAATTATTTTCAACTCATATAAAATTTAAAACTTATAACAATGAAGATAAAAATTATAGTTTTCTAAAGGGGGTTGTATCATCTTCTCAAGCCTTGGGAACATGTGAGCAAATAGGAGAATAGAAAGTGTGTGTGTGTGTGTGTGTGTGTGTGTGTGTGTGTGTGTGTGTGTGTGTGTGTGTGTGTGTGTGTGTGTGTGTGTGTGTGTGTGTGTGTGTGTACATACATACCTACAGAGATACATACATAAATACATACATCCATGCATGCATACATAAATACACACGCACACATATACATACATACATACATACATACATACATAAATACATATACATATATATATGTATGTATATATGTATGTATGTATGTACATATATATACATACATATGTGTGTGTGTGTGTGTGTATTTATATCCTCCTTAGATGGTCAGTAAGATAATTTTATATCAAGGTTTTTCTATATAGACATTGGTCAGCCAATGACTAGTTTTCTGACCCAAATCTATCAACAATGCCTGAAGTTTTTCATTGTTAAATTTATTTTATTTTATTTTTTGCATTTTTTGATCTTAACTAATCAGTAGTGCATCTGATTAGGAAGAATGTTTATTAAACCTATAGCTAGCCAAATAGATGTGTGGTTGGATTAGGTTGTGATAGAATCCTTACCCTTTATCTATGTAAAGAAAGGTTAGGCTACAATATCCTTTCAATATGTGAACAAGGTCTATTATAACCTGAGTTAAATGAAGTGTGTGCTTATCCAAAAGCTATTATGTGAAACTCTATTTGTAAATTGGTTTTTTTTATAATTGTAATTGCTGACCATTAACTAGTAAGTAGAAGTGTATTGGATCAATAATGTACAACTTGATAGCTCCATTTTCAAATACTTCATTTATTTCATAAGTTACAAGCCATCTAGTTCTCAGGTTCCCCTTGTGATCTTTACACTTGGAATCAAAAAGTAGGGCCTGATCTCCCAGTTACAATTATTTAGTCTTAATGTACTTGTCATGTCATCTGATCTATTTCTATTATACTAGTTTTGTATGATGTAGTGTTTATCTTCAAATTTTAGGTAAATAATTCAACTACATGATTTTATATATGTGTGCCTGTTACAAGTCTATGCCAAGTTCCAAGGTTATTTGCAAGGTTTTATGCTCAAATTCAATGGGGAGAGTAGGTTTCTTCCCATAGACAAATTCATAATGGGTGAATACAATTTTCATCTTCTATTTGATCTAGTATGCCCATATTGCTTGAAGAATACATGCTTCCCAATCCTTGTAGTGCACATTTATTATTTTTTTAATAATTTTCTCCAATTATCTATTTATAACCTCTACCTATCCATTTTATTAAGGATGATACAAGGTGGAATTCTTGTGCTTAATTTCATATTAGAAAATAAAGGCATCTATTAGATCAAACATGATATGAGGCCCTTGATTGATAACAATCTCCCATGAAAACCAACATCTAGTGAAAATTTATTCATATAGAAATTCTACAACTTTTTCATCTCTTGCATGCGTTAAGGCTTTCACCTCAGACCATTTGGTCATGTAATCCATGTAAACTAGTATGTACTTATTTTAGACACTTAAAATTAGCCACAACTGGCCTTTGGCTAGACTTTAGACTAATTCTTACTAACCATTGTAAATTAATCCTAAGAATCACTTATCATCCCAAATTTGTTTGTGAATCATTCATCAAAACTCAAAATCATGTTGATACATCCCTAATTGGGTTATTCTATCATATGCAATAATAAACTCTCATGGATTCATCCCTTATCACCTTATGTCATCATAACTATCAATTTGGCCTATGGACCTATCAAGTGGGGCACTTACACACTTAAATCAAATCTTGGAGCTAAAAGGCTAATATAAATCAATTAATAAGTTAAACAAGATTAAATGCCTAGTTTAATTATCCATTTTAAATTAATGAATATCTAAAAAAGAAAATTAAAAAATTAAAAATATCTTAGCCTTTCATCATTGCCTTTATGAGTTGTCAAGATCTTTGAAAATATCCTAAAATATCTAATTTTTAGAACCAAGCCTAGTAATTGCAAATCATAATTACTTGACAACTATTAACTCAATTAGAGTTAGATTTGACTCACTTAGGTTTATTTTTAACCCATTTCAAGCCTAAACTCAATATTAACTCACTTTAGGTGAGAGCTAATTCATAAATCTAAAAATATAAGGCCATGCCTATTCATTTTTAAGCTTTCATAAGACAAATTTTTAATGCTAATTTAGAGAGAGACAAACTTTTTCAATAGTGTTATAATGCTAAAATCTGAAGCTAAGTAACATCACAAGCTAAGGTGCCAAGGAGAGAAGGATCCAATCAACCTCCACTATCAAAGACTTCTTGAAGAATAAGCCAAGAAAACCACTCAATAAATCATTTGGATCTCCCAAATAAGGTAAAAGAGTTATTGTCTTTTATGTTTTAATTATGATTTCATTTAGCTTTTGTTAATAAGCTCTCCCTAGTATCTAGGATAGGAGTGTAAGTGCTTGTGTGTTTATTTGAGTTTTTATTTCTTGAACTAACACTCTACTAACCTCCCTTCTTGGATTCCTATGATCATGAATGACACCCCTAGTAGGACTCCACCTTAGACCATAGGGGCAACTCAGATATCGCACTACACTAAGGAAGTGATGGATGTAGTGGTTGTGAAAAGGATAAGATCTTATCACAATAAGATAATTGATGTTGATCTAATTGGCATGAGTATCTCTTGTGTTAGCCACACTTGTGACCATCTAGAAACATGTAAAAATTAATAGTTTAGAATGATCCCACTTGTCAGAGACATATTGATGATGCAGGGTGAGTAGCCTAAAGTTCCATGTCATATTATAAACTCTTGAGAGAAGAGGGAGCCTAAAGAACCCACTTTTCATGTGCTTTTAGTTTTTAGATTAACAAAAAAAATCCTCTCAAGATATACAACCTTGTCAATTTTAGTATTTATGACATTACACTTATGTGTTTATGTCATTTTATCCTTTATTGTATACTTTTTTATTCTAAACTATTAGTTTGTTATACCACATTAAAAATGATTCTTGTGTATGCATCACTCCTTTGTTTGAGGAAGTGTTACACCACCCATTTGACACCATACCTTTACCTTAGTATTTTTTCAAATCTTGTTCATGTGTGTCATTTGATTTAAAAGGGTGTGGTTACACTGCCCAATTCATTTCAAACATCTTATGCCTTTAAGTCTTGAAACCAAACCATTGATCATATCTTTAGAGCATGATAACATCATTATGATACCCAAATCATTTCATAGACTTGTCATCCTTGTTCCAAATTTTGAAATCAAATATGCATATGCCTTTTTGGGATCTATGCCTAGTGTCGTTATGTCATTCAATTTTGTTTAGCTTGTTATTTGTTTAAAGAAGCCTAGTTTTCTAAGTTGAGTTTTTAATTAACCTTGACAAGTTCAAATCCAAACATTGATTGATTTATGTCTATGCCTTATGTAATTTTAGCCTAAACATTGACATTTCTCTTTTGGGTTTTGTAACTTAGGTTAATTCTTTATTCAATTTAAAAACTATTTTTTGTGCCTAGATTTGGGATAAATGGTCTATCTTCCATATTCCTAGAGTTTCATGCCTTATTCCAATTTACCAAGTTTATATCTAAATTTGGATGCCTAGTTTATGCCAAAGTGTTTCAAATTTATTATATTAAATCTCTTACCTTTTTTGTTTAAAGTCTAGCTTTTGTGACTTTTCTAAAAGACCTAACACATGCCTACTTTGATCCTAGATTTTGTGCCTTGTTTTGGCAAAAGACCTAGAAACTTTTGTTTTTCTTAGATTAGACTTGTTTGGAACACTTTGAACCTAGAGTTTGGAATTTTAGTTTTATTTCACCCACTTAACCATTTGTTTAATACATTTTATGGTAGACATATGATGTTAGACTATTTTATATCAAATTTTAGAATAGACCATTTTGGAGATACGGTTCCACTTTTATACCAAGTTAGACCATGTTTGGACCATGTGTCCCTTGGATCTTATTTTTTAGAGTTTGTATAACTCTAATAATTTTTTTGAAATATTCACCGTTGAATTGGATATACCTCATTACACTTATAATGAAGCTATGTATAATTCCAATTATGATAATGTGGTCACATATGATGACTTTGTTCAAGACCCCTACTACGATGATGTTACTTGTGATATAGATCCTTATCCTCCTTATAATACTCAATCTAAGGAATGAAGCCAAGGCCTTCAATTTAAATATTTTTTGATACCTTATTTTGGATTATTAATATACAATGTTCACCATTTCATCGCTCATGATATTTGATCCCCCACCTATACCATTAGCCCTCCTTCAGATTATGTGAGCCACCAAGCTCTACAACATCCAAGAATTACCATTCTAAGACCTCATCTTTTAGATTATGATAGAAACCAATAATTTTAATTCCCTACCATTACCATTCTAGGACCTCATCCTTTATCTTGTGTGAGCAACCAAGCTTTTTCATGCCCTACCATTTCTATTTTAGGCCCTCATCCTTTGACTTGTGCAAGCAACCAAGCTTCACAACTCCATACCATTACCATTCTAGGACCTCATCCTTTAGATTGTGTAATCAACTAAGATTCATAATTCCCTACCATTACCAGTCCATTCCCTTTCATGTATGGTAGCTCTTTATCCCAACAAGGTTGTGTACTTATGACTAGATGGGTCATAGTTACCATCCTAGGTTGGAAACCAGCCTTTATCAAGCCCATCATATATAATCATATCATTATCCAACAACCATCCATTCTTCCTCAATTTCTAACCATCCCCCACTTTAGAAAATTAATGCCTATCTTTGAGCCATAACTGATCCAATTAGTACCTCTTAAACTGAGCCAATCATTTGAATACCAAGATGTGTTTAAAATTGGTATTTTACAACTACTTGTAACCCAAGTCAAAGAAAACCAACCAATTTAATATGTTTTATTGAAACATCCATTTGTGATGAGTTAACTTATGATAAATCACCTTTTGATACTATACCTATTGTTGAATAATCTCACTCTGATAAGCCAACTTTAACTAAGTCACTTCTTAATGATTATAACTACCTTTGGGCAAATCATTATCTCGACTATTGTTCTATTTTTAAAGAGCCTCCCTTTGAAAAACTAATCTATATAGAATTATCTCTTTACCTTTTACCCCTCATGGAGGAGTCTCACTTTGACATGCCAATCTCTCTAGATCCCATTATGGCATTGTAGGCCATTACTTGTCCAATACCAAAAATTTAACAAGACATTATTCTCATAGTAACCATACTAGATGAAGAATCAAAATTGAATTTATGTTCCATTATTAAACCAACATCAAATTTAGCATCAAAAGTAGAATCAACATTAGTCTTAACATTAGATTTAGAGTCCTTTGAATCAAACTTAGCTTTAGAATCTTAATACATTCATGGTTGTTACAACATTGGTTACACATGATTTGCAAATCAATTTGTATATATTTTTTATCCTTCTATGTTTTTTGAGGATTATTAATTTATCATTGACACAAGTTTTCCTGGTATCTTCTATGAGGATTGTGTTACCTCTTTCCATTCCATTATCATTCCACATCCCATTACCACCAACTAACCTAGCTATTATATTAACATTCTACCTCCCACAAGTGTTGATTGGGACCGATAGAATCATACCTTGTTAAACTGCATCCATGGTGACATATCATTTAAAGAATATTAGGGGGACCAAGCCCACATTCATGTAAAATAAGATCAGTCTCCTATTGAAACCTTTTTAAAGGTGTTAGGGGATAATCAAAATCTAAAATTAGCATATTCTAGTGAAACCTTGTTTTGAGGTGATATAAGATAATCAAATTCAAAAGTAAACATTCCTTAGTGAAACCTTCTTATAGGTGCTATAGAATAATCAAGACAACTTTATTGGTGAAAACCTCTTCAAGGCACCAATAGTTGAGCACAATAATTATTCACTGCTTAATGAAGCCATTATCAAAGATAACATCAATACAGCTTCCAATCTATAACATAATTAGATGGTAGTTACTCTTAGGTCTAAACAAAATAAAAATATGGTGGTCCTATTGAGAGCATATTCTAAAGTATTCAACCCCTCCACAACCAAAATTATGTCAAATCTAGAATCAACAACATTGTGTGTACCTAAAAATCCCAATCTTCATTTATTGCCCAACCATTATACATTCCATTATCATCCACCTTTACATTTCCAAATCAGACCTATCATCCAATATTTATCTATATTTACCATCCCTAGCCACACTTTCCTTTACAGTGGCTATGAAGACATCTTGTCTTTACATTTGAAGGAAATAGAATCAATGACCAACAAAGATCATAACAACATTTTTAGAATCCAAATTTGTAGCCAATTCTTGACAAAACAACTATTTAGAAGAGGTGTGGTCTAGTAATTTAAACATGATTGACTATTTTGGTTGTATCATATATTGATCATGACGTGCATCTCCATATTAGTAGGAATAATAGAAACATTTAACTAACTAAAAAACATTTACTAGGCTAAAATCCATACCTATACCATTGCCAGAGCTATTTACCTTACCAACAACCATACCTTTGTCTTGGCCATTTACCTTGCCATTTTCATTTTCCATTCACCTTGTCATTCTTTCATACCCTACCATTTACCTCACCTTATCACTTGGGGGCAACCCTCTTACTATTATATCCAATGGTCATCCTATCATTTTACTTGTGTCATACCATATACCTTTTTACCACACCTTTATTACTAATTAAAGTGTGTTTAACCTGCCCTACTTACCTAGCCTATTTTGATCTTATTTCCTTTGGTTTTCCCCATACCTTCCATGAGGGGATTTTGATCCACTTTTAGTAGTTTTAAAATCCCATGTTTAAATTATAGTCCATGAAAGTAGTGTGACAATGGATCTAGCAAGTTATATTTAATTTATGATTGACTTGTGCCATTTATTATAACCACCTATGGGCAAAACACTGTTCAATCTGGTGATACTAATTATAACTACTTATAGGCAACTTAGTATCACCAACTTATGCCATTGTTTCCTAATTATAACTACCTATGGGAGAATTAAGAACAACACCTTTACCATGCATTATTGCATCACCTTGTCATTATTATAATCATTTATCTTGCCATTTACCTTAATTTGTGAACTTTTTGTGACCTAGTCAGTTCTCACCACCTTTTATATGGGTATAACTACTATGACTTGAAGTTCTAATGGGACTATGTAGGCCATGCTTGATTCACATTAAGGTCAGCTCATTCCCTCTTTTCCATATGCTCTCTCCATGTTGTGAAAGACCTAATCCAATGCTCTCATCATTTTACAAGTGGTATCTTTTTAATCTCTAATGAGTAAAGATACCCCAAAAATAATCAAAAACTTTTAAATCCAAAAACATGTGTCATGTTTCAACCTAGTCAGTCATCCTCAATCTGCCCTATTAGGTAAAATCTATTGATTGTTTTAATCCAATCCACTACCATGCCCTTTGAATATATCCTTGCTACCACCCATTTATCATTTAATTGAGCCTTCACATGTAGTTATTGACTTGGTTGACAAAATCATGCTTTCTATTATTTTTCCTTTTAATCTTTTTATGTGTTGTTTACTTAGTTGTTTTTATTTATTTGTTTTCCCATTTATTTTATTTTGTTATTGTGTCTTGACTTAGTTTCTATGCATTAATTGGGTGATTATTTATGTATTTTACTCAAGTCCATCCATGTTCATAAGTCAACATTATCATCATGGTTTTTATCATTGGTGCATTATTTTTTATTATTTATTGGATTAGGAGTCAGTCATTATGCATATTTCACCTAAATTATCATGGTGTTTTCTATCATGATGCATACCATCATGTGATATAATGAAAATCATCTCAAGAAATATTGTAATAAATGGTGTTTCATAAAAATTTCTTTGGCAACCTTGGTAAATATTCCCACCCACCTTGATCAAATCAACCCCTTAACCATTTTGGTTATATATATGCTAATAAGGATGATCATCTTCACATTAACAGGTACAACCAAATCATTCACATCAATTAATTTCTTATTCTTTTATTTATCTCTTTCATCACTTTGTGTATTTTCATGTGCCTGGTTATTTGTGGCTTCTTTAGTCATTAGACCATAACATCTACATTTTCACCCTCTCATCTTTAATCTATGCAATAGGTTATATCCTTGAGTTATGCTTGATTATATGCCCTAGTGGGGCAAAATCAAACATCATTATTTAATCCAAGTCATCTTAATGATTATAAATACCCATGGATAAATCATTATTTTAACTCATCCACCCTACTAGGGCATGTGCATGTGCTACTAATTATAACTACATTTGGGAAAATTAGTGTCTCGACCTTTGTTATTGATTATAACTGCCTTTGGGAAAATCAATAATTCTTTTTAAATAAATACATGTAAGCATTTTCTTGATTGGATTAATCTCAATAATAGGTTAATTTCATTCTTATTTTATCCTCATGATGCCATTGATTATAACCACCTATGGGAAAATTAGTCTCTTCCACCCATTTTATCTTTTTGGTCCCATCATTTCCTTATTTTTAGGATTTGATCATGAACCCCCTTTGCCAATCACTCCCTTGAGGGGGCATATATAGCTCATTTATTGATGTTAAAATTATAGGCATAAATTTCCTTTTTCATTTTTTGAGAAGATGTCACTGTGCCTATAGCTTGAAACATCTTCCCAAATATGGAAAAACTGTAGACACCTAAAACTAGCCATAACTGGCCTCTGACTAGACTTCAAATTGATTCCTACCAAACATTGTAAATTAAACCTCAAAATCACTCAAATTATTGAATTTGATTGCACATCATTAATCAAAGCTCCAAATCATTTTGAAACATCCCTAATTGGAGTATTCTATTTTATGCAATAATAACCTCTTATAGATTCATCCCTTATCACCTTGTGGTATCACAGCTATCAATTTGGCCTATGGACCTATTATGGGGAACTTGCAGACTTAAATCAAATATTAAAATATTTAAAAGGCTAATAAAAATAAGTTAACAAGTTAAATAGGATTAAATGCCAAGTTTAATTATCCATTTGAAATTAATGAATATCTAGAAAAAGAAACTCAAAATATCCTAGTCTTTCATCATTGCCTTTATGAGTTGTCAAGCTCTTTGAAAATATCCTAAAATATATAATTTTGAGAGCCATACCTAATAATTAAATATCATAGTTACTTGACAACTATTAACTCAATTAGAGTTATATTTAACTCACCTAGGTTTAGTTTGAACCCATTCCAAGCTTAAACACAACTTTAACTCACCTTGGTTGAGAGTTAATTCATAAAGCTATAAATACAAGGCCATGCCTATTCATTTATAATCTCTCATAAGCCAAAATTATAATTTCCAAAGAGAAAATATTTTCTAATAGTGTTATAATGCCACAATATTAAGCCAAGCAACATCACAAGCCAAGGTGCTAAGGAGAGAAGGAGCCAATCAACCTCTATTGTTAAAGACTTCTTGAAGCAAAAGTGGATCAAGCCACTCAACAAAGAATTTTGACCTCCCAAGTAATGTAAAAGAGTTATTATCTTTTATGATTTAATTATGCTTTCAATTAGCTTTTGTTACTAATCTCTTCCTAGTATCTAGGCTAGGAGTGTAAGTGTTAGTGTGTTTATTTGAGTTTTTATTGCTTGAACTAACACTATACTAACCTCCCTTATTTGATTCCTATATTCACACTTATTGTTATTGTATTTAAGATATATTATTCCAATAAAATCAATTCCACATTTTTTAAATGGTTCCAAGACCATTTAAATTTGAATTTACATCTCATCAAAATTTGTGGGTTTTCCCATATATTGGCATTGATCAAACTAACAGGTATATACAATTGCACTTTTATGTGAGGTAGGACAATAGTATCTTACAATTATTATATTGATGGTATTCCTCTTTTTATAAAAATTTCCCCCATATGGTTCATCATGACATTATCTAAGGATGTCAATAACCTCATCCTCTCTTATACATTGGTGCATGACTGAATTAAGCCCATCAATAAAAAGGTACCCAAATATCCATGAGTGTGGATTAATTTTATCCACTATATTATGATTCTATTTTAGAGATAAATGTTGTGTAATTAATACTAAAACTAGGTAATTATCAATGTTTACATACTAAGGAGTGTTAGTGAACAATGCAAAAATATGTTCATCAGGAAAGGAATCATCTACCACTAGGCTTTGTTCATCAAATGTTAAATACGATAAAAATTTTAAAAAAAAACTATGTTTAACTAGTCTATATAAAATAGTAATATCAAACTCTTATAGTAGAAATAACCATCTAACTATCCTTACAATAACGACTAGTTTATTTATTAAATACTTAATTGATGTGTAATTAATATGGATGAAAATTAGATAATAATAATGTAATGTCTAAATTTTTTGATGGCATAGACTATGATAAGAAATTATTTATTTGTCACTATGTAATTTATCTCATCCCCTTCAAGTTTTTTACTAATAATATATATGGCATAGCTCAAGGAGTGCTCCTTTAATCAAGGACAACTCCCAGTGTAATATCATAGGCATCTATGTGGATGTAAAAAGTTAATGTCCAATCATTACCTCTTAATAATGGAGTCATTAATAATAAATCTTTAAGTTTTTGTAGCATTTTTTCACATGCATCAATCAAAATAAAACCAACATATTTCTAATATAAAATATTTAGAAGTGTTGTAATTTTGCTAAAGTCTATAATGAATCTGCTCTAGTATCCAGTATGTCCTAAGAAACTTCCAACATATTTTTATTTTTGTGGAATTGGTAAGTTATTGATTATGCTTATTTTGGTAGTATATACTTTAATTATTGTAGGTGAGATGTGGTGTCCTAAAACAATGCCTTTAATCATAAACATGTAGCATTTTTCACGACTCGGGGATAACTTATTGTCTTGACAACATTAGAGGACTTTCTCTAAGTTTTGGATGGCTTCATCATATGTTTACCCATAGACTATGAAATCATCCATGTAAATTTTAACACAATCATGGGATAGATCAAAAAATGTGCTCAAAATAACCCTTTGAATAGTGGTAAACGTATTTCATAAACTAAATGGTAGTACATTTTATGCATAGTCACCCCAAGGACATGTGAAGTTAGTCTTATCCTGATCCTCAAGAGATATTCTAATTTTATTATAGCCTCTAAACCCATGAAAAAAGGATAATTATTTATTTCTTTCTAACATGTTAAATACATTATCAATGAAAGGAAGAGGAAAGTGATCTTTCCTCGTTGTTTTGTTTAACTCCCTATAGTCAACTCATATATGTCATTCCCTCATTTTTAAGTACAATAACAAGAGGTTAAACCCATTGACTATAATAAATAAGATAGATAAACCATACACCCAAGATTTTTTGTAACTCATTTTTTATCGTCTTTAATAACAAGGTTCATCCTACATTGTAGTTAGTAAATAGGGTAGATACTTTCATGTCGTGATAGTCCCAATAAAAAAAAAATTATGGATTTGGATCATGGTGATTATTTCAGTCTCTTTTTGAAGTTCTAATTTATTTCTAATACTAAGTGGTTGTCTTATAAAAAAATTTACTTGTTTATATAGATACATCATGGATTATACATTACCCAACAATGAGGTATGGCTCTAATGGTGAGGTAGTAATTGATGGAAGGTTCTAATATATATATATTATAATTATATGAACCTTCTTCAATAATAACATTTATAAATGGACATGGTTTACATTACAAGATATTATTTATGAATCCATTTAATAGGTGTTTTTTAGGATATTAGAAAGGACTATGTATTCCTATTTATCTTTAGGGATATGTTGCAGTCAATATTGTACAAAGTATGTAAATAAACTTGTTATTCATCTTCATATTCTACCCATGAATTTTTTTTTATTTCATAGGAAGGCTTGGCTAGTGGGTATAACATTATTTTTTTAGTGGCATTGCCATTTGAAATCAACATGTTCCCTAATCTACAACCCATGTAAGCATCAATTGTAGCTAGCCATGGGATTCCTAGGATAATGAGATACCCTCATAAGTTGGATTTAGGATGTAATATGATAAAAGAAGCTATTTATTCTCATGAATCATTGGCTATGACTAAGTCTTCTATAATCCCTTATAATGTACAAGTGTTGGGTGAAGTTGTTTAAGTATAATTTTATGCATTATTTTCATTGTCATGACATTGATAGGTTCTCATAAATCAAGTAAGGTATTATGTATAATATTTACATGAATTTGAACATTAACTATGGGGTTTTTTGGATTATAATACTTAGGTGGAGCTATATTTCCATGCATAATGTCCACAAGTTATCCAACTACTTGAATAATCTTGGAATCCTTCATCTTTCATCCAAGATTATTTAAGAATAGTTAATGAATATATCTAATATATATATGGGCACATATTTTACATATTTAAATAGTGGAATCTTGACACAAACATTTTTTAATTATCCTAAGAAATCAAATTCAAATTCTTGATCAGGATATTGGAGGTTCAATCTCTCTGGAAAAGGAGGGTTGATATGCCCTTCTTGTGTTGTATTAGATCTTGGTTCAAGAGTAGTGGTATGTTTAAGTGGTTTAAAATTAGTTTGGATTTATGAAATCTCTTCAATTGGTTATTTTATGATGGGTGAGGTGGGTGGTGGAAGAATACATCCTGAATGAAGATTGACTTCATTAATGCCTAATGTATAAGTTGTATAGTACATTATTCTGGTGGTTTATGTTAGTTAAACCAAATTATTGGTAGAGTTTGGTATAGGTTGGGTGGGAAATTGTGGCTTTCTCAGATTTGGTTGAGTATTAGGCATCAAGACTTGTTGTTCTATTTATTTTGGCTACTCTAGAAATCCAGTATTTTGGTTGAACTAGGGCTAGTTATTTCTTCATGGTTTTTTACATTGGATAGAAGAAGAGAACAATTATTGAATCTAAGTATGAGGTTTACAAAAATAATTTTGAGATGGATTTAAATTTTTTTGGTGTTTGGGTATTTTTTTGTTTCCAATTTTGAGGTGTCCAAGGTTGATTTTAGGGTGGCTACTAATTGTTTGGAAGTTGGACACATTTTTGTGGCTAATTCTAGTTTTGGGGTAGCATGGGTTACCAATAATTAGATCCATACAAATTATGAATGACTAGAAATTGATAATTTGAAAATGTATAATTTAGTGGCATACCTTTATTAGGTGGCCTTTGTGGCCATTATCTTCAATGAGCCACATAAAAAATTTGATTTCCATCTCCACCAACCACATGCAATTCCACTTTTTCAAGATCTTCCTCTATTATGCTGGACACTTTTATTCAAATGGCATGGCATTTATAGTTTAATTTATTCTTATGTAAATATTGAAAATAAATATTCAAGGCCTACTCTCTTTATTATTGTTTCTTCCTTGTGTGTGATGTATCCATTTGTGTAGCCATGTAACTAATTATATCTTGTTTCATATTCTATAGTAAATTACTTACCCTTGTTCATGAGAGTTAATTTTTAAATAATGAAGTATCTTGTTTTTTTAAGTATTGTTCATTGTTGACCTTGAATAATTATGACATATAAGGGTGATCTCAATGAATGGAAATTGTGAGACATATATGTCACTCATTAAGTCCAACACTTCCAAGCTATCTTCTTTAACACCCTTTAAGAATATAAATTTTTGAGAATATGGATTCAATGTGTTCTACTTATATTTTTTTAGGATAAACATAAATCATTCCATGTAATCCTCTAGTGATTCATCCTCTTATTGTGACATTTAGAAAATGTCATCTCTCCTTTAATTTTTTCTTCAATAGTAGTCTTGATATATTAAATAAACTTTTCCTTCATATCCCTCCAAGTGGAGAATGTATCCTTCCTTAGACCCATAAACCATCTAAGGGATACATCTTTGAGTTTTTTCAAAAACAAGGTCAACTATTGAGCATATTTATTATAGTCATAACTACAACATAAGACATCAAACTTAAAGAGGAACATATTCAGATCCTCATTTTCCTTTTCCCTAAAATTAGGTAGGGTAGAATGAGGGATATTTTTCATAGGTGAATTTCCCATAGGGTATTTATGTAAAAATCAAAGGTTTTATACCTATTGACAATTTTTTATTCTTCATGGTCCTCTATTAATGTTGTGACTATGCATAGACCAATAGCTTCTATCACCCACTCTTGAAATTCTTCATCAATCTCTATAATCCCTAATAAATAATAAATGGGAAGCTTGGGATTTTCTAAGGGAAGAGAGTATTTAATAGATGGATTTGAAGGAGTGGAGTCTCTTTATAATATTGTTATAGGTTCAATACAAAGGTTATCTTATTCAACAGTTTTAGAAAGTTCTATAGGTTTGATATTTATTTTAGGGGATAGAAGGGATTAAAATGCTCTTTTGGAAAGAAGTTTGGGTGAGGATGGAAAAAGTCAAATTCTAAAATATTTAGTATGGGGTGACAAATATAAACCCTCAAAAATGGTGGAAAGATGTTTTTCTTAGGAGTATGGAAATCATTTTCCTCTTGATTCTTGGTATGTTCTACTTGTTCAACCAAGAAATCCTCTATTGCTTTCTCCTTTAGCTCTTCAAAGGACAATTATGGATTATTTAAAAGTATTTCCTTATGACTTATATTTTTTATAGGTTGTGAATTTATTCTTATAGCAATAGTAAAATTCTTACTCAATAATCTACCCAAATGGTCTCATTCCCACTACATGCAAATAAACTAAATTTCTTGTGTTTCTGCCTACCATACCTAGTATAGGGTTAGCACAACATGTGTTTTTTGGGTTTTTCACTAATATATTTTTTCATAAATTGGAACTTATGTCTATAAATTAATAAATGTAAACTAGAGAAACAGTATTTACAAACTAAAAAAATAGTAAATTTTAAACTAGGAAAGCAAAAGAATTTAGCAACTTGAAGATACAAGTGTTTTGACACTTTCCTAATAATGGTAAAATGGCGAGTAAAATTTTAAACACCAATTAAAATAATGCATACTAATCTATGTATTTACAAACCTATTAATCAAATAAGTCAACCACTTGGTTTATAAAATTGAATACCTTCACTAATTTTCAACCCAAGGTGTGTTAATATTGACAAGATATCATCATTGTATGTGCAACACTTTTTAATTCATTGAGATTTATCAATTATAGATAGGTAACACACTTTGCATAAATTAAATTGCATAAATTGAAAGTCCAAAAAATAAAATCACACTTGTAATAACTAAATAAATTAAATGAATTGAAATGTCTATGACAAAAGTTTCCTGCAAGATATTTAATAACATTGACATTTAATAACAATTATGAATAAATCAACTTTAACTCACACATGGAGAATATAAAGGAAATGAATAAATAATTGTACACCAAACATTAACTATTTTAATGAGTCAAGATCTTAACTGAAACTCTTTATGATGGGGACCTCCTCAATTAGATTTGAGTTCCAATCCTTCCCTTAGATGTAAAATGTTTTTATTTCAAATCACTTGCATTCACAATCCTATAAAAATTAAATATTGTTATAACAAAGGTTAAAAATATTAACTCAATTAAATATGTTGTTATTCAATCACTATTTTTCCAATACCTTTTCCCTATGCCTTGATGTATTAAATATAGAGATGAGAAACCTTTATTATTCAACAAGAAAAATATCTAAGTTAGAAATACAAAATAAAATTCAATAAATAATTTTGAAACATTCTAACTATAATAATGCTACCAAAAATTGACTGAGAGAAGAATATAGAATAGAAGATGTTCTACTTTAGGGTTGTGATGGTAAGAGATATGATTTATTAAGGAAAAATTGATATCAAAACCTCCAACCATAATTTGTTTAAGTTCCTATTTTTTAAGATCCATTATTTAAATTCCTTGATCATTTATCAATAGCCAAAGATGTTGTTACAACTACTACAAGATGGAAAAACTATCCAATAGTTGTTATGAGTTAGTCATGGAGACCTAAAAGTTACTAAAGGCTAGTTGTTATAGGGTGTATTGTTATATTCACTACAAGTTAACTTCTCCCAATTACTATGGGTTAGATTTTTCCAGTAGATTTGGTCTAATAGTTCTCAATATTATATGGGTTGTCACTACCCATATTGTTATTGGTTGTCACTACCCAGATTACTACAGGTTAGTCATGTTTTCTCAAAGTCTTTAAACATGTGATATTAGACATAAACCAATATATTAAATATAGTCCATAATGCATCTAAATCATTAAATAAATCATTTCATTCATATAATTATAAACAACATATGGATCATAATCATTTAGTTTTATTGATAGGAAGAGTGTACAAAACATAGATTTTATATCTAGGAAGTTTGGTAATGAAAGGCTCAAGGAAAGATATTTAGTACTCAAAATAAACCATTTTGATGGTTTATCATGAATATTGGGAGTTATCTTTTTGGTTTCCTGGGTAGGTCATGAATATCTCTATAAATTTCAAAGGCAAATGAAGTCAACCATGCCATTGGTGAAGACATAAGTCGAGGTATATTAGGGGTAGACCATGAGGATGAACTAGTAGGTGTAACCAAAGGTATTGGCCTTCCTCTAGAAAATCTACCTCTTCTATGGATGTGTATGGGTGATACAATAAATCTCCCATGGATGGATCTATATCTATCAATACAAATAGTAGGATCTAGGTTACTTTGGGGTATAATAGTTAGTTAAAACTTATCTTTTCAAGAAGAGTCCCTCTTTATGGTGTCAATTTTTTTCATGCCTAAAATCTAGCCCTAGGTGCACCTATGAGATTAGGTGTCCTAAGGATATTTTGGGGAAAATAAGGGACTTACATGCTTCCATTTTAGGATTGATACTAGGGAAATATAGGGCATGAGTTATAAGTAGTGGGCTCTATGATGTAGCCCACACAAAATAGATCTCCAAAAGATGCATAGCTACCACCAAAGGCTCAATTTCAATATGATAGATGGAGTTCTTATTCACTTATCTAAACCAATTCAACATATTTTCTCTTAGGTCCCTATTGAGTTTCATTTCACTTATTTCTAAGTAAAAAGGTAGAGGTACTTATCTCAAAATAAACATTAAAAAACAAAGATATGGTAAGGTAAAAAAGGAATTTTTCTAGTTTGTCAAAGACACCAATGCTTGTATAACTGAGAATGTGCCCAACTACATACACCATTATATTTTGAGTTTTATAAAGAGCTTTAAATCTTAATCACATAGGGAGAGAGTCTATGGAAGTGAAAAGTAATGTTTTATTCATTTTATCCTTAATAGATATAAACATGTGGAAGACTTGTATTAAACTTACATATAGGCCCTCCAAAGTAATTTGTAGTTTATGTGCACACAAACTCACCAGCATTTTGTAGACACCTAAAATTGGTCTCCGATAACCTCTAACCAAGCTTTTGACCAATTTCTACCCAAAATGCACAATTTCACCTAAAAACACTAAAACATGCTAAATGTGTGAAACTAACATATTCAGGTGCTAATTTTGGCTAGGGTATACCTAAATGGGGAAATGAAATTTATGGGATAGCTAACTTTAATCATTTAATTTTGAGTTAAAATGCTAAATTTGCACCTACATGTTCTGCATTGCTCTTTCCTATCAAATATGCTACGGCCCTAACCTATCGCATGTATGAGGATAGGAATAGCCAACTTGTAGCTTAATTATCCCTCTTTGATGATATATCACATTTATCTATGCATTCAATTGGTCAGTAGGTCTACCTATGGAGTAAACATGGCCTAGATAGACTATATATAGGAGGTAGAGGGTAATTGTTTATCATCATATTGTGAATTTTGCTCTTATTGAAACTTGTGGAGGTTTCCCCCTCGAAGTGGCTTGTCTATTATCATATATTATGATATATTTCAGTCATATTTGGATATATTTCTGCTATTCTACTTTATTGTTGAAGTAATTTCATTACAAGTGGTATCAGAGCTGCGATTTGGGCAATCTTGTGGGCGAAAACCTAATTTTTTAAATTTAGTTATATCTAAAAAAAGGTTACAAAATTATTTGAAATTTTTTTACTGGAGGTGTGAAATAATTAAATTAATATCCCATTAAAATTTTATATTATTTGGATCTATTTTACAAAATTTATCTCTATTTTATTATTTTTCATAAAATTGCTCTATAGTGCGCAATTCAAAGAATTTTTCAGATTTATTTACTTTTTTGGAAAGTTTAGAAAAAATTGGATATGGTATATTCTTTGAATATATTTATTTGAGGTTGACATAATTCAAAAATAACTTGGTCAAAGTGGGATCAAAAAGTGCCAATCAGGGTCGACATCATAAAGCCCTTTTATGGCAGGTCCACAAACTCAGGGCTGAGGAAAGGGTGTTGAAACTCTAGTTAAAACTCCTAACAATGAAGAGATGGAGTCAGAAGGGGGATTTAATAACCCTTTATACCAGGGTTCTCTGACATAGATCATAAAGTGAGCCAACTTGACTATAGTGTGCAAGGCATTTAGAGTGAGGTACAAGGCATACAATCTAATGTGAAATCCATACAAGATAGTTTGGTAGATATCATATCAACTTTGAAAAATAATCAGTAAAATCATCTAGCTAATGCTATTGCACAATGCCACTAGGGTGGTTCTCCCAACCAATCTACTTTAAATCTAACTACAGTGCCACAGAGGAACCTGTTACCAAAGGTGGATATGCACAAATTTGATGGAAAAGATCCACTTAATTAGATCAACCAAATGGAGAATTTTTTTGATCTACATCAAATCCCAAGTGGACAAAAGGTTACCATGGCATCCTTGTATCTTGAACCTAATCAATTCATTTGGTATCAATGGTTGTGTGATCAAAAGAAAAAGATGACTCTCAATGTCACTTGATCAATTTTTATAGAGGAGTTACAATTACACTATGGAAATAGTGTGACAAAGAATTACTTCATCCAACTAGCAAAATTGCGATAGACTAGCTCCATCAAGGAGTATATTCATCATTTCCAAAACCTATCCTTATGGGTGGAGACAATTTTTGAGGAGAACTTGAATGACCTATTTTTAAGTGGACTCAAGGACCACATTCAACATGAGGTATGCATGTTTAATCCACTTAAGATTTTTGATTCTATTATCATGGCACACAAAGCTGAGAAAAAATTCATAGCCAATAAGAAGCAGCCATTCACTCACTTCAAAGATCATAGCATATTAACACCAACATTTCCTCTACCTACCAAATTGACCCCACAACAAATTGAAGAGAAGTGTGCAAAAGGATTATGTTTTGATTGTGATAGCAAGTGGAGAAAAGGACATAGATGTGCTGAGAAGAATTTATTCTATGTTGAGGAATCTAATGAAGATGAAGAAGAAGATGATGCCTCCAATGATGATGATGAAGAGATAGAAGAGGTACCTAAAAATTCCCAACCTATAATCTCTTGTCATGCACTTGCAAGTATTAGCACTCCACAAACTCTTAAGGTGGTGGGTTTCCTCAAGAAATAAAAGGTGATAGTGTTGATTGGTTTAGGGAGCACACATAACTTCATCAACCATAATTTGGCCACTCGATTGAACTATTTCATCTACCCAGCACCAAAATTTCAAGTCATGATTGCAGATGGTGGTACAATTAATTATTCAGGCAAATGCCATAGTATTAAGCTTGCTATGGGTGAGTACAATCTTGATTCTCCTATGTTTTCTATTCCCATAGGTAACACAAACATTATTTTGGGAGTCCAATGGCTCACAACCTTGGGTACCTTTGAGATGAACTTCCAAGAACTATTCATGCACTTTCATTCTAAAGGTAGGAAAATTGAACTACGTGGATTACAGGCAAAATCTCCATAATTGGTTAGTTCACATCAGATGACCAAGATACTAAAAAAGGGGGTAGAGGGAATTATTGCATGATTATGTTCCATAGAAGTTCAACCCACACAATCATCTACACATCCTGATCTATAGATGATTCTTGATGACCACCCATCTATTTTTGGGGCCATGCCAAAAGGACTACCACCAATAAGAGAACATGATCATGCCATTCAACTACTTCCAGGGAGTCAACCACCAAATATTATACCATATAGATATCCATATGCACAAAAGAGTGAAATCAAAAAAATGGTCCATGAGATGTTGGAGGCAGGGATCATCAGGCATAGCCAAAGTGCATATTCATCAGTAGTGGTCATGGTGTGAAAGAAGGATGACACATGGAGGATGTGCCCAAATTATAGGGAACTCAACAAGTACACCATCAAAGATAAGTTTCCTATTCCATTAATTGATGATTTACTTGATGATTTGCATGGTGCTAATTATTTCACAAAATTAGACCTTCACTTGGGGTACCATCAAATTAGAATCAAGGATGAAGATGTTCATAAAACTACTTTTAGAATGCATGAGGGCCATTATGAGTTTTTGGTAATGCCCTTTGGTCTTACAAATGCACCATCTACTTTTTAGAGCTTGATGAACACTATTTTTAGGCCTTTTTTAAGGAAGTTTGTGTTAGTTTTCTTTGATGACATATTGATTTATAGTCAAACATGGGAAGCACATCTACAACATGTACAATAGGTGTTGATAGTTTTGGAGAAGCTTTAGCTTTATATAAAGCCATCCAAATGTGCTTTTGGAATACAAGAGGTAGAGTACCTAGGTCACATTGTTTCCCATGAATGTTTCAAATTTGATCCCCTAAAGATCAAAGCTATGATGGAATGTCCCATGCAAAATACTCTCAAAAACCTCAGAGGGTTCCTAGGACTAACAGGTTACTACCAAAGATTTTTGAAAGGTTATGGTAGCATAGCAGCTCCACTCACTACATTGCTAAAGAAGGATGCCTTCCATTGGAATGATGCCACCACCAAATAATTTGAGAAACTAAAAGTAGCTATGTGCACCACTCCAGTTTTGGCTACTCCAAACTTCTCAAAGACATTCACTGTTAAATGCGATGCTTTTGGATCTAGGTTGGGAGTGGTACTAATGTAGAAAGGAAGAACCATTACATTTGAGAGTCATCAATTCATAGGTAAGAATCTACAAAAACTTGTTTATGAGAAATAAATGATGGTTATTCTTCATGCAGTTCAATAATGGAGGCCCTATCTGATGGGTAGACACTTTAAGGTAAAAACTGATCTGATAGTCTCAAATACTTTTTGGAGCAAAGATTATCATCTGAGAAACAACAAAAGTGGGTAACCAAAATGTTGGGTTATAATTTTAAAATAATCTCTAAGAAGGATAAAGATAATGTAGTAGCAGATGCACTATCCAGATGAGATACATCCATAGAAGAATTGCTTTGTGTAATATCCATATTGCAAGCAGATTGGGTGGATGAAGCCAAATTAGAATGGAAGCAAGACAAGGATACACAAGTTCTGATTCAAAATCTTTAGCAAGGTACTTTAGCCTCTAAAATTTTTGAATGGAAAGGTAATTTCCTATGTTATAAGGGTAGGTTATACTTGTGCAAAAATTTTGAGCTTAAGCATAAGATTCTTGTAGAGTTGCATGCATCTCCAATTGGGGGACAGTCAGGGTTCTTGAAAACATATCACAGAATTAAGAAAGAATTATTTTGGGAAGGACTCAAGGGAGATGTACAAAAGTTTGTGGTATAATGCTTGATATGCAAATAGAATAAAGGTGAGATAATTAAGACCCCAGGTCTGTTACAACCATTAGTAATTCCTAGTCAAAGGTGGGAGGAGGTTTCCATGGATTTCATCACAGGGTTGCCTTGTTCTAAAGGTAAGAATGTTATCTTGGTCATTTTGGATAGGATTAAAAAATATACCCATTTTTGTGCTCTCTCACACCCATTTTTAGCAAGTACAGTAGCAGCTATTTTTCTGGAAGCAGTTCTCAAATTACATGGAACCCCCAAAATGATTGTAAGTGATCATGATCCTATTTTCACTAGTAATTTCTAGACTGAACTATTTTCTTGTTTGGGTACTCAACTAGCTCATAGCTCATCTTAGCACCCCCAATATGATGGACAATTAGAAGTGGTTAACAAATGTTTAGAGGGGTATCTCTGTTGTTTTGTATCAAATAAATAGGAACATCGGGTTAAATGGCTACCACTTGCAAAATGGTGGTCTAACACATCTTTCCATACCTCTTCTAAAATGTCTCCATTTGTATCACTATATGGTTACCATCCACCTTTGATCACTTCTTCATTAAAGGTGCAAACCAAGGTTCAAAATGTGGAGGAGCACTTTCAGCATCAATAGGATGTTTTGGCTAGTTTGAGAGAGAATTTGGCCTTGAAACAAAACAATATGAAGCAACAAGCAGATCAACACCGTAGTGAAAGAAATTTTGAGGTGGGTGACTGGGTATTTGTTTGTTTACAGCCTTATAGCAGATGTCCTTGAAGCAACATAAAAAGGACAACAAACTTGCTCCTAAGTATTATGGCCCTTATCAGGTTCTACAAAAAATTGGAAGTGTGGCTTAGAAGCTTGAGTTACCTCATTCATCTCGCATACACCTAGTATTTCATGTTTCATGTTTGAAGAAGGTCATTAGATAGATAGTTTTAGCCTGAATAGAATTCCCAAAACTAGATGAAGAAGGATGAGTCATTTTGGAACCAGAGAAGATCATCCAAACTTGTACTAAGAGGTTGAGAACTAGAGAGATTATGGAATATCTGATCAAGTGGAAGAACCTGAGCAGTGAAGATGCAACTTGGGAAGGTGAAGATTTTCTGTAATAACATCCAGAGTTGTTCAACATTGAGGACAATGTTGGTTTAAAGGGGAAGGGCATGCTATGGCCCTAACCTATCACATGTATGAGGATAGTAATAGTCGACTTGTGGCTTACTTATCCCTCTTTGATGCTATATCACATTTCTCTATGCATTTATTTGGTTATTAGGTCATCCTATGGAGTAAACATGGACTAGATAGACTATATATAGGAGGTAGAGGGTAATTTTTTATCATCATATTGTGAATTTTTCTCTTATTGAATCTTGTGGAGGTTGCCCCCTTGAAGTGGCTTGTCTATTATCATATATTTTGATATATTTCAGTCATATTTGGATATATTTATGCTATTCTACTTTATTTTTGAAGTAATTTCATTATAAAATATATTACACAAGACTCATGCCTTTATTATTTGTTATTGGTAACATCATAAATAAGAATATGGTTCCAACGCATCTGATAGTGCCTTCTAATTCTAATCATGCAAATTTAGGACCAATAACAAGGCATTCTCATCAATTTGGGTAATTTGTGCATAATGTGCTTAATCATGTCTAAGAGATAATTAACCCAAATAAAGACCTAATCAAAAATTCCATGGAAACTTTTTGAATACTTGTTTTTAGAAATGAATATTGAATATCTACATGATCAAGTGACCTCATTTCTTAGGAAGACATCCCTAAGACATAAATGTCATAAATATCAGGATTCATGCCCTCCATGCCTCATCAATGTCTTCCATGATGCCCTCCATGCCTCTTAATTGCCCCTTCTTCCAATGCCATGATGAAGATAATTACAAATTATACTTCCAAAGTTGAATTAATCCTTAACCATAGATCTCAATCTTGAGATGGATGCTTAAGGTTGATTCTAATCAAATCTATAAATAGGAGGCCTCACAACATCATTTCTAAGATTAATTTGTGCAAAGTTATAATGTAGGATTGGTGTCAAAAGCTTCAAGAAACTAGTGTTATAATGCCAAATTGATTCTAAGCCAAGCCAAGCCATAAGACAAAGGTGCCAAGAGGAGATGAAGGTACCCACACTCCATTGAAAAATACCTCTTGAAACACAAGCCAAGAAAGCCACCATTATAAAGGCATCTGGAGTATCCAGGGAAAGTGAAAAGAATTCTTGTGTTTTCATTCCTTATTTTTTAGTTGTGTTTATCATTTTATTTTGTTAACTAAGATATCCCTAGTGTCTTGGCCTATATATGTTATGCTATTAATGTGTTTATTTCACTTTGTTTTCATTTTGGAACTAACACCATATTAACCATCCTCTCTTGAGTCAAATTCCTAGGTCACATTATGTCATGCCCGGTGGGATGAGACACATTTACACCTAAAAGAGATCCTTTTGTAACCTCAAAAAAACTTATTTGAGATTTTAAAACTCTTTCAAATTGGTTTTATAACTTTTTTTTGCCATTTTTGGTTGCCACAATTTTTACACAATAACCGATGTCGATAGAAATACCAACATCAGTTACTTGGATTAACCAATGTCAGTCAGTAGAACTGACATGAGTTAAATTTTGATTGGCTGTAATTGATGTCAGTGGTATTGACTGATGTCAATCACTATGTTTTTCCAAAAACATAGACCTGAGACCTACTTTTCTAAAGTTTCTTGTTTCAAACACAAAAGTGCTTCAAAGTTAAAGGACATGCTAGCAATTTTGTTGCAGGACCAAGCGGGATAATTGCTCCAAACATGTTTAAATCAATTTTACATGCTTAAATTTGGATTAGGAACTTTGTTTTGGTGATTAATAAAGAATTTAAGTGTCTTTGGTAAATTTTTTCAAAGTTTATAACTAAGACCAAGGGGTTGAATGAACACCACCAAACATTTCATTTGGGTTTAAAATTAAACACACTTGTCAATTTTTGTTTGTGATAGTTATTTAGATTAATTTTGTTTGGAAAAAAGAGGGGTGTTGCATGTATGCTCTTCCATTTATCCCCTATAAGGAACCTTTGGAATCAAAAGAGCCATTCTTATTGCAAATAGCCTAGTATAAGGCTTAGAAATAATGTCACCTAAAGCACTCCCCAAAAACTTGCTAAAGTTTAGGTGACCTTGAAAACAACCCTAAAGTCTTTCTACTTTCATGTTTTATTTATTTTTATGCATCTTGGATTGCAAGGGGGAATTCATCACCTCCTACAAGTTCTTTAGGGAATCTTTGACCTGAGGTTTCATCTCCTATCATTGACTTCATTTGACTCTTTTAGAGTTGCACATGCAATGTAGTGGCACTTTGGACATTGCACTACACTGAGAGAATAGTAGGATGTAGTGGTTGAAAAAAGGGCTAGACCTTTTTGCAACAAGATAAGTGATATGGATCCAAAATTTTTGCTTTTATTGTGCATTATTTTGCATGAAAGTCATTGTGTAATTGATTCCTCTAGATCATTCAAAAACTTGTTAGAATTTAGATAAATCCCCACTTACCATGGAATTATTAATTGTGCAAGGTGTGCCTCAAGGTCCATGTCACAATACTATCATTTGAGAGAAGGGGAGGTGTAAAATCCCTACTATATAATTCACATTTACTTTTGGATAAACACTTAAAATCCTCTCAAATGACATATATTGATGAATTCTAATAGTACCAAGCCACCTTGTCAGTTTAGGATCTAAGGGAGATTAATTAGTTGATCTTGTCCTAATTTAAAGTCTTGTTTAGAGTCAAAACTTGGTGTAAACAAATAAACCAAACCTAACACATAGTCCAAATTTTCCTTTGAACAAAGAGGTGTTATGCTTCCCACATGAGATCATCCATTTTCCTTGTTTAAAGTTCATTGAAAGCTTGAGAGTCATATCATACACTTTGGCATAGTTATGTTGCCCAATTGAGTCTAGACCTTTACCAAAGTTGTTTAAGTCCTTCACTTATAATTTAAATTTGAAATTACACCTTTACAAGTTCATAGGGTTGATGTGTTAAGTGGGTTCACCATTTGCACTAGACTTGAGGGAACTTAGGTTTAATTTCCCATATAGATTGAAGGTCATTTTAGAATCATAATCATTATCATCACTTGATAGAATTAAGCCATTTTGTGCTAAACACTTTCACTTTAAGTCTATGTACCACAATATTTTTAGTCAAGAAAAGTAGTGTTATGTTGTCAAAATTGTGGAAAAATGTATTTGTCTTAGAGAGTCTTTGAAACAAACTTTTTTATCACACATTTTGGGTAGTATAGCATCATTACTCTACCCAAATAATTTCAAACTTTATTTCATGGACCCTCTTATATATAATTCCAAATTTGTTCCTACATATTTAGATCAATCCAAGTGTAATTTTGATCCTTTATCTAAAGCACAGTTATGCTATTCACCTTTGTCTAGCTTGATTGTCAAAAAGAACCAAGTTTTATACCAGTATTTATGATAAAATAAGCTATTTCTAAAGTCCCTTTTGTTTCATACCTTATACCTAGTTGATCAAGTTCATGTCTAAGAATCGAATGCCTAGTGTTTGTTAGAAGTGTTTCAAATATGTTAGATTAAAACTTTCATATATTTTTAACTTCTAGCTTTCGATGTCGTTTGGCCAAAAGTCCTATCACATACCTTGTTTGAGCCTAGCTTTTGATGTCATGTTTGGCCAAAAGACCTAACAACTTTTAATTTCCTAGATTAGATTGATTTGAAATAATTTGACCTTAGAGTTTGGCATTTTGATTTTTTAGTCCATTTACTTGCTTACCTTTGTGTGAATAGTGAAACATTATATACTTCACTCTAGCTTTTTTCCTCACAAATATTTTCATAAACCTTTTGATCCTTTTGACAAATATATACCAAGTTAAAGGCATCATTTGTTTTAAATTTTGTCCTTTTAGAGTTTGTATAACCCTTTAACCTTTTATCACCAAGCATTGACTATGGATCCAAACATGTATTCCTATACTTGTAGTGGACTCATGTACAATCCAGGGATTAGTAATGTAGTTACATAGGAAGAAATGGTGAAAGACCCCTATGCAGATAACATGGCTTATGAGATGGATTATTATCCCTCTTATAATACTCAATTAGGGGCACAAATCCAAGATCCATTGGCTAACTATTTGGTTAACACACCACCTTACATAGAATAGGACCAAGAACAAACCACACAATACTTAGCTATAATACCAAAGGTGGATGAGCCATTACCTCAACAACCATATGCTACTAATTTAGCTTCCACTTATGATCCATTTTTATTTTAGTGACATTTGTTAGAGAATAAAGATGATATTTTGGTTAGGGCCATAGAGTTAGGGGCTAAGTTTCCAGTAGACTTCCCTCATGAAAATCTACCAAGTCTAGTAAGAGTGCCCTATAATGTCATTTATGATCAATAGGATTCATCTAGCAATCTTATGTCTCTAGTCCAAATAACATACCAAGACCCCAATATACCCAATCTAGGCAAAAATATCATAGAAGATCACTTTAAATAAATTCAAACAACATACCAAACCTACCTAAATTTAGCACGTGATTTCAACTAGATGAACATGGTAAGTAAGCCCCTCATTGACCTAGTTCCTTCAACATGAGTGTTGATAGAAGTAACTAGACAAGAAAATATGAGTTTTGACCCATTTATGCAAATTGCTTTGATAGATAACTTGATGCATATGTGAGTTATTGAATAAGTGTCTTCAGATTCTACATTGAATAGTGAGCCAAACATAGTAGACAATGTGTAAATCGCATTTAATTTTGATCAAAGTGGTACTAACACACAAACAACTAGCCAACAACATGTGCCTATAGTTAATCCCATGAGCAAATAATCATACCAAGGAATAGGAGTTTATGTACCCCATCCTCAACTAGCCACTTATTCAAATGTACAACCTATAAGATTAGATAATCAAATAATGGCTAATATTACACATCAATGACAGAATGTGTTGAATCCTACTCCTCCTCAACAAGTAGCAAGTGTATTCCAAAACAAAAAACATAGTCTAGTGTATCAACACAATAGAGGATGAGTACATTACCACCTCAACTAGGGTCAACTAATATTCCACCTCACCATGTAACAACAAACATACCTCTTCAATCGTAGAATAATTTGCCAGTCCAAAACCAAGCAATGACTAGCCAACAACGTGCAAATATTGGTCAGTGATAGATGCCAAATATATAGCATGCTTTCACTTCTTCATAGGGAATCATGAAAAAGGAGGTCCCCGTGTTTCTAAAGTACCTACTAAATAACTATGAGTTAAAAATGTGCCACAAATCCAGAGACAGGGTCTTGGTTCACAAGTTCCTACTCAACATCAAGGTTTGATTAGTTGACAACATATCCCTTTTCAACCATAGTAGGCACAATATAGCTATATCCCTTCATCCCAACCACAAAATCCCAAAATTCAAACCTTTATTGTCAACCCAAACTTGAATATCTTGTAGTTAAATGTGTAATTTCAAGTACATCCCAATCCATGTATGTGTATTCCTGGTCCATTCCCCAACCAAGCCAATGTACCCCAATGGGTGTCTCTATCATACCCTAGTCAAAGTGTCCCACTTGTGACCTCCCAACCATCTATCCAAACTAACATTGTCCCTCAAACCAATATCCCTTCTAGTTTCCTATCCCAAGAATTGTAACAAATGAAGGATGCAATTGCTACCATTCAGGCAGGGAAGCAAACTAAGAAGTTCAAATTGGATGACATGTGTTCCTATCCATTCAACATGGAGTATTGTAAATACCATTTCCTCTAGGATATGAACCACCCAAATTTGATAAGTACATAGGGAAAGGTGACCCTAAGGCCCATTTGACTAAATTCTTTATCACGTCAACTAGTGGCATATAGTGACATATACCTCTTGTTATTGTTTCCAAGGAGCTTGGTTAGACAAGCATTAGATTGGTTTCTAAATTTGCTTAATAATTTAGTAATAGACTTTGATGATCTTTTAGATAAATTTGTGTAGCATTTTTATTATAATCTCGAGCATGAGATTTTATTAGTAGACTTGACACAAGAAAAGAAAAAGGTTGGGGAGAGTTTTGTGAGTTATTTACAGTGATGGAGGACCCTGACAAGCTGGGTCACCCATAATTTACTAGATAAATAATTAGCTACTGTGTTTACTAAAAAATTTCATAATGAGATAGCCTATCATCTAGAACTACAATGTGCACATACATTCAAAGAGATCATTGATAAAGGTTTATTGATCAAGTAAGTGCTATCAATAAAGGGGTCATCAAGCTTAATTCAACTAATCAACATCAAGGTACCAATCATGGGAATGACTAACATCCCATCCAAGTGCAGGCATCACAACCAACACAGACCAATAATCATGAAATACTGAAGCATTTTAACCAAAATAAAAATGTTATGGGCAATGGAGTAACTAAATATCATCATGTCCAAATTGTGTATACATCATCTACACCACCTTTTCAGCTTACTCCTACCTAGAAACCTCTCTAACTAATGCCACAAGTGCAACAACCAGAACCTACACAACAAATACAGTAGCCTTTACCATTGCAAACCCCTCCTTCGAGGAAAACTATGCCTACAAATCATATCTTTAGTGACTTAGGGGAACCTATTGAATTTGTATTCTGAAAGCTTGATACTGCTAATCTGATTAGTTGGCCTATACCAAAGCATTTTCTTCAAGGCATTCCTTACCCTGATTGGTACCATAAAAATGAATTATGTGATTATCATCAGGTCAATGGGCATAACCTATGATGATGTGTCTAAATCAAGCATTTATTCAAAAATATGTTGGAGAATGGGGAGATAACACTAGATAATAGTAATTCCACTTCCAATCAAACTCTTTAGATCTATAAAAACTCCTTTCCCTGACATAACAATCAATAGTAGTAGAATAATTATCAATAATAACAACTAGTGTAGCAACAAAATCAAAGGCCAAACTAGTAGAATCAAAAAAATCAATAGTAGAATCCATAATGACAAAATAAAGGACAAAACCAAGGTTAGAATGGTAATAACAAACAAACCTACCATGTAGTTTCACATGACTAAAATAGGTTTTTAGGTCATATTGCAGGGGGTAGGATTCATAAAATCTCCATTAATCCTAGACCAAGCACTAATTAGCCTATACCATTGCTAAACAACAATATTTAGCCAAATCACATGGATAATCCTTCTTTGACCTAAGAGTGCATACAGTCAAACTAGAAAATTAGGACTTCCCCTTTTGGATCTTATAGTGACAACTCATTCTTGTCATGTGACCACATGTAAGTGCACTAATAACTGAGACTTGTCATGTCTGGTCCCACACCATTTCCAAGATTGGTTAGCAATAATGGTCTAGTATTTAATCTTGATTGTGCAATCACAACTCAAAGGTTGAAGATTACTATCCTAGGCCCATAACCATCTGCTACTTTGCCTATCATCCTACCAACCATTCAACCTTGAAATAAACCATTCACTCTTGAACAAGATAAGAAGTTTGATATTGTGGACCAATTGTAAAAGATACGAGCACAAATTTCTATTTTAGATTTTCTATAGACATCAATAATATATAAAAACATCTTGAATGATTTTTTGACCCAATCCACTATTTTTAGTGACATATCCCTTGATAACTTTCAAGCTTTATTTGGACACGTAGCTCTATCCCAACAAGTCACATTTAACCAAAGTGATCTGTCTTCCCTTGGCCCGCTCCATAATAACCTATTTTACATAGAAGTTCATATCAGATGGAATAAAGTGAAACATGTCCTTATCAACAATGGATCTATCCTCAGCATATTATCCCTCAAGCTCATCAAGCTTCTTGGGTACATGATGATATATCTCTAGCTAGAAATAATAACTATCAAAGCTTATGATAATCAGGAAAGAGAATCATAGGGCACCATTAGTTTACTAGTTATCTTGGGCCTTTGACCCATGATACACTTTTCCATGTGTTAGACCTTGATTTATCATACAACATGCTTCTAGGCAAGCCTTGGTTATATGAGATTCATGCAATCCCATCAACACTGCACCAATGTATCAAGTGTTTTCACTCAGAGATGGAGGTGAGTATTCCAGGAGATTTACACCAGTATGTACACTACAAGCATCTTAAGGCTGAATTTCAAAGCTATAATTATTAGTATAGTATGAATCCTAGTTCCAAGTAAGATAAATGAAAATATATACTTATTGATCCTTCATTAGATAATTGCATAAATCCTAATACCTTGGATTCCCTTTCCCACATACCACCTCCTGAAGCTTCCAATCATTTCACCATTTTAGATAATGGACCAGGAGAATATGTGACCCATGACACATTTCATATCACCAATCTTCCTTAGAATTTAAAAACCTTTGGGTGACCTAAATTCATTCCACATATGCATTGGCAATAAAAGAACAAAGATAAGGGACCTGTCACCTTTATACTATCATCTAGCCTAGGACCTAACCCTCTTGAAGGGAACAAATTATGGTTATACAATGATGACCAAGCTGATTGTTATAAAATGTAAAGTATATTATTCCCAATAAGATTATGGAGTGTCACAATTATGAAGGAAGAAGCGTCAGACCAAATCAACAAGGAACCATTGAGTCAATTTCCATGACTAAGTATGAAAGACCTTATAGACTTGGAGCTAAACCACCTCGGGGTGACTTCACATATGTTATTCAAAATCCATCACCAGTGACTACTGATGATGATATCGATAGTGAAGTAAAGTTAGATCATAGCCTTACCTTTGATAAGCTAGCTAAAACCAACCTATTTTATAACAATACCATTTGTATCCTTACCCAAGCTATTCATCACAATCCATTGTCATTATATTATCCCCAACCAATAGATTAGGACCAAAAAAAATTCAATCTATCAATTAATGAGTTCTAGAATGATGAGGAATTCTATGATTTCATAGGCCTTAGAGATAATGTTCCATTGGGAGATCACAAATCAAGATTCTCAATCACATTAGATCCTACAACCTATTTTGGAGAGTGAGTGAACACACTTAGCCAAAAGTTAAAAAGTTAAACATTGAGGTCCCAAAGTGAAAACCTCTTTGAGGCACTTTCTAACTAGAGAAAAAGTAAAGATAAAGTCTATTCTAGTGGTGAAAACCTATTTTAGGCACCATTAGATGGGGGTGTTCATTCTTCTTTGAATTTAGACTAAGAGACCACCAACACCAAACTTGCCTATGGATCTAAGTTTAGTTTTGAGAAACAAGTATTTGATTAAATTCTCAAATAATTTCCAACTATTTTTGTTATATGGCCAAATCTCCCATTAGGAGATTTAGATTCATCATGCCTAGGAGAGGTTAAAGATCAAGTCCTAATAGAGGACCTTGACATAGTCCAATAGTTCAAGTCACTACCTACTATCCTAGAAGATAGTTCGACCCTCCTAGTCAAAGATAAAATAGAGGTAAACATTAAGCTCCATCAAACCTAAAATAGATATTATTAGGAGTGTCTCTGACTGAGGAGGAATGTGACATATTTATAACTCTATTGAAAGAGTTTGTAGATATATTTGCATGGGCCTATTCTGACATGCTAGGATTAGACCCCACCTTGGTTCTACACCACCTTATGGTTAATCCTAATGCCAAAATGGTAAAATAAAATCTCTATAATATGCATCCTTGAATTGTTATACTATTAAAGAAAGAATTGGAAAAACTCTTTGAAACAAGATGTATCTGATCCATTAACTACTCTGAATGGATCTTTAATGTTGTACCTATTAGCAAAAACCCTGAAGGAATCAAAATTTATACTAATTTTTGGGACATCGGCAAAGATTGTATTAAAGATGATTTTTCATTGCCTAATATTGACATGATTGTTGACTCCATTGTAGGTTATGAAAATCTTTCACTCATAGATGGCTTTTTAGGCTCTAATCATATCAAAATAACACTAGAAGATCAGCATAAAATAGCATTCACCACTCCATGGGGAACATTTTGTTATCAAATGATGCCATTTGGCCTTAAGAATATGAGAGATACATATCAAAGAGCCCTGACTATCATATTTCATGATATGATGCATGATATTATTGAAAACTATGTTGATGGCATAATAGGAAAATTCAAGACTAGAGTCGACCATCCAATAGTGTTGCATAAGATATTTGAAAGACTAAAAGAATATAAAGTCAGACTAAATCCAAAAAAATGTGTGTTTGGTGTAACTTCAGGTAAATTACTAGGCTCCATCATGTCTCGTAGAGGTATTGAAGTTGATCTAGTTAAAGTCCATGCTATAACTGAGATGCCACCACCAACTAATTTGAATCAACTTCATAGTTTGCAAGGTAATATCTAGTCCATTTGATGCTTCATCTCTCAATTAGTAGACAAGTGCCATCCATTTACACATAAGTTGAATAAAGGAGTTGTATTTCACTAGGATGATCACTACTAAATAGCTTTTCAACAACTCAAGGACTATCATGTTAATCCATCTATTTTATTACCTCCTATGCTAGGAAATCCATTCTTTTTATACCTAGCAACTATTGATTATGCTCTGGGGGCACTCTTGGCTCAACATGATGATAATGGAGAGGAGCATGTTGTTTACTACCTAAGCCATACCTTGGTTACATATGAACATAACTATGCACCTATTGAAAAATCATGTCTAGCCATGGTTTTTACAGCTTAGAAACTGTATCATTACATGTTGAATAATATAACCATGGTCATTTCAAAAGTAGATCCACTGAAGTATCTACAATATAAAATATATTTACAAGGTAGAATGGCTAAATGGATCATGCTTCTTAGTCAGTTTGACATAGATTATGTCAATCAAAAATCAATCAAAGGACAAGTTATTGTAGATCAACTTATTAAAGCACCTCTCATGCACACACAGCCACTAAAGTTTCCATTTCCTGATTAATCCATCATAACCATTATTGATGCATCCCTTCAGGAGTAGCCTTGAAAGCTATATTTTGATGGATTATTTATTTCACATGGATCAGGGGTAGTCTTATTATTTATTACACCATAGGGGGATCTAATCCCTAAATCATTTAGAATCAGCTTTCCTTATATAAACAACATGGCTAAGTATGAAGCACTTATTGTAGGACTTCAACAAGTAGTGCATTGGAATATATCTCATCTTCAAGTTTATGGTGATTCTCAGTTAATCATCAATTAGGTCATAGATCATTTTTAGGCTAAAGATGACAAACAAGTTCCATATAAATCCATGGTTGACACTCTTAAAAAACAAATTGCCAACATTCAATTTGAGCATATACCGAAGGCTAGTAATAGAACTATAGATGCCATGGATACTATTGGCTATCAAATTTGACAAATAGATAAAGCTAAAGAGTATCAGTTCCTCATCAAGAATTTTTTAGCACCAGTTCATAAATCTTTAATCATTGCCATGATTTGTGATATTGTTGGTCCTAATTCTATCTAGTACTCAAACCTTTACAACTACCTTCATGACTAAGTTATGTCACCTAACCTATCTCAAAGATAAAATAAAGCCTTCATTCATCATTCCACTTGTTATAATTTACTTAGATCCACCCTTTATTGCCATAGTTTTGATGAAACTCTACTTCATTTTTTAACTTTAGTAGAGTCTACATTAGTGTTAAGAGAAGTTCATGAAGGAGTATGTGGAGCCCATTCTAGCAGGGTAGTCCTATCCAAAAATCTCTTGTATATTGGTTATTATTGGCCCATAATAGATGAAAATACTACTGCATATGTAAATAAATGTGATAAATGTCAATGGCATGCTAATTTGATTCATGTCCTAGTAAAAACTCTAAAACCGATGTTGACACCATGACCATTTTCTACATGGGGACTTGAACTCATTGGGAAGATGAACCCCACTTCATCTTATGGCCATAAAAAAATCATAACCACCATCAAATATTTCACTAAGTGGGTTGAAGTTATACCCCTCACTTACTTAACTAGAAAGCAATTTCCAAATTCATCTTTAACCACCTCATCTATCGCTATGGTATCTCCTTTGAAATTATATCTGATAATGGAGGATCATTCAAGAACAACGATGTAGACCAGTTATGTACTAAATACAACATCACCCAGCATTTTTATATAGCATATTACCCTCAAGGTAATGGCCAAGCTGAAGCATCCAACAAAATCATTGTTAACATTCTTAAAAATATTATCAATGATACTGGTCATGATTGGCACCTCCAAATATTCCCTACCCTTTGGGCATATCATATCAATAATCATACCTCCATAGGAGCCACCCCATACTCACTTGTTTATGGTATTGAATCCATCATTCCCATTGAGGTCAAATTGCCTTCACTACACATCTCTTTCAATCATGTCCTAGATGATCATGACTATCAAGTAGCTCACCTATGAGAGCTAGACCTAATAGATGAGAAACGTACAGCCACACTCAACAATCTTCAAGCATACCAAAATCAACTCAAAGGCCACTATAATCAATGTGTGAAGTATCAAACATTCAAACTTGGTGATCTTGTTCTCAAAGAAAACCAAAATAATACCACGGATAAGAAGAAACATAAATGGAAATTCAAACCAAACTAGATAGGGTCTTTCTTCATCACTACAGATTATGGATCAAGAGCATACAGGCTTGCCACACTAGATAGTGACAAACTTTTAGAGCCAATGAGTATTATTCATCTCAAGCAGTACTATGCTTGAATGCTAAGGTGTATTGTCTATAAGGACCATTTTAGTTATGCCTTTTTATCACTATTCCTCTTTGTATGCATACCATTCTTATCCATCCTCTTTGCCACATCCACTTTCCATTTCTAACCTATTGACCCAGCATGTTCTAAAACATAGCCTATTTAACCTTGGTTTTTTCATTCATTACATAGTTTTAGCATCAAGGTATCTAATCAATTCATCAATTGGTTCAACTATTTTAGATAGGGAGCATATCTTGGGATAGTGTGATAGAATTTTTGGTAGTTGTGTTGGGAAATATGGAAGCACAATTGATTACCATATACAAGCAACTTAACATGCAGAATTAACCAGAAATAAACAGTAACTAGAATTCAGAAATAACACAGAATATGAGAGACAATACACAACTTGTATCAATACTCATCCAGAAAAGAATACAATAAAGAAGATGCCACTTCTTCTTCACACCTCTAAGAGGCTTCCCACACCTCAAGTGTACAGTAATTCTTTCCTCAAAGCTCTCTCTCTTATGGTCACAACACACAACTCAAACATAGAGTTGGTGTTCACTTCCAACTCCATGCACTCCATAAGTGCTCCACGCACTCAAGTACTCAGCGTACTCCAAGTAGATCTCCCCTAAACTTACAACCTATAACTCAAATGATCTTACTTATGGAAGGAACTGCCTTGCCTTCCTCTTTGCTCTCCAACTGAGTACACACCATACTCCAAGTAGATCCTGCCGATCCTACTCCTTGTTGTGTTGTTGTCACCTTGATTTTGCTGCCACCTATAGATCAACCTAGTTCTACACACCTACAAACCTAGACCATGCACACACATACACTTGCAGATCTCCTAATGTATCCATGCACACCTACTGACCAAGATCTTATATACATGAAGAACCCTTCTGATTCTCCAAACCAGCACCCACACTTGGTACTGTGGCACTAGGAGGAACACACCATGCTCTCTTCACACACAGAAGGAGCTAATATTTGCTTTCTTACTCTCTAGCACACATTACAATATAGCTCATGAGTCTATTATATAGATCTCATGAAAACAATAATTAGACACCTAATTATAATAATTAGATCCACAGCTTCAAGTCTAAAATTGGCTCTTAACATTCAAACACTCAGTTCGTTAACAAACTATTCATGCAATAGACAGTTTTAGAACTACACAAGTGACCGACATCGGTCCCTGTCTGCCTGGAGGTGACCGACGTTGGCCAACTCCTATCGATGTCAATTGCATTCTTGTCCACAACTGGCTGACGTTAGTTGGCCTAATCGATGACAGTGATTGTGACACTCAGCAACCTCCTCCCCTATTTGCAATAGTGAAGCTTTTAGCTCCACAACCTAACAATCTCCTACTTGGAGATAAACTGCTGCATTGTACCTATACCTGTACCCCGTCTACTCTATTTCTTGGCTTGTATCCCTCTTCAAGATCAATTCTGAAGACCACCCACCACACAACTTGTGGTGCACCTCCTGTCATCCAAGTAACCTGCCACATCCAAACCTACAAACCCATGTAGTGAAGTCCTAACCCTGCATAGCATGTATACCTGCTATTGGTCCCTCTCAAATACCTGAGAACCCACTTCCCTAAATTGGCTCTTAACTCTCTGATAGCTCCCACTGCTGGGGAAAACTCAAGTCTATACCAGACCTCATGTGATTTTGGACACTGAACTATCCAGCCCTTGGTGTGCTCCAGTTCTACATCCTGCATATTGAACCTCGCTAACACCTGATTCACATCAGCTCCCACTGGAGACAAAATCACCCTGTGATCTTCCATGTCTCTCATGCCAAAGAATTTTGTTGCTCCCAAATTCTTCATGGAAAACCATTAAACTAACCTTACCCTTAGCTCAGCAAAACCCTATATGTACAAACCTACTAGCTAGCATACCATCCACATACAGTAGCAGGATAATGTAGCTATCATCATCCACCTGGTAAGACAAACATAATGGTTACACTGACATTGACTAAAGCCCTGCTTTGTCATCCACCTGTCAAAACCTGTACCACTATCCTGTAGCTTCCTCAAGACCATATGACCTAGCCTTCCATCTCATGTGTCCATTCTCTCTATTCTTTAACTAAGGTATCCATTCATTTTAGTGCTTTCATACCAGCTGACAACCCTACCAAATCTCCCATTTGGTTCTGCATCATGTTCATGCCATGCTTCCACTATTTCCTGGATCCTTCCTACTCTGTAATCAGAAACTAGTATAAAGAAAAGGAACAATGAATTTGAGGCTTACTTACATTTTCAGTCCTCCCCATGGGCATTTGAGACTCCTTGATAGCTTGTTGTCTGCCCAAAATCTATCTCAGTGACCGACCTCGATCACCACACAATAAGCATCTGACCGATGTCAGTTCCATGCGCTTGTCCTAACTACTGACCCCACCGATGTTGGTGTCTACCTTCTACTGACGTCGGTCATCCTAATTGACATCAATCTTATTGTTACTGATGTCAGTCCTCATGATTGATGGTGGTCTTACCCTGCCTAACACCACCAGCTCTAGTCTACACATGACTGACATTGGCACCTGTCTATTTGACACTGATTTTTCTTTATCGATGCCGGTACCTGTGTTCACTTCAGTCAATCCACAAGCTTTCTTTGAGTCAATCCCATGTCCAAATTGCCCTACTCAGAAGTATCTAGCCCCATCCACTGGTCTCTGTCCGTCATCTCCTCCAAGAACACCAAGGCTTTCTAGTTCTTAAGTCTATCAAAGACATCTGACTTCCTCTTAAGAACATGCATCTCTTTCTTGCTCATGTGACCAAGCCTACAAAGCCACGTCCTTGCAATAGAAGAAGAATTAGTAATATAAGTAGATAGATAAAGGATACCTACTTTCTTACCACTAGCTAATTCAAGGGCATCCGCTGTGAGAATTTTTGTGCATCTCTCTTCACCCAACTTTCCTAAAGAAATTAGCCACAACTTCAAGACTGGGCCCTGCATGACCTCCTTCAACACCCATGTGTTGGTCACCTACAATTTTAGCTTCACTTCCCCTTTGCCAATTCTTTGACAAGGCTCACCAGCACCTCTCTTTGGGGCTGCATGGAAAGAGGCAACAGAATCTATAAACCAAGATTCTACTTTATCCAAGAAACATACCAGAGCATCCTATGCAACAACACCTACAACATCTGCTTCTTCAGTTCCTTCATGTTGATCTTCCACAAACCAACAATTTTCTTTTCCCTGCTCTTTCTTTCCATTGGACTGTAATTGACCATTCATACTTTTCAATTCCTCCATTCTTAGCTTACTTTCTTCTACCATTGCTATACTCCCACTCAATCAAAAACCCTGAGAGTGACCTGTAACCAAACACAAAACCTGCTTCTTGCAACCTTAGCTCTGATACCACTTGTTGGGAAATACAGAAGCACAATTGATTACCATATACAAGCAACTTAACATGTGGAATTAACTAGAAATAAATAGTAACTAGAATTCAGAAATAACATAGAATATGAGAGACAATACACAACTTGTATTAATACTCATCCAGAAAAGAATATAATAAAGAAGATGTCACTTCTTCTTCACACCTCTCAGAGGCTTCCCACACCTCAAGTGTACAGTAATTCTTTCCTCAAAGCTCTCTCTCTTACAGTCCCAACACATAACTCAAACACAGAGTTGGTGTTCACCTCCAACTAGTCAGTATCCACTACTGCTAGTACACCAATGCTCCATGCACTCCACAAGTGCTCCATACACTCTAAGTACTCAATGTACTCCAAGTAGATCTCCCCTGAACTTGCAACAACCTGCAACTCAAATGATCTTACCTATGGAAGGAACTACCTTGCCTTCCTCTTTGCTCTCTAACTGAGTACACACCATACTCCAAGTAGATCCTACCTAATCCTTCTCCCTATTATGTTAATGTCACCTTGATTCTACTACCACCTATAGATCAACCTGGTTTTGCACACCTACAAACCTAGACCATGCACACACATACACCTGCAGATCAATGATCTAACTTACCATGTAGATCTCCTAATGTAGCCATGCACACTTGTTGACCAAGATCATACATACATGAAGAACCCTTCTAATTTTCCAAACCAACACCCACACTTGGTACTGTGGCACTAGGAGGAAAAACCATGCTCTCTTCACACACAAAAAGAGCTAATATTTTCTCTCTTACTCTCTAACACACATTACAATATAGCCCATGAGTCTATTATATATATCTCATGAAAACAATAATTAGACACCTAATTACAATAATTAGATCCACAGCTTCAAGTCTAAAATTAGCTCTTAACATGCAAACACTCGATTCATTAACAAATTGTTCATGCAACCGATAGTTTTGGAACCACACATGTGATCAACGTCGATCCCTATCTGCCTGGAGGTGACTGATGTCAGCTGACTCCTGCCGATGTCGGTTGCATTCCTGTCCACCACTGGCTGATGTCGGTTGGCCTAACTGACAACGGTGACTGTGACACTTAGCAACCTCCTCCCCTATTTGCAATAGTGAAGATTTTAGCTCCACAACCTAACAAGTTGTATCCTTCATTTATTAGTTTTTTCTTACCACCAATCTTGCTACTAATTATAACCACCTTTGGGAAAATTAGTACCATTGATCTATGCCATTGTGTCCTAGTTATAACTACCTATGGGTAAACTAGGGGCAATACTAAGCCTTGATGTACCAACTTGCCACTTCCTATGCCATACTATGTCTTTTTACCAATTGTGCCTATTTTGTTTGAATTGGTTGCTACACTAGTCAAATTCCTTCACTATAAGGGTAGAACTATAGTGATTTAAGGTCCTACTTTGGGACTATGTAGGTAGCACTCAATAATTGTTGAGGTCAGCTTAGTCACCCTTTTCCCAATGCTTTTGCCATTTTGTGAGCAATCTAAGTTTGAGTGCTCTCACCACTTTGTGAGAAACCTAAGTATGAATGCTCTCACCATTTTGTGAGCTTGAACCATTTAGTATCTTGTCATTCTTGATTGATTTGTGACACTCTAAAATAATTTCAAAAACATTTCAAAAAATCATTAGAAAAGAACAAAAACATTGACCGCTTCTTTGCCTTAAAGACTTGGGAACCCTTACTAAGTTATAAACAAATCACTTGTCATTTAGTTTCCCCATCCTTTTTGGCCTTTTCTCTCATGTACTGGCCATTTTTCAAGACCATTCCTATTATTCTATCACATCCATTCTATTTTTTTCATCAGTTATCACATTCTTCCCATTCCATGGGAGAACTACATTTAGCTTGAAGTTTTTTATTGGATATTGCATCCATGGAACTATATAGGTAGCATCCACTTACCTAGTGCATATGGAGATAGATCAGCCACCCCCTTCCTTTTCTTCTATTCCCCCATTTAGTTAATTTGTTAAGTTTTCACCTATTCTCTATGGGCAATGTTCATAGGATTTTTATTGCATTGTTTATTTGTTTGTTTTTGCTTATTTTGTTTGTTTGTCTACCTATTCATTTGCTTTCAGCACTATTGCCTTGATTTAGTTTATGTGTGTTTAGTGGATGATTCTTTGTCCACATTTACACTTGAATCCATCCATATTCATATGTTTACATTGTCATCATGGTTTCTATCATTGGTGCATTATTTTCTATTTGAGTATTAGATTACGGGAGTCAGTCCTTTTGCCTATTTTGGTCAAGTCTTTATGTTGTTTTATCATGAAGCCTACCATCACCTGCTATAATAAACCTTAGCTTCAAGAATTTTATTCAATAATGGCGGTAACTCTTTGTCACTGACATCCCAATTCCACTCCCAATAATATACCAAATAGAGTAATTAACCATGAAATAATTTCAATCTTTATTAGTTCTAATGAGCATCTCCCTACTAGTAGGTTGTTTCAATTCATCATTACCCTCTGTGTTAATTTATCATCATCCTCATCCAAATTTATCATGTTTTCCATAATCGGGGTCCAATGATTATAACTACTTATGGGAAAATCATTGCACACCATCCCACCTACATTGCTCAATGATTATAACTGCCTTTGGGTAAATTATTATGTTGTCACCACTTTACTTTTTCTACCTATACAAGGGCATGTTATTATCTTGTTTGTCTATCCTAACTGGGGCATCTCCATCTTCATTATAACCACCTTTGGGCAAATCATTGTGTTATCATACCACGTTGCCATTATCAGGGTACAATGCTTATAACCACCTTTGGGAAAATCATTGTGTTATCATACCACGTTTCCATTATCAAGATACAATGCTTATAACCACCTTTGGGCTCATCTTTTTTTTATTTTGTCCCCTCATTTCATTTTTTTCTTTTTGAGGGACTATTTGTCGATCCACTTATGCCAACTATTCCCTTGAAGGGGCATCATATAGTTAGTTTATCATCATTGTAGTTTAAGACATATAGGGTGTTTCTCATTCTTTGAGAAGACATTGTTGTGATTATAGTTTTCAATACCATCACAAATAGGTGAAAATTGTAGACACCTAAAACTGGCCATCAATAACCTCCAACTAGGATTTTGACCAATTTCTACCCAAAATGCACAATTTAGCCTAAAAACACTAAAACAAGATAAATGATGTGAAATTGACATATTCAGGTGCTGATTTTGGCTAGGGTATCCCTAAATTGGGAAATACAATTTATGGGCCAGCTAACTTTGATCATTTCATTTTGAGTCAAAATGCCAAATTTGCACCTATGTGTTTTGGACTACTCTTTCCTATCAAATATTTTGCACAAGACTTGTGACTTTGTTATTTGTTTTTGGCAACATCCTAAATGGGAATATGGTTCCAACACATCTAAAAATGCCTTCTAATTCCAATCCAATCAAATTTAAGACAAATAACAAGGCATTCTAATCAATTTGGGTAATTTGTGCATAATGTGCTTAATCATGTCTAAGAGATAATTAACCTAAATCAAGGCCTAATCAGAAATTTCATGAAAACTTGTTGAATACTTGTTTCTAGAAATTAATATTGAATATCTACATCATCAAGTGACCTCATTTCTTGGGAAGACATCCATAGGCCATAAATGCCACAAATATCAAGATTCATGCCCTCCATGCCTCATAAATGCCTTCCATGATGCCCTCCATACCTCTTAATTTCCCCTTCTTCCAATTCCATGATGAGGATAATTACAAATTTTAATTCCAAAATTAAATTAATCCTCAACCACACATCTCAATCGTGAGATGGATGGTTGAGGTTGATTTTGATCAAATCTATACAAAGGAGGCCTCACAACATCATTTCTAAGCTTAATTTTTGCAAAGCTATAATGCAAGATTGGTGCAAAAAGCTTCAATAAATTAGTGTTATAATTCCAAATCAATTCCAATCCAAGCCATAAGCCAAAGGTGTCAAGGGGAGATGAAGGTAGCCACACTCCATTGAAGAAGACCTCTTGAAGCACAAGCTGAGCAAGCCACCATTACAAAGGCATTTGGAGTATCCAAGGAAGGTGAAAGGAATTCTTGTGTTTTCATTCCTTGCTTTTTAGTTGTGCTTATCATTTTATTTTGTTAACTAAGCTCTCCCTAGTGTCTATTCCTATATATGTTATGCTATTAGTGTGTTTATTTCACTTTGTTTCATTTTGGAACTAACACCATACTAACCATCCTCTCTTGAGTCAAATTCCTAGGTCACACATTCCACCAAAAAGAGAAGGAATCTAAAAACATATTATAATTTCAGCCACACATTATAATTACTATAGTCATTACTTGTAGGAGATAACATTATCAATTTCTTATCACTATCATTAATTCAAAAAATAGGAGATTATGACAATAACCATGAAAATAAAGGAAAACATAAATTGCATTTATTTACATAGTGTTGATCCTTTTAGAATAATTCAAATCAATATATATGGAGATAAATGGGACCCACCTCCTAGTATCATGTGATCCCACCTCTGGCCATCATGGCTTGAAGATCTAGTTACAACTAAATTACAACATGTTCCCCATCCCACAAAAGATTCTTAGGTCCCACATAGAATATATTTCTAAGGAGTTAGATGAGACCACTTCCCAATTACTTGGGATGTTCCTCCTTAGCTAAAGTTCATCAACCACCAAGTTACTTTCCATGTCCAACTTGTCAAAGTTCATAGATGGCTCCTAGAAGATAATTTTAGCCTAGGCAAGTAGTCACTCATGGGCTCAAAGTGGGGCATCCAATGAGACCTTGTCCTCATGCACTTGGATAACGTTCATCATGGATTAGGTTTCCAACTCAGGATCAATTTCTCTCTAATTTTATTTGCCTTTTCCACCTTTCTTCGCATTATTTGATAAAATTTCACTAGGTGGACTTCAAACTCCTCCTTATCTAGTAGTGTGCCATTAAGGTAGAACAACACATAAATGTTGACCTCTTTAAAATAGGCTATGATTTTTTTCTTGTTCTTCTCCAATGGTTAAATCATAGGCTATGTTATGTTCAAATAATCTTTGAAGTAGGTCTACATGTTCTTGACATATATCTAGTATAACTTAATATCTACCAGGGATATGAGCTTCGGTTCAATGAAGATCCCTTTGTGGATGATCACTATGAGTTTCTTAAATTTTCTTTCAATGTGGATGAGTCTCTCCAAGTATTCATGGGGTCATTGGAGGTGTTCTTTACTCATGGATAGGGCTCTACTCACCTATCCAAGAGTAGAAAATAGTAATGTAAGGGTTGTTATGACCCATCCAATCAATCCAATTAGAAAGGTGCTCCTTACATATGATTTCAATGTTCTCACCTACTCCCACATGTCTTCTTGATATTTTATGAGATATCATTGATGGAATGGAGCACAAAAACTAGATCCCTGACAATATTTTCCTCCCCACTATGTGTCCTTACTTTTATGAGTGATGACATACTATGTTTAGCCTTCTACACCATTGGGACTCCTTCTTAAGTGAACCTCTAAGTGAGGACTCTATTCATACTCCATGACTCTCTATCAAATTATTATTATATATTTATATCCCCATGTAAGACCATCTTTGGCCTTTGTAATCCTAAAGGTGTGAGGAACCAAGTACAACTTTACCCCATAGTAACTCTGAGAGTCATAGTAGATGAGGGATGTAGGAACATTATGTTATTGAATGAGAGGGTGTCAAGACCACATTGAGAATATAGGACATCATGTAAAATTTTCCCCCTCATTGAGCTTCATCCATGATCTTGATGAAGTAAAATTTGATTACACTCCCCAGGTTCAAGACCTCCGTCTTTTAAAGGATGATGCTTAATAAGATCACCCATAGAATGTTCATATTTATGACATCATTGGCTTTAAAAAAGTGATTCAATAAGATCATCCCAACACATACTCATTCCCAAAATTCATGGATGGGGTAAGCATTAATGTTAGCATTTTTTGTCTATTAATAAATATTGGTAGTCTAATATTTGGTAACCCCATGTATTTCATGTGTATTGACACATCGTTTGTGTTATAATCATAGATAATGGTATACTCTATGAGGTTTTAGTACTGATTAAAACTATCCCCAAAGATATCCATAATTTTTTTCAAAGAGTTGATGAAATAAACTAGGTCCTAAGTATCATGTTGAGTCCACATAGAGGTTTGTAGGAGATTGTTGAAGAAGTCAGTACAAAGTAATAGTTTAGGCTTAGCTACATCTTCATGTAACCTTAATTTCCCTAGATCTATGAGATAATCTAATAATTCAACCTCATCTTCATCATCATCTATGTTAGGATTTTGCACATCTTCAATCACCTTAAAGACGTTTTTGTAATGTTCAAATTGCACCAAGTTTGGTAAGAAAATGGTGTCTCATAATTCTATCTCTAGCTTAGGGTAGGAAGATGATGTACCCATGGCTAGGAGTAGTGATTAACTAACATAATATTATTGGTAATGAGGGTAATGAAAGCTTGCAAGTGAATTCAAGGTAGTGGTATATGAATTTTTTGAATTTGGGAAAAAGTAAGGGTAATTTTGATTACATTGAGTACTTATATAGATCCATGAAAATATCATGTACTTATGGCATCTGGTAGCTCATCTTACATGAATTAAAATTTGAGTTGTTGACTTAATCTCCTCAACCACCACTATATTTGACATTACTTTATAGTGTTTTAAAATGTGCTCCCTAATCATATTTAGTGATGGTGATTGGATATTATTAGTTGTAGGATCATGGGCCTAGTTTTGTAATTTGATTAATGAAGGGATCATGATAGGCACACACCTATTTTATCCCTTATGGCATTGTGATTTTTTTTAGGTTTGTATAGGTGTCATCTATGAATTGGTTGGTCTATTATGTACTATGCCAATTAGATGCAATGGGGAGTCTCATTACATTTTTTGCACCAAAATCAACCATCTAGTACTATTAATTACATGTTTCACCTCATAACAAGCTCAGGTATTAACATGCATGCTTTCCTAACTTTGTCAATTCATCCTAGGACTTTTCTATAATTTTGTGTATGGGAGCAACATGTGGCATCCTACCACTATTTTTGGGTCTAAATATGCCTTTATCTAACTCAATCAAGTGGCCCTGGGCCTTATATCATTTTGTGTATAGAAGGTACACATGGTACCCTCTAATTATTCATGCCTTGCCAAGACTCTGATAACTCTGATGCCTCTATGTTTTCAAAAAATGAGATTGACAAAATAAAATTGGTAATTTCTCATTGATTAGGCCTTCTCAGGCTCTGACAATTATGATTCCTCTAGGTGCTAACATGCGACATATGACACCTCATTTTTCAAGCCTTATTAGGTCTCTAATAGTTTTGATGCCTCTAGCTGATGACATGTGACAAATGGAACCTTATCATTAATTAGGCCTTCCTAAGGCTCTAACAATTCTAACACCTTTAAGTGATAACATGTGACATGTGGCACATTCTCATTTATTGGGCCTTCTTAGGGATCTAACAATTTTAACACCTCTAGGTCCGAACAACTCTAGGACCTACAAAATACCAAAAAAACTATGTCATAAAAAGTGTCTCGTAAGTAAAGGACACTTATCTGTCAACCCAAAATACTTCCAAGAGAGTCCCAACTCAGATTTTGGGGCTATGACTTTGGAAAAATCTTGCACAAATAAAATCCTACAAAAATATAGTTAACACTAAAAAAATATTCCAAGTACAAAAAAACCTTCAAACTAAACACAAAAGGATTAATGACTTTAGGCATGATAAAAAGGATCTATAGAGTGATTAATCCTTCATTACAAGCATTGAAAAACATTCAAATGATCAAGTTGAATTATGTATTTGGAATTTTATAGAGTTTACGATTAAGAATAAGTATAATGGAGTGTCAAGAAGTTATGAGTTAGATCTCCCTTTTTAAGAGGTCCCCTTTTCTTCTTTGAAAAGGGTTATTTTAGCCACAACACAAAAATTGCAAAATCAAAATCAAGGTAATCAAAATTGTTTCTTTAAGAAAGTATTCCTAACAAAAGATGTTAAAAAGCAAGAGATACCTACAAAAACTACTGTTACAAGTGTGGTTCCAAAGGATAAAATTATAGGTCCTTCCTCATATCAAGAGCCTTTCACTATCACTACTCATATAGATGGAAAGTAATCTATAGATGTCAAGGTTATGGACTATCCAGAAATAAATTTATGTTTTCTATGATTTCTTATATCTCTTAGAAGAAGCTTCAATAATTAGATCAAACTAATGCACCTACAACATATGTGGAATCAATTAAGTTAAGATTTTTATTTGATTCAAAAGAGTGTTATCTTAATTTTCATGTTAATTCAAATCTAAGTGCATACAATGTTGTGTTTGGAGGAGCATTGTTAAAATCAAGGAGCAATGATTGATAAAAACAAAGGTTTCATATCATTTTATCATGAAAGCAGGGTCACATCCTTTTCCAAATAAGGAACATATTTAGAATAAAATCAGAAAAAAGAAAACATATCTTTAGCTAACATTTAAATAAATACAAGTAATGGAATACCAACAAAGTTAAATTATATAGTACATATTACAAAAGAACAATCAAAAAGGTCAATACCATAGTATGGGGTAATTAGTTTTTCATATGCATATATAAAATATAATAATAATGGAATATCAAAATATCAAGCACAATCTCAGAAGGTGGTTCTCTACTTTGATTATGATACTAATTATATAGAATATGATTGGAATGATGAGAATAATCTACATGATGAACATGACAATGTAAGTGAAGATTGCAACACATGATACAGGGCCTACATAGATTTATATCTTTGATGAGATGTTTGGATTATAATTACATCCTTACTTATACATAGAACCTTTTATAATCATATTATTATGCTAAACATTCAAAAATAATAACATATTCCTTAAAATTCCAAAAATCAAGACCTATGCACGCTTATGTTTGGTTTATTTAAATTAGTTCATTGGTATAAAATTATTATATATTTATTTATATCTAGTTTCATATCATATATGCTTCAAAAGTGTACGTGAGTTAGTGCAGAGCATATAGGATGTCATTCCCAAACATAGTTGTAAGTTATTTCACAATCCCAGACTGAGAAATGATAAATAGACAAGACCCCCCTATTTATACAGGAACACACCATAATGTTGACCTATTCCCCCACTATTGTCCCAGTGAGCATAGGCTCTCATTCCTCATATATAAACCAAACACATGCTTTTATATATTGTATATATATTAACAACCTCACTATGGGCATCTTATACACATGTTTTATCCTTTTGTGGTTATCCCTTATTGTTCATACCTTAGTTATTTACATGACATAACATCTATAATCATTTCTCACTTACTAACACACTAATATCTTACTATTTACCTAATTTATTAAAGCTTCTAGTGTTATAAGTTGCTTGTGTTGATCAACTACATATATTTATACATATTTTTCATGTTTGATTTCCCACTTCATGTCTTTTATGTATTCTTTGTTTGGATTTTGGAAATTTTAACATGTCCTTACATGTGGCTCTAAGCCTTCATTGTATCTCTACATGCATGTGAGTTAAAATTGAACATGACTCTTATATGTGGCCCCTTGGCCTTCTATTGCAAGTTTTTATATTCTTTGCATGTACTCTATTTTTTTACATCATGACCATGACTTGTTTGCTAAATTTTCATAGTTTTGGATGCCATGATGGACACAATACATCTTCCTAGCCTTTTGATACCATGATGGATATCATGCATCTCTCCCCAAGTCATTCTATTTAGATTTCATTACTTCACTTTGATCACTTATTTGTGTGCTTAATTTTTAACATTTGTCTTGACAATATCACTATGTATACTTGTTTCTACATGCATTTCATATTATTATTATTATTATTATTATTATTATTATTATTATTATTATTATTATTATTATTATTAGTAGTAGTAGTATTTTATGTATATGTTGATGCCATATTCCTCCATGTTATCACTATTATGTATATTTACATATTTTACATAATATTTATCACATAACCTTTTATTTTAAGTTAAGATATTGTGTAGGCTCAACAACTCACCTCAATAGAGGAAGCATACACAATGTCTTGTCTTAGAAATTAAGCTCCTACAACATAATACATAGACAAAATTATACAAACTTCACATAGTGGATCATATAACATACTTAGAATTCAATTAGATAAAAAAATTTGGATAAGAGTGCTCCATTTGAAAAAGGGTGAACCATAACGTTGTCTACAATAATGTGTTGTTGTCAAAGTAAACAAAAAATAATCACTTTCAAAATTTCTAAAAATCTCAAGTAGTATAGAACAAAATAGTCAAAATTTTCAAATAAATACTCAGGTTTGTCAGAGATTTATTTCATGTGCTTTAGGTTAGCATGTAGATTGTTACTTAGAATTTTAATTATTATTAGTTAGTCTCATAATATATATACACTAGATATCAGATTGGGGGCATGTGTGCAGCATATGACTTCTTCCTTGCTTATTTTTCCATCTTCTTTATAAATGAAATGGAAATGCTTGTCATTATCCATGTTGTATACATCAAACCCATATTATACTAACTTTTTGCACCAAATTTGAACTAATTTTGTACAAAAAAATATCCTTATTTTGTTTATAGTAGTTGGTTCACCCTTTTACATTAGTTTTTCACCAAAAATGAGCCTTATTTCATCTATAGTGGTTAGTTCAACCTTTTGCACCAATTTTTACACTAGAAAAATATATTAAAATTTGTTTAAAATTTTAAATGTTTACTAATGTAAATCCTTTGTTAAAGGGCCAACTAAAGAGGACAAATAGCTAATTTAATTGATTTACCTAAAATAATGAGTGTAAGGAGAATATTCACTTTTTTAGAGTAAAATGAGTGTCTTTGGATTATGTAAATACTAAAACAGTTCAGGAGAATAACCCTCAGTCATTTTGTTCTAATTCTAGAGTTCTAGTTGCCTTAGGATAGTAGAATAGTTAACTAGACACTAATGTACTGCATTATTGGCAAAAGCACGACACTAATGTCCTTTTGTGGATAGGGGCCTTGAGACATCTAGGGATGTTATGAGAGGTCTTTTAGGTTCTGTAAATGTGTTCAAGAGCTTCTCATCATCATTCTATGTCACTATTTAGTTGTTTCTCTTTTAAAACCCTAATGGATACCTGCACATATGAAATAACAACTGAATCAAATGCAAAAAGAAGGGAAATAGGTGGGTTTTGGGATATTATGATCATGCAATACAAAACCATTATTGTTCTAGATGATTTCTACATTAATCCCAGTGAAAGGGATCTCACATTTCATGTAGTTATCCCTTAGGGAATGTACATAATCAACATATATGGTATGCTCGAATGACTTTTGCTTAGGCCTTTCCTTGATCAAGCATGTAGATCTATGTTAGATGTTGAGTAATATACAAGATGACCTATATTTTTGACTATTTTTATGTAATTATGTGCCAAATTAGTAAGTGTTAGATATAGAATGGCTTGTGAGGCTCTTTATATAGAAGCAAATTTAATTTGAATGTAAGATTCTTATTCATAGGCTGATAAGGTGAAAAGATAGATAGAATCATATGAAGTGACCCAAATAATGGTAAGGACTTAAACAAGCTAAAAATATGATCATTGGATAATAGCATCAAGGTAGACATTAGTAAAATCCACTACTATCTAGGACCATGTTATTTTTTTGTAGGAAAAAAATGGGTTGTGACTGAAACAAATAGGTTAGGGTCCCCCATCACTAGGATAGGCATGACATAAGAGAACTAGAGGTGCAAAACTATGAGAAGATAGGTCATATTTAGGACCAAAATACAAAAGTGACCATGTAAATAAGACCTTCATTCATCATTAAGAACTTCCTATGAAAGAGCTACAAAATACATAGTACTTGTGTTTACTTAACTAATTTAGGGAGTGTATATTTGCCCCTCTTTTATTCTAGTAATGTAACAGAAATGAAATTACTAGAGTAAAATAAAAAATAAAAATGAATACATATACATCCCTGTGTGAATGTGTTATGGGCATGGCCCACTTAGATAGAGAAGTGAATAGGAATTTAGAATACTGGTTGTGAAGAAAAAATCCATAATATAGATGTCCCCTATAATGAATTTGAGTAACTGATTGGATTGTGAAAAATAAAGCCCTAATTTCCCCCATTTTGATATGTGACTGAGTCTGATAAGTAATTTGTAAATATGGAAAAACAAACCCTACTTTCCCCTAATTTGATATGTAACTAAGTCTAAGAATAAATATATAAATATGGAGAAATAAGCCCTACTTTCCCCTACTCTGATATGTAATTGATTTTTAGAATAAATAAATAAATGTGGACAAACTAGTCATACTTACCCCCACTCTAATATGTAACTAAGTTTGAGAATAAATGTGTTTACAAGTCAAAACTATAGCTCAACTTATGTAATCTGGGTCTAGTGAAAATTATGGATCAACCACTATAGATGGATATATGACCCAATATGGTGAAATCTTGGTGATAATATGAGTTTATTCTAGTAGCGTGTTCATAGAGAATGGTATAATTTGTCATTTCATCTGTATAACCTAGTGAAGTCATATGGGATTGAGGACATGTGCCTCTCATCATGCCCCAAACCTGATATTTGATTAATGTAGTTGTGTATCATGTACATAAATTTTTATGTATATATAGGGACAATATACCATGTACATGCCCCCTTAGTCATAGTTTGAGTCTAAAATTATGTTAAAATCTTGTGTAAAATCTGAGAATCTGAACTAGTATCATAGAACCCTAGAAATCTGAGTCAAACTATATATATAGGTATATAAGTATATGAGTGTCTGAGTAAATAAAACTATGTGTCTATATATCTAAGTCATTGAGTAAATTTATGTGTCTTCATATCTAAGTCAATATGTGTATCAAAGCTAGACTATGTTTAAGTCATTGAATCAAGAAATCTAAGTCAAATATGTATTTTATATTTGAGCCACTAAGTATCTAAGCCAAATTGTATCGATTTGAATAGTGTATAATGCCCCCTTTTAGTGAGAGAGCCAAAACTAGGGTAAGGGTATCAAACAAAAATAAATACTGATAGGCATGTTAGTGAATAGTCAATGTTGATAAGATGATTGCAAGATTGATTATTTTGACAATTGTCTTAGAATTGTTTGTAAATGGATACTAAGATAGGCATGTGGTCTATAGTGAAATTTTTAATGAGAAATGAGTTTTGTCATTTTCAAATCCAATTTTATTGGGATAGAAGGGTAACTAGTATGGTGTGGGGGATATCATCATTGAGCTCTGCATGCAAAAAATGGATCAAAAATCAAAGTCATGATTATTGAGATATTATGATTCAAAGATTTTGGTAATAATTGGATAAATTTGCAAACACAATCAACCTTAGGTGGGTGGCATTTTTAAAACATTTTTTAAATAGGTTTGATTGATTGATTTAAAAAATCATTTGATCTTTCTAACTTGAGATAATTATTGCTCTGAGTGAAGAGAAGATGTTGAGGAGATCAGGTGTGAATGTGACCCACTAGGAGGAGGTGGAGGTGCTTATACAAGCCATTAAGGAGGTAACCCTAGTAAGAATTCCATAATTTTACATGTTATCTTTTCATCATTTTTTATGTGATTTTATCTAGATTAGGTATTTTTAAGGAGTGCCACTCTATTGTCCTAAGGACAGCACTAGTGTCTTAGGCTAATACACTACTATCTATGGATCGCACTAATGTCTAAAACTATAGTCCCATGTGTAATGCTAATATCTTATAGACTAAACATTGAATTTTTTAATTTGAATTTGTATATAATGATTTTTTTAACATGTATATTTTTCCATTTGGAGATGTTAATGTCTTATTTTGTGTATTTTGTTGGCAGATGTGTGCATGAGGGAGTACCATAATCATTAGATGATGGAGTACTTACATAGGCTGCCCTTGATAGATGATGAGAGAGAAGTTTTGGATAGGTCTAGTTTGAGTTACATGGCATTATTTGCACCAATGCCATGGGATTTTCATATGATGATTGCATTATGTGAGCGGTGGAATGCCAATACATGTACTTGTTAGCTACCCACTAGAGATATTTTTGTTACCTTAGAGGATGTGTATAGGATACTTAGATTTCCCATTACTAGTCATTAGGATATATTATAAGAATTATATAGAGATATAGACATAGAATGGGCCTTGAGGTATTTTATGGCCATACTTGTGGGGACCCATCATTGAGGGAGTAACAATGATGTATTAGTACATGTTATTTTTATATCTACTGTTATACAATTATATAAGTTTTGGCAATGTTATTGGCTTCATTTGTTATTGATGATAGTAGTGGTATATATCTATTTCATCTATGATGCACGATATTATTCAAGACATAGAGGATAATTAGACCATATACTTGTGGGTTCACACTATGTTGACCCACTTGTATCATGATTTGTACCATTTTACTCAAGAGTTGTGCACTAGTGGTATATGATCATCGATACTTTTACATTATTGGGCTTATGAGTACATTGTAGTGACTAGACTAGAGGGTTTTCCATTTATGGATTCAGCACATCCCTAGGTATTTTTGGAGAGATGGATTGGCATATTTCCCATGTGATTAAGGAACATGATGCACTATTGGAGGTGTTAGATCGAGTGATAACTAGATATATTATTTGGAGACCCTATAGGGCATTTCAAGGATGGCCTGATTATGAGATGTAATTGAGATAGATTCAAGTAAATTATTGGTTGCATGATTAATGGACTAAATTTTTTGAGAGGCTTTAGTATTATTAGGTGACATAATAGTTTGGTGTGGTCTAATATTTTTCTCTCACACCATGGATGTGGTTAAGGATTAGTTAGACCCCAACGAGACTAGGTAGGAGAGCAAGACCCATGGTGGCTAAATTGGCTCTAATTTTGGTGGTGTTGTGAGATATTGTGATATAAACACTTGATGTAGATGATGTGGGAGATATTGATGCCTTCTTATTATATTTGGGATGACACATATGGATGCCACTATTTTTAAGAGATGGGGCCATTATGGAGGATGTATTAGATCTAGAACCCATTAGACCAGTTGAGGGTACATTATCATTTTTATATTTACATGATTTGTTTTTTTAGTATTAACTTACTAGTTTGTTTAATTTTGTCTAATGTATTGGATTAGTGTGTGTAGGTGCATGAGATGATAATTATTGGGAGACCATCATTGAGGTTACATTATGAAAGCTTACACGACACATTCCTCATGATGTTATGGATGATGGATTAGTGGAAAAGGCCATAAGGGTTGTATTCATCCATACCCACCTATTTGATCAAGTGGCCATTACCAATACATCATATAGGTGGGTATTTATAGATAGAGATGAGGCATGTATTGAGTTGTAGATGTGAGTTATACCCCCACCTAATAGTATAGGTGGGGTAGGAATCTATATTGTGGATGACTATATTCACCTATAACAATAATATTTAAAGATAGTGGTTGAGGTAGAAGTTCTATGAGAGAGGTAGAATATTCATAGATCTTGGTCTCAAAAAGGGGATGTAGGAGCATCTATCTCTAGTGTGTATGTATCTGAGAGAGGATGATGAGGTTGGTCCTAGTGACCAAGCTCCTATTATTGAGTGATTATGTATTACTATATTGAAACTTGTTTCTATTTATATATATAGACCTATTGTTATATGGGCATTGTGTCACTTGTAATTTAAATTTGTGGCATTTTTTACTTGTGAAAATGTTATATTATATTCATTGCTTGTGTTGATATGGAAATGTGTTCTTCATCTAGAGAATGGCAATTGGTTGTGTGTGTGTGTATGTGTGTGTGTGTGTGTATTTATATACATGCTTGAGTAGACATGTATATTGTATTAGGAGTGATAGTTGTTAATATTGATGTCATATCATTATCATTCTATATCTAGGTATGGATCATGTAAATTGGGTATGCACTATCTAAATCATGATGGTAAAGTAAACAAGTGACCATATTGTTCATACTATGTCGATGTAAAAGTGGACTCTAGAGGTGATACTGATTATGGTGTACTATTGGTATATATATTTTTTGACTCTATATAAATAGCTTAATCAATTATCTTATTATATTTGTATTATATTGTGCATTATGTCTTACAAATATTTGAATTGGTTGTCATATTGAAGCTATGTTCTAATATTTGTGATCTCTACCAAATATCTTAATTGATTACCATAATAAAATTGGTGGTTGATTTTTTTTCCATTTTTTTACCATGCTATTATAATTATCTTGATTTATATGAAATATTTTCCATCTCTATTAAATCTATGGTGAGTGAGATTGTACATAGGTAGGTTTCTTAGAAACCACATGGCTCATATGTTGAGTAACTAATGGCTCATTGAAAAGAATGTCCTAGGATAACTCACTCATAGATAAATGTGATCTAGGAGAGTGTGGAGAACAATATATAAATTCCCCTATGTGAATGATATAATTCCTTCATCAACATAATAGTCAATATGTTCTTTGAGTGCACAATAGCTTTTGACCCAATGTCCATTAATTTGATGATAATTATAATATGGTTTATTCCTTATTTTATGAAAATAATTTTTTATACGGTGATTAGTAGGAGTAAATGTGATCATCCCCCTATCTAATAATGTAAATAATATATCATGAGGCCAATCTCTATCTAAAAATTATATAGTCCCTCTATTGGTATCTTGTGTTATACTTAAATTGAGAATATGCTATATAAAGTGGATCACTGCCCTTGTTGACTATCTTTATTGGTTTTTTTTGTTCCATTTTTCCATTGATCATCAGTGGATTAGGTGTTTATACCATATTGGATGAATTTAAGTATGAGAGATCTAAATTCAAATCTACATCTGAATGTGTCTCAACTAGTCCCAACTTATTCTCTAATGTTATAGTTGTGTAGCATAGATGTCAAAATGATTTGGACATCTCATATAAAAATTTATCCTTAAGAGATAAAATTAGGCCTCTATCAAATATGTATTGTGTCTCTAAATATATCAGCTGGTAGATCAACTATAGCATACATGATTTCAATCATAAGATTTAATCATTTGTTATTTCTAACTCACCCTAGTGTAGTGAGGGTAACCTATCATATGTGACTCAAAATCCCTTATTTTGAATATAATGCATGAGAAATACTTCTTATAATGTATCATATGTATGTAGTAAACCACTGGGGAGTGAATGATGGAACCAATTTTAGGTCTCACCCTCTAGAGTCTATGGAAATAACTATAATTTAATCAAACTATGAATAATATGTGCCATTGACTTTCTATAATCTTTGAGTTGAAAGTATGAGGCTCCATGTCTATTGAAATTTGGTAATATTGGTATCTGAAACTACTTTGGTAATTTTTTATTAAATATTCTACACAGTATAGGATTGCCATGGATAACATTAGAATCAACCCAAGAGTAATGTGTTTTAATTTCTAAGGTGAGTTGGTGTACTTGTTAATATAAAGTACCCATAGCATGCATCAAGAATATTACATCTTGTGAAGGTATATTGACATCATCAAGAGGTTCATTTAAACCTTAAATACTATTATTAATTTTATCTATCACCCTTAGACTTGGTCAGATGGAAATTAGCTATCACCCTCATGGAGGTTAATATGAGAAACATGTTCTTATGTATTAAGGAGGGGTGGGGGAGATTCACTGGTATCTCTTATATTGTTAATTAGTAAATAATTATCACATGCTAATGGAATAGAAGACATAGTAAGTAGGGGTGGGGGAGATTCATTGGTATCTCTTATATTGTTAATTATTAATTATCACATGCTAATGGAATAGAATACATATCATTATTATGCATATGTAAAGTATATAAAATATCAAAATGAGTTTAAGTTTTTATATTTTTATGTAAATACATGTTAGCATTTGAATTAACATTTGATAAGCAATCAATTTGAACATGAGAGAAGGGTGAAGTAGGGAAAAGTATAGAAGTACTAAACTCAATTTCTTCTTCACTAAAATCATAGTAATCACTGTTATTCCATGTTTCATCAAAATTATAATTAATTTCACTTATCGAGGTAAGAGAAGAAGAACTATCATTTCCATGATCAATAAGAGGAGTAGAAGATTTTTAATTTTTAATACTATATGATATATAGTCATGTGTAGGTGAAATGCAATGTGTATCTTCACTAGTTATATTCAACTCAAAGTACATAAAAAATAAAAATTGACTTGAAACACTAAGGCTAATATTTGGATGTGTGAGGACCTATTATGTGGATCTAGGGCTTTAAGGGTTTTTTAGAAAAAAAATTATAATATTGAATCAATGAAAATCCTAATAAAGGACTAATATGGATCAGTTGGGATGTGTAAAAATCAAGAAAAAATCAAAATTTTATAAATCTTAATTTATTACATTAAAATGGAGAAGCCAAACCCTAGGATGGAACTAGGGTTGTAAAGCAATATTCAAAGTAAATCAGGTTTACCAAAAATATTTAGGAGTTTACTAGTGTAAATCCTAGATTGTTAAAGGGATGAGTAAAGAGGTTAAATATAGATATATATTATAAATAGATAATTTAATTTATTTACCTAAAATAAAAAGTGTAAAGAGAAGATCCACTTATATGTAGTAAAATGAGTGTCTTTAGATGATGGAAACACTGAAATAGGTCAAGAGAATAGCCTTGAGTCCTTTCATTCTAAATCTAGAGTTTTTTTACCTTATGATAGTAGCATGATTAGTTGGACACTAGTGCACTACACTATTGTAAAGGCATCATGATAATGTCCTTTTGTGGACAAGGATATCAAGACTTATGAAAATGTCATGAGAGGTCTTCTAGGTTCTGTAGATGTGCTCAAGAGCTTTGGATTATACTTTTGTGTCACTATTTGGTTATTTCTCCTTTAAAACACTAATAGATACCTATACACATAAAACAACAATAAAATCATATGTAAAAGGAAGGGGAAAAGGTGGGTTATGGGATATTATGATCATGTGATAAGAACCCTTGTTGTTTTGGATATTATCTATAATAAATCTAATGAAAGGGGTCTTAGATCACATGTATTTCTCCCTTAGGGAATGAATATAATCAACATACATGGTATGATAGAATGAATTTTTCTTAGGCCCTTTTTTTATCAAGCATATAGATATATGTGTGATCATGAGTAATATGTATATTGTTGAGCTATACTATTGACTAGTTTTTATGTAATTATGTGCCAAAGTAGTAAGTGTTAGATGTAGAATACCTTTTGAGGCTCTTTATATAGAAGGAAATTTAATTTGAATGTAAGATTATTGTTCATATGCTAATAAGGTGAAAAGATAGATAAAATCATATGAAGAGACCCAAAATTTGGTAAAGACCTAAAACAATCTAAAAATATAATTGTTGGATAATATCATCAAGGTGGACACTAGTGTAGTGCACTACTATCCAAGACTGCGTTATTATCCTATAGGTAAAAAATTAGGTTGTGTCTAAAATAATCAGGTTAGGGGCCCTTGTGACTGAGATAAGCATGAAATAGCATCATTGGAGTTGTAAAAATATGGGAATAAAAGTCATGATAAGGACCAAAAGACCAAAGTTATCATTCAAACAAGACCTTCATTCATCATTAAGAACTACATGTGAAGGATCTACAAAATATTTAGTATTTCTATTTGTTTAACCAATTTAGGTTGTGTATAGATTTCATATAAGGATTATAAACTAATTCACTACTTTGGGTATGCAATGATGCATTAAAACACATATTTATTTCTTAATCACACTCTCCTATCAATGAGTATTATGGCATACATAGTCTAATTTAAGCTCTTCAACTCAAATTAAATATCCAAGGGTCTTACCCTCCATAGTCACTAGTTTTTCACCAAGAAAACATAATAGTTCACATATCCAATCAAGTGCATTGGTTCCTTTTTATTAGATTTATAATTTTCTTGTCCTTACTTCTTGATATTAATCTTAAGTAAGGACTAATTTTTATACATATTTCATTTTAGGTTTGCATGAATCACATTTCAACATTGTGACCTACATTCAATACTGCACTTCATAGGTAAGTTCAGGTATGCACTTTTTATTTTACTCTAGTCCTTTCAATTTATTACATTAATATAATAAAATAAGGGGAAATGTAGACACATAAATTAACATTTAAACTAAAATAGTGTACTTTTGATCACCCTTTTTACACATTTAGCTCATTCCTTATTTGAGGGCATGTTGACCACTTTCTTTCACTTTCTACATGGATGACTCATTATTCTAAGCAAACCAATTACCCAAGAATGTATCTATTCCTCATGCATAGTAGTTTAGGCTCACCCATAGACTTTACATGGTATCCAAATAAATTTTTTTGTGCTCCTTGGATAATAGCCCCTAATTAGACAATAGCTCACTACTCTCCTGTCCAAATCCACTACTCTTGTCCTCCCACCAAATAATGACTAATTTTAAAATTTCAAATTCATGAAATGGGTCTTATTATAAGTTTAGCAAGCCCCATCTAAATTTATTATATAAATATCACTATAAATCCACATTTCAAATTATTTTACACACAAGAGTCTTTCACACTGAAAAGCACCAAAATTATAATTGCACATTGAGATCAAATTCCCTATTTCTCCTAATTTTGATTATATACATCCCTAGTATCCTTGAACTAAGGTTTGATTATACTTACAAAGTCACGTGTCATGGTTTAAGCATTTAATTACACTAAGATTACATGAACATCTATCATTTTGCATCAATCTTTCACACACACCACCGTAGCATGGGAGAACTACATGGAGTTTGATCCCTCTTTGGAGTAGTTATATATAGGTAGTACTCAACACAAGGAGTTTTGAGGTCAAAAACAAATTTAATTAATAACCACTTTTACATTATGATTTAATTCATCTTATTATATCATCGATCTAAGGTTTTAATTGAAGGAGGATAAACATTGTGATTTTTTTAATGAATTAGAAGTTCTTACATAGTCCACAATACACATAGGTGTAGGCAAACCTACCATAAAAATATCAGAGCTCTACTACTTTTCAGACATAGATGTTCCCTATGAAAAACAACACAATAATATCCTATCTAATTATAACACTCATGTCTAGGGTTACTGAAAATTCCTATTTCAAATCCACACTTAGTCAACATAGCCTCTTTGTCAGACTCAGTTCTAGAAATAATATGCATCTCAATCTTCCAGCTAAGTTTGTGTTCTCCTTTGTACTTTAAATATTTAATATATTTATATATATAATAATTTAAAAATTATTTTGTGTCATTTATTTCATATTTGTAGAATTTTAATTTTTCACAATAGTTTTTATAATTAGGGTCTAGCATTCTCTTAGTCCCCCAAATTTGCTAAAATAGATAACGAACATAAAATGTGCCAAATAAAGAACCAACCATTATAATAAAACTATGAGGCTATTTTGGAAAAAAATGATATTTTTTATTAAAATAAATAAATTAATTAAACCCATAAATTATTTTTAAATTAGGGGCATCCTTTAACCTCTAGGTGGAATTTACTTAAAATAGTGAATTACAAATTACAAAAATTCCATACAATATTTTGTCAAACAAAAATAGGTTTTTTATGAAACCAATGTGACCAATGAAATTATCTAATTTTTTTTATAAAAGGATAATTTTTAATAAAATATTATCCAAATAAGGAATAACCCTAATATAGGAAAACACTATCATGAGAGCAAGCATGAAACCCTATGGCAAAAGGGAGGGATCACATATTTACACCTATGGAAATAAAAACAATTAGTAATTAGGTAAAAAAATTAAACCATAATGCAAATATATTTTAACCCTAAAAATAAGGATGAAACCCTAAGGGCAACCTAGGGTTTGGTAATGTTCAAGCAATAAGTAAGTTTACCAATATGTTTACACTATTTTTAGATTAATGTGAATCACAATGGGATAAACTATAATAATCAATTCATATTTTAAAATGTGGAAATAAACCATAAAGTTTCATCTAAAAAAATAGAGTTGACTTGATAATTGAATTTTCTATATTTGAAAATTACTAAGGAGATAAAGATGCTTAGATTCATTATTCGATTGGTTAATTGTGATTGTGTTCTAACAATGAGAATGGTTTTAAATAGGGATTGTAAATTATCCAGGTCTATAACTATGTCTCTTTGCACTTAGGGTCATTGAAACTAAGCCTGGGGTGGATTTTTTAGACATAGGTGACATAAAGTTGATGTTACTATCCTGACATATTTCTATTCTGTGTGACCAAATAGTGTGATGTACCTCCCAAATATGTCTCTATATATATGATATTTGACCCTTGATTGTATGCACATATCCAAAAATTATCTTCCTCATCCTTCAAACCCTAGTCCCACTTTTAAAGGATAAAAACCTATAAAAAGTGAGGAAGTGTAAATGCGTTGAGTTGACCCCAATAACCCTCGTTGATGATTGATTGTTACCTACTATTTTACACTAATTTGGATTAATGGGTAAGATTAAGATAATTAATATATAACATTTAAATTTAATTCATATATCAAGATATTGTATTGATTTTGGAAGTAAAATGACTGAGAAGGGGGGTGAATTAGTCTTCAAAAACATTCAATCAATTACATCCACTCATCTATGAACTAAGAAAGCAACACAGTGATCTAACAATGCATTAAGAACTAATCACATGAGCATGAAACAAGATAACACATTACATTTGTGGTAAACCCTCATGGAGGATAAAACCCATTCAAAAAAATCTTAGACAAATTATCCTATAATATAATGTATAAAATTTATTTGAGCATCAACCTAACATACAACACCAACCCCAAATTTATCAAGTACCCACTTTATAGGAAGATAAAACCCCCTATTACTAAGAAAAAACTCATTAAAAGGAAATTTATGAAAGAACCAACTTGAAATTCAGATCCAACTCCCTCTTTATCAATAATACACTCAATTAAGACCAATTCTATAAGCACCAACCTACAAATAAGCTTCAAATCCCTCTTTAAACAAGCATCAACTTAGCCAATCAACCTTATTTATTCACCACTAAGATCTTTGTCTACCATATCCACTTCCATAAATTATAAAAACATCTTTGATGTAACTCTTATATCCTCTAAATAGGCAATGATCTCTCTTTCATCTCTACTCCACTTGATCTCTCTCAAAACTGCCTCTAGGCTTCTTCACTCAACTAGCCCTCTTTAAGATTGAATAGGTCATATGACCTTAATATCAAACTATATAACACATATTATCTTCATGATATTCTTATATTATCTCTCATTAGGTTTTAAAACATGTTTCCCAAACTCCTTAGGCTCATTTATTTATCAATCCATTCACTTACTCTTAGCTTCTTCAAAATAGGCCTAAAGCTACCATGTATATATATTATTCCTTGTTCATATACCACTTAGTTGGCCACACACCCCTAGCCTCTTATGTCAGCCATATAATATGTCTTATTAAATCTCATAAACAATATTAAAATTACCTTTGAGTCCCTTTTGGTCTATCATGACTCAATTAGGCCTCATTTCATTTTTAGGTCTCATGGAGACCTAATTGCATTAGGTCTATCATCTTAGCATCAAATATTGATCCTCTTGGATCCATATAGATTTATATAACAATTAAATAACTTATAATAATACCTATACTGACCTCCTTCATTATTTATTATACTTGTGTCAATTTTTCATACCATGAAACCTCTTTTAGGATAAACTATCCTATTAGGCATGTGTGCCTCAAAAGTCTATCTTGTAAAAGTGAAGCTTAAACACCCTTAAGCTATTGAAAAATGATCAAAAAAGTAAACATATAGAATATAAATCACCTCAATTTCATTACCAAATTCATTATAAACTTTTAATTAGAGCTTAAGGCTTCAAGAATTCCTATGCAAGTCACTCACTCAAAACTACTAGTTTACCTCAAAGACTAGTCATGGTGACTAAAACCTCAAACACCTATGTAGACACTTTTAAATAATCCTAATGAGTTTAAAATATCATATAACATATTTAAAACATTTTAAAACATAAAATTCTTATCATATAATAGAAAATTATTTGTCTTTCATGCCAATCTCATGACCTTATATCTCACAGACCAAATTAAACTATATAGGTCATTCTGTGAACTTCTCACCATTTTCACTGACCTCAAAAAATTATTAAAAGAATAAACATGAATTAAAATCCTTTAAAAACATATTAATTCACTTTTTTTTAGCATTCTATCATGAAAACACACTCCAATCTATCTTCTCACTACTACCTGGGTTTTACACTATTTACACCATTAGGCCTGTTAGCGACTAGCTAACTTGGATGACCAGTTTAGCATACTTAAATGGTGGAAAATATCTATAAACATTCATGAGAATGTAGTATAATTATATATCTCCTTATTTTATCCATTTTATTTTCTTGACCAATGCAAATTTTGATTGCTACAATAAATTCTTCACAAACAAGCCTATATCTACGCATTTTCTCTCTCATTTGACCAACCACCACCACCTAGAGGTTTTTAGGAGAGTTGACTACAAAATACAATTTTTTTGTAATTTATATAATTATATGCTGTTTTTAACAATTATTTTCACCTCAGGTCTTTATTTGGGTTTTAGAGAGGTTTAACACAAGTTTTAGTGTTAACGATTGTTCATAAAGGAATGCCTCTTAAATCCAAAACCAATGCCTATAGATCTTATCTATGACCCTTACCCATATCTCTTTAATATCTCAAGTTCCCATGTAGAGGTTACACATGACAAAAAACACTTGAAAGTCATTTTTTGGGTCTACATACCTTCATTTTGTGCACTTGAGAGACCTCAAAACCACTTTTCATACCATTTCCTACAAACCATGACTTCATACTTCATGATCACTCTTGAAAAAACTTGACTTACCTATATCCATGCTTTCCTTCACACATTCACCTTGAAATCTGATCCTCATACCACACTAGGCTAGGTAGGGATATATAATGGTCAAGATGCAAACCAAGACTGAAGGATCAACCTTCAAAGACTCACTTTGAGACACTTATAAGTGCATCCACACCTTATTCTCATGCTCACACAACCTTCACAACCTCTCACTTTATTTATTTCATTCACTTCATCATGCCACTGTCTCATACCTTCATTATGCCATGACTAGGGTTTAAGCTTCCAATGTACTTGACACCTTAACCTATGCCTTCCATGTTATATCCTCAACAAAACATCAACCAAGTAGACATAATATATCACATCACACTCATATCACTACACCAATCTCTCTATGATGACAACAATCTTCCACTGCCTCACACAAACCTAAGACCACATGACCAAGCTTCATATGACTTGACATCTCTCTTACATGTACCTCAACACCTGTAACACCTTGACCTATACCTTCATACAACCATAAGACATTAGTTGACTTCAAATTATCTCTTTCCTTAAAATTCCCTATTGCTTCAAATGCATCCTATCATATGGCTTTCCCTAAAACTCTTCATGTAATAAATATGCCACACTATGCACATACATTCCTTTGCACATGCCTCTTCATATCATCACATTAATGACTTATACAAACCTCTTCATGCACTATGTCTCCTATGAATACATTAGTTATTTTCAAACATATTCCATGACCTTTACCTTCCATGCTTACATCACTCATGACAATTCTCATCAATACAACACTCTTATGTACCTTGACATATCACATACTGCCATCTATCCTTAGTCACCTTTGACATCAACATTGATAGCACAATATTGAAATGATACATATTTTACATTAATTACCATTATTCCTTTGCATGATTCACCCTTTTGACATCAATTCTAACAACATGTCAAAAAAATCCCCCTTTGTCATTGATGGAAAACACACTATAAAAATTAAATCACTTCAAAATGGTATTTTTTCCATCTGCTCATTCTCCATTTTTTGACATTAATGTTAAAGGGTCTTCTAAAACTACCATATGATCCTTAGACCTAAATTTCAATAAACAACATAGATAAAACATGATAAAAACTCACCTTATGCTCATACCAGTTGTTGTAGATAACTTATGTAACATTTTAATTATACTTCAAGAAACCATGCTTCTTATCATTGTCTTGACACTTCACAACACATAGCTACAAAGATCTCCCTAACTCCATACTCTCCTCTTGAGTATAATATGGAAGACACTCTTAGAAACATCTCTAAATAGGCTACTTCTCCCCATTTTTAACTTTTCCCCTTTCTAAGCTCTCTCCCATTTTTGGTAACATGATCATAGAGTTTATGAAGCATCATACAAATATGTTCCCCCTAAATTCATGCAAACCTTATTCAAATTAATTTAGATACATATGAACACTCACCTTATCCTTGATATGATTGATATAGATTAAACTCTTGATCACTCACTAGGCCATCACATTTGTTCTTGAAGCTAATGAATCATTTGATTAGTTCCCCTTTTGTCCTCATAGCTTGTGCTCATCATATGAGTCATTAGGACTCATAGAAAATTCCAAATATCCTTTAAGCATCATGATATCAATATCATTTCTTCAACATAAATCAAGATATCAACTATTAGAAACACATTATTGGAAGCACAAAATAATTTTTTGATTACCTCTCATATACCAATCAGATACACAAGCTTTCATCACACTTCCAACTCTGTCAACAACATTCAACTTGTCTTTATGGCCATATTGGCCTTTCAAACTAATCCATATTCCATATGTCTCTATACACAATATTATGCTCAAACTTGCATTCCACACCATGACTCCTCATGAACTAATCTCTAGAATCAATGCTCATACTAACCAAAGCACCTTTCACCTTGTCATTTACATATAAGATACAAAGAAAACAACTCATATTTTGTAACATAGATAACCTAGAATCGTCTTAAGATGGGTCATTCTTTGACTGCAACATCATGCTTCTACAAATAGAAGAGTGTCTTCATGAGGCCTAATGGAGTCACCCCTTTCTATAGGGCTCTCAAAACTCCATGAACTCAGGAGATTCCTAGATCTCCAAACCACTTTCCTCAACTATCTTGCAATCATGAGACTGATAGTTCCTCCTTAGAATCCACTTAAGCTTGACTAAAGCATTTAAATCATCCACATTGTCATCATTCTTCTTCTTCTTTTTATCTACCTTATCAATACAAGTAGATAATAAGTGTTCTTGACATTCCTTTAATTTTGATCCTTACTCTATCTTAGCAAATAATCCACCTTGATTCTTGGGCTCAATATGATCAGTCCTAAATTTATTTAGCTTCCATACCAATGTTTGACCCTTCTCATGCACTATAGGAACTCTATATACCTTGTTAAGTCTTGAGGGCCTTCTAACTCTATTAGGATAGAATCTTACAATGTGTATCATATTGTGAAAACCATAGAAAATAAAAAAATTGTACATACCTCTTAACTGATCACTTTTTCTCCCATGTTCCCATGATAACTCATTCCGTAAGACCATTCTACAATCACTTTCTCTATGACCAAAGTTATGATAATCAAAACAATAACCATATAAATAATTAGAATACCTCATTACATCGGGCTACCTGATTGGTCTCTTCATGTTGACTTTCATGTTGGTACTTTTTACTTATTGATGATCACTTTGAGTATTAGTTTTGAGAGTTTATGCATAGGTCTTTGAGGTCTGACTCTCCTTGTTTTATTTTTAGTCTTCCTTGAACCCAATACATATTTTTTCATGTAGATGCCTTTTACTACTCAAAATATCCCCAAGACCTTCAATACTCTTATTAAATCTCTAATGTGTCTTCAACTTGACTTTTGTCTAATCTAATTTTGCCTTCAAAGACTCCATTTCTATTCCAAACTTTATGCATTCTTATTCCTTGGGCTTAAGACTTGTAGTAACAATTTCAATTTGAGTTTCCAAATGTTTGATGATCTCCTCATGTTCATTGGCATTAATGTTTAGTCTATCTTCAAAGAGATTTATTTGATCCTTAAAACTCTTAACCAATAATCTTATTTTATGATTCTTCATTATTTATAAATTCAACTCCTCTAGAGAACTCACCAAATTTACCTCAATATTCACTTCAAAATCTTCTTCATCTAATTATTTATCATCCATAAGGATTTTCCCTTTTAATCAGCCCTCATTATCTATTTCTATAGCCATGAATAATGTTTCATTTCTATCATGGTCATTACTATCATCATCACTATCAAATGCATTAGTGTCACTTACATCAGATGAGCTACTATATTCCTTGGTATATAAACTTCTCTTATTATTGAATGATCCTTTCTTGTCTTCATAATTCCTAAAACCTTTTTACTCTTGTCAAGCTTCTAGATATTCTTATCATAACCACAATGTTCATCATGTTCTTCATCATGCTTAGTTTTATCCTTGTTAGGAAATTTAGAGGCAAAGTGACCAATCGTACCATAGTTAAAGCATTTGAATGGTAAATTGCCCTTATACTTACATGACCCTTTCCTTAGTTTTTTTAAAAGCATGGCTTAGATATTGTCATCATTAATTTTTATGTCAACATCATCCTTGGCCTTCTTACCTTGTGACTTCTTCTCAACTTTGAATGCAACTTCCTTCATATAAAATCTTCAATCACTTGTTCTCATTTCATAGGTAATCAAGATGCCATGAATTTCATCCATTTGTAGTGTGTTAAGATCTTTGATCTCTTATAATGTAGATGTTTTTGAATAAAACTTATAATTCATGAATTTTATTACCTTTTATACTACATTTCATTCTTCTAACTTCTCTCCTAGACCTCTGTGACATTTACAACTTCATCTACTCTCAACAAATAAGATGTAATGTATTCATTCTCCTTTATTCTTAGGCTTTCAAATTGCCTTCGATGTGTCTACAACTTTTCCAACTTAAATTTAGTGTTTCCTTCATATATTATCTACCACTTTTCCCAAATCCCTTTGGTTTTATCATAATGCATGACCTTAACAGATTTTGCTTTTGAAAGACCACATAGAATGGCATGCATTGCCTTAGAGTTGTTCTCACTTGCCCATTGCATCAGTTGGTAGTGTAAAAGGTAGAGTGAATACATCAATAATATATTTCAATATGTCATATCATAAGGACATTCTATAATTCTTCATTATGATGCTCCAAAATTCATAGTTAGTCTCATTGAAGAGAGGAGCCTTATTGGTTGAAAAACCTCCTTGTACTTGTTGACTAGACATGCTTGTGCTTCAAGTATATCCTTCAACATGTTAGGCCCACTTAGAAGGACCAAGATTTGATACCAATTTTTTGAAGAAAAATAACTAAGAGGAGGGATGAATCATTCTTAAAAAACTTTCAATCAATTACATCTACTCATTTATGAACTAAGAAAGCAACACAATGATCTAGCCATGCATTAAGAACCAATCACATGAGCCTGAAACAAGATAACACATCACATATGTGGGAAACACTCATGGAGGATAAAAACCACTAAAAAAATCTTGTAAAAACTTTCTTATAATATAATTTATCAAAATTAGTTGAGCATCAACCCAATATAGTGCACCAACCCCAAATTAATCAAGCACCCACTTGACTTTAACAAGCACCCACTTGATAGAAAGATACAACACCCTATGACTAAGCACAAACTCAGTCAAAGGACACTTATGTAAGTAAAAAAAAACAAGGTAGCTTTAACTCCCTCTTTAAAATTTACTCACTCAACCAAGACCAATTCTACAAGCACCAACCTATAAGGAAGCTTCAACTCCCTCTTTAACCAAGCACCAACTAAGCCAATCAACCTTATTTATTCCACTCAAATATATATCTAATATCATACATCAATAATGCATCTATGATGAAACTTTTATATCCTCTTAATAGGTAATGATCACTCCATCTTTACTCCACTTGATCTCTCTCAAAACTGCCTCTAGGCTTCTTCGATCAACTAGCCCTCTTCAAGACTAAATAAGTCATATGACCATGATCTTAAACTACAAAACACCTATATTATCTTCATGATATGCTTATATTCTCTCTCTTAATGGTTTATAACATTTTTTTCATCCTCTTTAGACTCATTTATTTATCAATCCATTCACTTTCTCTTAGCTTCTTCAAAATAGGCCTAAAATTACCTTATATATATATAGGGATGTTGGTTGACTAAGTGGTATATGAATAAGGAATCATATATATATATATATATATATATGATTCCTTATTCATATACCACTTAGTCAACCAACATCCCTAACCTCTTAGTTATTCCATATAATAGGTCTTATCACATCTCATAAACAAGATTCAAATGACCTTTGATGCCCTTTTGGTCTATCATGACACAATTACGCCTCATTTCATTTTTAGGTCTATCTTCTTAGCGTCAAATCTTGGTCCTCTTGGGTCTGGATGGATTTCTCCAAAAATTAAAAATAAAATAAATTAATTAGCATAAGACCTCTACTAACCTCATTCATGCTTGATTATACCTATGTCAATAATTCATATCATGAAACCTCTTTTAGGACAGACTATCCTATTAGGTGTGTGTGCCTCAAAAGTATGTCTTAAAAAAGTGAATATTAAACACCCTTAAACTATTTAAACATGATAAAAAAATTAAATATATATAATTTAAATAACCTCAATTTCATTACCAAATACATTAGACACTTTCACTTAGATTTTAAGGCTTCAAAAATTACTCTACAACTCACTTAGAACTGCCAGTATACCTCAAATACCAATCATGGTGACTCATACCTCTAACACCTATGTATAAACTTTAAAAGACTCTTGATGCATTAAAAATATTATATGACATATTAAAAACATCATAAAACATAAAAATCATATGGTTTAATAGCAAAATATTGGTTTTTTAAACCAATCTCATGACCTTATATCTCATAAACCAAATTGAGCCAGACAGGTCATTTTGTGAACAACTTTTCACCATATTCACTGACCTCCAAAACTTATTTAAATCATATACATGACTTGAAAATCTTGAAAAACATCTCCATGCACTTGGTTTCATCATTTTATCATGAAAACACACTCTAATTTATCTTCTCACTATTGCATGTGTTTTACATTGTTTACAACATTAGGCATGTTAGAAAATGGCTAACTTGGATGAATGGTTTATCATACTTGAAGGGTGGAACCTATCCATAAACCTTCATGTGCATGTATTATAGGTATCTATCTCCTTCTTCCTCTATTTCCTTTTCTTGACCAATGCAACTTTTGACTACTGCAACAAATTCTTCACAAACAAGCCTATATATATGCATTTTCTCTCTCATCTGACTAACCACCACCACCTAGAGGTACCTAGGAGAGTTTAATACATGATCCAATAGTTTTTATCATCATTTGAGACTATTTTGGGCTCTTTTGAATAATATATGTCACATCAGGTCCTTATTAGAGTTTTAGGGAGGTTTAATAAAGGTTTTAGTGTTAACGATTGTTCATAAAGGACTACCCCTTAAATACAAAAAAAATTCTTTTATATATTAAATATGACCCTTCCCTATCTCTCTTTAATAGATCAAGTTCCCATGAAAAGGTTACACTTGCCAATGAACACCTTAATTCCCTTCTCGAGTTTGCATATATTTATTTTATGTACTCAAGAGACCTCAGAACCACTTTTCATGTCATTTCCTACAAACCATGACCTCATACTTCATTATCACTCAAAAAACAACTTCACTTACCTATATCCATGATATCTTTCACATATTTACCTTGAAATCTAATCTGCATGCCTCATTAGGCTAGGTAGGGCTTAAGAATGGTCTAGATGTAGACCAAGACTAAAGGACCTACCTTCAAAGACTCACTTTGAGACACTTTTGAGTGCATCCACACCTTAATCTCATGCTCACACAAACTTCATAACCTCTCACTTTCTTGAGTTAACTCACCTAATCATGTCACTATCTCATACCTTCATCATGCCATGACTAGGCTTTAAGCTTCTAATATACTTGACACCTTGACATGTTCCTTCTATGTTATGACCTCAAAAAAACATAAACCAAGAAAAAATAAGATATGATATAACACCCATATCACTTCACCAATCTCTTTCTGATGACAACAATCTTCCACATCCTTATATAGACCTAATATCACATAACCAAGCTTCATATTACTTGGCATCTCTCTTCTATGTAGCTCAACACCTTTGACACCTTAACCTATACCTTAATACAACCATAAGAAATTAGTTTCCTATAAATTCTCTCTTACCTTCAAATTCTTTCTTTCCTTCAAATCATTTCTTAACTCCAAATTATCTCTTGCCTTCAAATGCATCAAGTCATATGGATGACCCTAAAACTCTTCATGTCATGATTATGCCACACTATCAACGTACATTCCTCTACACATACCTCTTCATATTATGACATTGATGACATGTATATACCTCTTCATACACTATGTTTCCTATGCAAACATTATTTATATTTAAACATCTTCCATGACCTATACCTTCCATGCTCACATCATCATGACAATTCTCATCAATTTAACACTCTTATGTACCTTGACATATCATATATTTCCATCTATCCTTATTCAACTATAACATCAACCTTGATAGTACAATATTGACATGATACATATTTGACATCAATGACCATTTTGTCTTTGCATGATGCACCCTTTTGACATCAATGAAAATAACATACCAACAATTCAAGCATACATATGAATCTAAAAGACTGATATTAATTATTTTTATTTGACAAGTGACATATGATAAATATATAAATTACTAAATATATCAAGGTACTTATATTTGTTAATTTAATCCCTAACTATGACTATATTCTAAAAGTGGGAATTATGATAAAGCATGTATGTGGTTTGTTTTATTCTTGAACTAATTTATTATTTGTGTTGGGTTGGTTCCATAGATTTTGGTCAGTGTCATCAGTCAATACTAACCTATGTGGAGGTATGGCATAGTGAATATACAACCACATATGCCTATCTCCATTTTCCTTGTGTTTATGATCCCAAATTTTGATGATGCACATAACTCTATAAATTATTATCCTTTACTTTTAAACCTTAGGTGTGATTTTAAGTGCTATAAACCTACAAAAATGGGGAAAGTGTAATTTTCTAAGTTAACCTCAATCACTCCCATATGATTATTGACCATTGCCCATGTATCCAATACTCCAAGGAATGAAATCAAGCCACACATAGTTCTCCAACCTAGTTTGATTATGTGATTATGATCCTTTACTATATGTATGTAGCTAATGAATAACTTTAACACTTGACAATGTTTGATTTGACTTAACTTTAAAGTGCTTCAAACTTGGATTGTGACCACTCCTAGTGATAGGTTTGAAATTTTGAAATAATATCACATATTTTTTAATGTACAATAGTATATAGATGTATATAAGATAAGTTTTAAATCCATTTTTAATAGACCTTGATTTGTTTATATATAGATCTAATTGAATATTTTTTCATACCACCAACATGGTTAGCTAATAGTCCAACCCTAAGTATGGGTTTTATTTTATAAAATAATTATTTTTAAATGAAATAACTTAGATGTTTTCATAATTATATTACAAAAATAAGAGAAGAATATGTAGATCCACAACAATAAATGATAGAAGAGAAAAATGTTTCATAAATATAGTTTATCCAATTCAAGAGGAAAACCTCCACAGTAATGAAATAAGAGTATAATTCACAATATGATGATCAAATACTAACTTAAATCTTATATCTACTCTACTTATCACTAGTTATTTCATAGACCTACCTTACTAAGAACATAGGTAGATGCAACAAGATAATCTAAGATGTATGTAAGCCACAAGTCGACCACAAATATATGTATGCATGCCATAGGTTAAGGGTGTAACATTCCCATCCCTTTAAAATAATGGTGTCCTCAACATTAAATCAAACTGGGATATTGTTGTAAGAACACTTCATCTTCCCATGTTGTATCTTTAGAATGAAAATTCTTCCATTCGATCAAATACTCATTAATTACCCTGATCCATAGTTACTTTATGTGTTAACGATCTCTTCATACTCCATAATGACTCATCCTTATTCATCTAATTCAGGTAGCTTAGTCTAATTATAAAATTTATGTCCAATTACCTTCTTTAGGCAATATACATGGAATAATGATTGTATACAAGTGGATATGGGAAATTCCAACTTATAGGCCACACTACCAATTTTTTGAAAGATCTTATAAGGCCCATAACACTTAGGGGAAAAATTATTATCTTTTTTCTCTTACTTCAAATACACACACACACACACACACACACACACACATATATATATATATGAATATTCATGAAGACCAAATCACCTATGTCAAAACACTACTCACCATAGTGTTGATCTACTTGTTACTTCATTAAATTATGTGCCATTACTAAATTATCTTTTAAAGTAGCAAGTACGTCATTTTGATGGTGAATGTGTTACTCAACAACTTGAACTTTGGGATGCACCTTTAAGGTTAAAGTTATGGATAGGAGGTGATACCCATCCAATTACATGAAGGGATACACTTTGGAATAAGTGTGAAAATAAGTGTTATACCATCATTCAACAAGTGGCATCCAATGACCCTGTTTGTCCTTTTTGTCAGAAATAAAATAAAAAAGATACCCTTTTATACATTTGTTAACAACTTCTATGTTTCCATCAGATTAGGGATGATAAAATGATTTATGATCCAAATGAGTGCCCAAACATGAAAATATTTTAGTCCAAAAATTACTTGTAAATATGGGATCTCGCTCACTTACAATTATATTTGGAGTACCATGCAATTTTTGAATTGTATTGAGAAAAATAAAATATATTGTATTGAAAATAAATGGTTGTGATAAGTAATAAAATGAGCATACTTGGTGAGTCAATCCATAATTACCATATTATATTTTTTACCTTTAGACTATGCTAACCCAATAATTAAATCAATGGAAGCCTCCTCCCACCTCTAGCTAGGGATGGATAAAGGCTACAAAAGACCTAGGATCTTAATGGTTTCACCTTTGTTTTTGTTGACATACCATTCATTAAACCACATATTTATATGCATCCCCTTTGATTCCTTCCCAAAATAAATCTTGTTTGATTATATGATATGTTTTTTAAAATATTGAGTGATCTCCTCTTAGAGATGCATGAAGTTCTTGAAGGATTTTATGTTTGAGGAGAGAATTCTTATAGAGGTATAATCAATATTTATACCATAATGTGTTCCCATTCCATAAAAAAATTTAGGACCCCCTATAACTAAGATAAATAATTTGAAATAAATCCTAGGTATCCTTATCATTCTCCCATTTGGATCTCACTTTCTCTAGCCAATCTACCTATCAAATTGTCATTGAGAATAACAATGCCTCCGCTGATTCATCCCTCTTGGATAGTGCATATACCACAAAATTCTCTTTTAAATTATTATATATTATTTATAAATCATATCGTAACATTTTATTCACCCATTTATATTGTTCTTTTTAATGATAATTATTGTTCCAAAAAATATTTAAAGCTATCATGATTAGTCTTTACTTGAAATTGTCAACCCATCAAATATGTTCTCCATAATTAACTGTATGTAGAATAGCTATCATCTCTTTCTCATAAATTGGATTGAGCCTATTTTTCCCTTCAATTTATGATTCTCAAATGTAATTGGTCTACCTTTTTATATGATTACATCCCCCATGCCGTATCCTGATACATCACATTCAATAACAAAAAAATTATATAAAATAGGGGTATCCAATACTAGGGTGGCCCACATATCCACATTTAGTTATTAAAAAATTGGTAGTTATTTTAGTCCATTGGAAGGAGTCTTTATTCAATAAGGTTATGAGTGGGGTTGTGATGCTACAATATTTTTTTTCAAACCTATGATAATAATTTGTTAGCCCTAAAAATCTCTGTCGAAAGCACAACCACTAAGAGGGGGGTGAATTAGTGAGATCTTAAAACTTTCTTTAAAATTTTTAGTTCGTTAATCAGTCATCAATGCAAAATATATAGATCAATCAAACCAAAAAAAATAACATAAATAAATAACACATGATATAGGTGGGAAACCCTTAAAGGGAATAAAACCCACATTGATCATTGCATGGACTATATGTCTTAAATCAGATATGTAATGAGTCAAAAAGATTGTTGATCACCATCTCAGCTTGAGGCACTAACCCCAAATATTCAAGCACTAACTTGACAAAATGATTTAGCAAGAACCAACTTGATAAGAATCACCAAATCCTTAATTTGTTATACACCAATCTACAAGAGTATTTAACCCCCTTTACCAAGCACCAACTCAACCGCTTCAGATCATCCACCTTTCTCAATTGCTTCTATCAATAATTATGGTATAGTTTTTCTCTCTACTTATTGATCTTAGATTCATTTTTATAGTTTTATACTTATCAATCAAATAAACATATTAGGCTCTCTTTCTCTACTCTTTATTTTCAAATACTTTATCCTCTCTACCTTCTCTACTCATATCTTTTAGTAGATTATGTATACTATAAGATTAATCTTCCTATGAATCATTTGATGTTTTTATATTCATACCCTCTCTGGCCATTTGTTCCTCAACAAACCTCTACTATGCTCTTTAGCAAATTTATATAATCATCCTCATTTTTCACTCACCAAAAAGACAATTTGATCTTGCTTATATATAAGATAGTGACCAACAATCTCTTGAAGGTTGGCCAAACAAAACTCTAAAGTTAGATTTATAATGATTTATTCTATTTTAAAAACATAATTCACATTAACTTATATAAAATATCACTAACATAAGTTGGCCTAAGTGAAATGAAGCTAGAATAGACCAAGCAATCATTAGAATACATTTAGAAATACTTTCTAAAAATATATGTAGTGGTTTTGTTGAAGTCTTTAGTAATCTTGATGTAGTTTATAGTAGCTCTAATGTAGTATGTATCACCCCCAATGTAATCTGTAGTAAACCTAATGTAGTCCATGGTAAACCTAATGTAGTCCATAGTAAACTTGATGCAATCCATAGCAAACCTAATGCAATTTACAGTTATTCACCTAGTAGCTTTGGATATGATCTTATTCTCCATAATCTTTATATCACCTTACTTCACAGAAAATAGCTTATTCAATGGTATTTATTTTGAATTAATTCTATTGTCTATTTTTATGTCTCTATATGATGTAAAATATAGATAAAAAGTCTCTTGGCTAATTATTTACTTCAACAAAAACAACTTTCATAGCAAGCTACAGACTAAGTCAGTAGTTATGGACTCTACAAAAACTATAGACTCTCATCAACAAAATTCCTTGACATAAATGACCATATTCTTTACTAAATATCAATCCCTTTTACATCAATTATAACATCTTAACAAACTCCCCCTTTGTCATCAATGGCAAACCTTTTCAAGCTAGTGACCTTAGTATATTTTATCATTCAATGAACATACATTTACACCAAAACTTGACCTTGATTTACTATGTCCCCTATCATTTCTTCACCAAAGGAAACTATATAGCAATTACACAATTTGTTATTTCTCTCCCTTATATAGTTATCTCCACGGTTGCACTATTTTTTATTGAAAATAGTCAACTTACTAGTTCTCCCCCTTTAAGATCAATGGCAAAGGGTTGCACAACTTGAAATCTATTTAATTCCAAAAAAAGTGTTGTTTATTTAAAACTAATAATATCCATCTTTATTTCTCTTATGATAATTCTATAAACTTCTCCTTAGAAAATTTAAAGATACTACTCACTACCACTTGAACATCTTTTGATTGGCATAGACTCTTGATTCTTGACCCTTAGATCTAAAAGATACCCAAAGATTATCTCCCCCTCATTCCATACCTTTCTTAATGACTAATAGAAGAAGTAATTACTCCCAATTCCTACCTTAAGAACTCAAATGTATCCCTTGGAAGAGGTTTTTTTCAAAATTCTACAACTTATTCTTTTGTGGTTACATACTCTAGTTTGACAATCTGATCAACTACCTACTCCCTTAGAAAATGATACTTGGTTAGAATATGATTAGTCCTATAATGCATTATTATATTCTTATAGATGTTAATGGCACTGGTATTTTCACAAAATATAGAAATTAGACTATCATTCTTAATCTTAAAGTCACTCAAGGTCTATTTCATCCATAAAACCTATGTGAAACATGATGTTATTACTATGTACTTAGCTTCAGTTATGGATAAGGAAAATGATGATTGTTTCTTACTCAACCATGACACAAGACTCTTTCTACAAAATAATGCACCACCACTAGTGCTCTTTATGTCATCAATGCTAATTTCCCAATCTACATCATTATATGTTGTTAATGTGAAATCCTTACCTTTTGAGTATCACAAACCAAAGTCCATAGTACCTTTGAGATATCTGAATATCCTCTTACTACTTATAAGTGTGTCTCTTTTATTTTTGCCTAAAATTAGGCCACTAAATCTACTAGCTGCATGACATCAAGTCTTGATGTATTTTTATAGAATAGACTTATAATAATATATCTATACAAGGTCTGATTGACTTTTGATGACTTATCTTCTTAACTAAACTTGTAACTTGTTGTCATTGGAGTACTTACTGATTTACAATCTTCCATATCAAACTTATTCAATAATTCCTTAATGTACTTATCTTGAGAGATGAATATTCCCTTATCTGACTAAACTACTTGTAATCCAAGAAAAAATCACAATTTCCCTAACATATACATCTCAAATTATTGTTGCATTATTTCTATGAACTCCTTAGATATTTTATCATAGTCACTACCAAAGATAATATCATTAACATACATAAATATAATTAATTAATGCTTACCTTTTGATTTGATGTAAAGGTTTCTATCAGTAACACCTCTCTTTAAACCTTTATCAATCATCTATCGATTCTTGCATACCATGCTCTAGGGGCTTGCTTTAGCCCATATAATGTTTTTTTCAATCTATAAACATAATATTTATTTCCTAACAAAGAGAAACCTTTAGGTTACTCTATATACACTTCTGAATTTCCATTAATAAATTCATAACTTACATCCACCTAATATATCTTTAAATTCTTGAAACTAGAATATGCCAAAAATAGTCTTATGGCTTCCAGTCTTGCTATAGGTACAAAATTTTCTTCAAAGTCAACACCTTCTACTTGAGCATAGCCTTTAGATACTAGCTTTGTTTTATTTCATGTGACTTGACCATCTTCATTTAATTTTTTCCTAAAACCCCATTTGGTTCCAATGACATTCTTCTCCTTAGGTTTGGGAATGAGTTCCTAAGTCTCATTTTTCTCAATTTGATTGAGTTATTCCTCTATAGCATTCACCTAATGCTTATCACTTCTAGCTTCTAAAAAAGTTTTTTGTTATATCTTTGAAAATAGAGAGAAGTTTACATTTTCCTATGTATGCATAAACCTTCTCCTAGTTTTCACACCGACATTAATATAATTGATGATTTAACTTTCTACATGATTTTTTTGAATGAATATGGAAGGTGCCCTTATATATTCATGTTTTTCTTCTTCTTCACTTTCTTTTACTACTTATTATTATATTTTTTCTTCTTCCTTGAGCTCAAGATCCTCTACATAAACCCTTGTTTGTGTGATAACCTTATTATATCTAGTTTTATCCACTCTAACATGTGTATCTTCATAATTTTATGTAGTCTCTTGTTTTAGCATCTATATGTAGAACTAACTAAATAATATCCAAGGATTATGCCTTCAATAACCCTTGAATCAAATTTTCCTAGATCTTCTTCATCTCTCTTAATGAAACACATACTTCAAAACATTCTAAAGTGTTCCACTAAAGTTCATCTACCTTTCCATAGTTTATAAGGGGTCTTATTATTGTTAATTATGATTTAACCTTTGTTTATAATGTGATTACTGTGTTTATAGTCTTCCTCCAAAATGTATCCAAAAATTTGGACTCATTTAACATTATCTTGGCAATTTAATAAATAGTCATGTTCTTCCTTTCTACCACACCATTCTACTGTGGTGTCCTTGTAGCCAAAAATTATCTCTTGATTCCATGTTCCTTATAGAAGTTATCAAATTCATTTGACCAGAATTCTCCTCCTCTATCAGATCTTAGCACTTTATTTTTAAGTTCATTTCATTATCAACTAGAACCTTAAATTTTTTGAACTTATCTAGAGCCTCATTTTTCTCCTTCAAAAAAGAAACCCAAGTCATTCTAGTGTAATCATCAATAAGATATACGAAGTAACTTTCACCTTGAATACTTTGATTACTAGTTAGACCACATAGATCTATATGAATCAACTCTAAATGCTTTTTAGTTGAATATTATTTTGTCTTGAACCTTATTCTTGTCTATTTTCCATATTGGCATGCCTTAAACAAGGTGTTTGCAGGCTTATTGATCTTAGGCATGTTCCTAACTTACTTTTTAATACTTATATTTACTAAGTTATCAAAGTTTAGATGTCTCATTATTTTGTGCCAAAGTCAACTCTCATCCATTTGACTCATAAAACACATGTCCTTGATCTCATTCAAAACATATAAATTATTTGCAGTCCTATCAACATTTACTATCTTTCTAAACTTTCTTTTCTTATTTCACATCCTTTAGCACAAAAATTCAAAGTATGTCCTTGATTACGCATTTGACTAAAACTCAACAAATTATGCTTTAATACTTTACATATAACATAATTTAAATTTTAGTTTTTCCATTGTCAAGACTTAGTATTCCCTTGCCAATAATATTATTTGTTGCATTTTCCCCAAACTTGACTGTACCTTTAGTAGTCTTATTCAAATATATAAATTTATTCATCACCTACACATGGCTTGAACAACCACTATCAATGTACCATTTCAAACTCTCATGTTGAGTGTGAAAAATATTTTGTGCTAACATGAATTCTTCTTCCTTTGGACCATCATTTTCTTGTTCCTTTTTCAATATTTTCAAAGGCTCTAACTTCTTATGAATTTGAACATACACCTTCCTATTTTGACTAGGGGGTTTTTCAAAACCCAATCTACATAATCTTGAAATATTTATAATTATATTATAGTTGTAACATATCACACTATTTGTATTGATATTTTACCCTTGGACAAATGAATTTGAATATCCTTTTATAAATCCATGCCTATTCATATCACTTCTCCATGTATGATTATTTCTAACATTTTATCTATAATCTACAGCTCTATGTCCAAACTAATTATAAGAAAAATATTAGTCATAAAATAAATACATGTACCTTATGAAATTTGGTTTCCTAATAAGAAATTATCTCTAAATATTTTTGAAATGCATATTAACACTTTTGTTATCTTTGAGAGGAATGATAATCTTCTTGACATGTCTTGACCTCTGACTATTATTCACAATCTCAAATTTCTTGAGAGCATCAAAGTATGTCTATGGATTACTAATATTTTGCTCTTCCTTGATACTCTTATGATCATCAATGTATCTAAATCTTATTTTGATGAGAGGTTACCTTTGCTTGTTCAATATATAATCAAGAATTCCATTGCTCTTTTCAAACTTTTGACATTTTTTTAATCTAACTATGAATTATTCCAAATCTGACTTTAATGAACATATCTCAGATTTATACTCATTGCACTCTCCTTCCTTAGACTTCAGACTTGTATTTACTTCTTCTAACTAAATATTTATATTTTTGATGAACTCATCAGCTTCTTTGGCACTCTTAGTTATTTTCATTTCCAAGATGCATATCTATTCTTCGTGACTTTTGACTAGAGACATTAACTTTTGGTTATTCTTTCTTTAACTCTTCAATTAATCCAAAGCACTAATACATTTTGCCTCAAGATCAACCTCATATTATTATTCATCCATTTATTCATCATCCATGAAGTCTTGTTCTTTTGAACTATTCCCATCTTCAACTTTAGTGGCCATAAACAAAGTTCCATCAATTCTATGGTCTGAACTATAGTCATCATTGTCTAAGATATCTTTATCACTGACTTTAAAAGATTTATTATCTTATTTAGAATATAGACTCTTTTTTTATTGAATAACTTTTTCTTATAGTCACCTTGCTTAGAATTTGTATCGTTCTTATCATACTTGTTAGACTTCTTATTCTCTCCACCATATTCTTCATCATGATCATGTTTTTATTTTTAAGGACATTTGGTAGCAAAATAATAAATTTTACAAAAATTCAAACATTTAAATGGTATCTTCCCTTTGTAGTTACACAAACCTTTTCATAATTTCCTCACAAATAAGGCTTTGATTTTGTCTTTATCAAAATTAGTGTCATTGTCAATTTCAACCTTTTTTATATGTGTTTTCTTTGCAACCTTGAAGGTTGCTTCCCTTTTGGAAGATCTTCCATCATCAATACTCATCTCATTGGCAATAAATATTTCATGAATCTCATCCATTTGTAACTTGTCTAAGTATTTTACTTCTTCAACTACTAACACCTCTGAGTTAAATCTTGGGATCAAGAATATTAGAACCTTATGAATAATAGTTGACTCGTTAAACTTTTCTCCAAGACCTCTAATTATGTTGACTACTTCATAAACTCTAAGAATATATGTTACAATATTCTCTTCTTCCTTCATCTTTATATCTTCAAACTATCTTCTATAATTTTGAAGATTTTCCAATGTTACCTTGGTGTCACCTTCATAGATGAGCTATAACTTATCCCAAATTGCCTCAGCTAACTCACATTGCATCACCTTGAAAAACTCAAATTATGCCAATCCACACAATATATCATTCCTAACCTTTGAATTATTCTCACTTGCCTTCTTTTTTATAGCTTTAGTTGAAGGTGTTTAAGGGATAATATACCCATCTTTAACTAACTACCAAATATCATACTCAAGAGCCATTAAATAGATCTTCATATTAATTCTCCAAAAGGCATAATTGGTTCTAGTGAACAAAGGGGCCTTTTTTGTTAAAAACCCTTCTTATACTTGATGACTAGACATTGTGCTTCTTAGGATCTACCTTCCAACTATCAAACCTAACCTTTAAGGACCTACTCTAATAATAATTTTTGGAAACAAAACCACTAGGGGTAAATTATTGAGATCTTAAAATTTTATTCAAATTATTTAGTTTGATAATCAAGCATCAATGCAAAATCCATAGAGAAATCAGACCATAGAAAAGAACATAAATACATAATACATGATATAGGTGAAAACCCCTTAAAGAGAAGAAAACCCACATTGATCACTACATAGACTACATGTCCTAAATTAGCTACGTAATGAGTCAAAAAGATTATTGAGCACCAACTCAGCATGAGGCACCAACCCCAAATAGTCAAGCACCAACTTGACAAAAAGATTCAGCAAGCACCAACTTGCTAAGAATCACCAACTTCTTAATTTTTAGACACCAATCTACAAGATGCTTCAACCCCTTTTTCCAAGCACCAACTCAACTAATTCATATCATCCACCTTTCTCGATTGATTTTGTCATAAAATGATGGTACAATTCTTCTCTCTGCTTATCGATCTTAGATTCATTATGTTTTTTTTATACTTATAAATCAAATAGACACATTAGGCTCTATTTTTTTGCTCTTTATTTTTAAATACTTTGTCCTCTCTACCTTCTCTATTCATATCTTTTAGTTGTTTCTATATACTCTAGGATTAATATTCCTATGAATCATTTGATGTTTTTATATTCATGCCCTCTTTGGCCATCTATTCCTCAATAGACCTCTTCTCTACTCCTTAGAAAATTTATATAATCATCATCATTTTTCACTCATTAAAAATAAAATTTAATCTTATTTATATACAATATAGTGATCAATAATCTCTTGAATGTTGGATAAAAAAAACTCTAAACTTAACTTTATAATGATTTATTCTCTTTTGAAAACATAATTCGCATTATCTTATATAAAATCTCACTCGCATAAGTTGACCTAAGTGAAATGAAGCTAGAATATACCAAGTAATCATTATAATATATTTATAAATACTTTCCAAACAAATCTGTTGTGGTTATGTTGAATTTTTTAATAGTCTTGATGCAATTTGTAGCAGCCATGATGTAGTCCATAACACCCCTAATGCAATCCATAGAAAACCTAATGCAGTCCATAGATATTTGCCCAATATCTCTAAACATGATCTTATTCTCCATAATCTTTAGATTACCTTCCTTCACATAGAATAACTTATTCAATGGTCTTTCATCTAAATTAATTTTGTAGTCTATTTATGTGTCTCCATATGATGTAAAATATAGATAACAAGTCTCTTGGCCAACTATCTACTTCACCAAAAACAACTTTCATGTCAAGCTATAGACTCAATCAGTAGCTATGGACTCTACAAAAATGATGAACTCTTATCAGTAGAAATTCCTTGACATCAATGACCATATTCTTTACTAAATATCAAACACTTTGACATTAATGGCATCTCAACAATCTTTGAATGTGCACTTGCCATTCCATCATTGCTTCGATCTTTTTAGGATCAAATTTCACCCTTCATGTGAAACAATATGACCTAAGTACTCCACTTCTATAATGCCAAAATCACATTAGGAAAGTGTGGCATAAATTTGATGTTGTTCCAAAATAAAAAGTACTTGTTACACATGGTTCAAATGGTCTTCCCAATTTTTGTTGTAAATAAGGATGTCATTAAAAAACACCAACATAAATTGTCTTAAACATGGCCTAAAAATAGTATTCATAAAACTCTAAAATGTCTTTGGTGCATTTTTTATACCAAAAGGCATGACCATAAACTTATAATGGCCTTCATGAGTTTAAAAATATATTTTAGTTATGTCCTCTTCATGGATTTGAATATGATGATACCTAGAGTGAATATTTAATTTGGTGTACTAAATAGCACCATGAAATTCATCTAATAAATAATAAATTATTAGACTATTAAACTTATCTTTGATAGTGTAATTTTTAATTTATTTGTAGTCTCGGTGCATCTTCCAAATGTCATACTTCTTACACACCATGACCACCAAAGAGGAAAATTCACTTTGGCTATGTTTAATGATTCCTGCCTCTAGCATCTCCTATACCATCTTTTCAATTTCATTCTTTTTGGCATAAGGATACCTTTATATTCTAATTTTGGATGGTGTACTACCTAAAAGTAGTTTGATGGCATGATCATGTGCTTTGCTTTATGGAAGTCTTTTTGGCATAGTACCAAAAATAATAGAATGGTCATCTAACAACAATTGTAAACTAAGATGGGTAGACTCTTTGGTTAAACTAATATGGAAAATAATCATGAAACAAATCCTTCAACACCTTTTCTAAGCATATTCATCTTCTGGTGAGAACTAACCAATTTTGGATATTTATCCCATAAACCATACAATTTAAAGGTATTGCATTTTAAATGAAATTGCATGAACATTTCCTATAAATTTAAATTAATTATGCCCAAAGTGGTTATCCATTTCACTTCCAAAATAATGTCAACCCTACCCATGGGAATAGTAAACATAATAAAATCTAACAATTAGTCTCCCATAGCAAGATTAATACTACAAAATTTGCCATAATAGTTGACTGTAACACCATCCACAATCATGACCTAAAATGTTGGAGCTAGGTAAATGAAATAGTTCAAAAAGTATCCAACTTATAGTTGATGGATTTCTATGTACTCCTAGAGTCAATCAACATAGTCACATTCTATTTTTTAGGAAGCCCACCACCTTAAGATTTTGAGGAGTACAATACCTAAAAGTGTATGACAATAAATAGTAGGTTGATAATCTTTAGATTCATCCTCAAGTTCTTCAAACTTGCACCTGAGGCCTCATCATATTATTCATCTGCATTGGTACCTTCAATGTAAAACAACTTATTTTTAGCATCTCTATTTCCTTTGCTCCATTTTCTATTATATCCAAAACATAACCCTTTGCATTCTTCTCTTCAATTTGTTAAGGGGTCAATCTTATAGGCTAAGGAAATGATGAGGCTAAGAACTTGCATTTGTAGAATTTAGTGAAAGGTATTAATTGACTAGATATTTTTCCTCTACCATGTATACTATTGGTATGGATTAATATAATAAACTAGGACTAAACATGTGAACCTCCATTTAGATTCTATATTTTAGGCCACCCAAGAATAGCTCAATCAATTTTACTTCAATGATGACATCTACATGTAAGGAGAGAATATGGAATTGATAAATATAATCCTTCATAGTCCTTATTTGATGTAGTTTGGATAGCTAACTAAATTAGTTTTCTAAGACATTGTTTGATTATGGAGTTTTAGCTCCTCAAAAAATACAAACCAGGTAACTTGAGGGCCCTTATTTTTATTTTGAACACACAACCATCTATATCAAATAAACTACTTAGGTTTTAGATATAGAAAATCCATGACCACATTTTTTGCACATGGATTTTGATATAGATCAAATGAATTTTTTATTTAATTTATCCAAATGAGTGGATCCTTACCATCAAACTTGTGCGAGTCTACTTTTGGCAATAACTGCTTTAAACTAGAATTAGAGGTGTGATTGTTTGAATGGGGAGAACTAAATTAGAGTGGTGGAGGATTATTTTAATAAGTTTGAGTTAAAATATTGGATAATTTCCACACTATAATTTTCAATTGATCCTTTAAAACATTTAGGTCCCCTACTACCCCATGATGTTCACTTTGACCACATCGAGATCATCTTTCTACAGCATGCTTTGTAAATCTAACTAAATTTGGTGAATTGAGTTTAAAACAAACAAATCAAAAGTGTTAGACTCCATATCATCCTTGTGAGTATTTTTTGGATTTTCTTTCCCTTTCCCACATTTGCTAGTGTTAGGACTATTTATGCATAAACCTATGGGATGGAGGGTTTTATCCCTAAAAAGTGTATCGATAGATTATACCATTGTGATTGTCTCATTGAGATGAATCTAATGACTCTTAATGTACACAAGGGTGAAAATATTTGGCCAGTGTACTAATAGATTATACCATTATGATCATCTCACTAAGATGAATCTAATGACTACTAATTTGCACAAGGGTGAAAAAATTTCCAAACTTTTTTTCATTATTTTTTCAAAAAAGCACTTTGAACAATAGTATAGTGATGGAAAAAATAAATTTTTCCCTGATCACAAATTATATTATTTTGATCCTTCTACTCATAAGAGACTAGTAACACTAAATATAGAAAAATAAATGTCATATAAACTTACCCAAATTGAATCTTTGATACCACTTATAATGAAATTACTTAGATATTCACATAATTATATCACAATAATAATATCAAAATATGTAGATCCACAATAATAATTGACAAAAAAGCAAAATGCTTGATAAATATAGTTGAGACACTTTGAGGGGGAACCTCCACAATAATGAAATAAGAGAATAATTTGTAATATGATGATCACATACTAACCACTACCTCTTATATATACCCTACTTAGCAATGGTTATTTTATATCCTAACCTTATTAAGAACATAGAGAAATGCAACAAGACAATATCAGAGGTATGTAAGCCATAATTCAGCCACATATATACATAGACATGTCATAGGTTAAGTGCATAGTAGTTTGGGGAGCACGTAGCTATTGACCAAATCAAGTCAATATATATATATGATACTAACTGAATTTAGCAAAACTAGTATGTGTACACATAGATTGAACTGAGAGTCTAGAGATGTCTATGTAGGATATTTAGTAGGTTTGAAATAGTTAGTGAGATTATTGTAGGTGTATAATAGTATAATGTAAGGTTTGACTCATAATATAAGTGTGAGAGAATGGTAGATTAGGACTTTGTTTGAGTGCTCAAGTCATGTGGGGTAAATGTGTGTCAAGTTTATCATTGTTAAGTTCTAAAGACCATATTTTAATATCTATAAATACCCCACTTTTATTATAATAATGTAATTACTAGAGTAAAAGGATAAAATTTATACAAGTGTGTAAAACACACTTTGTTTTTGAGATTAAGTTCCAATTTTTTAAGTCTTTCAATATCAAAACTTACAATCATGTGTATTTGATGTTCATATAATAAATATTTTAAATCTAAAACTAAATTTTGGAAATTTTGAAAGAACAAGGGTTAGAGGACACCTATGTGTTGGTGAAAACCATGTTTTCCTTGTAACTTGTTGGAGATGATGCTTCCTTATTGAAGCACTATAGAACTTGTACTTCTTTATTAAAGTACATGGAGAGTTGGGGTGTTTATGTTCCAAATTATTTTAACCAAGCAGTGTATTGGGTTGGTAAGATAACATGCTCCAACCCTCATTAATGTGGGGAAAATTACACAATTTACTAACCCAAATAACTACATAGGTAAAATACATAACCATTAGGGTAGGTTCAAACAAAGAAATAACTACATAGGTAAATGAGAGAACCATTGAGCTAGGTTCACTCAAATAAAATGAATCAACCACTACAGAGATTCAATTGTAATGTTTAACTATATTTCACTCCATGTAAATAAAAGTCATGATCAAATATAATGAATAATTTCATTATCCCATCATGAATGTAGGTTTGATTATGTAAATTAACTCAATGTAAAATAGAATACAAGAAAAAAATAGAATGGACAATGTTCATGCCCCCATCATGAATATATATTTGATAATTATGAAATGGAATGATAACCATTTTTCATTAAACTATAAATAGTGTTGGTGTGCATGTTTGCATGAACCAGTGTCATGCCCTATGCCAATTAATATAGAATGTCATACACCTATATGTCAAATTTTAGAACTTATATCTCAAATGTATGTATATGTGAAAACCTATAAATTTTTTTCTTATAAACTATTGTGAATATGACCATACATATGAATACAAGTGTGAATGACTTTTTGCTCAAGTTCTTATAAATTGAATGCATATGCATGGCATATGCCCTTGTAATTTGTATTAATCTACCAATATTTGTCATATATATGAACCATTTTGAATCTCTAAAATATGTAATCTTATATGATTTTATGTTTTTGGAGGCTTGTGTATTTATTATAAGCTAGCTATAATTCCCCCCTTTTGAGATGTGGGATGTATCATGTAAGTCACTAATTTCAAAAGAAGAGTTAACTACATTGTGTCATGTATAAAGATAACATCATGTAATATCATTTGATCATGTGGATAATATATCATCATAGTAATTTATGTGTCAATCAAGTCATGTGTGTATCATATATAATGTAGGGCATGAAAGTGTCATGCCTAAATAGATGTACTAATGAACCAAATAGTAGAAGTGTAACTGAATAAGACTACAAAATAGCATTTCATGATATATATTAGGGCACCACTCAATGTCAGTAATCTCAATAAGTGCAAGTGTTAGTTTCACACATAATGTCAAGGGATGCATATAAGGTACATAAAATATCACAGCAAACAAGGCTAACAACCACATGAAAAGGAACATAAAAAAAATTTAAACAAGGGACATCAAGGATGTCACATCAAGCAAGGCTAAGGGCCACACACAATAGTAAAGTTGTAATCACATAAATTAAAATTTATTTTTAAAATAGTGCACTTATGACCATTTCCTTATACACAAATAGTTTATGCCTAATCCCATGGCTCTAAGCCATTATTCCTCTCTCTATAGAGTGATCCCTACCTTAAGTTTTCTTATACATAATACTTCCTAATATGTATTCCAAATATCCTAAGCTCACCCTTTAACTGATTCACACATATATCTTAGGTGTATATGCTTCCCAAATAAGGTTGATCCTTTAGGACACTTACCACCCACTTATAGCATCTAAATCCATCAAACACATCCCCTAACAAATAATTGTTAATTACTCAAATTCAAAATCACCTAATAGGTCGTATCACAAATTTATTAAGCCCCATTCAAGCAATTTCCAAAGATATCACTATAAATCCACATTTTCTAACCATTGGCTCATTAGATGCCCACATGATGAAAATGCACTAAAACATCTAACTGCACATTAAGAAGAATTTATTTATTATTCCTAATTTAGAGTCCACATGACACTAATAGCCTTGAGCTAAGTTTACATACACCTCAAAGGTCACAATCCATTATTGAAGCACATAAATACACCAGGATTGTAGCATCATTTAGCATTACACCATTATTTCACATGCACCACTGTAGCATGGGATAGCTACATGGATTTTTATCCCTCTTCATTATATTGGTATGTAGGCAGCACTCAACATATGGTATGTTAAGGTTAAGCACAACTTAAACCACTAACCCTTTTTCTTGTTTATTCCATTTATTCATAAATGTCTATCAAGCTAGGGTTACAAGTGAAGAATAAGGTACACAAAATTTTCTACCACAAATCATGTATCACATAACACATACACATGACTAATAAGCAACAACACATATACCCAAATTTACATGAGAAAATACCCTACTAAACGTTGGAACTCCTTACAAACTATAGAACTATGTAGCCTTATCTAATTAGTATGGCCTTGTCTAGAGATTATGTGCATAGTCATCACATACAATCAAACCATATGTTATATAGTCATAAGCATAGTACTACATTATTTTATTCTTAGCTATGTAATTTGTCTATACTTTTTGTCTTTTTAGCATCTTTATAAACATAGTAAGTTCCAAATTAGTTTGCATGATTTATAGCATATTATATACACTCTAATTTTATGTATAACTTTTTTATAATTAGGATCTAAGCACATTCCTTATTTCCCCAATTTTAATAAAACATATATGTGAACCTGTGTTTTTGTTTGAGTATTACCAAACCCTAGGTTTCCCTTAGGGTTTTAACCTTATTTATAATATTTTAAATTTTTTCTTAAGTTTTCAATTTGATCTATATTTTTTTTGTCTTTTATGTAAATCAAAAAATTTCTTCTTTGCCATAGGATTTTTCCCTCATTTTTCTATTAGGGTTTTCTTTTCCTAGGCTTGTAGCTTATCTTTCCTTTTTTGACTCATAAATTATCCATAACTACTCTATTTTCAAAACTATAAGAGGTATTTACTATTAATATTGATAAAATCAAAAACCTATTTTTATTTGCCAAAATATTTTAAAGATTTTTTGAAATTTGAGATTTACTATTTTTATTAAATTTGACCTAGCAGATGAATGGTGTACCTATTTCAAAATTAAATTATGGGTCACATTTATTTGCTATCTTTAATCAAAAACTTATGTCATATTTAAAAAATACCTAATAAAACTATTTTAGTAGTTGATTCTTTATTATGTACATCATATAATGGTTATATGGGTTACTCTTAGTGTAATTTTTTCAATAAATCATTGTTATAATTGAATTATTGCATATATAAATATTAAATATATTTCATAATTATGTAATAAATTATATAACACTAATATACAATAAAATAAATGTTGCACTTATCGCAATACACCTTATATATCTATACTAACTTTTACAGACCTTCCTCAAGGTGGTGATAGCTACTTTCCCTATAACTAGCTCCATGTTATCACTATCCTAAGAGGTAATTTATCCCCCCTATAGTGAAAATTTAAGGTAACCAACATGTCCTTCCTCACCTGCATCTACCTCCCACATCTCTTCTTGATGGTATATGTATGCATATCTAAGCAAAATTATCAAAAGTTTGTGCTTGTGTTCAAGATCAAATAGTCACTATGAGAAGTATAATAGAAGATTTGAAAAATAAAAATAAGTATTTTAGTTTAAATATTACATAATTGCAAAATTATCTCACATATCCAAATAATTTATAATATGTCAGTGTTAATCATGTATTTGTATCTTTATTTAACAATTTTATGTCTAACAAGACTTCATATAAATATTAAAAGCTAAAATAGAGTCAATTTACAACTAATTTTATTAAAATTATACCAAAGGCTAATAAGAGTTCATGTGAGATTATAAGATAAATTATTTAAAACAAGTTGATCAAATAACCTCCTATACATCCTCTAAGAGATCAAAATACTATTATGCATATCATAGAATGCATGGGCATAATATAAATTGTTTTTTGGATTTGAAGGACAAAATATAAAATATAATTAATATTGGTCATCCTATAATAGATATATCAATCAAGAAACCACTCACATTATTATTGCATCTCCTAAATCACAAGTGTGATAAGAAAAACAAAAAATTATGGGTATAAAAGGATAATTTACAAAAATAAAATATTCAAAAGGCAAAGATAAATTAAGAAAAATTTCAAAAGGAACAAGATGACAAAGATAAACTACAAACATAATGTATCAAACCAATGTCATAAAAATAGCAAGAACAACTTCAATATAATTAATAAAGCACCTTTATGAAAGGGTTTCTTATAAAGTAAGTTCCAAATCTAAATGATCTACAAAGTCTAATGGTATAACTATGATTTCTAATGATTTATGTATTATGTATACACAATACATCAAGGAAAAGGATAAGCTCCATTCTACAAAATATATCATTACATCTTCAAATCAAGAAGTCAAAGCATGAATTACTTCTCTTCCTAGTCCTCAATCAAATATGCATAATTCTTCTCCAGTTCAAAATAAGATGAAAGATTTTGATGATAAAGAATATATTCAAAAGAAACATAATTTTAAAAAGATAATTCCAATTCATGCTGCACTGAGTTTTTCATACATAAATATACAAGATTTTCAAAATGACACCTCATAATTTCAAGCACAACCTAAGAAGTTGGTGCTCTCCTATGATGATGATTACATTGATGATTTTCACCCTGATAATGTAAAAGATCTCGATGATAAAGAACCTACATAGTGGCATTACACTTTCCATTCATGAGAGGTCACCCTTACCATGTTTGATACAAGACCTATTACTTAATAAGCCTCTTGCAATAATTATATATTAGTATGTTCCTCTTTCATTTTCATATCTTAAAAAATATTCCATAAATTCCTAAAAATCATGACCTATAAATGATATGTGTATAATAACTAAATCTGGTCATGAATACTTGATCATGTATATTTTATCCATTTTTATGTTTATTAACTTATGTGTTTGATTGACACCTATTTCACCAATTTGACCTATCCTATGCCTAAGAGAGGACATATTTTATCTTGTAATTGTCATTTGTTACATACATAAATATTATGACTAATAAAATCACCTCTAATAATTTATATGCCTCAGTCCAAACCTAAATACCGACACATTTACTTATGAGACAAAATTGATCAACATGTATAATAGGGACCATTGATGCTTTCCCTATCTGATGATTTTGTTTTTGTCCTACCAATGATCATATTTTCAAATGAAACCCTCCCTAAGGCATTCCTCCCTATTTTATTTCATAAGGCTTATTGACACAAGTGCACATTGAGAAAAAGTTCCTTATTCTTCCCAAATCAAGTTCTAATCACTTCAAGCAATCCTCAACTAATATTCAAGCCAATTTTAAGCAGCCCTGATCCCACATTTTCAATTATTCAAGTCGATCCATATGAATTCATATATTCAAAGGATCAACATTCATAAAACACTTAGGTCAGATGACTACATGGAGGTTTGATCCCTATTTGGAACATTGGTATGTAGGAATTAATTAGCATAGTGGGGTATTAAGGTCTAGAAACTAACCCCTTTTTATTATTTTATATCATTTGTCTCTTTGTGTCACAAAGCTAGGGTTTTCAATTTCAAGAAGGCACATAATAAGTCTCCACACATTTTTGAATATGAAATCAATGCAAGAAGAACTAATTTTCATTGTTGTATCTAGTTGTTCCAAAAGTTCAAGTTTTATGTAAAATAACAAGATCAACCAACATGGATAATAATAGTAGTTGATCCTATCCTCTACTAGGTGTTCCTATCCACAAGGGCACTTAGGCTCAGTTTTTGTAAGTTTTTTAGGTTTTTTGCATTCTATTTATTCCTACATTATATTTTTATGTTTAATCAACTAAAAATTGAGAAATCTAAGTTCATCTCTCTTTTGTATAATTTAACTTTGTTTGTTTCTATTTTTTGTCTATTTCAAAAATTTATCTTTAGTTTTTTGTTTAAAAATGTGTTCACAACACCTTGTTTTATTCTATTCCATTTATGTGAATTAGGTTTAATTTCAATATTAATTCAAATTTATCATAGCCATTTTTTGAACTTGTTGATTGTTCAAACCCTATCTAACCCTAGGTTTTCCTTAGGGTTTCAATTTCACTTGCATTAGGATCTACAAAAAAATGTCTTTTATCTCTTGTATTATCATTTAATCTTCTTTTTTTTTACTTATATACTTTTCATGGATGCTAAATAAATTATTTTACATCTCCTTGATAGAACTATTATGGCCATAAAATTGATAAGACCAATGAGTCTAGAGCTACTCAAGAACGTGGTTTTGATAATGTATATGCCAAAGAGTTTAGCCAATACCTTAATATCCATATAGATGACATTAAATCCTAAACATGAAAGAATAATAGAGACATGAACATGCAACTATAACTCAAGAACAAAAAATTTACATTGAAAACCCATTGTAAACCCTACGACAAGTGTGGTCACTACTAGTGTTGATACTGTTATCCCATCCACATACTTAAGTTTAGGGGGAAAACATGGCTTATGTCAAAATTATATGATTATGCATAAGAAATTAATCCATTCCAATCCTTTGTTAACTACCCATACTATACAACATGCCTCATTTAATTCATAATCCCTCGAACAAGTAGTTACATTTCTTGAAACTAAGTTATTATAATTAGAGTAAGGTATCCTGAAGGTTAACCAATCATTAGATTATTATGATGTAATTCATAATCATTTGGAATGTGATATTACATCATATCATTTATCCACTAGATTTTTATCTCCTAGGCTTCCTATATATGAGGTAAAAGGAGATCTTGAACATCTAAATTGTTTCACGTAGCATGCTTAGACTATGCATTTAATGATAAATTGTTAATTAAAATCTTCATAAGGATATTAAAATACTATGTTTTATTATACCCAACATCCCCCTTTTATTCTTAAAAAAAAGGGGACCCATTTTATTGGATCTTGGCCTTGTTTGTTCAGTCTTTCCTCTACAAAGTTGTACAAGTTCTATCGGATTGCTCCTTAGACTTTTACACTTGTAAGAATAAAGTATGGTATTATACATTTTTGAACTAACATTATTAATGTCTTTTGAGAGTTTTATAATATGCAGGTTGGGACTTAGTTTTATTCAAAGAGCTTATTTGGGACTTGATCTCCAAAAAAAAACTCGAGCCTTCTTTTTTGGTAAATAGTTTTTGGGTTTTATTCTTCAAAGATTTTGTTCAAAAGACTTATTTTACATTTATTCATCAATTTTTTGTATCAGACTTTTTTTTTGGAGTTTCCACATTAGACATTTTGTTTGGAACATTTATTCTGATGGATTTGGTCTTTAAACTTTTTATTCAGGTTTTGTGTTCGAAAGATTTATTTGGACATATTGTTGGCTCAATCCCAACATAAAACCCAACACCTAATTCCCGACTATCAAAAACCCACAAGACTTAGCCAATAAAGCAAAAATACATTTGATACTTACCAAGGATACCTACCAACTAAACTAATGAGATTTGAACTATATGAGAAAAATAAATATATGAACATTGGATATTTATAAAGCATGAACTAGAATTGAATGTTAAATATATATACATAACATGTATCTATCAACATATTCATTGATCACAAACAAATTTAAACTCAATTATTATCCTACAAAAGAAAGCCCTAGCAACTTTAGAATCCATTATAAGCAAATAATCTACTAGTCGAGAGGAATTTTAATCATAGATCATGTAAATAGACTTTGAGCACTACACATAATTATAATTGAATCATCATCTAAGAGTTTCATAGGAGCACTTCTGCCATCATCATTCTCTATCAAGGATTCAATTGAGTTCATAGACACAATATATGATGCAACTATCTTCAAAAATAGGTATGGAAATTACTTAGACTTATGGGATGTTGTGGATGTTATTGATGTGTTTTCACTAGAAGGAAATATATTTTCCATAGAATGTCATTTTGCTAAAGACTCTCCCTCAAGAGATAATCATTGCACTTAGTGATGGCAAAGTTTAAGTTGATACCCTACATTGACCTTTTATGGGATTTATTCTTTGTTTGGAAAATTACACAGGACACATTTTTTCACCACATGGATCACTAGATAGTTATGGTGTGCATCACTGGAGATGACATTCAAAGGTATCTACCTCTACCAATTCTAGATGCAATTTTTGATAAGCATAAACTAGTTTCATGGAACCAAAAAAATCAATGGATAAAGTTCTAAGCTCATGGCTTCTCCTTGGGGACATAATGATCTATAAAGTAAATAATCCAACCTTGATTAAAAAATTTAGAATGAGGGTGTGGATTGGGATGGCATTACTAAACAGGATGTATGGTATGCCTAGAATCCATTTTTTTAATTTAGATTAGGTGCCATTACTTCATATAATGATGACCAATAATGTAACTTTTTCTCTGGGTAAAATTATTAGCTTCCAAATAAAATAATAAGTTATGGATAAGAGTAAGCATCCCAGTTGAGATGGCCACTTTTATATGATGTCTTATCTTTTGGATGTTGTAATGGGCATAGTATATAAGGTCCTTAGTGAGCTTTGGAGCTCAACCATATATTATGTCAAGAATCACATTTATGACTATTATCAATTCATGCATATTTATACATACACAAAGAACATGGTTTGAATTTTTGAGGACATGTATCCTCAAGTATGGTAGGCAATTCTTGGAACTCCACTACCCAAAATTGGAGAAAGCATAGCAAAAACACTAGATAAAGGGGTGACTACTATTTTTACCCAAATTATATGGTAATCAAGATTATCAATCATAAGGTCCACCCCATGCACCTTCCCAAATATGTACCAGCTAAATTAGTAGAGAAATAAATTACTTATCAACTCTAGTGGAGTGTTGAGGAAGACTTGATAAAAATAAGAATAAAAAATTCTATGGGTCACACATGATCATTGGCAAAATGTGTTACACACAGAGGAAGCATTTTGGAGAGGTAGGCAATAAGATAAAGAGATATCACTCTCCCAATGTGCCACATAGAGACTAAGACCCCCATAGTCATATATAAAGGCATATTCAGGGTTTTGGTATCCCATACCAACATGTCCCTTATGACCATGATTTTCTATTTTTGAATGCAAAGGATGATGCTCAAGTATTAGAAAGGACATAAGTTGTAGGCTTGAAAGAAGATCATTTGAGGATAATTCATCAAGAGCCTTCAATTTTAGTGAGGTAAATGCACACTCAACTGCCACTTGTTGTAGGATGGACAACTATAGATTTTTGGAATAGCTAACACCCATAGCAAATAAAAAATCCCTTACATGAACTTCCTTTTTTGTTAAAAGTTGTTAAGAAAGAGCTTGGGTTGACTGAGCTTGATCCCAGGGGAGCTCCAGAGGATCCCATTGATCTAGATTCCTATGATAAGGAAAAATAAGAGTACCCAACTATAGTTGCATTATAAATGCCAATAGCTACCTCTTAATTACAATAATCTACAATTCTAGGGGGTACTTATAGAGGAAGTTATGACCTCAATTCAATAAGGCTCCTCTTTAGAGGCAAAGACTATCATTTGTTATAAGAGGAAACTAAGGAATCCCCTTACAGATAGTCCAACAGTGGATTAACCATAGGTCTTACCTTTAATTCCTCAATAACAAGTAGAGGTAGAGTAAGAACCTAATGAAGAAGAAGAGTTGGAAAGAGCTAAGGCACTGAGCCTTATGATTGATAAAGTGAAGACACTAATCACTGATGACACAAGAGATAAGGAAGCTCAACCTTTAGACCCTACTTCCCTAGTTTCTTCATGTGTGCCTATTTTCATTTCAATTCTAATAAGTCCTATTTTAAATACTCCCAAGGTGGAAGTTTTCACCTCCACCCCTCATGATCTATTGACTTCTTCTTCTCTCTTGCACATTCCTTTCCTTACTCCCAAGATAGATAAGGTTCTACCACTACCAGTGCTTCATATTCCCCCATAGTCCCACCCACATCCATTATTGCCACTATTAGTATTCCCTCTATCATCACCATAGTCAAAACCATGAAGAAGAAAAAGGCCACTAAGAAAGTTATAATAGTCCTAGCCACTTCCCAACTTCATGTTTCTTCTACATAAATCACTTTGTCAATGACATCCCCCAATTTATCCTAAGAGACCACTGTCATAACCTCAAGCAAGGGAAAAAGGGTGAAGAAAGTCATCACATTCCATCCAATCCCCCAATATAGAGGTGTGGATCGGTCCAAGATCATTTGGCCTTCCCTTCTTGAAATATTCTTCAAGGGAGCTAAACAACAATAATTAGCAAAAAATCTTGAGGAGGAGGCTGTAGCTAAAGACATGTAAGAAATAGACCCTAATTATCTAGTGAGAAATTCCTCCATGGGTAATTGATCTAAGATCTAGGGCTTCCCAAATTCCCAATTTCAAGATTATAGAGTTCCCATCAATAATAACCCTATTTGATAAACCCTCTAGGAGTATTTAAAGGGTCAGAAAGAAGAAGTTAGAGGATGAAGCTAGTAGGGAAATGGCTCTTAAATAAAGGAAAGAGGTTTATACCTTATCTAAAAGGTAGAATAAACAATTAGGGTATTCCCCCTATAATGAAGATTTTAGGTCCCTAGCTGAAGCTCACAAAGATACCATGGTAACATTACATGAAGGGACAAAAATGGCAAGGTAGGAGCTGGAAGCATAACTAGAAAAAATAAAAGAATAACAACAGACAATTCACATTCCAATAGGTATTAAGGATAAAGTACAAGAGGCTACCTCAAAATGTTATAATTATTTAAAGGCATTAGAAGCCATGAGGGTTGAATTAGCCCCATATATATCTCAAATGCACCAATTATTTAATTTTTTGAAAGGATATGAAAATAAATTAAAGATATTAATTATGTATATAACTAATAAGGCCTATATCCAATTATACCTAATGATACCATTATAGGCATTTAATGCCCTCAATCTGGTGGTCATTAGAATATAAGAAGTTAGAGAGTGGGTGACAGTAGTTGGGACATTGATGCCCAAATACCAAGAGCACCAAGCACTTATTTTACAAATTTTGAATGATTTAAAGTTGTCAAAGGCAAAAGATGTTATAGGTAAGTTGATAAGCACAATAAATTTTGATCAACTTATTTAGGAAGCTTCTAATAATTTAAATCAGAGTTTACAAGGGTTGCCACTAGAAGACATTGAATCAGAATTGATTTTTGCAAGGAAAAAGGTAACTAAAGTTGAAATTTTCAATATAAACTTTTAGAATACAAAGATAGAACATGTAAAGCTCTTAGGGAAATTTGGTAGGGTACATAGTCCCTCACTATTAAACTTAAATATTATATGGTATTAGTATGATGTAGTGCATAAATATTTTCTTGAGTTAGAAGCAAAGACGAAGCAGACTAAAGTTGCTACATCTAGTTCAACATCAACATTTATAGTCACCACTCCCACTAAATTCAATGCATCCATGCAGACATTTACTCAGCCTTAAGGGCTAGTTTTTTGCATGTAAATTCAAATAATGTCATTAATTTTGTACCTATAATTCTCTTATGGTTTAAAATTAATGTAAAGGTTACATATTTATTTTCTAAACATGTACATGTTGCATGATTTTGTAAAGGTTAACTTTAATTAATTTATAAATGTAAGATAACTCTATACGGTTTTAAGACTACAGTTAGAATGAAGATTTTAACTATGCCATATAATCAGTTTTTCATGTACTTGGAAGATGAGGTGACCCTCTCCCCAAGTCTATTTAAACATGTGTAGCCCACATTTGTAAAGGGTTAGAGAATTTCAATATAGAGGAGCAGAATCAATTTTGATTGTAAGCTTATGTGTTTATGTATTTTCTTTCTAATATTTGTATAATTATTCTTATCTTATTTTGGTTGTATGATTCAATAATTTTAGTGTAAAATAGCTATAAGGAATTCTTTCATGTCATGATTGATATGCTAGTTTTAAATGTGTAATAGCTATTGAATGATTAGCATATTATATTTATCATTGGAAAATAATTTAATTGTTTCATTTTTCTAAGTGTGTATAGGTGTTTTCATTGATATAATTTTATGTAGTTGTGCAATATCTATCTCAGATACCTGACTAGTTTGAATCATAATCTCCTAAGCAAGAGTGTGCAATAGCTACTCTAAAAGGATCAACCTTTGACTGAGGCTTTTGAGTTTCCTATATCAAAATTATCCTAGACTGCTTAACCATGTCTGACTGTGTGTGTGTAATAGTTTTTAGTAATAGACATTAGTTTTGAAATAACTTTTCCACTTAGAAACTAGCTTGATAGGTGATTCTTGAAGATAGAACCTCTTTCCTGCTCTACCCTTCCCTTCTTTTTGTAGTTATTTTGAGACCTACCCACTCTATATTAGCAACCATCTAGCCACCAACTCATCTATATTTTACTTTCTTTTAAAGACCACAATTCCATTAGTAACCCTTATTAACAACCTTCATGCCCTACTTACTATTCTATCACCTAGTTGTGAAATTGCATACCTATAACTTATGCCCTAGAGTAGAGTTCACCTCCGTTGAGATCCTAAAATGTTATAAGCTACCTCATTATGAGTTGGTGTGCTTAAAAATTACATCAACACTCTTTATAAAACTAAAAGGAGGGTCCTTTGATCACCTCTGATAAAAGAGGATAGTTTCTACATAGAGTTACACTAGAGTCACCCAGGAGAGTAACCATATCTAGTTTTCAAGCTGGTCTTCTAGTCTCACCCTTGTCAAATCATAGGATACCTAGATTTGTACCAACTTCCCCTATCCATAATAGAGATAAGATACCTTCCCTAGTAAGGAACACTTTCCCTATTAATCATCCCATGGCTCAACCATCTTGGTTGGTTGGATCTGTTATTATCATCCCAGGTGATGTGCATGACCTACCTAGGAATCCTAAAAAGTATTTACTATCCTTCTCTCCTTCAAGAGGAAGAATGATATAAAAACACATTAAGTATTTCAAAGCTACTTTGAGATTAATGAATGTTATTAATGAGGATGTTGTATCTAGGCTTTTTCATTTTACACTAATGGGTGATTCTTATGATTAGTATCTTGATCAAATAGAAAATTCTATCACTTCTTGGAATGTATGTCAAGCTACTTTTCTTGCATAATTCAAACATGTCACTAGTCCTAGTTTGATATACCATCACTTTACTAGGATGAAGAGGGGGCCTAATGAGCCAATTTGTGCTTTCAATGCAATATTTTAGAAGATGTATACCTATTTAAGCCTAAGGTATAAACCAAAAGAATCATTGGCATTAAAAATGTACAAAAATGCTCTAGATCCAATTACTATAGTTTTTTTTAGAAGGGAAGTTGTTGTCACCACCTTGGCATTGGCCTATGAAGAGACCATAAACATTGATAGGTAACTTCATCCCCAAGTGCCTAGCACACTTAATGTCAATAATGGCTTCCCAATATTGAATCTATTTCCACATATCAAGTAAAACATCCCTGTATTCAATCAAAATCAGTTATACACACTACCTCCTATGAAACAAGCAACATTGCCAAATTATAGTTTTTTAAACAACCATGCACAAGGCAATGGTTACCAATGGAATCGACATTCTACAACATATTCTATTTATTTTCTCTAGGGTAGTGAATCTACAAAGTCAAAGTTGGATGCTATTCAAAAGATGGTACAAAAGTTAATTAATGACTTCTTGATCATGCAAACAAAGATAGGCAATGATAATGGCCTAACCAATAATCAAATTTTAGGGTTTCAGAGGTATAAAAGACCATTCAATAGGCCTACAAAAAATATAGATAAGTTTAGCAAGCCTTTAAAGATCAATATAGTGGAGACAGCTCTGCCTAATTGGTGCAAAATCCATAATACTTATCAGCATGGTGAGCTTGATTATGTTGAATTTTGTGCATCATTTGAAATATTTTAAAGAGAAGTAGTAAGGCAAGATCAAATACATAATCCAATAGAATCCCACCATAATCTTATCCCTTCAAGCACTGCCATGTTATTTAAAACTCATGAGTTTCCCTTTCTAAGTGAATATGATAATGTACCAGAGGATAACATCGATGAGATTCATGCTTTCTAGCAATTCTAGAAATGTGGTTACAATCTAAGAAATAGGCAACACTTCACAACTTCTATTCTTACAAATAGCATACCCATTCCACCAAATCCAAAAGCTGCCAACAATCCACCTCCCCTAAAAGGGAATGATCAGCCTCAAAACAAGGAGGAATAGAGAAAATGAGGATACAAAATCATTTAATACATGATGAAAATCAAATAAAACATTAATCTTCATGAATTAGGTCAGATCACATAATAGAAGGAGCTATTATGGAATTCTATCATAGGGAAGGCCCCTATGGAAAGCATAAAAGAATCTATAAATAAAACAAAGGGTACTAACACCAATGTCATTTACAAAAGCAAACTAGAGGTTTCACCCTTTTGCCTAAATATCAAGGCATTTGGTAAAAATATTCATAATTATTTAGTTTATTCTGGAGCTTTAGCAAAAAGATTCCTACTTCTATATTTCAAAATCTTGGCTTGACTCCAAGCCCTTCAAAGAGAATAGTTTTATAGTTAGATAAAATGGTGGTACAAGTGATTGGATAAATAAATAATTAATGTATTTAAGTGGTATTTAAGCCATGATTTTAGATGAATATCGACATCCTAGTGGTAGACATACCTAAAACCTATAGACTGTTGTTGAGTAGGGACTAGTCTGAAATGCTCAATGGATATTTATCAATAGACTTCTCTCATATCTGGCTACCCTAGAGAGGCATTGAAAATAAAATATGGATTGATAAGGAACCAAGGATGAAGTATTTTATCACATTTTATAATTTTAAGAATGAAGATATACAGTATGAATCCCCTAGCCTTGGTATTTATACTTTTACTATGCAAAATCAAATATAAGAGCTAGAATCTGAGGGTCCCAATCAGCTATGGACTCTCCAATTCAATGATTCTAGGTCCAAACAAGGATAAAGCATAGGAATTGAACTAATTGATCAATAGGATAAGAAGTTCTTGATAGCATATAGGTTATAGTTCTCTTGCACTAACAACAGGCCTAAATATGAAGCATTAATTTTAGAATTGTAATTTGTACTCAAGAACAATGTCAAGCAATTATTAGTATTTGGATATTTAGAGTTGATAGTCAACCAGATCAAAAATAAATACCAATTAAATTTGTCTTATCTAAAAATATATAAACATAGAGCATGGGATTTTATTGAGATATTTGAGGCTTTCAACTTAGTAGCGGTTCTTAGATAGAAAAATCAAGCTATAGATTTACTAGTTGTTGTTACTGCCAATTTAGAGCATCTCCAAGAATCCAACATTTAGAGATTCTCTATTGAGATATTACTTTGTCCTTCTATTCCTAAAAATGTATAAAATTTTCAAGTCTTTGATGATGACCAATAAACCATTTAGTTTCTAACCAATTTAGGATAATTTGAGTGCCAAATCAATGATGATAAGGAAATTAGTCATCTTTACCAAGAAAAGTTGTATGAGGAATTTATCCTCTAGCTCAAAGAGAATCATCTCCTAACTAGTTTGGTCTCCTTAAAAAGACCATTTTATATATATCCCCAAGCTCAACATTAAAGGCAACCCAAATTTAATGAGTCTGACTTTAAATGGGAGAATTTAGGCAATGAGCATAACCCACACTACATCAACATTGGCCTCAGTTGTACTCCAAAAGAAATATAATGGGTAAAGGACTCAATCATAAAATACAAATATGTGATTGCATAGAAATATGAAGACTTGAATGTTTATGACCCTAAGGTCATCACTCATACAATTCCACTAAAATCTGACCACAAGTTATTTAGACAAAGATAGAGACTAGTGAATCCCATCCTAAAGCCTCTCATTCAAAGAGAAGTTGAAAAGTTGTTAAGCTCAAGGATATTTTTCCCAATTAGACATTCAACATGGTGGCCAAATTAGTCCCAATCAAAAATAAGAGTGGAGAGATAAAGTTATGTGTTGATTTTATAAAATAGAACAAAGCTTCTGAGAAGGATAACTATCCCCCACCTTCCTTGGATGAGGTGATATAGATAGTTAGAGGCTCTGAAATGATGTCCTTTTTGGATGGATTTTTAGGCTATAATCAAGTATTGGTATAATCAAAGGATATAATGAAGACTGTGTTTACTATGAAGTGGGTTACTTATGCATACAAGAGGATACCTTTCATCCTAATAAATTTAGGATTCATATTTTAGCAAGCCATGGATCATGCATTTAAAGGATTAAAAGGTAAATGTATATTCATTTATATAGATAATCTTACTATGTTCTCCAAGAATAAGAACAATCATGTAGGCCATCTAAAGCCAATCTTCAAAATATGTAGGAGGTTTGGCATCTCATTGAAACCAAAGAAGAGCATATTTGGATTTACTGAGGGCAAGCTCTTAGGACACATCATTACCAGAGAGGGGATCATCATTGATCTAGATAGAATCCAAGAATTTTTTAAGATTGTACCATCAAACAATAAAAGGAGCTCAAGTCATTCTTTGGGAAGATTAATTTTGTATAATTTTATCTTAGGATTTTCAAAAATTGTTAGACCCCTGATGTAATGCTTAAATAGGATTCTAAAATAAAATGGACAACTGAGGTCTGGAAGTCTTTTCATGACATCAAAGATGTTATATCTCAAGGCCCAATATTAATTAGTCTAGATTTAATAAAGGATTTTTTTCTTATACTCATTTACTTTAGAACATACAATTGTTGTTGTCATAACACAAAATAAAGATGAGACTGAGCATCCAATTGCATTCATGAGCACAAATCTAAAAGATGCAGAACTCAAGTACTCCATGATTGATAAACAAATATTTTCTCTTATCAAAATAGTGAAGAAATTCTGACACTACATCTTGAGGAATAAGACTATCTCTATCATGTCTGATCCTATTATCAAGCTCACCTTGTCATAAAATGAGTTAGGAGAATGCAAGGCAAATGGATGGAAAAGTTGCAAGAGTTTGACATAAAAATCAAGCATGGTAAGATCATTCAGGGTCAAGGTATTGTCTAACTCATGACTGAGCCTAATCCATGTATTATAATTAATGAGGTATGTGAATCCTAGGTATCCAAACAGGAATGGTATACTAACATAATCTAATGTCTGCTTACAAATACTTATTCCCCATAAATTAACAGAGAATGAAGGAGAGATTTGAGGCTCAAAGTTTCTCACTACATGATCAAGAAAGGAGTTCTCTATAGGAAAACTATGAATGCATCTATCTTAGATGTGTATCTATAGAATAATCTAAATATATTATGGAAAACCTACACTAGGAGATAGGTAGTGGTCATCCATATGGGAATACCATAGCTCACAAGATCTTAATAATGGGCTACTACTGGCCAACAGTTTTTAAGGATGCTCATGCGTATGTAAGGACATGTTATGAATTATAAGCTTTAACAATGAGACAAGTACATATAAAAATTCCTTTACAATGTGTTATTAAAGGAAGGTCATTTACCCAATGGGGTTTATATTTCATTGGTGCCATTAAAACAAACTCCTTAGTGGGTCATAAGTTTGTACTCATTGCCACAAACTACTACACCCAATAGATTGAGGTAGTGGCCACAAAGAATTCTAGAGCATAATATGTGATTCACTTCTTGGAGGAACACATCATAACTATATTTGGAACTCTTATTTATCTGGTTTTTGATAATGGGCCAGCATTCATATTAGTTAAATTCACTAAATGGGATCATGACAACCAGATCATTATCAGGTCATCTTCTAACCATTACCCTCAGGGAAATGGATTGGTTGAATTAATAAATAAGAATTTGATAGATATAATTAAGCAAGATAAGCCTAAGGACTTTAAAATATACTAAAATATGCCATTTGGGTAGATCAAACAAAATATAAGCAGGGCCTTAAAGCCTCACCCTATTTATTGGTGTATGAATGAAAGCAAGTATTACAAATCATGCTAAAATTACTAACTTATAAATTCATGTAGGAATATATGAAACCAAATGACAAAGTATAATATTGACTACTAGATATAATAGAAATGAAAGATTCAAGGACTGAGGCCATACAAACTTTCAGCAAACACCAAGATGTAGTCAAGAGGTGGTTTGACAAAAGAGCAAAGGTCAAACCATTTAGGATCTCAGATCTAGTGCTTCTTTGGGATAAAGCCCTTGAAAATAAAGTACAACATGATAAATTTTCAACACTATGTATTGGACCATATCATATTTTAGAGATCTTGGCAATAATGCATATGGTTTAAGGGACTTGTAGAATAATGAACTCACATATCCAGTCAATAGATAGTTTCTGAAGCATTACTACATGGTTTTACCATATAAAGACACCCTCGATTGATGATAGAGCATGGTAGAGGTAGGATTAGTGTAGTTTCCTACTTTATAGTGTAGTTTCTTTCTTTCTAGTTTAGTTTATTTCTTTCTAGGTTAGGTTTCCTACTTTCTTAGTTTAGTTTTCTAGATTTCTAGATTAGGCATTTTGTTGTTTCCTATGACAATATAATTTGTTTTATTCTGAATTGACCAAGATAATATACAAAAATCTGAGGCCCCTATTTTATGTTTAGATAGACATATAACAGAAAGGGAAAATTCCAAAGAGATTCACAACATGAGGCCTATTCACAAACTAGGTATACTTTTGTGTTTAGAGTTTTTAGGATTTAGGTATATAATCCTAATCATTTTTATTTGTGTCACAATTGAATATTTTTACTAGGTAAGTGAAATTTGCTCTCAAATACTTCATATGAATTTAGAAATTTTTCTTATTCCATTGGACTAAATACACTTTTCACATAGATACTTGTTTGAAGGTGATAATTACTAGTGCAAATATAGCTGGCAAGGATGTTCTAATAAATCATTTATTTTATAACCATTCTAACTCATATGGGTTTCAACTCTCCTCCTTCCATTTAAATTAAAAAAAAGAAATAAAAATAAAAAGAACTAGTGATTTTAAAAGATCAATCAATAAATCTAAAAATAACATCTAAGAAAGATCAAAGATTCACATGATGAAATAAGTTTAATGTACCACATGTCATGATCAATAAAATGAAGGAAGAGGGGAGAAAGAACCTAAAGTATATTTGTTAGGGATATGTATGCCTAGCTGGTAGTAGAGTAATGCTTGAGCTTCCCTAATTTAATAATCTTTAAAAGAAACCAAAATGAAACCCACAGATGTTCCAAGCCTTTGAAAATATCATCACAATAAGGATTCAATGAACTTTAATTTTAGCACACATAAATCCATGGATAAGGGGCAAGTATGTTGTATGATTGTAGTTTGGCATCTCTTTCAAACTCTGATTCTAATATTTTTTTATGGCATAGTTCATGTCTAATTTGAAATAGATAATCAAACTTTTGAGTTCTCAAATACTTGTAAGTATTCCCCTTGTAAGTTGTCATTTGTTATACCCAACATCCCCATTTTATTTTTGAATAAAATGGGACCCACTTTTTTAGATCTTAGCCTTTTTTATTGGGCCTTTCCTCTATAAAGTTGTACAAGTTCTATTGGATTGCTCCTTAGTTTTTTACACTTGGAAGAACAAAGTATGGTATTATACATTTTTGGACTAACTTTAATAATGTCTTTTGAGAGTTTTGTAATATGTACGTTAGGACTTAGTTTCATCTAAAGAGTTTATTTGGGACTTGGTCTCCACACATTTTTTTTAGGCCTTCTTTTTTGGGAAATGGTTTTCAATTTTTATTCCTCGAAGATTTTTCTCAGAATTTTTGTTCAGAAGACTTAATTGGAATTGACTCATCAATTTTTTTGTATCAAAATTTTTGTTCAGAGTTTTCACATTGGACATTTTATCCAGATCATTTTTTCTAAATTATTTGGTCTTTGGACTTTTTGTTCTATCTTTATGTTTGGAATATTTGTTTGAACATTTTGTTGGCTCAGTCCCAACATAAAACCCAACTCCCAATTCTCGACTATTGAAAACATGCAAGACTTAGCCAATAAAGAAAAAATACTTTTTGATACTTGCCAAGGATACCCACCAACTAAACTAACGAGATTTGAAATATGTAGAAAAAATAAATATATGAATGTTGGAGATTTATAATGCATGAACTAAAATTAAATTCTAAAACTATATAAATTATGTGCATCTATCAATGTATCCATTGTTCATAAATGAATTTGAACTCAACTATTATCCTGCAAATGAAATCCCTAGCAACATGTGAATCCATTGCAAGAAAACAAGCAACTAATGGAGAGTAATTTTAATCATAGAGCACATAAATCGATCTTCAGCACTACACATAATCACAATGGCATCATCATCTAAGATTTTAAAAGGAGCACTTTTTCCATCTCTATTATCTATCAAGGATTCAACTAAGTTCACAAACACAGTAAATGATATAACTATATTCAAAAATAGGGATGGAAATTACTCAAAATTATGGGATGTTGTGGATGTTTTTTATGTGTGTTTTCTAAAAGGAAATATATCCACCATATAATGTCAATTTGTTACAGACTTATTTTCCCTCAAGATATAAGCACTACACTCAGTGATGGTTAAGCCCAAGGTGATGCCTTACATCGACCTTCTATGGGATTTATTTTTAACTAGAAAAATTACATAGGATGAATTTTTGCACCACATGGATCACCAAATAGTCATTGTGTGCATCACTGGACATGAATTTCAAAGGTATCTATCTTTGCTAGTTCTAGATGCAATTTTTCATAAACATAGACTAGTTTCATGGAACCAATAAAATTCAATGGACAAAGTGATCTCATGGCTTCTCCATGGGTAGATAATGGCCTATAAAGGAAATAATCCCACCCCCATTAACAAATTTAGAATGGGGATGCAGATTGGGTCTGTGTTACTAAATAAGATGTATGGCATGCCTAGCATCCATTTTCTCAATTTGGATTGGGTACCATTACTCATATAATGATGGAAAATGATGCAAATTTTGCCTTTAGTGAAATTATATGTTTCCAAATAAGAGAAAAATTTATACATAAGAGCAAGTAGCCCACTCCATTTGGCCACTTCTATATGATGTCTTATCTTTTGGATGTCATAATGGGCATGGTATATAAGGTCCTTGGTGAACTTTGGAGCCTGACCAAATATTATGTCAAGAATCACATTTGTGATTATTATCATTTCATGCAAATTTATGCATTCATAAATAACATGGTTTAAAATTCCAAGAATGGGTATCATCAAGTATGATAGGCAATTCATGGAACCCCACTACCTAGAATTGGAAAAAGCATAGTAAAAACACGAAATAAAGGGGTGACTACTAGTTTTACCTTGATTATATGGTAATCATGATTGTTGATCATAAGGCCCACCCCTTGTGCCTTCCCAAATATGTACCAGACAAATTAGCAGAGCAATAAATTGATTATCAACTCTAGTGGAGTGTTGAGGAGGACTTGATAAAAAATAAGAAGAGCATATTCTATGGGTCACACATGGTCATTATCAGAATGTGTTGCATATAGAGGAAGAATTTTGGAGAGGTAAGAAAAAAGATAAATATATCTCACATTTCCACCATACCACACAAACACTGGGACCCCCATGGTCATATACAAAGGCATATTCAGGGTTTTACTATCCTATACCAACATATCCCTTATGACCATGATTTTCTATTTTTGAATGCTAAGGATAATTCTCAAGTATTAGAAAGGACACAAGTTTCATCCTTAAAATAATATCATTTGAGGGAAATTCAGTAAGAGCCTTTAACTTCAATGAAGGAAATGTGCACTCAGCTACTACTTATTGTAGGATGGACAACTTTAGATTTTTAGAATAGCTATCCCCCATAGAAAATAGAGGAGCCTTCATAGGAACTTCATTTTTTGCTAAAATTTGTTAAGAAAGAGCTTGGGTTGACTAATCCCAATCTCAAGGGAGCTCCATGGGATCCCATTAATCTAGATTCCTCTAATGAATAAAAAAAGAGCACCCATATGTAGTTGCATTACAAATGCCTATAACTACCCCCAATTGCAAGAATCTATAGTCTTATGGGTATCTACAAAGGAATTTGTGGCCTCAATTTAATAAGGCTCCTCTTTAGAGGTAAAGACCACCAATTTTTATAAATAAAAACCAAGGGCTCCTCTTATAGATAGTCTAATGATGGATCAACCACAAGACCTGCCTTCAATACCTCAATAATAAGTAGAGGTAGAGTAAGAACCTAATGAATAATAAGAGCTAGAAAGATCCAAGGTATTGAACCTTATGGCTAATAAATGGAAGATACCAATCATAGATGACATAATAGGTAAGAAGGCTCAACCTTCAAACCCTACTTCCCTAGTTTTTTCACATGTGCCTCTTTTTTATTTAGTTCTAATAAGTTCTATTTTAAAGACTCTCAAGGTGGAAGTTGTCACCTCCACATTTTATGATTCATTAAAATATTCTTCTTTGTTTCACATTCCTTTAATTACTCCTAAGATAGATAAGGATCCTACCACTATTATTGTTTTATCTACCCCCACAGTGCCACTCACATTTATTGTTACCACTACTAGTATTCCCTCTAGCAGCACCATAGTTAGAACCATGAAAAAGAAAAGGGCCACTAAGGAAGTTGAAATAACCATAGATACTTCTCAACTTCATGTTTCTTCAACATAAATCACTTTACCAATGTCATCTCCTAGTTTATCCCAAGAGACCACTATCATGACCTTAGGCAAGGAAAAAAGGGTAAAGCAAGACATCAAAGTCCATCCACTCCCCCAATATGGAGGTGTGGATTGGTACAAGATAATTTGGCCCTCCATTCTCGACATAGTCCTCAAGGGAGATAAAAATCAATAGTCACCAAAAAATCTTGAGGAGGAGGCTATACCTAAAGACACACAAGAAATAGACCCTAACCAGCTAGTGATTCCTCCATGGGCCATTGATCTAAGAGATAAGGCTTCCCAAATGCCCAATTTCAATATTATAGATATCAAGTCAATAACAACCCTTTTTGATAAACCCTATAGGATTATTTAAAGGATTAGAAAGAGGAAGTTAGAGGATGAAACTGGTAGGGAAATGGTTCTTGAAAAAAGGCAAAAGGTTAATGCCTTGTCTAAAAGGTAGAATAGACAATTGGGGTAGTCCCCCTATATTGAATATTTTAGGTCCCTAGTTGAATTTCACAAACATGCCCTAGTAGCACTACATGAAGGGATATAAATAGCAAGGCACAAGTTGCAAGCAGAACTAGAACAAATAAATAACAACAATAGATAGTTCACATTCCATCACATATTGAGGTTGAAGTATAGGAGTCTACCTTAAAATGTTATAATTCATTAGAGGCACTGTGTTATATCTTGATTTCTTGTTAAGCTAACTATTTGAATATTTAGAGATGGTTATAGTAAATACACATGATATTAGTTGTATTTTTTTATTAAGCTTGAGATTTATGCTATTTCAAGATAATACAATGATGCTTAATTAGATGATTATTTATTATGAGCTAGTTTATGTATGCATTTAAATTTTAAGCATATTCATGTATTGATTCAGCTATATATTGTTGCTTATGATTATCATGTGAAAATATCTAATGACTTGCATGTTGTGAGGTGGATGCAGGAGAATTCTTCCCTCGATTGTATTGGAGGGAGAGCATCATCATAGAGGGTGTTGTAGATAGAGACATCATAGGTTGATAGAGAGTTAGAGAAACCCTGTACACACACATAATAATTATTCATGGTATATATGCATTAAAAAAACTTGTTTAGTGGTGTGTTTGATTACTTGCTTGAAGTATTGCTTATTGTGGCTTGCTAGAATAGGTAAAATTATCATAAAGATTTCTTTTGTCTGTTTGGCTCGTTCTATTATTTTTGTTGGTAGCTTTATTTGGAAAAAGTAAAATATATAAATATGGATTATTTATAAATTTTGGCTTATCGTTCAAAATTGATATAATGCATTGGAAATTAATTTAATTTAATTTAATTATAAAATTTAGCATTTCATATTAAGATATATATATAAGGGGGAAATAATAAAATAAAAATAAAATAGAATAAAGTTAAAAGTTAAAACAAATGAAAAAAGAAATAATAATAATGATGGAAAGTTATTTTTTTTAGACTAAAGCTTATATGAAAATAAATATATATATATATATATATAGCGTTCAAGTAAAAAAAAAGATTCTCTTTCCAAGTATAATAGAAGGAGCAAAATATGAGAATGGAGAGAATGTGGAAGGAAGAGAAACATTGCAGAGAAGAGTAGAGAGAAGGGCAAGAGAGGAGATGAGAAAAGTGGAAAAAAGGATAGTAGAGAATAAGAGAAGGATTGGAGAAAAAAAAACAAGCAACGGAGATGGAACAACGAAGTGTTTGCCAGGTATTTACATTTTAAATTATAGATATTTATCAATATGTATTAATAAATGTAATTGCATCTACTTGAATGTATAGAAATGTAAATGCATATTAGATCATAGATACCCAATAGTATATCAACCTAAATTAGATGTTTCTTAGAAAAAAAAGGTAAAACATCGACCCTATAAAATGAAATAGTAGATCTATGTAATTTTGGCCATATTAGTTGTATATATGCCTATGGAATAAGTAATCATTGGCATCCTAAATCTAATATAATATAATTTCTAACAAAAGGGAGTTTAGTTGTCAATAACTAAAATTTATGTCAATGCCATGACTCCATTAATAAAGCATTTCATTCAATGTGGTTTGCTCCATTATAAATCTCAAATGGTGTGGGTGTGGTTCTGCATAAATGCATAGGCTAGATGGAAATTTTGAATATGGAAGTCTCTAAGTGTGAATAGTAATAATTTACATTGATATATATTAATGATTTATGACACTTGATTAACTTAAATAGCTAGAATAGTAATAATTCCATTTGTTACAACTTACATACTATTATTTTATACTATATATACCATAGGAGAAGATTCTTTGTTACTGATTTTGAAATATATCATTTCAATAGTGATATATATACAAATTTAACATCACTTTAATTTGCATTGTTATTATCCATTACATTTGTTCTTGAGTTTATATTCATATGAATATCCAATGATGGTAATACAAAAACTTCCCTTAGGATACATCCAATTTGTATATTTATGGGCATTGATATTTAATTTTAGCCATTTTTGGGTAGTGACTTTATAAAAAATCTAAATAACAACTTTATAAAATCTGGGTAGCGATTTTATAAATTCATGGGTGATTTACATGAGTGTAGTGATTCAGAATAAGTCTACAATATTTTATCTTTATGCACTTAATAAAGTGTCATTGATCTTTGCCTTCACATAATCTTGTTATCACCACATCCAGGGTTCGAACCTCCCAGGGAGTATTTTTTCCAATATCATTAACGTTGTTTCCATATCAAGTTATGTTCTTTCCTTTCTTTACTTGGCCCAAGAGCAACACCACCAGCATTCTTTTTATCTTAGTTTTTTCAATTCAAGCAAAACCACATTCCATTTTAGTCAAGGATTTCAATTAACTCAAAAATCCCCTCTGCATTTTCAATAGCCTGTAAATATGCATTTCGAGTGTGAACCACTTCATGTATGTTTCCTACATTTAACAATTATATCTTGAAAACTGACCATCTTCCATTCCATCACGAGTTTCATCAAACATCAGCCGATATATATTTGATTTTGTGTTATTGTGAATTGATGGGAAGGGTATAAAGAGACCCACACTTGATTAGTAATAATGTAAGTTTATGATTGGAGCAAGTATAACTTGGTAATGTAGTTTTATAATATAAAATTGGCAATATAATTTGGTAACCAATGTCAAGCATAGATTATATATAATAACTAATATATGGTGATAGCAGATGAGCTTATATATATATATATATATATATATATATATATATATATATATATATATATATATATATATATATATATATATATATATATATATATATATATATAAGCTCATCTGCTATCACCATATATTATTATATTAAAAAAAATTATTAATATATGTGGTAACACGGGTTAGGTTACTAATAGCCTATTATTATAATCTATCAAAAAATTTACCATAGTTAATATTTGTCCTTATTTGAGAATTATTTTACCATTGCGTTTGGTCATTAACCTAGTATAAAACATGGTTTATATGTTTCGATATATATATATATATATTAGAATATATATGTAATTTGCTAATATTAAATTGGATATATATATTTAACTAGACTATATATATCACTTAGGATATAAAATAATTATGGAATATTTTGATTCATGAAACTTGACTAATTAAATAGTTATTGTCAAACGTAAGGTGGATGAATCATACGAGTTGAATAGTGGAACATAACTACTCTCTATTGTGAATTAAACCTTGAGGATCTTTTATATCTTTTATTATATAGAAATCATTATAAGGAGTTTGAAAATGTATTTAGTTATGACTATTTATATAACTAGAACTTGGGGTGGATTCCTTTAGTTATTATTCTTGGGTGAAACATTAGCAAGAAATTGAAAGGAATCATTAAGTTATTTTAGTGAATGATTGCTTATTAAGCCCCAAATATATATTAATTGTAAAATTAGATTACTTAAGTTTTGGGAAAATGAAGTTTGGTTTTTCTAGTTGTTTTTAATAAGCATGTTCTAGGTATAACTACTTCATTAGTTGAATTTTATGCTTTGTAGTTTCAATTAAAACACTAAACTACAGTTTAGAAATTACATAACTTTGAAATATCTACTTTTGGTGTACATTAGAGTGTGCAAGGGCTTATATGTAGATATTTTATCGATAACTCTTTAGACAATTGAAATAAGTCCTTAAACTACCTAAGAATCAGGAAGCTATAACCCTTAGAATTAATCTCCTAAAAGCAAATAAGTCAATAAGATAATAGGTTTATCTGACTCACTAATAATAATATGAATGATTGATATTTAGGTGTATTCAGTAGGGGATACTTTTGTGCACTACATACTAAATGTATGTTATTATAGATGTTTTGTTATAAATAATTATAGCAGTGCATTGTGGTGCATGTTGTTGGTATGTAATATACCCAGGTGGTATAATTGGTTATTGTTTACTTTTTATTATCTGCATCAGTCAGTTGAGTCTTGAAAATCATATATTTTTAGTACGGGTTGATATTTATTTGGGAACCTATGATAATATGGGATATCATAGGGTACTATAGTGAAAAATTATGTTGTACCTGGGTGGTACTTATTGTAGTGATTATACCCAAACTCAAATTTACATCTAACTATTTTATTGTTTACCTATTGGTTATTGTTATGGATAGTGTGTGTTATTACAATTGGTAAGACTTGTATATTCATGCATGAAAACTCTAATAATTTAACAAATGTTGTGTTATATGTTATTATATTCCATGAAACAATGACTTGTTATTTTATAAATAGTTACTTGTATAATGTTTGCATTTTTTTGTATTTAAGACTACTTCATATGATTGATTATGGAAACCTAGTAGTTAAGTCTTATAACACTTAACTATGGTAATATAGAATGCCATAGGGTGTAGATAACTAGAAACCAATTATATTGTTGAATTGTATAGTTAAATGATATGTTTACCTAGGTGGTATATTTATAATCATTATTTCTAGTATGGGATAGAATATAATGGAAGATTTATGCTTATGTTAGATGGACTTAATGTATGTTGGTATTACTCCTATACATAGCATTTCATGTGATGAATTTTCTAGTAAGATGTAAGTTGATGAATCTTTTAGTTTGGTTTATATTTGACCAATCTACATTATTAATGTAGAGTAAGGAGTGAGATGGACTTCATTGGCTTATTGGCATTACAATGTTAGATAAAGATAGTTTGATCAAGTGGTGTGTATGAAATTGATTGATCTAGATCATTATCATTCATTATTTATAAATATTTGGGCCAAAGTATGTTTAGTGAGACATTATTATTTCATGAGTATGGTTCACATGTTAGTGTGATATATTATAAGGAATGGATTTCTATGATACACCTACATGTTTAGTTTAGAATCATATAGCACATAAGTACTTGTTAGTCTCTCTAGATTCCCATGCTATCACTATTTACTCATCCATGAAGGGAGGGCCATTCATTGATGGGATTAGTGCAGGGGATTATTGGTCTGTGGTTGGTATGGTAAAGCACTTGGATGATGCTCTCCATCCCCACAATAGTACTACTATTGAGATGACACTTGAGATTGCCACAGATATTGGAGAGTTCAAAGAAATCATTCTTCAGGGAGCCAAGTATCTAAATTATGTACATTGTATTAGATTCAATATTATTATTGAGTATTGTCATGAATAATTATAATTACTTATTATTGTATATTGGCTGCAGAGTTACATCAGTCATGATTGATTTGTTGTATTACTTTATATATTCATTTTATGTAGCATCCTCATGACATTAGAGATATGTGATGTAAGATGTAATGTGTACTTACTATTATCACTTGGATATATGTGTGATCTATATTTAGATTCTCAAGGTGTAATCTATTTATGGTATATATGTTTAATTAAAAAAAATCACGTAATTCTATGTCTAACCCAGCGAGGTTGTCGCATGTAGTATCAGAGTTGTGGCTAAAACTCTAAGAACTAATGAGTCCATTAGCATTTTTGTGTCTATTATTCATAGATGCGAACCTACTATCATGAAGTATTTCACTAGAACTTGGACTTGTGGTGTCTTAGTGTGAAACCATGTTACACCATGATAGGAGTTTTATGACATTTGTGAAATGTGTGTGGGACATTTAGTGTGTACCTTAAAAGAACTCTTATTTCTTTAAGTTGTTTAGGATATAAATTTATAGAGTATTCCTTTGGTGATGGTTATATTTGAGGTTTGGGTAGATAAGTATATATCATAGTTCATGAATTACGAACAAAAGCTTTCTACCATAGTTTGATTACTTAAAACAAACACCTCGAGAGTGACTAAACCTTTTCTTGATTATCAAGTCATCATCACCATTTGTGTTTTATGAGTGTTTGATAATCTCGAGATGCTTCTCATTTAAAATCTATGTGCTTTAGTTTTGTGTCTTATATTATACTAAAATAGGAGTGGGAAATCTCTTAAGACCATTTTTATTTTAGTACCAGCTAACGTGGTGGAAATATTCATAGTAGAGTGTTGTATTACTTGATAATTATTTTGTGTTAGGAGTTCACTTATATAATTTACACTCTTAAGATATGTGGTGTCATCCCTCTTAGCTGTCTTAGAGATGAACTGATATTATCTTATTCTCTTTTGACATTATTGTGATGTTGTTGGAAGGAGTCTTTTATGCATGATGTTAAATGAGAATTTTTTTAATGTTGTTTGACTATACTCCCTTGGAATTTGTGGGGAAATGTTTTCCTTTCTTGGTGAGAGATAAGTTTTTAAAATGGATAGATGGACACCTCTTTGTGGTTAGTATATCTCTCTCAGTTGTGAAAATAGATTGAGATACCATACCTGCAAGATTTAGTAAGTAGGTAGTATTTGGGCAACATTGATTTGTAGTGTTTTCCTTTACTCAGTGAAGGTATATAGGAGTTTTTGAGTTGATAGCTTTATAATTTTCAATTATGACTCTTTAGAGTCACTACCAAATATAACTTGTGATTTTAAGATCACATGAGGTGACAAACCCTAATTTGTATATTAAATGTTATACACTCATGATTAGATTGACATTTACTCTCTTTTTGCTTTAAAATGTTATTTTGAAAAAAAAAAAAAAAAATTATACCTATCGTCAAAAGCAAGTAGGGTATAGGAGGTGCAGAACATTTTGTGAATCTAGAGGTTGGAATAAAATTTTAACTTATTGTGTACTAGTTGAACAAGTAAGGAGATATTTTTTTGCTTATTCCCCTATAAGGCTAAAATAATAGTGTGATTATTGGTTGATGTGTGTTATGCTAATATAACATTATTTCTTCTTAATCATGAGCATAATAGAATAAGTTAAGCTGAGAAATATGATACTAGTATGATTAACTAGTAGTAACTTAATATAAATATAGATTGATTGTATGATCTCTTTTGTATGTATGATGATACATCTAGAATCATTTAGCATATATCCTTGATTTCAATTATTTGATAGCATAAATTATGATTCTTTGAAATTTATTGTGAACATTTTAAGATCATTAGGTCATGGAGACCTAAGAGAAGAGTGGTGAATTGGGAATGTGATTTCTAAGTGATAGGATGGTATCTTACTTAGCCTCACATTAACTTAGATTATGGTACTGAGTTAGATCGATAAATGGACTTATCAAATCGAAGATTTGATAGGCAGAACTTATCAAATTTAGTCATATGGCCATACACATGTATACAGTGCATAAAAATTCTATATGAATGAGTATTCCATGATTTTTGTATACTTTATATTTATCATTCCTATTCATTGTCATACTTGTCAGGAGCTCCATGGAGTAGTGATAATATTGACATATTATACGTATCCAAGGCTATGCAGATTAGTGATAGTATTAACATATATACATTATTCTTGCCATATTTATTAATTACTTTTCTCTAGAATGAGAAAAACATCCTCTAAGATATAAAGATGTGTTGAGGGCTAGAATATTTTTTGAAACTCTCCTTGGTCATTTACTTTGACTTGCATGATGATCTTATGTGTTTTGAAAATTTAGTGAAACTTTCACTAAGACATGTGGGACCCTTCAAGGTAGCAAATGTAATCAGTCATATAGCATATAGGCTTATCTGGATGATTTTTGACCTTGGGGTGGTCATGATAGAATCAGGCAAAGTAAGTAATACTCGTAACCAAGTTTGTTTAATTGGGAGATGTTATTGAGTAGGGTATTATGGAACCAATAATTTGGAAATAGTGTAACTTGGAGAAAACTATGTTGAGTTCTATAGGTACTTTTCCCTTTATTTGCTTAGTTGGACATTGTGTAACATGTTTTTGCTTTGGTAAGAAATGTTCTTGATTGAGAACTTATCCTTGAATAAGAGTCATTGAGGATGATGACTAGATTTAGGGGGGATGTTACATCTGATTCCTCGCTAAGCTAACTATTTGACTATTTAGATAGGGTTGTAATAAATACACATGATATTGGTTATATTTTTTGATTAAGCTTGAGATTTATGCTATTTTGAGATAATACAATGATGCTTAATTAGAAGATAATTTATGATTATTTATTATGATCTAGTTTATGTATGCATTTACATTTTAAGCATATTCATGTATTGATTTAGTAATATATTATTGTTTATGATTATCACGTGAAAAGATCTAATGACTTGTGTGTTGTGAGGTGGACATAGGATAATTCTTCCCTGAAGCATATCAGAGGGAGAGCATCATCAGAGAGGATGTTATAGACGGAGATGTCATATCCTGTACACACACAGAATAATTAGTCACGGTAGAAATGCATTAAAAGAACTTGTTTATTGATATGTTTGATTACTTGCTTGAAGTATTGCTTGTTGTGACTTGCCAGAATAGGTAAAATTATCATAAATATTTCTTTTGTGTGTTTGGCTCATTCTTCTATTTTTGTTGGTAGCTTAATTTGGCAAAAGTAAAATCTATAAATATGGATTATTTTTAAATTTTGGCTTATCATTTAAAATTTCTATAATGTATTGGGAATTAATTTAATTTAATTATAAAATTTAGCATTTTATATTAAGATATATATATATATAAAAGGGGGAAAACAACAAAATAAAAATAAAATAGAACAAAGTAAAAAGATAAAAGAAATAATAATAATGATGGAAAGTTATTATTTTTAGACTAAAGCTTATGTGAAAATATATATATATATATATATATATATATATATATATATATATATATATATATATATATATATATATATATATATATATATATATATATATATATATAGCCTTAAAGTAAAAAAAATAAGATTGTCTTTTCAAGTATAATAGAAGGAGCAAAAGATGAGAATAGAGAGAACGTGGAAGGAAGAGAAACGTTGTAGAGAAGAGTAGAGAGGAGGGCAAGATAGGAGATGGGAAAAGCAGAAAAAAGGACAATAGAGAATAAGAGAAGGATTGGAGAAAACAAACAAGCAACAGAGATGGAATAATGAAGTGTTTGTAAGGTATTTGCATTTTAAATTATATATATTTATCAATCTATATTAATAAATCCAATTGCATCTACTTGAATGTATAGAAATGTAAATGCATATTAGATCAGTGATACCTAATAGTATATCAACCTAAATTAGAAACTACTTAAAAAAAGGTAAAACATCGACCCTGTAGAATGAGATAGTAGATCTATGTAATTTTGGCCATATTAGTTGTATATATGATTATGTAATAAGTAATCGTTGACATCCTAAATCTAATATAATATAATCGCTAACAAAAGGGAGTTTAGTTGTCAATAACCAAAAGTTCCATCAATGCCACGACTCCATTAATAAAGCATTTCATTCCATGCAATTTGTTCCACTATAAATCTCAAATGGTGTGGGTGTGGTTCCACACAAATGCATAGGCCAGATGGAAAGTTTGAATATGGAAGTCTTTGAGCATGAATAGTAATAATTTACATTGCTATATATTGATGATTTATGATTTATGACACTTCATTAACTTAAATAGATGGAATAGTAATAATTCCATTTGTTACAACCTACATACTATTATTTTATACTATATATACCATAAGAGAAGATTTTTTGTTACTGATTTTGAAATATATCATTTGAATAACAATATATATAGATTTAACATCACTTTAATCCATATTGTTATTGGTAATTAGATCCATTATTTAGTTCATATGAATATACAGTGATGGTAATACAAACACTTCCCTTATGATACACCTAATTTTTATATTTATGGGTGTTGATATTCAATTTTAGCCATTTTTGGGTAGCGACTTTATAAAAAATATGGACAATGACTTTATAAAATTTGTGTAGTGATTTTATAAATTCATGGGTGATTTGCATGAGTGTAGTGATTCAGAATAAGTTTGTAACAGTTTAACTTTATGCCCTTAATAAAGTACCATTTATCTTTGCCTTATTCATTACCTTCACACAATCTTATTATCACCACATATAGGGTTCGAACCTCCCAAGGAGCATTTTGTCTAATAGCATTAATTTTATTGACATATCAAGTTATGTTCTTTCATTTTCTTTGCTCAGCCCAAGAGCAACACTACCACCATTATTTTTAACTCAGATATTTCAATTCAAGTGGAACTGCATTCTATTTTAGTCAAGGATTTCAACAAACTCATATATCCCCTCTGTGTTTTCAATAGACTACAAATATGTGTTTATCTCCATGTTTGGAGATGATATATATATAATGTATATGTATTGTGGTTGTTCTTCTTTTGGATTACAATTTGCTTCATGTTTGTTTCCTATGGTTAACAATTATATCTTGAAAATTGACCATCTTCCATTCTATCATGAGTTTCATCATACATTGGCCAGCGCATATTTGATTTTATGTTATTGTGAATTGATGGGAAGGATATAGGGAGACCCACACTTGGTTAGTAATAATGTAATTTTATGATTGGAGCAAGTATGACTTGGTAATGTAGTTTTATAATATAAAATTGGACTTATAATGTGGTACCCCATGTCAAGCATAGATTATATATAATAACTAATCCATGGCAATAGTGGATGAGCATAAAGGTGGATATATATATAATAACTAATCCATGGCAATAGCGGATGAACATAAAGGTGGATATATATATATATATATATATATATATATATCCACCTTTATGTTCATCCGCTATTGCCATGGATTAGTTATTATATATATATATATATATATATATATATATATATATATATATATATATATATATATATATATATATATTAAACAAAGTTATTAAGATATGTGGTAACATGGGTTAGGTTATCAATAGCTCATTATGATATATCCATCAAAAGTTTTAACATAGTTAATATTCATCCTTATTTGAGAATTATTTTACCATTGGGTTTGGTCATTAACCTAGTACAAGACATGGTTCATATGTTCATATATATATATATAAATATATATATATATATAACAAAGTTATTAAGATATGTGGTAACATGGGTTAGGTTATCAATAGCTCATTATGATATATCCATCAAAAGTTTTAACATAGTTAATATTCATCCTTATTTGAGAATTATTTTACCATTGGGTTTGGTCATTAACCTAGTACAAGACATGGTTCATATGTTCATATATATATATATATATATATATATATATATATATATATATATATATATATATATATATATATATATTCCATTAGAATTTAAATGTAATTTTCTAATATTAAATTGGATATATATATTTAACTAGACTATATATCACTTAGGATATAAAACAATTATGTAATATTTTGATTTCTAGAACTTGACTAATTAAATAGTTATTGTCAAACATAAAGTGGATGAATCACATCAGTTGAATGGTGGAACATAGCTACTTGTTACTGTGAATTAAACCTTGAGATGATTTTGCATATTTTATTATATAGAAAACCCTTACAAGGAGTTTGACAATGTATTTATTTATGATTATTTGCATAATTAAAACATGGGGTGGATTCCTTTAGCTATTATTCTCGGGTGAAACATTAGAAAAAAATTGAAATGAATGTTTAATGTATTTTATTGAATGATTCCTTATTAACCCCTAAATATAAATTGATTGTAAAATTGGGTTACTTGAGTTTTTGTAAAATAAAGTTTAATTAAATCACTAAACTACAGATTATAAATTGCATAACTTTGGAATATATACTTGTGGTGTATATTAGAATGTTCACATGCTTGTATGTGGAGATTTTATCAGTAGCTCTTTAGAGGATTGGAATAAGTCCTTAAATTAATTAAGAATCAAGAAGTTATAGCCCTTGGAATTAGTCTACTAAAATCAAATGAGTCAATAAGATAACAAATTTATCTAAATCACTAATACTAATATGAATGATTGATATTTAGGTGTATTCAGTAGGGGATACGAGTGTGCACTACATACTAAAAGTATGTTATTATAGATGTTTTGGCATATTTAATTATAGTAGTGCATCATGGTACATGTTGATGGTATGTAATATACCCAGGTGATATAATTGGTTATTGTCTACTTGTTATATCGATATGAGTCAGTTACGTCTTGAAAATCATATATTTAAAGTATGGGTTGATATGTAGTTGAGAACCTATGATAGTATGGGATATCATAGGGTACTATAGTGAAAAATTATGTTATACTTGGATGGTACTTATTGTAGTGATTATACCCAAACTCAAATTTACATTTGACTATTTTATTGTTTATCTGTTGTTATTGCTATGAATAGTGTGTGTTATTATAGTTAGAAAGACTTGTATATGCATGCATGCAAACTCTAAGAATTTAAAAAATGTTTTGTTATATGTTATTATGTTCCATGGAACAATGACTTGCTATGTTATATATAGTTACTTGTATAGCATTTGTGTTTTCATGTATTTGAGACTACTTCATATGATTAATTGTGGAAACCTGGTAGTTAAGTCTTAGAACACTTGACTGTGGTAACATGAGATGCCATAGGTTGTAGATAATTGGAAATAAATTATATTATTAAATTTTACAATTAAATTGTATGTTTATATGGGTAGTATATTTGTAATCATTATTTATAGTATGGGATGGAATATAATAGAATATTCATGCATATGTTAGATGGACTTAATGTATGTTCATTTTAATCCTATATATAGTGTGTCATGTGATGCATTTTATATTATGATGTAAGTTGATGAATATTGTGGTTGAATTTTTTTTGACCAATATGTATTGCTAATACATAGTAAGAAGTGAGACGGACTTCACTGGCTTACTGGCATTGTGATGTTAGATAAAGGTGGTCTAATCAAGTGGTGTGTATGAAATTGATTGATCTACATTATTATCATTTATTATTTATAAGACTTTAGGTCAAAGTATGTTTAGTGAGAAATTATCATTTCATGAGTATGGTTCACATGTTAGTGTAATATATTACATTAGAATAGATTTCTATGATACACCTCCATGTGTAGTTTAGAATCATACATCACATGGGTACTTGTTAGTCTCTTTGGATTCCTACTCCGTCACTATTTACTCATCTATGAAGGGAGGGCCATTCCATGATGGGATTATTTTGGGGGATCATTGGTTCATGGTTGGTGTGGTAAAGCACTTAGATGATGTTCTCCCTCCACACAACATTACTACTATTGAGATGACACTTGATATTTCCACTAAATATTGAAGAGTCTGGGGAACTCATTCTCCAGAAAGCCAGGTATCTAAATTATGTATATTGTATTAGATTGAATATTATTATTGAGTATTGTCATGAATAATTATAATTACTTATTACTGTATATTGGTAGTGGATATTGTAGAGTTTCATTAGTCATGGTTGAGTTGCTATATTTATTTTATGTAGCATCCTCATGACATTAGAGATATGTGATGTAAGATGTAATGTGTACTTACTGTTATCACTTAGATATATATGTGATCCCTATTTAGATTCTTGAGGTGTAATACATTTATGGTATATGTGTTTAATTTTTAAAAAATCATGTAATTTTATGTCTAACCCAGTGGGGTCGTTACACATCAAAAGCTATGAGGGTTGAATTAGCCCCTCACATAGCTCAAATGCACCAATTATTTAGTTATTTGAAAGGATATGAAAATAAATTAAAGCTATTAATTTTTTAGATAAACAATAAGGCCTACATCCATTTAGACCTAATGACACCATTAAAGTCATCTAGTGCCCTCAATTTGGTGGTCATTACAACATAAGAAGCTAGAGAGTGGGTGGCAGTAACTAGGGCATTGATGCCCAAATACCAAGATTATGAAGCACTCATTTTTCAGATTTTGAATGATTTATAGTTGACAAAGGTGAAAGATGTTATAGGTAAGTTGATAAGCAAAATAAATTTTGATCAACTTATTTAGGAAGTTTCTGACATTTTTAAGTAGAGTTTAAAGGGGTTGCCATTAGAAGACATTAAAGCATAATTGAGTTTTGAAAAGAAAAAGGTAACTGAAGTAAAAATTTTCAAAATCAACTTTCAAAATACAGAGATATAACATGTAAAGTTATTAGTGCAAGTTGACAGGGTACATAGACTCTCACTTTTAAACTTAGATATTATACAACAGCATCATGATGTAGCACACAAATATTTTCTTGAGTTAGAAGTAAAGAATAAGTAGATTAAAGTTGTTATATCTAGTTCAACATTGATGTTTATAGTCACCACTCCCACTAAAGTCAATGTATCCATGCAAACATCTACTCATCCTTAAGGGCCAGTTTTGTGCATGTAAATTCAAATAGCAATGGTAATTTTGTACTTGTAGTTCTCTTATGGCTCAAACTTAATGTAAAATTTGCCTATTTATTTTGTAAACATGCACATGTTACATGATTTTGTAAATGTTGCCTTTAAATTATTGACAAATAAAAGATAAATTTATACATTTTTGAGACTATAGTTAGAATGAAGGTTCTAATTACACCATGTAATCAATTTTTGCATGTACTTAAAGGATGAGATGACCCCCTCCCCAAGACTATTTAAACATATGTATCCCACATTTGTAAAGGTTTAGAGAATTTTAATATATATTATCATAATTAATTTTGATTATCAACTTATGTGTTTATGTATTTGCTTTTTAATCCTTGTGTAATTAGGTTTATCTTCTTTTGGTTGTATGATTCAATAATTCTTAGTGTGTAATAGTTGTGAGGAATTCTTTCATGTCATGATTAATATTCTAGTTTTAGATTTGAAATATATATTGAATGATTAGCAGATTATATTAATCATTGGCAATTAATTTTATTATTTCATTGTTCTAAGTGTGCAGAGGTGTTTTCATTGATATAGTTTTATGTGTATGTACAATAGCTATCTCAAATACCTCACTGGTCTGAATCATAATCTCCTAAACAAGAGTGTGTAATAGTTTATTTAAAAGGAGAAACCTTTGACTAAGGCCTTTGAGTTTTCTATATTAAAATTATCCTAGACTACTCCACCATGTCTGACTGTGTATGTGCAATAGCTGCTAGCAATAGACATGGGTTTTAAAAACACTTGTCCACTTAGAAACTAGCCTGAGAGGTGATTCCTAAAGCCATAGAACCTCTCTTTCCTACCCTACCCTTCCCTCCTTTTTGATTTTATTTTGAGACTTGCCCACTCTATATTAGCAACCATCCAGCCACCAACTCATCTAGATTTTACTTTCTTTTAAAGACCACCCCTCCATTCATAACCCTTGTTAATAACTTACATGTCATGCCTATTATTCCATCACCTAGTTTATAAAACTACATACCTATAACTCATGTTATAGAGTGGATTTCACCTCCATCGATATCCTAAAATGTTAGAGGCTACCTTGTTAGGAGCTGGTGTGATTAAAAATTGCATCAAAATACTTTGCATAGTTTTATGACTTACTTGCTCAATATGTGAAATAATTTAATCCTTTATCAAATTTATTTTTCAATAACTTTACTATAAACATTTATGATAAACTTTCATATGCACAAATTTTTAATCTTAAACAAGGAACTAATGAACCCATTAGTGATTATGTACTTTGTTACAAGACTATGTTGGCTGAAATGACTAATGTATTGGCATACAATGAACTTCAAGACATATTTAAATAATTTTTTCATGTACTGTTACACAAGTAAATTATATTTAATAAGTTTAAATCATTTGAATATCTTTGTCATACTATAAAATATATAGAAGTCAAACTTCTTACTTTGAACAATCTTAAGTACACATCTACATCTACTACAATTTTTATAACTAAGTTTATAAAGAAAACCATCTTACAAAGCTAAGACGCAAGATAGTAAAGTGGAAGCAAAGATATAAGTCAATTTTATTTCTCCACCTACCAATAAATTTTTTTTATCAGATCAACCACACATGTAATTTTTTAAGTTATTTCAACCACCTTATAAAATGCTACAAAAGTTACTTGAATGTCACTTAATCACTTTGCCTCCTCCATATAAAGTTGACATGAATAAACTATAAAGTAAATTCTTTGATAATAATGCATATTATTATTATTATTATTATCATTCATGCAATGGTTATTCTACACAAAGGTGTAATAAACTCAAGTATCTCATTCAGGATCTTATTGATAAGAATGTCAAAGCCTCAACAAAATGACAATGCTAGGCTCAATATTTTCAATGATTTATTTCCTAATCATGATACCAATAAATATGCTTCAAATGTGAATCATATTTTTAATGTTTATCCTCCTCCTACATCATATGATCATACTTTGGATGGTATTATTGGTATAATTAATCCAAATGTTACACCACATCTTATGATTACTTTTGATTATGGTGAAATAATTGATGATGATTATGATTTCCATACTTTGTGTATATGATCTCATATTGATCAACAATATATTCATAGTGTGATAGTTGATAATGGATCAAGTGAAAATGCATATACAAGTACCTTTCTTTATGCATTACACTACATAAAGTGATATGCAAATAACTATTAAAAGTGTTAAGGCTTTCAATGGTAATTAATAAACCACTTTGGGACATCTTGTGTTACCTCTTGAAGTGGGCCCTATTATATTGTCTACTTATTTTTTACTTTAATTCAAAATGGAATTTTTGATATGATATATGGATGCCCATGGCTGCAAACAAATTATGTTATACCTTTTATGGTTCATATATGTTTGAAGTATATATATTGCAATTAAGTTGTTACAATTTTAGGGATAAAGTATGAGTATCCTATACATTCCATGTTTCCTCCTCCTCCCCATCCACCACCACAGTTCAATAATATATCTATGAAAACTCAAAGCATGTTTATCAATTTGGCATCCAAGCAAAAAGTTTTTAATCTCGGGATGCAAAAGGTTCAAAAGTTAACAAAGAAAAACCAAGATTATAGTAAAAAGGTATATCATTTTCAACAAAAACACACACATGAAACATCTTACAGATCCATCTCTCCTACTCAGTATCACATAGATAATAATTTAGATAGTTTTATCATTTAATATGATACATGTTATGATTCAAATATTGGCACATTTGATACTTTCACTCTAAGAAGGTAAGGTGTTTTCCACTCATCACCAATTGATTTGATTCTTATCTTTATGGAGTCATTGGATAGTTTATACATGATTAAAAAAAATTAGATACGTTCAAGTGATTCAAAAAAATAAAAATTAGAATGTACATAGTTTATGATTTGTATCTTTTTCTTCCATTTGTTTACATTTGCAATAGTTTAATCCATTCTTCCATGCACTTGGAATTCATTGAATTATTGGCCTCTTGGCCCTTATATTTTCTCATTTTGGATAGGGATAATCTTAAACCAATGTTCAATCTCGCTAAAAGTGGAATTTATTTATTTATTGGTACAGTTTTTTCCAAATTCTTATCATTTTGATTTTAGGATACAATCAACTGAAACATGATAGAAACATTGACTGCCACTATCCCAATTGGTGAATCTTATCCTTCATCTCTATCCAATAAAAATATGCATTTACATAACATAAAGCTTTAATTATTTTAATTTTCAAACAACTTACTTATTCTCGGTATGTAATTTCAAAATTTTTCATGCAAAATATATTTCTTTCAATCTCTATTATTCATACATGCAACATATTTATATAAGTGTACATTTGACAAATGAGAATATATAATCAGTTATTTGCATACATTTTTTAGTCTCCTATAAATTTCTAACAATGCCAATTCACATGCCATATGGGGCAAGTTCTTTATATTTGTCCATTCAGATCATTGCTAATACATCTCATTCATTGGCACTTGTATGAACTATACAGATTTGTCTCCTTTATTCTATTTTAGACACCTTAGTTTTATTCAAATTTATTTTATTTCTATTTTTTAAATTGTAAAAAAAAATCATATATTTTAAAAAAATACAAAAACATTCAAATATTGTCAAAAAAATCCAAAATAAGGACCTGAGCATGATTAACAATCTAGTTTATATCTTTACAATATTTTATTTATTTCATGAGTAACACATAACATATTATTTATATATCACACATGCATTTCATGGGGATATATGAAGTTTTATGCAAGACATACAATCATTTTCATAGATTAAGATGTTAGGCATCCTCTATCTAATGGCCTTACTAAGTTAGGTGCATCTTATTTGTAGGTGACAGTATGTAGGTATTATCATTCCATAATACTTATAATGTCAATCTTTCATATTACTTACAAATGTATTTCTAACATTTTTATCTTACATAGTGTATATGAACATGTTATTTTCTAGTATATGACCACATGGCATATGCATAGCTTAGAATACTTTTGTTAATTCTATATTCCATTGGTCTTGTTTACTTGTACATAGTAGATTACAATCTTGTTTTCTATGATCTTGGCCCCTGGCCTTGTGTAAAATTTTTATTGATGCATCTATATGAGATATTGTGTGTTGTGTGTGATATTTGAACATGTCTTTGCTTTAGTACCAGGGCCTATGTGTGTGTAACATTTGAACATGTCCTAGCTTTGACCCTTTATCTATGTGTGTGTGACATTTTAACATGTCCCTTATTTGAGACATTCTTCATATATATATATATATATATATATATATATATATATATATATATATATATATATATATATATATATATATATATATATATATATATATATATATATACTTTAATACATTTGAACATGTCCTTGATTTTGACCCTTGGCTCATCTATGTTTATTTTCTAGCATTTATGCTTGTGTGTGCTTGTTGAGATTGATGAGTTTGATAAATTTCATGATCCATATCATGCACTCATAACATACTAACATGCTAATATATGAATTCCATGAGATTTAATGTTATATTCTATAGGCATTACCTCTTGAATTATATGCAAAATTCAATTCTTACTATATTAACACACTTTTACATGTGCCATAATTTTCAATGATAATAACTTTACTATGCATGTTTCATGTTAACTTTTCTTTTGACTTGACCAAATTTTTAGGATCAAATTCTCTCACTTAAAAACGGGGGAATTTCAATGGGATTCTCATGTAATAAATGAGCCATTTTTAAAGAGAAAAAAAAATTATTGACACAACCATAGTTTCAAAATTACCAAATTCAATTATTTTCACATAGTAAGGGGGCATATGCAATTGCATATGCACTCCTATTTTATTTTCAAGGAAAAGATTCGCATAATTTTCAAAGTTTTAAACAAAAATTATTTTTATCACTTGGATTTACACTCTTTGAGGAGATGGTGAATCTCTCCTCATCCAAGTGGCATAATGGAAACACCTCTAGGCTTGTCGATAGCCTAAATATGGGGTGAATATCTAGATACGGTTAGCTACCTTGATGTACCACTTTGGATCATAACTACACTTTAAATTTGGGGGTGAAAAAGGAGAGAGATCACTAAAAGCAAACTAACTTAAGGGAGGTGATACACCAAATGCATTTATGACTTCCAACCATATGCATGTTACACTTGAAATCAAAAGACAAACTAAGCATACACTTCTTCAATTTTCATCTTCTCATATCAATGTTACATTGTGAGGTTATGGATGAATGTATAAAGCTAGGAGGAATAAATAAGAGGTCTATGAGGGCACTAATGAATAGACTCACTCACTTAATCCTTGATATTTCTTAAAAAAATTCACATGTCCTACAAAAAGAAGCTTTTCAACTACAAATAGATGATAGAATGAGACAATCATGCTAAGAAAACAAGAGTTATCACTTATGCAAAATCAAGCATTCCAAACGAACATACTAAAAATAGTCATAGAATAGGTAATAATCAGTATTATTATTGATTAAAAGGTATATAAATGAGCAGGGCTTCACCATACTTAGGTGGAGCATAGATTATAATGCCAAAAAGGCTAGTTCTTATAAAACTTGAGAGAGAGAATAAAAGAGAATTTTAAGGGTCACAAGAACACTTGTCAAGCTGAGAGAATCAATTAATTAAAACCTCTAAGGACACATGGGATGTGACATCATATTTTGGAACATTTACACTTCCCAATAAATCCATAAAAGTCATTAAATGCACCCTTTTTGACCTCAAAATGACCCAAAAATGATATAAAGACTAAAAAGACTAAGTACCAAAGCTATTTTAACATTGAATGACATCAATTAGCCTATAAAACATATTGTGACATAATTTTAGACCCCCTAAAACACCTAAATACCAATTTTATACCTAGAGGTGCCCCAATTTGACCTAAAAGTCAGATTTAGTCAACAATTATAATGATCATTCACATATAGTTTCAAATTCTACACTTACAATGGGGACATGATGAAATTTCATGCCACTTGTATTCTATTTTTCTATTTGTAGACATGATATAATCATGGTTATACTATATTCTCTTCTGATCGTGCTTTTAAAAAACTAGAATATAATAGACTAGACCAGAATATTATAGTTGAATCTACAAGCCATCTATAATGATTGATTTAGTTTAGGTGCATAGTGCATGACTTGGGGTTCATTATGTACTCCAATATTATGTGTGTGAATCTGTTAAGATTTGAACTCATTTCACACCTTGGGTTTATAAATATCATTAGAGATAAATTAAGGTTCAAATTCTCTCAATGAATGTTGTTTGATTTCAAAAGAGAAAATTCAAGTTGGTATTTGATAACCCCCATTTTTTTCAATTATTTAGCTAAGGAACCATCTTCTCCAAGTGCTTCATGAAAATTACTAATTATCCAATTATTCAAGGAAACATTATGAAAGGACTTATGCCAAAAATATTGATCAATAATTTTGAAAGTACAAAAATGAAAACAAAAAAAAAGTTAAGTTACCTCTCAAAGTACAAATCATAAGTTAAGATAAGATTTTAAATTAGGAAACTAAATGTATTAGAGAAAAATTCACATAATTTTATTAGAAGGCTTGCAACTGAAAATCTCTACAAGTATAAGATTGAATCAAGAGCAAAAGAGAAGAAGAGAAAGAGTTATGAGATTCTTAGTGAGGAAAAGAGGAGAAGAAGGGCTCTTTTATAGAGTTAAAAGAAGAAAATAGGAGTTACATAGAATCTAATTATTATCTTACAAACCTTATATGTGTGTGCCACTTGTAGCATAGTCCCTTAGAAAGTCAAGGGAGGTGTGTGTTATGTGGAAGGAGAGTTACTTGCAACTCTAAATCCAAAAAGTGGATTAGGGCAGTGAGTGACACCTCATAAAGGTAATAATAAAGTGTATTTATAATTATAATATATAAACACACAAATTATATTTTGGATAAGCCTAATAGATTATAAGGACCCAAATTAAGGTTAATTCTCTAACACTCCCTCTTAAGCTTAAATTTAGTGTTATAAAAGTGGAGAACACATTTTACAAATAAAGAATAGATTTTAAATTATCTAATACTCCCCCTTAATATAAACTTATTTCAAGTGGAATTAAAAAGTTTATATATAATAAAGAGGAGAAGGTTCTACCAAAAGTCATAAGAAAGAAAGTGTGATCATCAAGAATCTTTAAAAATCTTCTCTAGATAAAGTGGTCAATCCACCATGAAACAAAGACCAACCAAAAGGAGTGATGATCCATAAACCTACAAAACAAGTAAGCTAACACCAATATTTCAAGTTAAGTAACCAATATGCCAAAAAATATAATCTTCATACATAAAGTAATAAAAGTATATCTACAACTACGAAAATTAAAACAAAGACAAGTTCCATCACAAAGTGTGTAAACCTGCATGAAAATAAGTTAGTCACCATAATCAAAGCATATATATTATGCAATAAAAGTCAATGACTATAAAAAGAGATTTAGTTAATCAAAATGGAGGCAAAGAAGATGTGTCAAATATTCTATGTAAAGTATTAGAAGAATTATCTCAAGAAGACATATCAAAGTCTCTAGAAGATCCATCATTTTTATAAATCTAATAGTTTTACCCTTAAAATTAAGATATTTAATCATTTTTCAATAATGTAATGTGTCTTGTATGGATTTACCACAAGATTTTCATGGGTACAATTTCTAACATTTAGATATATGATGCCCATATTTTTTAAAATGCGTATAAGGTTTAATTTTTTTAACCAAAACATAAGCATTATAAGTATTATACTTAAAACAAGTTGCATTATAAGTCCTTATATGTGGATGACAATAATATTTTTAACTTTCATTGGAAGCATGTGAATCATTAAAACTAAGACCTTTAAAATTTGCATTGGAAGTAGGCAAAAGAGGTTTGAGAATACTATCTTAACACTCCATAAGTGCACCACCTGAATAACCCATATTTTTCATGATTTTTAAGATGGGGTTTGTAATAAAAAATTTTAAAGATGTTTTAGATGTATAAGAATCAGTAGACTCATTATCATGTGCAAAAGACGCTAATTTTTCATTTAAAATGTCAATAGAAGATTACATATTATCCATTTTGTTATGAAAAGTTGTTTGAAGTGCATTAATTGAATTATGCAAAGTAGTAATAGTAAAATTTTGAATTGAAATTTTTTATTTAATAAAAACTATTAAAAACATTTTGAAAATAAATGGTCTGCATAGTGTTCTTAAAATTCAAAAAATGGTCAATTTCGAAGTTGTTAGAACATAAGATATAAACTTTGTTATTATTGGAAAAAATCAATTACTAACAAAAGTGAATGACCCAAAAACATTTAAACATATTCATTTTGAACAAAAACTTAGATAAATTAATTGGTAAATGTAAGTCCACACCAAAATTACTAATGAACTATCTTTGAATGCTACTCGGTAAGTAAATTTTTATTTTTATTTTAAATGATTTAATGCCAATAATAAAGCCTAATGTTTTCCAAAAAAAATTGGCTTTAAAACAAACTTTTGAATTTTATTTTAGAAATAATAAACAAATACTTTTATTGTGGTGACTTTGGAAAAAATATAAATGTTCTTTTAAAAAAAAATCTCACAAAAAAAACTTATGAAAACAAAAATAGCTATCTCCTTTTTTGAGTTTAATAAAGTCAAAATAAGATGCTTTTCTTCATATGAAATTCCCTGACTAAATTTGATTTGAAATTTAAAAACATGATTTTGAAATTTTCAAAACTTTTAAAGAGTTTGGAATGCCATGTGTAGAGAGAAGCTTATAACTACAATGATTTAAATGTTTTAAAATGTCATGGCTAAAACTAAGCATTACATAATTACACTCGTGAGGGATAAGAAAAATAAGTGTTACACCTTAACATGGTACACTAGAAACATAGAACTAAAAAAAAATACATTAAAATATAGAGAGGTAAATGTGTTAAGACAATAAATAATTTAGAATGTGTGATGATATTATTGTGAGTTATATTATTGTTTTACCCTGTGAATAAAGAAAGTGTGTCATTGATAAAACAATAACAATTACATATATAATAGGTGATGAGATTTAAAGCATGTCTAAAAAATGCGTTAAGTTGAATGTTTAAAAGTAACTATATTTATTGTCAACAATGGGATGTAAAATAATAACATCTAATAATAGTTACAATAAAAAGATATCCAAAATTAAGAAAATACAAAGCCATAGATGTTACATTCTGATTCTTTACTAGGTAAATCTATTTAATTATCTATGGATATTTATAGTTTTCAAATTTGATTTGGTTATTTTTAACTAAGCTTTAAGATATATGTTGTTATGGGACATTAGTATATTTCTTAGGTTAAAAGATTAAATTGTTGAGTTAACTATAGTGTATATGTTCACATTATTAACATGTTGATTTGTTATTTCAACTATATTTTATTATGTATGTTTATCATGTTGTTATGTTCTAACTACTTGCTTCTTGTTAGTTTTATATAGAGGAACTCATCCCTCAGAGCTTGATGGAGGGAGAGCATCATCAGAGAGGGTGACGTAGATATGGATATTGGAGGATGACAAAAAAAATTGGCTAGAACCCTGCACACACCAAATTAGCTAGCACATGTTAGAATGCATAATAAAATGGTTAGCATAACATGTTTTGATGTCATTTATATTAGATATTAAACATGGTTGCTATCATATTTTAAATAGTTATTTGGATTCATCTTGTGTGACATGTGTGTATGTACATTAATATTTTGGATATTTGAGTAATTAGATTAAATTCAAATTTATTGATTGATTTATCATTAATCTGTCATGGCATTATGAGATGTTAATTTAATTAGTGTTAAAAAAAAAAAAAAAAGATTTTCCAATTAAATGGAAAAAATGGAAAAATAAATTAAAATTAAAAATTTAAAAAAAAAAAAAAAAGAGAGAAATAGAATGGTCTAAATTTATGAAAAATAAAAATAAAGAAATTCATAAAATAATAACAAAAAGCAAAGAAAATATAAGCTTTAAAATAAAATCTCTGGATTTATGCAAAAGGGAAATAAAAGGGGGAAGAGTAAATCTAAAAGGAAGAAAAGCTACGCTTTACTCATAAGTGAAGAAAGATTAAAAAAGGAGGGTGTAGTAGACCAAGGAAGAAGGTAACATAGAAAAGTGTTGGAGAAGGAAGAAGAAGAAATAGTACAAATCTATGGGAAGTTTCTTATTTTGGCAGAGCTTGGTTTGATTGTAGGTTGAGTAAGTGTTAAAATTTATTATTTCCCTTCTTCATTTTGTTAAGAAATAAAATAGATGGGTAATTTGGAAAAAATGTGTAGTTATTTGTTTCATTCATTTAGAAACATTACTCAACTGAATTAAATTGATGTCCTTGTACTGAGTTATTAGGTAGGGTTGTAAAGGATTGAGTTCTTGTTTGGGTTTTTCTCTAAGCATGTATTTATGTTGAAACCTGTATTAGTATATTTGATTATATTTATAGCAATGACTTAATAATCCTTAAATAATAGTGAACTATATTTATAACAATGACTTATTATAATTTGAATAACAACAAACTGTACTTATTGAATAACAATGACTTATATGACTATGGCATCATATGTATATTTTACTACTTAGATTTATACAAAGCCACTATATATACATATGCCATGGATATACTAATACATTGAGTTCAATGATTTGTACATACAGCCAAATTGACATCTGTATATAGCGAACCTATTTTATCTAGTAATTTTATTGTTAGACTCGACTAAGTTGATTTTATTAAGATGCAACAATTATATCTACAGTGATTTTATTAGCCTTATAATGCCCAACACACCATTTGAGTGTATAATACATGACTATTATTTAACATTACTAAATATGTTAGGTAATCAGTTATACAAATGTTTTATAAGTTGCATCTCATTAACTCTAAAATTACATAATGTAATTGATATGTTAGATAAAAAAGTTTTAAAATAGTTATATGGATATGATAATAGAGGTAATCAATTATCAAATATTATTAAATAAAATAACTTTGTTATCTTATTAGTAAATATGTTACATGTTATCAGTTATAGGTGGATTATACAAAATATAAAATACCTTATAAGTCAATTAATACATTGATATTTTATGTTATCACACGTATCATATAAGGGGTTTTTTAACCTATAAGGTATGTAAAAATGTTTGTATAAAACCCTTTATATCAAGATCATAGTGGTAAAGTCTTGCAATATGATATAGTGATCAATGGTGAAGACTTTATAAATTCTTCATATTATTCATGTCCTTTGAAAAACATCATTGTTAACTATAGGTTTTTATCCTTTGTATCAGAATGATAACTTATGTGGTGCTATCAATTATTCTACATTGTTCATTTATGGAAGAATATGAACAGTAATCGATGGCAGTCTAGATTGTAGATTCAGGACTATTATTATATGCCCATTATATAATTTACAATATGCTTTAGAGTAAAAAACCTTATATTCATGTGGTATCGTATATTAAAATAGTTCATGATAATCATACCTAGAGTTATAATTTTATTTGTGCTATAAATGAGGCTACCCTTATTTATATATAATCTTATGAATACTTCTTGATATTCAAAACTACACAAAGGAATAAGAGTACAAAGACCTAGTATAATCTTATTCATCTATGATAAAAAAAATTGATGAGTCTATGTAATAAGTATAATTTTAAACCATGATAAATAGGATATCTAATGATGATGTAAGAATATACATATATAAGATGTAAGGAATATATTGTATATTGATGTTGTATATTCATAAATGGGAATATCAATAATATTCTTGTATATACATACTATCAATTTAATAATGTGGTTTATTCTCGATAAAGGTTGATCAATAGTAGATTGGGATACTAGTCACAACTTTGAAATAGATATCCATGAATTGGACTAATTGAGTCATAACATAACAAGTTAATAATTTAGTTGTTGAAACTATAGGTCAAATGCGGGATATATTTCTAATTAGGTTAATTACATCCTCATGAACAAATATTATTATATATGATCTTGCTCATGTGATTTTGACATGAGTCATTAATAGGGATCATGCTCATTTAATGTATATTTGAGATTATGAGATAATTGACATATTTAAACCATAGTTATACATATATTGTTGGGCATATCTCTATATATAAAGACAAATTTTCTATCTAAATTTTATAAGAGTATCGAAAAACTATAACATATATGGATGCATCGGGTTGAATGTCTCTAATTTTTATGGGTAGATATAAAATAATTGGTCACGGGAAAAAAGAGTTGAGAAACTATGTCAATGTAAGTATCGATTCCTAACCTAGAATTTAAAGATAGAATCATGTCATGAAAAATATAGTTAAGCTATAAAATATAACTAGTTGTTTGAATAATAGCTTATGCTTTCATTGATTCATATCTACTTTATTATGACTAGTTGTGGTATTAATAGTTATGCTTAAGAACACTACACTATGATAATATGGGTTATCATAGGGTGTAGCATAAAATTTTTGATGAAGTATTAGATTATTGAATTCCTTATCTTATACAGATCATCAATATATTTTTTGAACAAGAAAGTATAACAATTGTTAAAATCATATGGAGTTCTTGACTTAGAGATATAGTTGACCATTGAGATAGTATTTATATATCATTTATTTGCTTATATACAATATATATTATGTTGTAAAATTATTTATATATAAAAAATGTATTTATTCATGGACTTAAGTAACCATATAAAAATATTACATATATAGGTGTATTGGGTCATATACCTAAACTTATAGTTAACGGGATGGTTATATTGAGTCAAAAGGTCTCCAAGGGATTGAAACTATAACCATATAAAAATAGTCCCTAAAAATAAAATTAAGTTATTAAATGAAATTCTATGGTATAACTTGGTTATGAGTTATTTGACTCTTTAAAAATAGCATGACTAACTATTGATATATATATATATATATATATATATATATATATATATATATATATATATATATATATATACAATAATGAAAAATAGTGAGCAGAGCATATTATGAGTAGATCTAAAGGTACAAGTGTTTTGACATATATAGCATATATTAGTTCATCATGACGTCTACCTATAAGTTATGTTTTTTTTAATTTCTAGCATGTAGTTTAAACATAGGATATACCTGATTGGTATAAACTATACTTATTTGTCTAATATTTAGGATTATATATATTTTATGCTTGAAATTATAAGATTGGTTGTTCATGATTGAGTAGTGAGCTCATGTGCAATGAACTATGATATTATGGGATGTCATAAAAGGTATTTCATTTAAAACTACAGTCTAAATGTGTGTTATACTCGAGTAGTACAAACTATAATTAATATGTCTATATTCATTCATGCATTTGACAGACTAAATGTATATTGTTGAACGTTTCTAAGAATAACATGTTTTATGATAGTTAGTAGACAATATTGTATTATGTATGCTTACAAAACATAGAGTGTCTATCCTAATATATATTATACTTTGGTGGTATAATTTGAACTTTTTTTCTAATATTTCTATTATGAGATAGATATATTTTTGAAATTCATTTATACATTTAATGTAATAAATGTATGGCTTTTGATTATTTTTATTCTTATCATGTTATGTGATTGGTAGTAGGATGTAGTCTGTATGAAACTATTGGTTATACTATGTTAATCGCATCTCACATTGATGTTACTAAGTAAGTAGTGAGATGGATTTCACTAGCTCACTAGCATCATAATGCTAGATGAATGTAATCCAGTCAAGTGGTGTGTATGAAATTGATTGATCCTTAGATCATTATTTATTATAAAAAACCTTGACCAAGTAATGTTTAGTGAGACATTATCATTTCATGAGTATTATTTACTTATTTGTGTGATATATTACAATAAAATAGGTTTCTATGATACACCACATGTTTAGTTTTAGAAAACATATAGCATACAGGAACTATCTTGTCTCTCTAGATTCCCATGCCATCACTATCTACTCATCCTTGAAGGGAGGGACATTACCTGATAGGATTGGTGTGGGGGATCATTGGTATGTGGTTGGTGTGTAAAATCATTTACATGATTCTCTCCCTCTCCACAACAATACTAATTTTGAAATGACACTTGAGATTGCCATGAATACTAGATTTTTGGGAACTATGCTCTAAGGAGCCATGTATTTTATATATATGTACATTGTATTATAGTGTATTTTTTAATGTAACATTATCATGATGAGCTGTAATTAATTATTTATTATAAATTGACAGTAGTGGCTATAGGCATGTATCAGTTGTGTTAGGATAATTATAATTACTTTATATATTTATATTATGACATGTTTCTTATGATGATAGTGATAAATGATATATGATATAGCATGCTTTATCTTTAGTTATCACACTTAAGAGTATTTTGTATGATCTCTAATTAGATTCTTATGATGTAATCTATTTATAGTATATGTGTTTAATTTAATAAAAAATCATGTATTTTTAGTTAGATCTCATCAGGGTTGTTACATGTGGTATCAGAGTTGTGCCTCAAATTCTAGAACCTAATGAGTCCATTAGCATTTTTTTATCTTTTTGTTTATTAGAAAAGAGAATTGTGAATGTGTGTGGTACATTGAGTGTGTACCCTTAGGATCACTCTTACCCTTTTAAGAGTTGTTAAAGGGTTTTTTTATCAAGTGTCTCGATGGTGATGGTTGTATAAGAGGTTTGGGTAGGTGAGTACACAGCATAGTTTATGAGTTGTGAATAAAATATTTCTTCAATATTTTTTTGATCACTTTGATCGAACACCTTGAGAGTGATTACATCCTTACTTGTTAATCAAGTCACCTCTATCATTTATGTTTTGTGTTGTGAGTGTTCACAAAACATGGGATGCTTCTCACTTAAGTATATGTGCATTATTTTTATGTCTTATATAAACTAATCTGAGGAGTGGGAAATCTTATAAGACCATTTTTAGTTTGGCACCACCTAGTATGGTGGTAATTCTCCTTGTAGTGGAGGGTAGTTATTTTTGTTAAGGAATTTAATGTGTTAGGAGTTGGCTCATGAGTTGGCAGCCCATATGTTTATATAGAATGGGAAGAGGCGTCATATCACATAGTTATTATAAATGTGAGTTGTTACTCTCTCACTCTCATTTGACATCATTATAAAATACTGAGAGGTTCATAATTTCATGATGTTTATTTAGTGTTCCCTTAAATAAAAACTTGTTTCTGAAATGTTGTTTTGACCATATTTCTTGGATTTTGTGGGATAGTGTGTTTTACTTCTTATTGATAGAGAATTTTGAAAATGGAATGGATTGATGAATCTTTGTGGATTAGTATTTTTCTTTTGGTTGTGGAAACAGGTTATGATACTACTCTTATAAGTTTGGTAAGTAGATAGTGATTATGAAAACTTGAGTTGAGGTGTTTTCTTTTTACCATGTGAGGGTATTTAAGATTTCTGTTGTTGAGATGTTAGTGTATGCACTAAAATATACTCACCTTTATAATTCCACTAATTCTACTAATTTAACCTAAAACTATATTTTCTAGCTAATTAGCTAATATTTTATTCCTTCTTTCTTACATCCCATAAACCTTATCCTACCTCAAAACCAATTAATCCCCTTTATTAATATACTAATTAAACCTATTTACCTACTAACCTACTCTTTTATCCACTTTCTAATGTAAAAATACAATTTATTCTACCTACTCATCTACCACCCTACTAACTAGTTATTCCTACACCCTTAAACCCTAATAGAGATTTCTAGAATTGGATAATTCTATAAATATCCTTTATTTTAGCCCCTTCTCCTCTATAATTCTCCATTCTAAATATTTATAATAAATTTAAAATTCTTTGAAAATATCCTAGCAATTGATCTCAATGGCTCAAAATTAAATTTGAGCTATTGATTATTCCCTCCATTTCCTATATAACTAAGCTAACTCCTTCCATGAAACTAATATGAAAACTTGAAGCATTATTGTTATCTTGCCTACACAATCATATTCCTTGCATTCATATAACCATCATTAAAAGTCATTATTTAGCTCCAAGGTCCATTGGAAGCCATTATCAAGCAAAGACAAGCAATCCAACATCCATCTATTTTGCATCAAGCATCTATTTGATAATCTTGGAGAGGAGCTACAAAGAGGTAAAATGATGGTGAGAATTTTCAAGGCAATTTGATTATCTCTTTTATCCCCTCTGTTTGATGTTGTTTATATTTTATGTTTTTATTACTAAAAATAGTAATATAGAGTGAATCTAAAATTTAGGCTATATTTTGGCCATAGTGGGATATTACTCCCTAATCTAACCTCTTAAGCTTGTTGGCAGTGATTTGAAAGTTTGTAGGAACAACTAGATGTGAATTGAGCACTATATTTTAAGAAAACCATCATGTATAGGAGACTCATGATTTTGCATTGGTATCTATAGTATTGCAATCATAGTTTTGCAGGTTGGATAAGTGATATTGCATGACATTTTGGCTTTAACCACTAACATTTTTGGATTTTTGTAGGTTTTTGTCTTCATGAAAAATTGTTGCTTTATAATTAGTGATATTACCCTACTAATAGTGATCTTACAGGAGAAGTTGTAATTCTTCAGGCTATACTGGTTGGAGAGGTATCTTCATCTTTCATTTGTTACTAACTTTTCTACAAGTTATTTTCTATCTGGAAGGGTCTTTATCTATGGTATAGGAAAAAGAAGGGTTACTCAAGCATTTTGGTTGTTTGTGACTAAAGTGCAATATCACAACTTATAGAGTAGTGACCTTACTCGGGTAATATCAATTTTGCACGTGGAGTCTTAGTTTTGCCAAATTTATGGTTTGATCTACATATTTATCCCTTATTTTTTGCTAACCTCCCTAAAAGATATTGTTGTTCTATTTATATTACCTAGAAGTGTCTTTTGCCTCATGTGTGTAGAGAAAGGAAGAATTGATCAAGCCTTTGACCATTAGTAAATAAACTACAATATCACAACTTTCCTATTTCTGGCCTTGACCTAGTAATCATGGTATTTCCATCATGAATTGTGTTATTGTCTTTCTTGACCAAACTGGTAAAATTTGACCTATCAATTTTTGATTTCTAGATAAAGATTTATCAACTTCTATTAAACAATCATAAATCATCCTTACTAAGCTAAGGCTAACTCTTTTCCATCTTAACTACTTTTTAATTTGATCCTTTTGGCCTAATTATGTGCTTGAAAGGGATATTTTAAATTTTTTGTGTCTGTAGGATAATAAGTAAAAGAGGAAGAGCAAGGAAATACCAAGAAAAACAACATGGAATTAAGCTATTTAAACCCTTACTATAATATCACAACTCTTAGATCTATGATTTTGATCTGATATTAGTGGTTTTGTAGTATAAGTAGTGATTTTGTATTTTGGCAAAAATAGGCTATAATTATTGGCCATTTTTGGCCCACATACTAAAAATTTTCCAATTTGAAGAAAATGGACATAACTCAAGAAGAAAAATGGAAAAGTATTCATACTTTAGGTTTCCAAAGGAGCACTACTTAAAAAACCTTATAAGTAATCAGTAGTCAAAACCCTAAAGCAAGTAAGAAGGCTTGGAAAGCTTGATTTGGTCTAGGCAATGTATTTTAGGTTTCTAAGGGTGCACTACTTATTTCAATTTATCAATTACAACTAATAATAAATCTAAATTAAGTAGTGGGGCTTGGAAAGCTTGATTTGGTTTAGGCAGTGTATTTTGAGTTCTCCAAGGAGCACCACTTAATTACTTCATAAGTTGTGAGCAGTTAGAAACCCTAAGTAAGTAATGAGACATTAAAAGCCCAATTTGGTCTTAGAAGTGCTTCTCAGGTTCTCAAAAAGATAAATCCTCTCCAAGCATAAATCCAAAGGGCCAATCATTCAAGGACAAGTGGCACAAGTACATATAACTCACTCCTAAAACATTTAAAGTGGTTAAATAAGGATTAGACACATCCAAGTGGAACAACAAACATACAAGGATTGATTAGGATAGTCGAAATTGTGATAAAAAATGAACCAATATTTAATGCAAATATCAAAAAACTTGGACTTGGTAGGGATATGTAGCTACCACCAGTATGGCTCACTCAATTCCAAATAAGAGAATTGAATGCATAAGGAGCTCGAGGAGATGGGTGGTAATTCTAGATGGTACATCTCACAGTCAAGGTAGTCACATAATTTTAATGCAAAATGGATCTCAAATACAATTAATAGTCATTGATAACTTCTCTTCTCCTTACTCTCACCTAATTATGGGATTTATCTCTCTCTCAACCATATAAATAGAGGCTTTTGAGCCAAAAAGGTGGTGGGGGATCACTCTCTCTATTCTCTTTGCTCCCTCCCTTGAGCATAACCAAATTCTTCTAAGACGGAGCTTGTAACCTCTTCATATGAATAAAATACTATGTTTTAGATTCCATTATTCTGGTATAGTGTGTACATGTCAGATTTGTGTATGTGGTAGAGTTTTTTCCCCTATCAAATTATAGTCTCACCTAGTTAATAGCTCATCTTGTTATGTAGGTCATGTTTAGTGTTTTACATCTCTTGATTGAAGCCTATATGTGGAAATTTTGACTAGTTAGTGACTTACTCTAGACCTACCCCTTCATTTCCCTTAGCTTAAATCATTTAATGAACCTCTTCATGAAAAACTGATGTATGATAGATATTTGGGGGCTTGAATCTATTTTTTTTCTTATTTCATTAGTGTTCTAAGAGTTGAGTAGGGTAGATCAACCCATTATTTTGGTGCCTCACCTCCCTTAGCTCAATTTTTCTTTTTGTGTTATCTTTATCTCCCTTTTCTTTGGTTAATAGTAGATTTTAGTGTGAGAATCAAGAGCTAAAGTGAATCACTTGAGGAACTAGCCTCATTAAAAATCTTAGAGGTTCAACCCCACTATAAGATACCCACAGCCTGAGGTTGTCCCCATGCTTATAGCCAGAAGTGGAAGAGCCTAAAAAACTCTCCCACAGTGGTGCAATTCCATGTTATAATAGTTATGGCATGCTCGATGGGACTAAGGTCCAAAGTAATGGAAGGATTTTTGGTGTTATCCTTCTACATATCAGCCTTTGGAGGCATTTTTTAAACATCAATGGTGACCCTAAGCATCTATCAACTGATTTAAGTAGTCCAAGTGCCTAATCAATGTATTTGGTATATATAATCAACCATCTTTTGACCAACATGTGTATTCTCTACCTAAACATCACACTTATCAAGATAATAATGTTTATGTGTTCCCCCCAAATGGCCCTTAAATAACCTATCATCCCCATCATGTTATTTACCCTCCTCCCACCCCTGCATATGACCAAGATCAACCTCTTATTCAAGAAAGCATTATCAAATTATAACAAGTTGATAAGGAAGGTTGGTAGGGGTTTGAATATTTTTCCAGTTATCTATATCCATGTTCTATAATAGGTAAGGAGTTCTCTTCAGTTGGTCAAGAATAGGTGGTCAATTTGTGAGGATGAATAATTGATAATTTTTGAGGGGGAGAATAAGGTGTGGTTGAGAAGCATGGTTCAAAATTTACAAAGTGTGATGATGTCATATGAAGATCAGTAGACTCAATGCAATCAGTCATATGTGTCCTCTCCCCTCCAAGAACCTCAATCTTAGTTTCTAAAGGTTTTAAATCAACCCCCTATGCCCATTCCCACTCAAGAGTGTGAAACCATCCCACCATGGATCTTCTCCTACACATTTGACCCTAACTATGTCATGCCCTCTCTTATGAAGCCACCCTCTCCTATACCCATTCAAAAGGTGGAAAAGGTGGTTATTTCATACACATTTCCATCCTAGAAATTAGTTTAACAAGTTCAAGAGAAGAAGGAAGAGGTGTCGATTATGGTGATCCAAGATCCAATTCAAAAAAAGGAGTTAGTGGTTGAAGAATATAAAAAAGAGAGGTTATCTCAGCTCAATGAGCTTTCCCTATAAGAGTTCTGAGACTCTTTCTCCTTCCCTCAAGAGCCACCAAAAAGTCCACCCAATGTCCCTAGTTGGAAAGACACTCTCTCAAACTACAAGCAAGGTGAACTTTTTCACCCTCCCACCATCTCCCTCTTAGAGGAAGACCCTATTTTGCAAGGAATAGAGGAGGAGCTTATAGTTAAGTTTGAGCCTGAAGTAGACAACACAAGTTCCTATGATGAAGAAATCATGATAGGCAGTCCACTTTAGAAAGGGGAGGAGAAATTAGGTTTGGACCAATTGTGGCATGGCTTTGACATTGAGGAATTAAAGCCTAAAGGCAGTATTGATGCCTTCATACTTAAGGAGGAGTATATTTAGGATGCAAATGAGAGCAAAGAGGAACAAGATGAAGTATGGCATCAATTATACTATAACTGCATGGATCAAGTAGAGATTCTAAACTAACCTATGCCTCTTCCAAAGTTTGAGGATGAAATTTTAATCATGTTGAATAAGTACACCAATCTCAAGCTGAATTGTCTATCAAAGGTAGTATCAATGTCTTCAAGAATGAAGGACAATGGTCAAATCTAGAGCCAAAAAGATACAACATTTTAGGCCTTGGATGGATTGATGAACTACCATATGGCTCCCTTCAAATCAAGCTAATAAAATATGAAGTTAAATTTGGCATTGTCTTAGATGACCAAGAAGAAGTTGCCTTTTAGGCTGACCTGGAGCTTTTTTGCTTAAGTCTAGACAGCGAACCAAGCACCAACTCAAAAGAGCCGTAACATGTTATGCTTAATTCAGAGCACAAATTTGAGCCATAAAATGTGGAGATTGTAAGATCCCCCATAGTCCAAGGTGAACCAAGTTTGTAGGACATGAACTAGTATGTCTGCATTGGGGACATGTTTGTTCCATTTCCTCCATTAGAGGGCACACTAAAAGGTTTGAACATAAAGTTGCCTAGTTCACCAATTATGGTACCTCTAAAGTAAGGTATCTTTCATCTTGATTTATTACAGGTGAATGATACTCATACTTTCCCATTTGATCTAGGAGGGAGTACTTGTAAAATGTAACCTTGTACATATTAGGATAAAATTCATGTTTTCCTCAAAGTGCCCTATGTACATCCTTTTTAGCAGTGTGTTTCCCTTCCCTAAGTTCTTTGGGCACAGTTTTGTTTTGTTCTAGTTGTCCTTATTGCTTCAAAGGGAGGTTTCAATTTAGTGAAAAAGTGACTTGACTCCATGTCCAATGGATGGGTTTGATGAGGCAACATGGTCTAAGTTCTTCAAGCATAGCAAAGCATGCTTCCCTGTGAGTCACCAAAAATGTTGGCCATTTTTGGCCCACATACCAAAATTTTGCTAGTTTGAAGAAAATGGACATAAATCAAGAATAAAAATGTCAAAGTATTTAGACTTTAGGTTTCCAAAGGAGAAATACTTAAAAAACCTTATAAGTAATCAGCAGTCAAAATCCTAAACCAAGTAAGAAGGCTTGGAAAGCCTGATTTGGTCTTGGCAGTGTATTTTGGGTTTCTAGGGATGCAGTACTTATTTCACTTTATAAGTTACAACTAATGATAAATTCAAAGTAAGTAAGTAGTGGGGCTTGGAAATCCTGATTTGGTTTGGGTAGTGTATTTTGGGTTCTCCAAGGAGCACCACTTAATTACTTCATAAGTTGTGAGTAGTTATAAACCCAAAATAAGTAATGAGACATCAAAAGCTCCATTTAGTCTTAGAAGTTATTCTTAGGTTCTAAAAAAGATAAGTCCTCTCTAAGTGTAAATCCAAAGGGCCAATCAGTCAAGGACAAGTGGCATAAGTACATATAACTCACTCCTAGAACATGCAAAGTGGTCTAACAAGGATTAGATGCATCCAGGTGGAGAAACAAACATGCAAGGACTGATTGGGATAGTCCAAATTTCAATAAAGAACACACCAAGATTTAATACAAAGATAAAAACACTTGGATTTGATAGGGATAGGAATCTACCACTAGTATGGATCACTCAGTTCCAAATAGGAGAATTGAATGCATAAGGAGCTTGAGGAGATGGGTAGTGATTTTGGATGGCACATCTCATGATTAAGGCAATCACATGCTTTTAATGTAAATGGGAACTCAAGTACAATCGGTAGTCATTGAAAACTTATCTTCTCCTTACTCTCATGCAATTATGGGACTTTTCTCTCTTTCAACCATATAAATAGAGGCTCTCAAGCCAAAAAGGTGGTGGGGGATCACTCTTTATATTCTCTCTGCTCCCTCCCTTGGGCATGACCAAATTCTACCAAGACAGAGCTTGTAACCTCTTGATATGAATAAAAGATTATGTTTTAGACTCCATTGTTATGGTATAGTGTGTATATGTCAGATTTGTGCATATGGTATAGTTTTCTCCCTTGTCAAATTATAGTCTCACCTAGTTACTAACTCGTCTTGTTATGCAAGTCATGTTTAGTGTTCTACATCTCTCCATTAAAGTTTGTATGTGGATACTATGACTAGTTAGTTCTTACTTCAGACCTACCACTTCATTTCCCTCAACTTAAATCATTTGGTGAACCTCCTCATGAAACACTTATGTATGATAGATATTTGGGGGCTTGACTATATTTTTTTTATTATTTCATTACTGTTATAAGAGTCAAGTAGGGTAGATCAACCCATTATTTTGGTGCATCACCTCCCTTAGCTCAGTTTTCCTTTGTATGTTATCTTTCTCTCCCTTTTCCTTGGTCAATAGTAGATTTTAGTGTGGGAATCAAGAGTTGAAGTGAAACACCTGAGGAACTAGCCTCATTAAAAATCCTAGAGGTTCAACTTGACTATAAGATACCCACAGCCTGAGGTTATCCCCATGCTTATATCCAAAAGTGGGAGAGCCTAAAAAAATCTCCCACATGGGTGAAATTATTTTATATAACAATAATTTTATTCATTTTCCTTATCTTTATCTAATTATTATAGTAAATAGTTTAATCATTCTATCTGCACATCAGGATATATCATCATCTAAGAAAATCTTTTTGAAAAATTCTAGTAGTACAGTCCAAAATTTGAAGTCTATCATAGTTAGAAATTTCTTATCTAACCTATCTATTTTGGGACATTATAAAAGTTAATTATGTCATGATTATTCATCTACATTAGATAAGTTTTAAAATTTTATAATTTTTTCATTTTGGTACAAAATTGCTAATATTGAAATTTAGGGAATCGCAATTTTGCTTAGCAATTATGATTTTGCTATAACAATCATGGTTTTTGTAGGATAGCTATCATGATTAGTTACCTGTTGCAATATCACAAGTTAAAATTTATGATTTTACTTTAAAGTTGAAGATTTGTAGTTTCTAGATATGATTTTGTACCTGACTGACTATTTAATTATGGTTTTGCAGCGGAGTTGTGGTTTTGTAGTAAATAAAATTACTAACCCCTTTATGCAGGACCTCTCAATATAAAGGCACCCCATTTTGTTTTACTAACCTTTATGTCTATTGGAGGGGTACCAAAAACATAACATTTTAATTTCATTGCTTGTATATATTTTCTTGTTGTGTGTCTTGATTGTATATATTTATGTTTTCTCACATAGGTAATTAATTGGGGAAAAATAATTGTGCTTGCCTATTTATTATCGCCTTTTGAGTCTAGGATAACATGTGACATGGATTCATCCCCATGCATGAGCTTAGAAATTAGGGATCAATGACATGGATTTCATCACCACACACTAGACCAAACTCCATGTTCTGATGGAGTATAAAAATTAGGAGAGTTCTCATTAGGTGCTTGTTGGCCATTTTTGGCCCACATATCAAAATTTTCCTAAGTATGAAAAAGGGAGCTTTCAGGAAAGAAAATGGTAACTCTTTGGGAGGACTTCAGGTTTTCCAATAGTGATTGGTTCAGGTTTCTAAGGGCATAATGCAAATCAAGTTTTCAGTAGTGCTTGACTTATAAATGTTTTATAAGTAGAAGTAAGTTGGGTCTACAAACCCAAATTACTCATGGATAGTATATTTTAGGTTCTCTAAAGAGCACTACTTGATTACTTCATAAGTTATGAGTAGTCAAAAGCCCAAAATAAGCAAAGGGGCTTAACAAACCCGATTTGGTCTCAAAAAATAGTGCTTCTCGGGTTCTTCAAGGTACAAGTATTCTTCATAAATCCGAAGGGCATTTTCAAAATTATTAAGGGCCTTTTTTTAGTAAATGGGATCTTTTCAACATTTCCAAAAGACCAATCAGCATTTTCAAAGGTCATTTTCATAAATCCAAAGGGCTTTTCCTTCTCTATGTGGACAGTTGCAAGTTTCCTGAAGGGTATGTTACCCTTTGGAAGGACCATTTCAAAATTATTGAAGGGTATCTTTCCCTTTAGGAGGATCATTTTTGGAAGTCTAAAGGGACATGAAAGAAGCCCAAAGGGTCTCTCACCCTTTGAGAAAGTCCATTTTGAAAAGTTTGAAAGGTAATTTCTGAAGGAAGAGAGCAAGAAGGAAGCTTTAGACAAAAAATTTGAAGGAATTCCTTCAAATAAATTATCAAAAGAATTTCTTTTAGGATATTTTCCTAAAAGAAATAGGCCTAAGAAGAAGGAAACCTAAGACCAAATGGCCAAAGGAAATGACTGGCCAATGCACATTAAAATCAGGATAAGCGACTAGCCATTGGAAGTAATCAGGTTTGAAAACCCTGAAATCTTAAGGCTTGGAAATAGGAAAGTGAGAAGACTTCAAGATGGATAAGTCCAAAGTAAGTAAGCTTAGAGAACCCAAATTACTCTGTATAGAGTAAATCAAGTTTCTCTAAGTAATTTACATAAAAGTATTTATAAGTAAATGATCTAAGGAATTCTAAAGCTAGAGAGATCAAAGAACTTGAATTACTCTACATAGAGTAAATCAAGATTCTTCAAGTGCTTGACTTAAGATTGGTCCAGCAATGCGAGAATCATGATGTAATGAATGAAAGGCTACCATATGGCATAAGTTAGAGTAGACAATAAAGGACAAGTGGCACAAGGATGACCAATGAGCATAGGGGAGTCCAAGTAGCTAGTAGATAGAAATTATAAAGGCTCTCATCTACCATAGTTCACTTCCCACAATCATCATTTGACACTTAAATGCAACATGGTTGAAACACATAGAGACTTGTGTCCTTTTAGTAGGGCACATAAATAGGAGTAAGCCACATCAATCTTGAGGGCAAAGATTAAATGCATCATTCCAAGAAGAGACATTCTAGATGTTCACAACATGGCTTCTCAGCTGCACCAAAGAAAAACTTAAAGATGAGAGGGGCTTGAGAGGATTATTTAGTGATCTTGAGTAGTGCATTTAGGGACAACAAGGAAGTATAACATGAGAGTTCTAGAGATCAATGACTTCTTGATTCTTCCCTTTCTCTCTCCCCCTTTTTTATATAAATAGAAGCCTTGAAGCCAAGAAAATGATCTTCAAATTAGCGATAGAATTAGTCAATATAAATCACTTTATAAAAGACTCTTTTGAAGCAATACAAGGAAGACTTTTCTGATTCTAGTTACAACAAGTGTGCACATTTGGTTCATTTTGTAGAATGTATGATTGTCATTCATCACGTATGATTCTTTCCATCACCTTGCTCTTGATCCTTTTGGTTTTGTGTAGGATTTCATGAAGTGTCTATGTGTCAAGCTCTCTTTGAAGTGTTATCAGTTTATAGTGTCTCCCATAGACCTATTTTTGTTATATTTCAAATCACAAGGCTTCCCTTCAACCTCCACATAAAAGCTACATGCCTATGGCCTTGAGATAGAACCAAAATAATGTGTCTTGTTTGGTTTCATCAATAGTTGGCTCTTTTCCCAAACCAAGTGGATCACTTCATTTTGGTGCATCACCTCCCTTAACTTAGATTTATATTTAATTAATCCTCTTATCCCTTTTCTTTAGCCATTAGTAGATTCTAGTGTGGGAATCAAGGAGCTCAATGAAGCACCTAAGGAACTAGCCTCATTAAAAATCCTAGAGGTTCAACCTCACCATAATATACCCACATCCTGAGGTTCTCCCCATGCTTGTAGCTGGAACTAAGAGAGCTTGAATAACTCTCTCACAAGGGTGTAATTCCAAGCTATAATATATTTGGCATGTCTAGTGGGACAATTACCATTTTATTTTAAATTTTTATGAAAGATTAATCAAATATGATATTGTTTTGATCATTTTTTAGTAGTGGTAGCATTCATCCTTCAGCATCTAACGACTCTACAGAACACCCAACTATATGGTGGCAGAGCAGTAGCTATCTTTTATGCCAAAGGTGACTACAATATCAACTTCTATAGGTATTCCTTTTGATTTTATTGAATTATCTTTAAACTCATAAAGAAGGTTAAGGTTCACCCATACTCACCCTTACGTAGGGTACCCTCCTCTTAAACTAGTCATAAAGCATACTTACACAAGGAGATCTTTGTCAACCCCTCTTGTTGTTATGATTCCCCAAAGAGTTTTTATGGGTTTCAATGGCCATATCCCCTTAAACTTACCATAATATGATCCTATACCAATATAAACCCTCAAAAGTGTTCCTTACTACATAGGATACCAAGATGTAACTCCTACTAAGTACATAACAGACATAGCCAACTTCTATAACATTCACAATATCACAGTGAAGAATGTGGTTATTAGTATATTGGATGTATCCTTCAAAAGAAAGGAATTAGACTACTATAGGGGCCTAGTTCCTAATTCTATCCATTCATGGGATGAGCTAGGAACAACCCTATGTAAAATTTTTGTAGATAAGAGTGATCATGTGTCACTTGTAGAGCAACTGACCACAATCAAGAAAGTTCCTCATGAAGTCATGCAAGACTTCAATATGAGATTTTAGAAGGTGTAGGATAGAATTATAGTAGTTGGTGGACCATCTTTGAAATTTTCTTTCTTGTATTACTTGAAGGCTCTCAATAGTGACATAGTTTTAATGATTCAATCTATGGGAGGAGACATACTGCCAGATGCATATGAGGTCGCCATCAAGGCAGAGAATTGCCTAGTTCAATCTGGAAAGCTTAATCACAAACACCCAATACCTTTTTTTCCAAATATCATACCACCTCCTACAGTCATTCCTCCATTTGATGTTATACTTTCAACACTAATAACTGTTGGTGTGCCTTCACCTAACCAAGAGAAGGCCTCTAATAGTGGATCCAATGACTCCCAAGAGTAGAATAATTACTTGGAATTGAAAATCATGCTCCAATCCTTGGGGAATGATGTGGTCAATGTCAAGAGGCAAGCTTACATCAAGCCTTATCAAGCTCTATATTAGCCTCAATAGCATCCTTATCAAGCTAATAGGCCATCTTACAAAGGAAATCTCCAAGGATAGGGGCAACCTAACTATGCTAGAGAACATAATTATAATCCAAAGGTTGTAAACCCTTCCAATTCTTTAGTCCTAGTTTAGAAAAATATGGCTCAATAGGTTGAAGGGATAATGCCTTAGAATCATTCTTTTAGACAATCCATTATCCCAATTAATGGCTCCAACTAGGCATTTAATTATCAATGGTAGCAGGTTGTTGCTTATGGATATAACTAGGCTCTTATGGCCCAAAGCATAGAGGTGCCCATGCTGACAAAGCAAGAGTATCCTCCATAAGAACAAGGCTCATATTAGAGGTCAAACTAGATGGACGCCTCAATGGTCATTAGTGAGCAAGAAGAGTGTTATGCATCCAATCTACAGGATCGTCGTAGTTTGGCCCACATCCCAGTCTCAACAAAAAACACAAGGTTGAAGAGAAGGAATATGGGTGACAATTAGGAAGCTTTCAAAGAACATCTTATTACCACTCCTTGACTGATAAATCTAGTAGCAATTGCTCCCAAAACCTAGGTAAAGGATTGGGGTACACCAATCAATATTGTGGAGTAAATGAATAAATATAGCATGAGTGTACCAATGTGAGACATACTTTCCATACCCAGCTAGGTAGACATTCTTCAGGAAGGTTTGTCCAAGATGAGTGTTTCTATAGCTACAAGTAAGCAACCAAGTAAGGAAGCTGAAGTATTCACTAATGCATCCAAGAGTCCTTTGAGAGAAAGGTCAAGTAGTCTGACCAATCCCCCCCATTCTACATCTCATTAATCATCAGTGACTCCTTGGTGTAAAATTGCTTGGTAGATAGTGGGGCCAGCACTTCAGTCATACCAAATTCTATTACTAACTAGTTGAATCTCAAGTATGAGCTACACACCAAGGGAGTATTGTAGCTTGATAATTCTTCCATAAATCCATTAGGTATCATCAATAATTTGAGCCTAACCTTATATACTTGTCCTAGTGTGTCCATGGTGCAAGATGTGTTGATCTTAGATGGCAATCCTTACTTTGCATTATGTCTTTCTAGAGAGTTCATAGCCAAGACTAGGGGTTACCTCATAGCAGATTGGTCTTACATGGAATTAATAACAGGGTATAGGACTAAGGTCTCAATCAAGGCTGAACCCATGGCACAATTCCATATTGAACCCCATCAGCCAGATAACATAAACTTCAATTGTACCATCCTTGATGAGGATGAGTTTACAATTGGTCAAGAGCTAAACACTCATCTTGAAGAGGTTCCAGACTTGTTCTTGGATGAGTTATGGGGAGATAAACAATTTTTCAACCCTTTGGAAGGTGTTGAGAAAAGAGAGATGGTTGTTTATTTGTTTCATGAAGAGAATTAACCCATGCCTTCCCTCATTGGACCTAAAGAAGACCCTAATGGTTTATGGAAGTTGTTATTTGATGGCTCAAGGGGAAAAATGGTGCAAGTTTTAGGGCAATGTTGATTTCACCCTTAGTTAATAATCTTTTATCTTCCTATAAGTTTCATTTTAGTTGCTCTTCAATGTAGTAGAATATGAAGGCTTGATTTGTGGCATTTAATGGGCCACCAAAAGAGGAATAAAATTGCTACAAGATTATGGGGATAGTGAGCTCATAGTTAACCAAGTTAGAGGCTTAAACATCATAAAAACACCTTTGATGAGATCCTAAAAAAATAGAGTATGGGAATTGATTGAATATTTTGAGGCCTTTGACATTCAAGCTATCCCAAGAAATCAGAACCAACATGTTGACAAGTTGGCAGCCATGGGAGCTCAGTTTGACATTCCAAGTGAGCTAATAGAAGCTAAGATTCATCCACATATCAAGGTGGTGGTGAGGCTATCAATGCTAGATATTGAAGCCCACTTATAAGTTTTTTAGAGTGACAAACAAATTGCTTGCTTCTTATAGTAGAAAGTTGAGTCCTCCTCCTATAACTAAGCTAAATTATAGCATCAATAAGAGGATCAGATTGTTCAAATGAAGTCAAACAAACTTCTTAGGGGCTAGTTACACTTGAGGGCCTTTTTCATGAAGGAGACCATATGAGGAAACAAAACATAGTAATGTCTACTAATGAAGTTCTAGAACTATGAGAGAGTTCTCATCCTCAAAGACAAATTTCTTAAGCTTGGGAAGGTAAGCTGAAAGGTTGAAAGGCACACTTTCATAGCACTTTTCTAAGATTATGTAGACATTTTTTTCTTGGGAGTACAGTGACCTAAAGGGTTTTGATACTAAGTTAGCTTAGTATACCATAGAGTTGGAGGCTAATGTCAAGCATGTAAGGTAAAATCAAAGGCCCGTTAACCCCAAGATTGAAGATTTGATGAGGAAGGAGCTAACCAAGTTGATCAAGTCCAAGATCATCTTTCTCATCAAACACTCATCATGGGTAGCCAATTTGGTGCCTATAAGAAAAAAGAGTGGGAAGATTAGGCTTTATGTGGACTTCAAATATTTGAACAAAGTCTCCTTGAAGGATCACTACCCTCTATCATCCATGGATCAACTTCTCTAAGTAGTTGCAAGATCAGAATGTTTCTCTCTATTGCATGGATTTTTTGGCTACAACCAAGTCTAGGTGAAAGATGAAGATGAGTACAAGATTGCCTTCACCACCAAATGGGGCATGTATGTGTACCAAAAGATGCCTTTTGGTCTATCAAAGGCTAGCACAACTTTATAAAGAGCCATAGACATAGCTTTCTAGGGGTTGTTAAACCAAATGGTGCTAGTATACTTGGATGACATCATAGATTTCTCCAAGAATGATAGCAAACACATGAACCACCTGAGGCTAATTTTTGAAAGATGTAGAGAGTATGGGATTTTATTGAATCCCAAAAATTGCATGTTTATCGTGCATGAAGGAAAGTTATTAGTCCATATCATCTCAAAGGAGGGGTTTCCCATTGATCTTGACAGAATAAGTGCCATCTTGGCCTTATCCTTGCCCAAGCATAAGAAGGGACTCCAAAGTTTCCTTGGAAAGATAAACTTCATGAGAAGATTTATCCTTGGTTTTGCAAGTTTGGTCAAACCCATCACTACTATACTGAAAAAGAACAAAGTGTTCACTTGGTCAAATGAAGGCAAGTTAGCATTTGAGGCTATCAAACAAGCCATTGCTAAAGCACCGACACTTATGAATCTTGATTTCTCAAGGGATTTCCTATTGTATGCTTTTGCCAACATTGATAATAGATCATTTATGTTGATACAAAGAAATGGTGAAGGACTTGAGCAGCCATTAGCATTTTTTAGTTAGGAGCTTGAAGAGTATGAGGTGAGGTATACCTTTGTATAAAATCAAGCCCTTGCAATAGTAAGGAACCTCAATAAGTTCAATCCAATGCTATCCAATATCAAAATCCACCTTATGGTGTCTCATCTTAGAGTAAGAGAATTCCTTCTTAACAAGTATTTGAGAAAAAAAAGAGCTGGTTGGATTACTAAAGTCATGGAGTATGACGTGGAGATCAAGGTCACTAAGCTAGTAAGAGGTAAAGGCTTATGTGAGCATATAGTTGATGACCTTTATGAAGATAAAGAGGTAATCTTGGTAACACAAGATAACCTACAAGTAGATACACCTCCACCTCACACTAGTTGGCTCCATGATATGACACACTTTCTACTAATAGGTGAGTGCCCTCAAAGTATGGACAAAGTAAAAAGAAGGTATTTTAGACTCAGTCCATACCTTATGCTTTAGTTGATAAGGTTTTTTTCATAAGAGACCTCAATGGAGTGCTCTTAAGGTGCGTAGATGATGATCAAGTAGCCAAGCTTTTGGAGCATTTCCATAATGGGCCTGTAGGAGGTCATTTTGCTTCAAGAACTACTATAGTAAAGATTGTGAGGGTTGGTTACTACTGGCCCAACCTCTTCAAGGATGCTTATGAATGGGTGAGGAAGTGTCAGGATTATGCTCTCTTCATAGATAAGCAAAGGCTAATGGATTTTCCTCTCAACCTGATTCAAGTAGAGCAACCATTCATGCAGTGGGGTTTGGACTTGATTAGAGTAATCAATTCCCCATCAAGTGAAAGGCATAAGTGGGTGCTTACTACAAATAATTACTTCACTAGGTGGGTGGAAGCCATTGCATTGAAGGAAACCAATGAAAGTGTAATCTTAGATTTCTATGATAGCATTGTGATCAGGTTTGATGTTCTATCCACTATCATATCTAATAATGCTTTGGTGAAAACAAGTGAATGGGCCCTCAAAATAGGCATCTACCTCAGCACTTTCTCAAATTATTATCCTCAAGGCAATGAACTGGCTGAGTCCACAAATAAAAATTTGTTGAGGATTATCAAGAGGACCATGGAGGATAATCAAAGGGTGTGACACACCAATTTGAAGATAGCCTTGTGGGTTGATCAGGCAACTCCTAAAGATGTTATTAGAAATTTTCTATATGTTCTAGTATATGGAAGGGATGCTAAGTTACCCATTTCTATTAAACTGCCTACATTAGATCTAGCCCATCAACTGAAGCTGCTAGAAGATGAACCCATGAATGTGAGATTGGTAGAACTCATAAAGCTTGAGGAGACAAGGGACCTTATAATGAAGATGTTATAGGTACATAAAGATCAAGTCAAAAAGGCTTTTGGAAAGAGATCTATAGCAAGGACTTTCAAGGAGGGAGACCTGGTTCTCAAATGGGACTCAAATAAGGCCAAACCAAAAAACCATACCAAGTTGACAGCTTATAGAGTGGCCCTTATTTGACCCATGGATGCAAACAACATAATGATTTCCAATTGGCCCAACTAGATGGGAAGGTATTTCCCATCCTAGTCAATGAGATTCATCTAAAGCCCATGGTATTAGAAGGTTTGTAGCCATTGTATGTTATTGTACATTTTGTATAGTTTTTCATGTTTTCTCTAAGTGTTTTGTGCACATCTCTTTCAGTTGTGTGTTTTCCCTTCCCTAAGTATCTTGGGCACAGTTTGTTTCATTTTGGTTGTTCTTTTTGCTTCAAGGTAAATTTTCAGATAGATCCATCTTTGTACAAAAGTAGTGATTCCATACCCAATGGATCAAATGAAGCAAAAGAGCTAGGTTCTCAAGCATAGCAGGCATGCTTCCCTATGAGTCACCAAAAATGTTGGCCATTTTTGGCCCACATATCAAAATTTGCCTAAGTATGAAAAAGGGAACTTTCAGGCAAGAAAATTTCAAGTCTTTGGGAAGACTTCAAGTTTTTTAGTAGTGACAACTTTGGGTTTCTGAGGGCACAGTGTAAATTGAGTTTCCATCAATGCTTAACTTCTAAATGTTTTATAAGTAGAATTAATTCAGGTTTACGAACCCAAATTACTCATGGATAGTGTATTTTGGGTTCTCCAAAGACCACTACTTAATTACTTCATAAGTTGTGAGTAGTTAGAAGCCTAAAATAAGTAAAGGGGCTTGACAAACTTGATTTGGTCTCAAAAAATAGTGCTTCTCGATTTCTTTAAGGGACAAGTCTTATTCATAAATTTGAAGGGCATTTTCAAAATGCCAAAGGGCCTTTTTTTTACAAAAGGGATATTTTCAACATTTTTGAAAGACCAATCAACTTTTTTGAAGGTTGCTTTCATAAATCTAAAGGGCTTTTCCTTCTCCAAGTGGACAGTTGTAAGTTTTTCGAAGGGTATGTTACCTTTAAGAAGGACCATTTCAAAATTCTTAAAGGGTATCTTTCCCATTGAGAGGATCATTTTTATAATTTTGATGGGACATGCAGGAAGCCCGAAGGGTCTCTCACCCTTTGGGAAAGTCCATTTCAAAAAGTTCAAAAGGTAATTTCCGAAAGAAGAGAGCAAGAAGGAAGATTTGAATAAAAAGTTTGAAGGAATTTCTTTATACAAATTATCCAAATAAATTCATTCAGGAGATTTTCCCAAAAGAAGTAAGCTTGAGATAAAATGTCCAAAGGAAATGACTAGCCAATCGATATCAAAATTAGGATAAGCAACTAGCCATTGGAAGTAATCAGGTTTGAAAAGCCTAAAGTCTTAAGGCTTGGAAATAACAAAGTGAGAAGACTTCAATATGGACAAGTCCAAAGTAAGTAAGCTTAGAGAACCCAAATTACTCTACATAGATTAGATTGGGTTTCTTTAAGTACTTTACTTAAAAGGCTTTATAAGTAAAGGATCTGAGGAAGTCCAAAGTTGGAGAGATCAAAGAACCTGAATTACTCTTCACAAAGTAAATTGGGATTCTTTAAGTGCTTGACTTAAGCTTGGTCCAACAATGTAAGAATCATGATGCAATAAATGAAAGGCTACCACATGGTGTAAGCTGCAATAGAAAGGGCCAATCAGTAAAGGATAAGTGGCACAAGGATGACCAATGAGCATGAGAGAGTCTAAGTAGCTGGTAGCTATAAATTATAAAGGCTCTCATTTTTCATAGTTTTCTCCCCATAATCATCATTTCATGCTTAAATGCATCATTGTTGAAACACATGGAGACCCACATCCTTTTAGTAGGTCATGTAAAGAAAAAGAAGCTACATCAATCTCAAGGGCAAATATTAAATGCATCATGCCAAGAAGAGAAATTCCAACTACTCATAACATGGCTTCTTAGATGCACCAAAGAAAAACTTAAAGATGGGAGGGGCTCAAGAGGATTATTTAGTGATCTTGAGCGGCACATTTAGGGATAACAAGGAAGTATAACATGAGAGTTCCAACCATCAATGACTTTTTTCTTCCCCTTCTCTCTCCCCCCTTTGCTATATAAATTAAGGCCTTGGACCCAAGAAAATGATCCTCGGATTGGTGATAGAATTACTCTACAAAAATCTCTTTGTAAAAGACTCTTTTGAAGTAATACAAGGAAAAAATTTATAATTTTGGTTAAAATAAGTGTACACATTTAGTTTCATTTTATAAAATGTATGATTGTCATTCATCACCTATGATTCTTTCCAGCACCTTGCTCTTGATCCTTTTGGTTTTTTGTAGGATTACATGAATTTTATGTGTGTCGATCTCTCTTTGAAGTGTTATCAGTTTATATTGTCTCCTGTAGACTTATTTTTGTTATCCTTCAAAGTTTAAGGCTTCCCTTCAACCTCCATGAAAAAGCTCCATGCCTATTGCCTTGAGATAGAACCAAAATAACCTATGTCCTATTTGGGTTCATCAATAGTTGGCTTTTTTCCCAAACCAAGTGGATCACTTCTTTTTTTTGCATGACCTCCCTTAGCTTAGATTTATTTTCAAGTAATCCTCTTATCCCTTTTCCTTAGCCATTAGTAGATTTTAGTGTGGGAATCAAGGAGCTCAAGTGAATCACCTAAAGAACTAGCATCATTAAAAATCCTAGAGGTTTAAACTCACCATAGGATACCCACATCCTGAGGTTTTCCTCATGCTTCTAGCTAGAAGTGAAAGAGCCTGAAGAACTCTCTCACAAGGGTGCAATTCCAAGCTATAACAGTGCTAAAGTAGAATTCCACATAAAGGGTTACATGGAGTGAGGGTAATTCAAGTTCCAATACACAAAGTAGTTAGATAAAATCCTATATAAATTTGGGCCCCATAGTACCTTTGCATATATTAGGTACTCCCCTAAAAACCCTTATGCAAACTTAGCATAGGACTTATCGATCATAACAGGTATTTCATTATCAGAGTCAATATCAACTCCTAAGAATTTTTTAAGTGCAAATAAGTTCAAGAGGATTTGGATAAATTTGTAATGGGTCACTGGTATACATCCTCACCCACAAAGTTGTTAGATAGTGCAAGCACCAGGTTAGACACCCTTATCAATTTATTAGCTTGGGGCTTATTTTTATGTGTGTTGTTTGTATGTTATGTTAAATCAGTAGTGTTTATAAGTTGAGTCAGCCATACCCCTTTTGTTTTGGACATCTTAGATACCCTTAAGATAACATCTATTCTTATACCCCATCACCATATCCATCCCATCATCCTAAACCACACCCATCTTATATCATCCACTCATCTTATATCTTCCACTCCCTACCTTAAACAACATCCAATATCTATTTTATATCTTCCATCCATCTAATACCCATATTATAGCTTCTATTCCCCTCATATCCATCTCATTATCTTAACCAACATCCATCTTATATCTCCCCATCCTAAACAACATCTAATATCCACCATATATCTTCCATATTTTGTATACCATCATCTCAAACATCCCTCTCATATTCTCCCATTTATCATCCTTTAATACTATACTTAGTCTTAGAATCAAATTCTAGTGGTCACTCATCCCTTTAATCCTCATTATCACTTTCTAAATCCTTAGACTAGGTATTATCACCATACATAACCTTATCAAGATTTTAATCTAGCACCCATCACTTTTCCCTATCAGTGAATTTTCATACCTAGCACCCATCCAATCACCCCTTTACTAGTGTAAAATGTATTTGATCCCATCATTCCCTTCCATTATTTCTAGATTGGACTCTTACAAGGCTTTGTTTTTTGGTAATTCTTAGTCATTCCAATCTTCACATCCCTTTCTAAAAATAACCACATCCTTTAACCACTAGTAGATTTGATTTCTAGACTAAGATAGTATTCAAAACTTCTACATCACCTATCTCATCTCATCACATCTCCACTTTTATTATCCAATATGGTAATCCAAACCCATGCCCAATAACTCAAAATAGGATGAGCTTCCAACCAAAACAATGATTTACTAGGGAATCTAGGTGATCGAATTTGGGATCATGACAATACACATAGTGATATGCACACTCCAAGAGGAGAAGATGACCAATTAAATCCCCTCTATAATGATGATGTTAGGAACCTAATTGACTAATACATATATGAAAACTATAACCAAGTTCTAGCCTGAGCCATTAAAATATGGGGAACACTACCCTCTAACTTTGATTGTAATATCCTACAGTACTTAGGTTATCCCTCTACCCAGCCTAATACACTACATCAACATGCACACACCAATAAAATACCCAAAGAAGAATAAGGTGTGGACTAAGAATTTTAAGAAGAAGAATGACCCACACCACTTTGAAACAATTGTATTGAGGCTAACATGAGGCAAAATATCTTAAAGGATCGACTAGATCAGATTACACAACAAATAAATATTTTACTCCATGTATAAAATCAATGGCCATCATCCCCCCATAAAAATATCCACAACTCAAATTGACCCCATAATAGTCATGACCAAACCTCCAATCCCCTTGAGGACCCAAAATTTGCACAAGAATGGAAAATGATGAAGGAGACTCTCCAACAAATTGACCCACACTCACAAGCAATAAAATATAATTATGAAAAGTTTTGCTCTTCTCCCTTGGATATGATCATTTTTCAAAGACCTTTCCCACCCCATTTTTAGGTACCTAAGTTTGAAAATATAAAGGGAAGGGTGATCCCCGAGACCATGTATAGGAGTTTTATGTGGCTTTTCATGAAGTTGCATATGATGATACCTATCAATTGAGAATTTTTTCCAAAAAGTCTCACTAGACCAACCCTAGAATGGTTCATACATCTACCAAAGGGGTCTATATATAGTTTTGGATAACTAATTGAACAATTTGTAAGATATTTTCATTCAATATTGAACATGATGTCTCCATTATAGACCTCTAAAACACTAAACAAAGAAGTGGGGAAAGTTTGACATCCTTCTTGTAATGATGGAAAAGCTTAGTAAATTGCCTTTGATTCATAGTACCAAAAAAATATCTAACCAAAATATTTGTTGATAATCTTAATGCTAAGATAAAATATCAGTTGAAACTACAATGTGCCAAAACTTTTGATGAAATTATTGAAAAGGGGATGTAACTTATTAAAAAGGGAACAATTAAATTATATTCCCAAAATGAACATAATCAAAACCAACATAATCAAAACCAAGATAATTCCTTTTCAAGCAAGTCAAAAATCTTTAACAAGAATAAGAATGTTATGGGAGATGGGGTTATGGATTCCAAGTAGCATGTTCAAATAGTGCAAAAGAGGAATCCCACAAATCAACAAAATGTCTCCTCTATATAAGTGTTATGAGGTAAACTAAAGCCTCAAACTGGAAAAAGACCTCTCACTAGCCTTGGAGTGCCTATTGAAATAGTCCTAAAACAATTGATTGTTATTAACATGATCACTATTCCTAAAATCTGACCTTTGGATGATCATCAACTTCAACATGATTGGTACCATGAGGATGAACTCTCCAATTATCAAAGAGTTAAAGGTCATGACCCATAAAGGTGTATGCAATTAAAGCATTATATTTAGGAACTATTTAAAAATGGTAATATTGAAATATAAGGGGAAAGTACTCTAAATCAATCAGTAAATTAGCAATTTAGCATTTATCAGGACCCCCTACCCAAGCATGATCAAAGAAATAAGAAGCCAATAAAATACCAAGGTTAGGCCTCCTCTTCCAATCACACTAAATATCATGCCATGCCATATCACTACATCAACACCATCAAAATTCGTATCCCCCAAGAGCCTACTCCACCATCATCTACCATATTAAAGATTAACTGGGCCACTATTAGTTGTGCAGTTACTACCAAACCCAGTAAAATCATAGTTCCTAAGGTAACCCCAAAGGACCCATCCACCTCTACAACTCAAAAGTGGAATATCTCTAAGAAATTTTCAATATCCTTTGATAAATTTTATGATATAATTCAGCAACTTGAGAAGACACCAACGTAAATTTCATTAATGGAACTTCTCAAAACATCCCCTAAGCATTGGGAGATACTGAATCAAGTTTTGAATGACCTAAAGGCCCCTAGATATATTGATACCAATCAATTATAGGCATTATTAGATCATATATCCCCTTCTTATTAAATCACCTTTAGTACCCAAGACATGCCTACCATTGGCCCCTATTATAACTACCCTTTATTCATATAAGTCTCTTTATCCAATCATTGCATTCCCTAAGTACTCATAAATAGAGGATCTGCATTGAACTTATGTAATCTAGATTTCTTAAATAAATTGGGCTATTCCAAAGATTCTTTTGGGCCTACTTTTATTATGATAAAATCATATGATGACAATGAATTTCCATCCGTAGGTACCATCTACCTTCTCATTTTTGTGGGACCCATGAGACATCAAACCCTACTTCACATTGTGGATGTGGATCTACCCTATAATATCTTGTTGGGTCATCCATGGATTCATGAGATGCAATCAATCCCATCCACCCTTCATCACTGTCTAAAATTCTCACATTCAGGCATGGAAGTTACCATTCCTGGGGAAATGGAATATTTCCATAGTTTCCAAATGGATCAATCCTCATCCTCTTATTATTTTTCTGCCACTAGTAGCTCCACTCTAAACCCAATAACTGCTAAATATATATGCCCCAATGATCTTGTTCCTACTTTAGATCCTTTACCTAAAGTCACTCATCTAAAAATAACATCCATAGGGTGTAGGGAATATGGATATAAAACCTTTTATGTAGGTGACTTACCTCTTTCCCTACACTATTACGGGTCCCTGGCTATGCAAAAAACTAATCCTATTAGCTATCAATTTGGATCGACAACATTTTCTAGTGTAGGATTATTATTAAAAGAATATATTGATGAATTAGATGAATCATGGCTTATCCTAAAAGATGAGCCCCTCACATCTCCTAGAAAAATATACCCCCACATCCAAAAAATGATACAAAACATGCATTATCAAGGAAAGGGACTAGGGACCCCTGAGCAAGGTAGGCTTGAACCCATAGTAGTTCAAGAACATCCATAAAATCTTGGTTTATGGTATAAAATACTTGATAATGACTTAAATAATATTATTGTGGATACGACTTCTGTCCTTGAAGAGTCTCCTTTCGATGAAGAAATCAAAATGGGTTCTATTTATAGTCACTACAAGGAGGTTGTTGCCATAAAATGTTTTCCTGACACCACTATTTTCACCATCAATATATCACTCTACTATCCTTATTTAATTGACTGGGAATAGCATTAGGATTCATATTTTTATATGTTTCAAAATTATGAGGCATCTTAGAATTTTTGGGAGCTCAAGATTTCATGCCTTCCAATCACTATAAGAAAGGATTTTCTATTAATCTTTGTAAATTAGCTTATTTTAAAGAACAACAGTATCCCCTTGACCAAATTAAAGAAGAGTACTGTGAAGAAAAAGAGCCACCTCAACAAACAAAAACATTTCCACATGATTCAGCTAAATCATAAGATTACACTAAAATAGATACAAAACTCCCAGATGGTTTTGCTTTAGATATCCTGGATCAATCATTGCCCCCTTATCTCCAAGATTGGTCACCCTCTCTCATTAAGGAGGTAATCAAATTTAATATTATAATTGAAAAAAGTCCTTAAATTGTCAAATGGGGGCAACTCTCAGACCTAAGGAGTGTCAAATTATAATTAAATTGCTCAAGGAATTTATAGATGTTTTTTCATGATGTTATTCTGACATGCCTAGGCTTGATCTCTCCTTAGTTGTGCATTAGTTGGTTGTTCATACTAACACTAAACTAATCAAGCAAAAATTATGAAAAATACACCCCAAATTGGCCTTATTAGTTAAGGAGGAACTACAAAAATTCTTAGAAGTAGGCTTTATCTGGCCTATCAATTATTTTGATTGGATATCCATTATTGTTCTTATAGTTAAGCCACAAGAAGGAATCTGAATTTGTATTTACTTTCGTGACACCAATAAGGCTTGTCCCAAATATGACTTCCCTCTCCCAAATATTGATATGATTGTGGATTCAACAACTCTATATGAAATTTTATCTCTCATGGATGGTTTTTTGGGATACAATCAAATCAAAATTGCACCCAAAGATCAACATAAAATAACCTTCATCACTCCATGGGGGACCTTATACTATCAAGTCATGCCCTTCGTTTCAATAATTTTGGTGCTACATATCAATAGGTAATTATAGTTATTTTCCATGATATGATGCATGATGTAGTTCAAGGTTATATGGATGATATCCTAGGGAAGTCTAGACTCAAATTAGAACATCATGTAGTTTTGAGAAGAATCTTTGAGTGGCTACGTAAGTATAAGGTCAGATTAATTCCCAAGAAATGTGTATTTGGTGTTACCTTGGGTAAGTTATTAGGTTTCATCATCTCTAGGACAATCATAGAAGTGGATCCAAATAAAATCAAAGCTGTTATGTAAATGCCTCCCCCTCACAATCTGAAGCAACTTAAGAGTCTTCAGGGTAAGTTTCAAGCTATTTGGCAATTTATCTCTTAGCTCATAGATAAATATCACCCCTTTACTCATATCTTAAATAAGGGAACCAATTTTAATTGGAACTTTAAATGTCAACAAGCCTTCAATAATCTCAAGTAGTATTTGGCAAATCCACCTATGTTATTACCCCCTGTCATGGGAAGACCCTTGCTCTTATATATTTCCACAACTCCATGTGTGATAGGTGTCCTCCTTGCACAATATAATGATGAGGGAAAAGAGAAAGAAATTTATTATCTTATTAAAACTTTAATCTCCTATGATTTGAAATATACTCTAATTGAAAAATCTAACTTAGTCATGGTCTTTGATTCATAAAAACTTTGGCATTATATACTTAACAATCAAGTCCAGCTCATTACTAAAGTTGATCCTCTCAAATATTTATTGTCAAAATCAGCCCTCATAAGAAGAATGGCCAAGTGGATTATGTTACTCAATGAATTTGATATTGAATATGTTCGTCAAAAGGCCATTAAGGGATAATTGATAGCAACTCAACTAGTAGAAGCACCTCTTATCATGAATAAACCTCTTACCACAACCTTCCTAGATGAATCCATAATGAATACTTTGGAATCTAATGGCTGGAAGTTGTATTTTGATGGATCTTTTACCACACATGGATCAGGCATGGGCATCCTTCTAATCAACCTAGAAGGTGACCTTATTCTAAAAGCTTTCTACCTTGTTTTCCCATGCCCTAATAATATCTCTGAGTATGAGGCTTTGATAGTTAGCTTTCACTTATCCGTCTAATGGAACATCTAGCATTTACAAGTATTTGGTGATTCACATCTCATAATCAAGAAATTTAATGATGAGTTATAAATTAAAGATGAAAAATTACTCCCTTATAATAAATTGGTAGACCAGTTGAAGAAAAAAATTTAGTTTATTACATATGAACAAGTGCCTAGAGGGAGTAATAAAATAGTTGATTCCATGGCCACTATTGGATCTTTAATTTATCTCCTTAAGTATGTCCTCAAATGGAATTTAATAGAACATTTGATCCTACAAGCTCATCAATCTATGGCTACTTTACAAATTTGCATTATTCTTTATCCTAGTCTAACCTGGTACCATGACAATTATAAATACCTCCACGATAACATTTTACCACCAAACCTCAATTATCATCAGCATAAGACCTTCATTCATTGTACCTCCTGTTACACTATCCTTGATAGCATTCTCTATTGTAGAGGTTATAATGGGACTTTCTTAAGATGTTTGACCTTGGAAGAGGATTCTCTCATGATCAAGGAGGTCCATGATGATATTTGTGGTGGCCATGTCAGTGGAATGGCCCTAGCCAATAAATTGATATAGACTGGATACTATTGGCCTACCATAGAATAGGATGCTTGTAAGTATGGAAAGAAATGTGTATCTTGTCAAAAAAATGGTAATATTATCCATTCACCTTCATAATAATTACAACCTATTATGAGTCCTTGGCCCTTATCTATATGGGGACTTGATTTGATTGAAAAGATAAATCCTATGTCTTCTGATGGACACAAGTTAATTATTACTGATATAAATTATTTCACCAAATAGGTAGAATCAATGTTGCTTACCAATACTACAAGTCTCCAAATTTCTAAATTCATCCTAAATCAGATCATATGCCATTTTGGCATTGCTACCAACCTCATATCTAATAATGATAAGTCCTTCAAAAATCAATAAATCGAGGCCTTATGCCAGTGATACCATATCAAGTAACACTTTTCTTCTCCTTACTACCCCTAAGGGAATGGATAGGCTAAAGCAAAAAATAAGATCCTTATCAAGATTCTCAAGAAAATAGTCAATGATGCAGGTAAGAATTAGCACCCAAAACTATATCTTACACTTTGGTCTTATCAAACAAGTGTCCAAACACCTACTAGGGCCACTCTGTATGCTTTAGTATATGGGATAGAATTTATCTTACCTATGGAAGTGGAACTCCTCTCCTTAAAAATCTCATTATGAGGCATTATCACTAATCATAATTTTAGACAAGAAAGGTTATAGGAATTGGAGCTTCTAGATGAAAAAATCCAAAGGTACCTTAATCAATAATGGGTATACCAAAATAGATTAAAAGGCCAATACCACAAGAAGATCCAATCTAGAGAGTTTGAGGTCGATGATCTAGTCCTAAAATAAAATCAAAAGAATACCAATACAAATAGACATAAGAAGGGAAATTTGAAGCCTTTTAGCTTAGGCCCTATATAATAGCTATAAAGTTCATATCTAGAGCCTAAAAGTTAGCTACACTAAATGGTGAATATCTTGATGACCCAATGAATATAATGCATCTAAAACATTTTTACACTTGACAAGCTCCACTTTACCTCATCTATTAGTCCCCACTCTTGGGGGCATATCCTCTTCCATTCTATCCTCCTCCTATTTCACTCCATTTTCCCATCCTTGACCCTGGTCTTGAACATGTGCATCCATTACAAGTTTTTATGTAGTAATAGGTGATAAATGTTTTTAAACAAGAAAGAAGTAATTACTTGTCATGTGATGGGGATGTTTGTTGGGGATTCCTCTAGAGTCTCTTTTTTATATCCATGTATATATCCCCAATCCTATCACATCCTTATATTTATCCTTTATCCATCACCCCATCGCATCATCTTTAACGAGTGTGTCTCCTTTTAGCCTCAAGTTAATCCTATCCTCGTTTGTCTCTTACTATCCCCAAACCATGGGTCACACCTTGCAATTAACATTATCATTATGGAAGGGTCAAAAATAGGTTTTTGCTCTAGGGATTTGCATACATTATGACACTTAATCTCAATTGATCATCCTAAACCCCATATACGGTTACTTTTGAATTTGGTTGGAATCTTGTTCTGAAATATAATAATTTTGGGTACTATATACCCCATTTACATATCTCCCTCTCGTTATTATGATCATTATCCATATTCACTTTACACTCACCTCATTTTCAACTTGTATATACCTTTCTTATTTTAGTCTTTTTTATCTTCTATTTATTTTGTGTGTATCTCAATGTGTGCATTGTTGAATATGTGTGGTTGATTGATTAATCATATAGCTATATACATATTAATTAAATTATCTTGTTTATTTTAATCTGGCTATCATGTTGTATATATTTTATCTAGAATAAATTTTATGGGAATAAGGATAGTCTAAGTGACTCCCACACTAGTTTCGAGCAAAGTCACTTCAAAAATAGAGTTCTCCCATGCACCATGTTTTAATGTACCCTTGACTCCTATCATGTCATTGGCACATTTTTTTTTACTAGTGCAATATTAAAATGGATTGCATACATAATTAATGGCCCCAAAATTTCCACCCATCCCATTCCCCCCAATCCTATCAATTATCCCATCTAACCTATCACCATCTCATCTAAACCTACTTATTCCCCATCCCATCATTATCTTACCTCCTTGGTGCAAGAGGATTACTACCCAAACCCAAGTTGTGAGACATAACAATTAAAAATGGATAAATATTTATTTTATCACATTGATTTACATTATATATCTTCTTCCCATTACATCCATAAAAAATTTATACCATGAAATCCATAACCAAATAACTATATCATAACATTTTTGCACATAACATACCATCTACCAATCCTAAAGCATCATCACATAATTAACCATGTATATATTATATAATTAAGTCCATATCTAACATCCATCTAATCTATCCACATATCCATCAAGATATAAATCATCATCTATCTATCATGATTTTTGGCTTGGAGTCAATTTTCACCAAAGATAAAAGCCAAAATGAACCCCCTTTCAGTCTTTTGTCCTATTTACCCCCCTCCATTACCCTTTTGACTCCTAACACATTTGTTCTTTCATCTTATCAGTCTCTTTTTAGATCCAAATTTCATCACATTACTCTGTTATCCCAATCAATCATTCACCATCATTCCTAAAGTCATCAAGGGCATGGATTTTCCATTTCCCCATTGTTCAACCTCATCTCGAGTCAAAACTACATCAGCCTAAGGTATCTTAAGATTATGTAGGTAGCACCTAGCCATGATTTCGTGCCTAGGGATAACTTAACCACTATTAACCCTTAATCCCCATCTTGTACCAAATTAATCACTTGATAATCATACATCATTTTACGCTACAAATCTTACGTAAAGTGGCTCCCTATCATTAATCAACAAATTTTATCTCCATTATCAATTTTAAAGCCATCTTTGGAATATGTCTTTGCTATAGAACTTATCTCTATCTTGTCTCCATCTCATCTTTTTAATTATTGAATAATATCTTCATCTTGGGAATTTAGTCTTATCAATCCTTTTCCTTTCTAGACATTGGTCATTTGTCTAGAACCCATATCGCAATTGAGCCACTTTATCCCCTTTTCTCTAAGCTTGGGGAATATCAACTATATATACATCATTACTTAGGGCATCCCAACCCTATTTTGTCCTCTTGGTCTCATCCCACCCCTAGGACTTTGATTTGAGTGACCATACAAGTCGGTTCTCTCTGTATGCTCCTTCAAGGGGGCATCATCTCTACTAACACCATCTAACCTTGCTTCCACATATGATTATGCTTTTTCTTTGAAAGACCATTACTCCTTTCATCCTATCCATTTTCAATGTCCTTTCAAAGAGGGGGAAAATGTATGCACTAAAATCTGCTCACCTCGATAATTACACTAATTCTATTAATTCAACCTATAACTATATTTACTAGCTAATTAACTAATATCCTATTCCTTATTTCCTACATCCCACAAACCTTATCCTACCTCACAACCAAATTACCCCCTTTATTAATATACTAATTAAACCTATTTACCTACTAACCTACTCCTTAAGCCATTTGTCAATTTAAAAATATAATTTATTTTACTTACTCATCTACCACCCTCCTAACTAGTTATTCCCACACCCCTAAACCCTAATAGAGATTTATAAAATTGAATAATTGTAGAAATCTCCTCCATTTTATCCCCTTTTCCTTTATAATTCTCCATTTTATATATTTCCAAGGAATTTAAAATTCCTTGGAAATATTTTAACCATTGATCTCAATGGCTCAAAATTAAATTTGAGCCATTGATTATTCCCTCCATTTCCTATATAACTAAGCCAACTCCATCCATGAAACTAACATGAAAATATTAAGCCTTCTTGCCATATTTCATCCATAGCCATCTTATTTGGATCCATACAACCCTTATCAAAATCCACTATTGAGCTTAAAGGTCTATCGGAAGACACTATCAAACAAAGACAAGCATTCATTTGGTAATCTTGAAGAGGAGCTACAAAGAGGTAAAATGATTGTGAGAATTCTCATGGTAATTTGATTATCTCTTTTATCTCCTATGTTTGAGTTTTTTTAAATTTTTATTTTTATTTCTAAAAATAGTAATATAGAGTGAATCTAAAATTTAGACTATAGTTAGTACTCTACATTCCACTTGTGACTTTTTTTTTACTCGCAACTTTATCTACTTGTGAATTTAGACCATGTGGAGTGGTGAACTTTGAATTTATATTGATTTTGGATTAATATTTATAAATTGATTATAATTGTTATATATTATTTACCCTTGATTAGATTGATATTAGTCTTATCTTTATTAAAAACATGTTTTGATGAGACATTTATGTACCTTTTGTTTGGAGAAAGTAGGGTATAGGATGTGTGAAACATCTTGTTAGTCTAAAAGGGTTGAGAAAAAAATTTAACTTGTTGTGTACTAGCCAAGTAAGTAGGGAGACATCATCTCATTTTTTCATTTATAAGGTTTTAAGGATGGTGTGATCCTTGGCCTTTGTATGTTATGATATTTTTAACATCATTTCCTCTTAACTATGAATATAATAGAATAGGTTAAGCTGTGAAAAATGATACTGGTAATGTTTGACTAGTGGTAACTTAATACAATTATGAAATCATTATATATTTTTATTGTAATGTAAGTTGGTATATCTGATATTATTTAGGATGTGTCATTGCTTTCTAGGATTTATTAGTATGGATTTGTGTAAAACAACCACAAAAAAAATTGGAATCGTATATCAGAGTACATTTTAAACACATGTTAGGCCCTCTTACAAGTCTTGCTAATGTAATACACTACATTCATATGCAACTATAACTGAAGGAGGGGAACTGAGGTAGTTTCCTAGAGGTAAACGCACAAAAAAGGTGTTATGGGAAAACTACTTGTTGTAATAGAAGGATTATGAGATTCAAGGCGTACAAGTGTATGCATACACTGATAAGTTCCAAGTATCATAAGTGGCACTTGTACTTCCTCATAAGATTGTGTCTAGGTCCTTAACCCTAAGTAAATACTTCACTCTCCTCAATGGGTTTCAGTCCCACTCAAAGATGGTTAAGTTAAAGGATTGGTTTAATTGGGAAGGATAACTTTGTTTTTCCTAAGTTATTGTTTAGGTTAATCATGGGTTTAAAATAAACATATGTGCTATATAAATTAAACAAGTAGTAAAATCAGCAAACAAAATTAATTCAACACTTGAAAATTTTGATTCATTCATGTAGCTAATTATTTTAAAGCATAAGAGAAAACAAATTTAAGTACAAGACTCATTAGTGTTACCATCTGGGTTATAACATCCTTCAGCCTTTAAGGTCATTGAACTATTCATACACCATTTATATCAACCATGGATGTTTATATCAATTAATGATGTAGTATGGAAGGGTCAGTATAGCAATGAATAAGCATATAGAAGTTGATTACATTTCATAGCTAAATCCAACTTAAGGATTATTAAATCAATGTAAGATTAGCATGGCATATATAAACTAGTGGTATGTCCAATCAATTCTAGCTTGTTATGATCATAAAGAATAAAGGATTAGTTCAATAATTAAATAATACAAAGTACCTATATAATAGCTTTGGCCAACAATTAATTTATTTCTTCAATATTTCATTTTCAATATATTCATTACATCTATTAGCAGCCAACAAGATCACTATAATCCTCACATTAACAACTATGATCAAAATTGTCTATACATGTTAATAATTAATCAAATTAATAAATGTATTTGTTACCATCTTCTTTACGAAGTCATCAAAGTATAGAGTTGAAGCAGATCAGGATGAACCCACCCAACCAACCTTATGATCCCAACCATTAGTGACCCTCACCACCCCAAGTATCAATACGATGGTAGTTGAAATAATTGAGAACATGAGATGAATTCTGAGCACACCAATCTCTAAACAAAAGACATATCAAATAAAAATAATACATACAACACAATCAAATGATTCCAAGGTGAGATGAGAATAGTTAAACCATGTAAGTATAGATTAAGAGTGGGGATAGTTAACTTAGGCCATTGAATGATATATAACAGATTAATTCGAATCTATTATATATCTTTTGAAATTATCCTACTTGGAATCCATCTAATGTCATGACTAGCCTTAACCATTCAAACCCATAATATATACTTTTAAATATTTAAGTTTAGTCTAGGAATGAAATCCATAGATTTTTACAAGTAACCTAACCAAAATGAAACCAAATTAAATGCTAACACAAACAAAATATATTTCAGTTAATCCTTATTAATCTAACATAATAGAAATCAAATAGTTGTGCCTCCATATGTCACAAGTTTAAATACGACCCAAAAAAAACATAAAATGACTAAGTCAAAGTATCGATCAAAATACATCAATAATATAATAATATTATTATTATAACTCATAGGCATCATTATGTAATCATACAACACAATGAAATCTTGAAGTTTAAGCTTGACACAGTCAATAAATTGACATGGACATGATTATAAAATGAACACCATTAAACTAAACTAATAATAATCATAATCAAAACAATCAAAACCCAATAAAATTCAAGACCTAATCAAACCAAATACTAAGGTTGAGATGGAAAAACATATAAAGTCTAAGTGAACAACCCACTTACAACAAGAAACATAGTCACATGAATGTTTCATGAAGCCACTCAATACACACACATGTATGTGTGTATACACTTGCATATATATACACATATATATATACATACATATATATATATATATACACATACCTGATTTATAAAATAATAATTATGTACCAAGAAGAGCACAGTTGACCCATGGAAAAAACCACATAGTCTAACGATATTCAATCAGGTAAAGACCAAGAGGACTATAGCTTTAACTAAATGAAAACCCTAAGTTCAACTTCAAAAATATCAATTCGATACAACATAGACGTAGCTTTAATGACCAAGTTCTAACTATTAACAACACAGTCAAATAATTAAAAATGTGATGAGATAACTAAAACCCAAGAAATTAACAACACTTAACATTCATAAATTTCAATATATCACAGACCAAATAAAACTTATTCACCCTTGGTGAAAACTTGAGTTACAATGCATAATGGATTTACCCAAAAAAGATATCAACCACTTGGAGAATAACCATGACTTTACCATAAAAGAACATAGTCCAAACTTAAATGAGTGTGGGTATCATTATTAATGACCATAGACATTTTAAATATAGACATAGTCATAAACTAATATGATCATTATAAAAGAAAACTAGACAATAACATCACTGATTCAATGCATTACCTTTATATAGAAAATGCAACTTTACTTAGATAATCATGGTTACCCTTTTAAAAATAACACAGTCATCAAAATAAACACATAGTCATTATATCTAAAAACATAGAGCTTGTCAACCTTTATAGCATTCAACCATTATATATAAAATATAGTCATCTTTTACAACACGTAAGCAACACACAAAATGTTTTCCACCTATATGTACAAGAACATAGTCTAAAAAACAATAAAATAATTGCATGTGGATAAGGGTTCAAACCATGCAATGTATATATATTATATATACATTTATTTTAAGTTATATGCAATAAAATGTATTGATATATCACCATAAGGGATTTGTGCATTCACCCAAGAGTCTGAAGACTCTTGGCTGCATAAAGAGCATCTAAATCCTTTATTTCCATTTAAAATAGTTAACCAAAATCAAAATGAAAAAACCAAATGACTTACATGAAAATTCAAAAACTCCTAAAAACTCAAGAGATAAGAATTTTTATTTCTTCTCCAAACACTATGGTGTAATTTTTAAATTCTCAAGCTCACCACTAAAACTAGTTGAGCTTTCTCACTGTTTACACCCTAAAAATTTTTATCATCCTAACACTTTTACCCTCCATCTACATTCCCTAATATTTCCATCCACTCTCCCCATACCCCAATCACTTCACATTCAATTCCTAGAGGAGAGAGAAACACCTCTTGATCCCAAGACAATTCCCATCAACCTCACCATTAATGGCGAGTCTGGAAGGCTCAATGATTAAGTAACCTACCACCAATAGAAAAGAAGATTAGTGATAAACAAAAGAATTAAACATAAATCGATTGATTAACATTGAAACCTTCACCAAAATACTACCTACCTCATTAAATAAGGTTAATGTATTCCCTCATAACATATCAACCTAATCTGATATAATAATTAAAATAGCATCAATGAATTAAACCAATTTTAAGTCAAGCCATGACTATTTAGTCATTAAAATAATATGCCATCACCTTATTAAATAATGTTAGGTTGAAGGCGTTAGGATAATAATGAAGGGTGACAAGGGTTCCCAAGGGGGGTTGTTAGGTCTAGGATAGAATTGAATAGGTCACTAGGATTAATAGAGAAATAAGAAAGATTTGAAGACCTGTGAAAATAAATAATGGAGCTGTGTGTATGAAAAAAGTTACGATCGATAAAACATTTAATATAATATTAAAAAATAACAATAAATAATGACTCATAAAGTTATCAACAAAGTACAACAATAATCACCATCATAAGGACCATAGTCAATAAACATAATGGCCAATACATAGTGTCTGAAGAAAAATCAAATAATAAGTATACCTATCGGACATGCCGATGTTCTCATAATTCATTAGTTCTAGGAGTACAACCTCCATCACATATTTGTTATATTGTGGAGCCTATTTCCACATTACAATGTATTTCAAATATTGTACATTAAAATGTACAATACGCTCTATGTATTCTTGCACTTGAGGCTCGGGGGCAGTAGGCCCTAGAAAAAAAATTTGGACCCCCTTAATAGGGAACCCTTATAGGTTAATTTGGCCCATGGTTTTAGTACCCATTATTTTTTAAAATTGCTATGTTGGTTATCTATTGATGTATTATAGATGGACATATTTTAGGTAATACATCATAGGTTAGAATAGTTTGATAAGGTGAATAAAGTGTGTGAATTCTAGTGCAAATTTAGGAGAGTTTGTTGAGCACAGCTCCAAACAATATTTATGCATTGTAATTATGAGAAAGCAAATCTGAGAGTAGATTATACTCCTATTGGCTTGTAATAAAATCTAATCAAGTATTTCTTGGTAAATGTAGCCCATATTGGGTGAACCATGTTAAAATTTGTCTTCTTATTATGCAATTTTATTTCTATTCATATATCTTATTATTATGATTTTTTGAAATTATTTCACATTAATTTTTTTTATTCTTAACAATAGGTATCAGAGCTTTAGGTTGTATTTGTTGAAGTATTGAATTATAGGAAGGTTTATTAGTTTAAGTGGGAACTATGGTTGATGATAACAAATCAAATGTTGAAAAGTTTAATGGATAAAAATTTGGTCTATGGAAGATGTAGATGGAGGATTACCTCTATCAAAAGGACCTCCATGTTCTACTAGATGAAAAGTAAAGCAATTAGTGGGTATGATAGATGAGGCTTGGGAGCTGCTTGATAGGAAATCACTTGGGGCCATTAGGTAATGCCTTGTATCTTTATTCACATTTAATATATCACAGGAGAAGACCACAAAAGGTCTTATGAATGTGTTAGGGAAGTTATATGAGAAACCCTCTACTTCTAATAAAATATTTTTAATGAAAAAATTATTTAATATGAAGATGTCTAAAAATGGTTGTGTTGTTGATCATTTGAACGAATTTAATATGGTTGTGAGTATGTTGAACTTTGTAAAAATTTAATTTGATGATGAAGTCAAGGCTCTACTTATTTTATGTTCCTTACCAGAGAGTTATAATATCCTGGTAATGGTTGTGAGTAACTCGATATCTAACAATGACAAGTTAAAGTTTGAGGATGGCATAGGAGTAATCCTTAAAGAGAAAATGCAATGAAAAAGCTTTGGGTAAACTTATAATTTAGGTGATGCTTTGGTGGTGAAGAGTAGAGGGAGATAAAAGTCTAGAGGAAAAGGAAAGTGTGAAAAGTTAAATGTTTAAATAAGGTCAAAATCAAAGAGTAGGATGGTATGCTAGCACTATAGAAAGATTAGGCATGTGAAGAGGGATTGTTGGGTTCCTCAGAACAAGAATAAAAATTAGAAAGACAATAATGAGGTGAATGTGATAGCAGATAATGTTTGTCAAGATGCATTAATTCTCTTTATAGATAATATTGTTGAGTCTTGGGTTTTAGATTTAGGGGCATCTTTTCATGCTATACCACATAGGCATTATTTTAATGACTGTGTTCAAGGGGATTTTGTACATGTTTATCTTCGTGATGATGAGCCTTGTAGCATAGTAGCAAAAGGAAGTGTTCAGATCAAGATACAAAATGGAAACACTTGGCTACTAAAGGATGTTAGGCATGTACCCAAGTTGAGATGGAATTTGGTATCCATAGGACATCTAGGTAGTGAAGGTTGTATGGTGACATTTACAATAGATTCTTGGAAGGTGACCAAGGGTGTTCTTTTGGTAACAAGAGGTAAGAAGGTCAGTACCCTATATTTATTAAATAGTACTAACTATTGTAATTTAGTTGCTATAGATATAGATGCAACTTTGTGGCACAATAGGCTCGGTCACATGAGCCAAAAGAGAATGCAAATTTTGAAGGATAGGTTGCCCATATTGAAAGGGTCTAATTTAGATTTCTATGAAGACTGTGTACAAAAAATAGAAAAGGGTAAATTTTCTCAAAGTTGGACCTACAAAGAAGGTGAATAAGTTGGAGTTGGTTCATTCAGATGTATGGGGGTTGGCTTAGGTATCTTCTATTAGTGGCTTGTCTTATTATGTCACTTTTATTGATGATATAACTAGTAAATTTTGGGTGTATGGCACTAAAAGAAAATATAATGTGTTTGATATATTTAAAATATAGAAAGCCTTGGTTGAGAATGAAACAGGTCTCAAATTAAAATGTCTCAAGTTAGATAAAGGTGGTGAATATTGCAGTAATGGAATTCATAAATAGAGGATAGTTATAAAAGCTCTACAATAAAATGGAGTGTCATAAATGATGAATGAGACTATCATGGAGCATACTAGGAGTATGAGATTGTATGCAGGACTACTCCTTTAGTTTTGGGTAGAAGTCATAAATATGATTGTATATCTGATCAATAGAGGTCCTTCATCTTCTTTGGATGGAGGTATACCTAAGGAATCTTGGTTTGGTAAGAAGGTTGATTATTTATTTCTTAAAATATTTGGTTTTGAATCTTTTATTCATATTGATAAAGATGATAGGACCAAATTAGAGGCTAAGTCTGAAAAATGCACCTTTATTGGTTATGGTGAGGATGACTTTGGTTTCTAGATTTGGAGTCCTAAAGATAAGAAAATCTTTTGGTCTAAGGTTGTAGTCTTTAAAGAAAAAATCATGTATAAATAGCAGTTACAGGATTAGAAACAGGATTCCAGAAAAGAGTACACAGTATTGGAGGACATTGTAGATGATAAAGTATCTAAGTAACTAGTTCAAGCACCTACTCCACAAGAACCCCAAACTCCTATGGTGAGAAGGTCTTCTAAGGTAAGAAAGGAACCAGAATGTTTTTCTCCATCTCTTAATTATTTATTACTTACTAATAATGGAAAGCTAGAGTCCTTTAAAGAAGCAATGCAAGTAGATGTCAAGAAGAAGTGGGAGTAAGTAATGGATGAGGAGCATCAATCTCTCATGAAAAATCAAACTTGGGATTTGGTCAACCAACATAAAGGTAAGAGAGCATTGTAAAACAAGTGGGTGTATAAAATTAAAAAGGATAATGGAGGCAAGAAAAGGTACAAGGCCTGATTGGTGGTAAATGGGTTTGCATAGAAGAAGAGAATATATTTTTATGAGATTTTTTTCCAAGTGGTAAAGATGACTTCTATCAGGACTGTTATTGGGATAGTGGCAGCGGAAGACTTGCACTTCGATCAACTAGATGTGAAGATTTCATTCCTTCATGGTGACTTGAAGGAGGACTTATATATGGAATAGCCATAGGGATATGAGGTCACCAGGAAGAAGAACATGGTGTGTAAACTAAAGAAGAGTTTATATGGCCTGAAATAAGCTCTATGATAGTGGTACAAGAAATTTAATAGTTTTATGATGTAGCAGGAATACCCTAGGTGTCATTCAAACCATTATGTATATATCAAGAAGTTTGATGATGGTAGTTTCATTATACTATGTCTATATTTGGATGACATGTTGGTTGCAAGTAAGAACATGTAGTAAATAAAGGTACTAAAAGAACAGCTTAGTAATTCCTTTGCTATGAAGGATTTGGAATTAGAAAAACAAATCCTTGATATGAGAATAACTCAGAATAGGAAGGAATGAAAGCTAAATTTATCTTAGGAAGAGTACATTAAAAAGGTCTTAGAGAGTTTTAGTATGCAAGATGTTAAATCATTTAGGACTCCTTTGGCAGGCCATTTCAAGTTATCAAAGGATTATTATCCCAAGATAGAGAAAGAGAGAATCCAGATGTCATGTATACCTTACTCATCAGCAGTTGGTAGTTTAGTGTATGTTATGGCATGCACTAAGCTAGATATTGCCCATGTAGTGGGAGTAATAAGTAGGTACATGAGTGATCCAGGTAGAGAGCACTTACAGGTAGTAAATTACATCCTTTGATACTTAAGAGGGACCATGGAGATAGTTTTAAGATATGGTGTATTAGACACCACTTTGTGTGGTTATGTAGATTCAAACATGGATGGAGATTTAGACAGTAGGAGGAGTATGATAGGATATGTATTTATTGTAGGTGACACAACACTGAGCTAGATTTCATGACTATAAAAACTTGTTGCTTTGTCAACCATAGAGGTTGAGTATGTTGTTTCCACAAAGGAAAGCAAAGAGATGATTTGGTTATAGCAGTTTCTTGAGGAGTTAGGACATAGGCAAGAGGAAGGGAATTTGTATAGTGATAGTTAGAGTGATATACACTTAGCAAAGAACTCTATGTTCCACTCTAGGATGAAGCATATATAGTTGAGGTACCATTTCATTAAGATAGCTTTGGAAGAAGAGAAGTTGAAGTTGGAAAACATTCATACTAGTCAAAATCCTATAGACATGATGACCACGGTGCTCACAAGAGAGAAACTTAAGCTATATGTAGTTTTAATTAGCCTTCACAAATGATAGTGAAGGGTTGAGAAGCTTGCTCAGAGGAAATCAGTCTTCAAATGGGAGATTTTTATGTTGTGGAGCCTATTTCCACATTATAATATATTTCAAATACTATACATCAAAATGTATTATACACTCTTTATGTATTCTCATTGGGGTTCGAGAGTGAAAGCCCCCAAAATAAAATTTGGACCCCCTTAATGGGGAACCATTATGGGTTGACCTGGCCCATGGTTTTGCTACCCATTATTTTATAAAATCTCTATGTTGGTTATCTATTGATGTATTATAGATGGACATACTTCAGGTAATACATCATAGATTAGAATAGATTGAGAAGATGAACAAAGTGTTTGAATTCAAGTTTACATTTAAGAGAGTTTGTTAAGTGCAGTTCCAAATAATATTTGTGCATTGTAATTATGAGAAGATATATCTAAGAGTAAATTTTACTCTTATTGACTTGTAATAAAATCTAAGCAAGTGTTTCTTAGTGGATGTAGCCCACATTGGGTGAACAATGTTAAATCTTGTCTTCTTGTTGTGTAATTTTATTTCTATTCATATCTCTTATTATTACAATTCTATAAAATTATTTTGCATTAATTTTTGTTTTATTCCTAACACTACCTAGTTCATAGAAAAATCCTAAAACCATTGAAAATGGCATCAATCGCATTATGTCATTAATAGATAATCAATATAGATTTATAAAATCATTTTTAGTAGTAATAAGTCCCTAAAATAATTAATCACAAAATTAAGTATGCAACCAATACTATTGTAACTAGTACCACAGATAATCTAGATAAACAACAAGTAATAACTAGTCTAACAATTATAATGTCAATGTCATAACAATAGGATATATAATGAATCTATGGAATCGCAACATTGTGATTCTTTGAACTTTTTCCACATTTTAGAGATCATCAGATCATGAAGACTTAAGGGATGAGTGGTGAATTAGGAATGTTAGTACTAGAGATGGGAGTTGATCCCATTTATTCTCACATTGACTCGATAGTTATTGAGTTTGGATTCGACAAGGGAAGCTTGTCAAATCAAGGATTTGGTAGATGAACTTGTTAAATTTAGTTGTATGGCCATATGCATGTATACTATAGAATGTTTATTCCTTGATTTTGTATACATTGAAAATGTAATTTTTTTTGTTCGTATTTTTTATCATACTTGTCAGGAGCTATATGGAGTAGCAATAGTATTGACAAGTTATACTTATTAGGAGATACGTGAAGTAATAATAGTATTAACTTATTCACATCATTTTTGTCAAGTTTTCTAAATACTTTTCTCTGAAATGAGAAAAACACTCTCTAAGATAGAGAGATGTGTATAAGAACTAGGAGGCTTTATGGATATCTCCTTGGGCATTTATTTTTGGCTTTTATGATGATCCTATGTATTTTTGTCTAAATTTGGGAAGTTAGTAAAACTTTTATTGAGATATGCAAGATCGTTCAAGGTATTAGAAGTGGTCAATCTTATAGCATATAGGTTTGTCTTGATGGTTCTAGAACTAGGTTGGTCATGATAGAACCAATCAGAACAAGTGACACTCGTAAACTTTATTTGCATAATAGAGAGATGTCATAATGCAAGATCTTGTGGGACCAATACTCTAAGAATAGTGCTACCTAGGATACTATGATGAGTTTTACAGATAAACTTTATGTTTATTTGTTTGATTTTATATTTTATACTATGTAATTTATCTACTAAATAATGTTTTTAATTCAAAACTTATGTTTGAATAAGATTCATCTAGGATGATGACTAGTTTTAGGGAGAAGGATATTACATCTTGATTCCTCTTTAGGTAAACTACTTAATTATCCATAGATATTTATAGTTGACAAATTTGATTTGGTTATTTTTAACTAATATTTGAGATATATGTTGTTATGGGATAGTAGGATATTGCTTAGGTTGCATGATTACATTGTTATGAGTTAGTTGTAGTGTATATGTTTACATTATAAACATGTTGATTTATTATTTTATCTATATTTTATAATGTATATTTTGTATCATGTTATTATGGTCTAACTACCTACTTGTTATGAGGTTGACATAAGATAACTCATCCCTTAGAGCATGCTAGAGGGAGAGCATCATTGGAGAGGGTGATGTAGATGGAGATGTCAGAGGAAGACAAAAAAATTGGCTAGAACCCTGCATACACCACATTAACTAGCACATGTTAGAATGCATAATAAAATGGTTAGCATATTGTGTTTTGATGTTATTTGCATTAGATAGTTAAACATGGTTATTAGCATAGTTTAAATGGTTATTTTGAATTCATCTTGCATGACATGTGTGTATGTCTATTAATGTTTTAGAGATTTAATTAATTAGAATAAATTCATATTTGTTGATTGATTTATCATTAATCTATTATGATATTAGAACATGTTAATTTAATTAGTGTTAAAATAAATAAAATTTAGGAATTTATAATTAAGTGGAAAAAATGAGAAAATAAAAAGAAAATAAAAAAATAAAGAGAAATAGAATGGTCTAAATTTATGAAAAACACAAAAATTAAATTCATAAAATAATAACAAAAAGCAAAGAAAAGACAAGTTTTAAAACAAAATCTCAAGATTTATGCAAAAGAGAAATAAAAAGGGGGAAGAGAAAATCAAAATGGAAGAAAATCTACACTTACTCATAAGAGAAGAAAGAAGGAGGGTGTAGTAGAGCAAGGAAGAAGGTAACACAGAGAAGTGATTGGAGAAGGAAGAAGTAGAAATAGTATGAACCTACGGGAATTTTTTTCTTTTGGCTGAGATTGGTTTGCTTACAGGCTGAGTAAGTGTTAAGATTTATTATTTCCCTTCTTCATTTTGTTAAGAAATAAAATAGATGGGTAATTTGTAAAAATAGTGTTGTTATTTGTTTCATTCATATAGAAACATTACTCAGCTGAATTAAACCATTATCCTTGTACTGAGTTATTAGGTAGGGTTGTAAAGGATTGAGTTATTGTTTGGATTTTTCTCTAAGCATATATTTATGTTAACGCCTGTATTAGTATACCTAACTGTATTTATAGTAGTGACTTAATAATGTTTAAATAATAGCAAACTATATTTATAATAGTGACTTATTATGCTTTGAATAACAACAAACTATATCTATTGAATAACAGTGACTTATATGACTATGGCATCATATGTATATTTTACTACTTAGATTTATATAAATCCCCTATAAATACATATACAATGGATATATTGATACATTGAGTTCAGTAATTTGTACATACAGTCAAATTGGCATCTACATATAGTGAACTTATTTTATCTAGTGATTTTATTGTTATACCCAGCTAAGTTAATTTTATTAAAATGCAAAAATTATATCTGCAATGATTGTATTAGCCTTATAACATCCATCATGTCATTTGAGTGTCTAATACATGACTGTTATTTAAATTTACTAAATATGTTAGTGTATCAGTTATACAGATGTTTTATAATTCACATATCATTAACTCTAACATTACATAATGTAACCAATATGTTAGATAACATAGTTTTCAAATAGTTATGTGGATATGATAACAAAGGTAATCAGTTATCTAATATTATTAAATAGAATAACTCTATTATCTTATTAGTAAATATGTTACATGTTATCGGTTATATGTTATAAGTAGCATATACAAAATATATAATACCTTATAAGTCAATTAATACATTGATATTTTATGTTATCGCATGTATCATATAAGGGGTTTTAACCCTATAAGGTATGTAACAATGTTTGTATAAAACCTCGTGTATCAAGATCATATTGGTAAAATCTTGCGATATGATATAGCGATCAATGGTGAAGACTCTGTAAATTCTTCATATTATTCACACCTTTCCATTTATATCATTGTTAACTATCGGCTATTATCCTTTGTATCAGAATGATAACTTATGTGGTGATATCAATTATTCTACATTGTTTATACATGGAAAAATATGCATAATAATCAATGGCAGTCTAGATTGTAAATTTAAGACTATTTTTATATACCCATTATATAATTTATGATATGTTTTGGAGTAAAATACCTTATATTCATGTGATATCATATATTATAATAGATCATGATAATCATACTTAGAGTTATAATTTTATCTGTGCTATAAATGAGGTTGTCATTATATATAGATAATCTTATGAATACTTCTTGATATTCAAAACTACACGAAGGAATAAGAATAAAAAGACCTAGTATAATATTATGTATTTGTGATAATAAAATAGATGAGTCCATGTAGTAATTTTAATGCTAAACCATGATAAATAGGATATCTACTGATGATGTAAGAATATACATATATAAGATGTAAGGAATATTGTATATATTGGTGCAATGTATTCATAAATGGGAATATCAACAATATTCTCGTCTATCCATAATATCAATCTAATAATGTGGTTTATGCTTGATAAAGGTTGATCAATAGTAGATTTGAATACCAATCACAACTTTGAAATAGATATCCATGAACTAGACTAATTGAGTCATAACATAACAAATTACTAATTTAGTTTTTGAAACCATAAGTCATATGTGGGATATATTGCTAATTGAGTTAATTTCATCCTCATGAATAAATATTATTATGGAGGATCTTGCTCATGTGATTTTGATATGGGTTGTTAATAGGGATCATGTTTATTTAACGTATATTCAAGATTATGAGACAATCAACATCTTTAAACCATAGTTATACATATATTGTTGGACACATTTATATACATAAAGGCAAATTTTATGTCTAAATTTTCAAAGACTATTGGAAGAATATAACATATATGGATGTACCAAGTTGAATGTCTCTAATTTTCGTGGATAGATATAAAATAATTGGTCACGAGACTCAAGAGTTGAGAAACTGTGTCAACATAAGTATAGACTCTGAACCTAGCATTTAAAGATAGAATCATGTTCATGTAAAATAAAGTTAAACTATGGACTTTTGACTATTAAAAGATAACTGGTTATTTTAACAATAGCTTATGCTTTCATTGATTCATAGCTACTTTATTATGACTAGTTGTGATATTAGTAGTTATGCTTAAGAACACTAGACTATGATAATGTGGGTTATCATAGGGTGTAGCATATTTAGAAATCTATTTAGATAGGGATAAAAACTTTGAAGGAGTATTAGATTATTTAATTCCTTATCTTATAAAGATCATCAATAAATTTTGTGAATAGGAAAGCATAACGATTGTTAAAATCATATGGAGTTCTTGACTTAGAGATATAGTTGACCATTGATATAGTATTTATATATATTTTGTGTGCTTATATACAGTATATATTATGTTGTATGATTATTCATAGATAGAAAACATATTTATTCATGTACTTAAAAAACCATATAAAAATATTACATATATAGGTGTATTGGGTCATATACCTAAGCTTATAGCTAAATGGATGGTTATATTGAGTGATAAAATGTCTAAGGGACCAAAACTATAACCATAGAAATAGAATTAAGTTATTTAAATGAAATTCTATGGTATAACTTGGTTATGGGTTATCTAACTCTTTAAAAATAACATGACTGACTACATATATATATATATATATATATATAGTAATGAAAACTAGTGAGTGGGGCATATTGTGAATAGATCTAAAGGTACAAGTGTTTTGACATATATAACATATATATATATATATATATATATATATATATATATATATATATATATATATATATATATAGTAATGAAAACTAGTGAGTGGGGCATATTGTGAATAGATCTAAAGGTACAAGTGTTTTGACATATATAACATATATTAGTACATCGTGATGTCTGTCTAAAAGTTATGTTTCTTTTGATTTCTAGCATATAATTTAAATATAAGATATACCCAATTGGTATAAACTATGCTTATTTACTTAAGATTTAAAATTATGGACATTTGATTCTTGAAATTATAAGATTGGTTGTTCATGATTGATTAGTGAGCTCATGTGCAATGAACTGTGATAGTATGGGATGTCATAGAGGGTATTTTATTTGAAATTATAGTCTAAACATATTTTATACCCAAATGGTATAAATTGTAATTAATATGTCTATATTCATTCATGTGTTTGACAGACTAAATATATGCATGTTGGACATTTATAAAAATAACATATTTTATGATAGTTAGTATAGAGTATTGTTTTGTGTTTGCTTACGAAACATAGAGTGTTTAGTCTAATATATATTATATTTGGGTGGTATAATCTAAACTTGTTTACTAATATTTATATTATAGGATATATATATTTATGAAATTCATTTATACGTTTAATGGAATAAATGTATACCTTTTGATTATTTCTATTCTTAGCATGTTATGTGATTTGCTAGTAGGATGTAGTTTATATGAAACTATTGGTTATACTATGTTAATCACATCTCACATTGGTGTTACTGAGTAATTGGTGAGATGGATTTTCTTAGTTTACTAGCATTATAATGTTAGATGAAGGTAATCTAATAAAGTGGTGTGTATGAAATTGACTGATCTTTAGATCATAATTTATTGTTAAAATTTTTGTCTAAGTAATATTTAGTGTAACATTATCATTTTATGAGTATGATTTACATGTTTATGCGATATCTTGCAATAGAACAGGTTTCTATGATACATTGCATGTTTAGTTTTATAAATAATATAGGACATGGGTACTAGCTTGTCTCTCAGAATTCATGCGCCATCATTATCTACTCCTCTATGAAGGGAGGGTCATTCCTTAATGGAATTAGTGTAGGGTATCATTGGTTTATGGTTGGTGTATAAAAGTGCTCGAATGATGATCTCCCTCCCCATAGTAGTACTACTTTTGAGATGACACTTGAGCTTTTCATGTATACTAGAGTCTAGAGAACTATACTCCAGGGAACCATGTATCTTATATATATGTGCATTGTATTGTAGTGTATTAGTTAATGAAACATTATCATGATAAGATGTAATTATTTATTTATTGTAAATTGATAGTAGTGGTTGTAGGCATGTTTCAGTCATGACTGGTTAATTGTAATTACCTTGTATATTTGTATTATGAAGTGTTTCTTATGATGATAGTGATAAATAATGTATGATGTAGCATTCTCCATTTACAGTTATCACATTTAAGAGTATTTTGTATGATCTCTAATTATATTCTTTTGGTGTAATATATTTATAGTATATGTATTTAATTTTTTTAAAAAGCATGTATTTCTAATTAGATCCTAGTGGGGTTGTTCTAATAGAAGAGACTTGCAAATTGCCTAAGTGTCAAGGCCAAGAGAAACTTAAGTGAGGTGATGGAAATTTTTAAAGAGAGGCATTATAAATCCAAAAAAAAGGTGAACGTCATAAACCAAAGGGAGGTGAGTTTAAAATAAAAGTCACTGACAAAGAAGGAAGGTAAATCCTTATGAGTACACCACTTAATGAAAATGCCACATCTACTAAACATGGAAAACATTAACTACCATGCATATCAAAAGAATACAAGAAAAATGCAGTCACCAATAGAAAATAAAATTACAAACATCAACCCATGAGAAAACACCAAGGATAGATACAAATTCCAAAAATATTAGAATGCCAGGATATAGAAAAAAAACTAGAGTATAGGAAAAGGAGGTGTTTGAAATGACAAGAAAGATGATAAGTAGTAGTAAACTGAAAAAAAAATCTTAGAACTAGTAAAAACCAAAATGATAGAAACACAAAAAAAAGTTTTTCTTTTGTATCTTATAACTAGAATGCATAAAAATTTCTTTTATAAACTTGAAAAAAAAAGGTTAGAAGGAAGAATATTAAGTCATGGGTAAAAGAAACTGCTTAAGATCAAATAAAAAGAGAAGCCCAAAATGTTAAAAGATAATAAAATCTTCTTTTTCACCTTCAAATATGCAAAAATCTCAAGAATCAACATTAAAAACTCATAACTTTGATACCATCAAAGGATTTATGCCAAGAATGTTTATTAATAATGTTAAAACTATAGAAATGAAAATAAGAAATAAGTTAAGTTACCTCTCAAGGTGCAAACCACAAGTTGATATAATTTTAAAGTGGAAAACCAAATGTATCATAAAAAAAACCCATGTGATCTTATTATAAGGTTTGTAACCAAAAATCTCCACAAATATAAGATTGAATCAAGAACACAAGAAAATAATAGAGAGAGCTATGAGATTTTTAGTGAGGAAAAGAGGAGAGGAAGATCTCTTTTATAGAGATAGAAGAGGAAAATAGGAGTTAAATAGAATCTCATTATTACCTTACAAGCATCCTATGTGTGTGCCACTTATGACCTAGTCCCTTAGAAACTGAAGGGAGGTGGGTACCATGTGGATGAAAGAGAACCGCATGCAAGTAATTATAAATATAACAAGTAGATTAGGGAGATGAGTGACACTTCATAAAGGTAATAATAAAGTGTATTTATAAATACAATAAATACACACATAAATTAGACTTAGGATAAGCCTAATAGACTATAAAAAAGACCCAAATTAAGGTTAATAATCCAAGACATCAAAACCAAGCAAAGTCACAACAAGTAAAATTGTGTGCAAAAAAATTCTAGATTCTACTGTGTAAAAAAATTAATATCCATGTTTCAAATCTCATATTGGATCCATCTTCAAGGGAGATGATATTGATCATAGTGATTTAATCTAGAAGTTCCTTACACTTTACTGCACTATGAAGAAACTAATCTCAAAACCAAAAATCAACATTGATTTCACACATATAGTTATATTCATTTCATATTCTTGTTTCAATTTTCAAGTTATTCAAATACAAGAAATTTTCATTTTATCAAAATTCATTTCAAATTTCAATCAAAGTTTCAAAAATTCAAATTCAAGTTTTCAAAAGAATGAAATAACTAAGTCATGTGTTTTATATGGATTTCCAAATTATACATTGATTTGAATAATTAAAATATTCATCTCAAAGATAAAGTGTGTCTTACGCACTAAGGTATAGCTTTCTTTTAATCTAGTAATTTCCTTTCTAGACTAAAGAGGGGCAAATGTAGTAACCTATTGGTCATGAATACTTGATCATGCACATTTCACTCATTTTTATCTTTATTTAACTTATGCATTAATTGACACATATTTCACCAATTTGACCTATATTAAACTGAATAGAGGACCTATTTATCTTGTAATTGTCATTTATTGCTCACAGAATTGTTATGACTGCTACAAACACATATATGCATTTGAATGTCTCAGTCTAGACCCAAATCCTAACATAATTCCTTAGTGGACAAAATTGATCGATAGGGACAATAATGATCTTCAATCATGTCCCTTTATGATGATTATGTATTTGTCCCACTAATGATCATATTTTCAAATGCAACCCTTCCTAAGGTAATCATCCCTATTTTTAAGCTTCATAATGAATTTTCATATCAATGGAATTACTATAAATAAAAATTCAAATCACTTATTACACAAATATATATTTCAATTCACAAGTATTTTTGACACAAGTATACATTGAGTGAAAGTTTCGCATTCTTCCAAAATCAAGTTCTAATCACTTCAAATAGTCTTCAACCAAGTTTCAATCCAATTTTATGCAGATCCAATCCCACATGATAAAGTATTCAAAGATGATTATAGTTTCATTTTTATATTCAAAGGAGCACACTTGAACAAAGCACTTAGGTGGGATAACTACATGGAGGTTTGATCCCTCTTTAGATTATTGGTATGTTGGCAGCACTCAATATAGTAGAGTATTGAGGACTAGTACAACTCCAACTACTAACCCGTTTTATTTCTTCATATTATTTATCTTGTTGTGTCACAAAGCTAGAGTTTTTAACTTCAATATGGCGCACAATAGGGCTCAACACATTTTCAAAGATGAAATAAGTACATGCATACCTAATTTTCACTATCATGCCCGAATGTTCCAAAAATTATAGTTTTTTATAAAAAGACAAGATCGCCCAACATGGAAAATAGTGATAATCTATCATGTCCACTACTGGTCATTCCTATCCTTTAGGGCATTCAAGCTCAAATTTTGGAAGCTTTATGGGTTTTCTACAACCTATTTTCCTATTCAATCAGTTAATGACTTAGTTAATTTCATCTCTCTTTTGAATATTTTAGTCTTTTTCATATCTATTTCACTTTGTCTATTTTAGTAATTTATCTTTAGTTTGTTATTTAAAATTGTGTTTACAACATGTTGCTTTATTTAATTCCATTTATGTGAACTAGGGTTAATTGTAATATTAATTCAAATTCATCAAAAATAAAGTGTAGTTTATTTTAATCAAGTTTTTTGTACTCAAATTATTCAACATTTTTCTATATCTAGTTTATATATAAACATACTTCACAAGTGTACTTGAGTGAGTTATAGAACATACAAGTTGTGACTTCCAAATGCATTTATAGGTGTTGACACTCTCTCAAATCCAAAAACTTTACACAAACAAAATCACTATTTTCCAAATACTAACGCATTGTGATCTTGTTTGATTACAATAGACTTGTCCCAATGAACATAGGATCTACTTACTCATATCCAAACCATTCATAGGCATTTTATAGCTTATATTCATCATAAAAATTTCTTTGGGGAATCTATTTACACTTGTTTTATCATTCTATGACTATCCCTTTTGTTCATACTTGAATACATTACGTAAGATCCATCATTATTGATCACTTGCTTTCACATTGATGTCTTACTAGATACTTGAGTTGTTAAATATATTGATGTTACCAATTGATTATGTAGGTCAATTAAACTTATTCATGCATGTTTTTCATGTATTCTTATATGATTTATGTTTTGTGTGTACTATTTTCTTTGGATTGTGTTTAATTTAAACATGTCATTATTTGTAGCTTTAAGCCTTATTTTATGCTTATATGTTTGAGTGACATTTGAACATGTCCCTTGTATGTAGCCTCTTAGCCTTCTTTCTTGTTTATGTGCATTTACGTGTGATCAATTATGTATGCATAAAGGTCATGAATCCTATTTATTTATTTGCTTAGTTTACAATGCCATGATAAATACAATGCATCTATCTAGATTTTTGAGGCCATGATCCACAAATGGATATTTTTCTTGAGTTATTCTATTTAGTTTCAAGCACTCAGTTTTGATCATTATTCACATTGTTTCTCATTTTTAACATCTATCTAGACATGACAATATGATTGATTAGTTCTACATGCATATTATATCATTATATTGATCAATTTATCTATGTTGATGTCATGATCTCCAATGTTATCATGATTATTTAGCTTTCAATCTTTTATATAACATCATTTGCATAAATTTTTATTTTGAGATAAGTTATTTCATAGACTTCACAACTCACCTCAAAATAGGAGGCATACACAGTTGTGTATCTTAGATATAAAGTGTTAACAACCTAGTATACAAGTAAAAAAATAGATTTTACTCAGTTGATCATAGTTCATACCTAGATTTTACTCATAAATTACTATCAGACAATAATGTTCAATTTGGACACCAGTGCATGCCATAGCTATCAAAAATAACATGTAATCATCCCAATAATTAGAAAATAGTATTTTCTAAAATTTCTCAAAGTTTCACTCCGTCCACAAATCAGTTCCACTATTATTCAGAAGCAAATTTTAGAATTTTACATAGGTTTGTCATAAATTTTGCTAAGAATGGGGGTATCATGGACGACACATGTTTTAGGTTATAACATGGGTTTTTTCTAAGAAAATAACTTCATATTAAGTAGTTACATAATTAGTATACTTAGATATCAAATTGGGGGCATGTGTGTGGCACATGTTAACTTTCTTACTTAGTTTTATGCTAGTCTTTTGTAGAATGAATGATAATACATGCCATTCTTTATGTTGTATACACCAAACTCATATCATACTATGTTTGCATCATTTTTATGCATCATAAATGAATCTTATTCCATATGTAGTTGATCCATAAACTAGCACTAATTTTCGTACAAAAATTTTACCTTCAATCCTTGTAGGTAATTTATTAAATATACCAAAATTAATCCATAAAATAATTAACTTAAAGAAAAGCAATGCAAGAATACCAACTACATTGTACAAGAGTTGATATAGAGTTCGACAATGCCTACGTCTCTAGGTTCACAAATTTTATAAACTAATTCATTATCAAATGTCTACAAGTATAAAGCAACCCTTACAGAACAATAATGAATTCATGTGTTATGGACCTTCAAAGAATATCAAAATTCTCAGATAAATTCTCCATTTTTTTGAAACACTTCCAAATGTGTATGTTCAACCCTTTAAATAATATCAAAACTCTTAGATAGATTTTCCACTTTTCTAAAGCACACCTCTAAGACTATATAAAACTCAGCAATAGATCTTTGAAAAATATTGAAACTCATGGATGGACCTTCCACCTTCCTGTTACAAAAGCAATCTCGCATTCCTGAAGTTCTCCACCAAAAGTATTACTTCAATACTTTAAAAAGAGGCTCAAATGAACTCAAATTAGGTCTCTCAGCATATGGCTAGATTCACCTCTTGCTTTGGCTCTCGGCTCTTGGATCTTCAGCTCTTAGCTCTTTGACTCTTCGGCTCTCAACTCTACCATGAGAGCTTTGAAACCTTGAAATGAATTCACTAAATTCCAATTCTAATGATTTCCAAATAACCCCTCACCCCTTTATATACTTGTTAGAGGTGCAAAAATAGTGGTATTATTCATTATCCCCACCTTTTTTGATGGGATTGGATAATATCCCATTCCACCATTTTTTATGGGATTTATATTATCCCTTTACATTTCAATATGGGAATTTTAATAATATCCCATGTATTTAAAAATATGGGGTGATAATTATTCAACAATATATGATGGTTTATATTTTAACCATATTAAAATAGTTTTTCATTTGCCACATAACTCTATTTCCATGTCACTTTATGACCATGTCATCACTTTGACCATAACTATGACTAGTCATAACTTGCACATATGGACTCCATTTTTTGAATCATAAAATATGTAAAAAATATCTCAATGAGCTCTACACCATGGAACTGGTTCATAAACATTCCAAGATCATCAATTTTTCCAATTTGACTAGCATTGACTACCTATTGACCTACTTTGATTGGAACTTGGGCTGGATGTACAATGAGCAAACGAGCTTCATTTTCTATGTTCCACATACCATTATAAAGGTATCAACGAGTCCTACGTAAGCTACAAATTTTAGTCTAATTCAGGACCTTTTAAAAATTAACCTCCAAATCATACCTCCCCACTAAGAAGGCTTTTATCTTTAAAAAGTTAGTATCCACTGAAATGCCTATCAATTTCAAAGATAATCTGATGGGTCTTATTGATCTACTCAAGTTTTTCAACTACACCTACAATGCTTAGAATAATTTATTGATCACACCTTTCATAATCCCTTTACTATTGCACTACCATCAATAGCCTCTACATAGAACTAAGGTTCATAATGTGATAACTTCCTTTGCTTCACAACTTCACAAGAACCTCTACACATATAATCCTAGTGATCTTTTATGTTGCATGACTTTTAACAAGCCTCTACACAAAAGTCTAGTGATCTCCTCTACTACATGGTTTTAATGATCCTCTACATAGAAGTCTAGTGATCTCCTCTATTGCATGGTTGTAATGAGCCTCTACATAGAAGTCTAGTGATCTTCTCTATTGCATGGTTGCAATGAGCCTCTATATAGAAGTCTAGTGATCTTCTCTACTGCATGGTTGAAATGAGTGCTTACACAGATCTGAGACCATGAATCTCCTTTGCTAATGATGCTTTGCAACATATCAAATTATAGAAACCAAATCATAGCATATGGAAAAATATGATTCATAACTCAAACTATAAAGGCCCTAAACAAGGCATGAATTATACTAAATCTTACAAGTGTCAATAAGATCACATCTTTCAATTGTCTGCCCACTATCACATCCTATAAGCGATAAACTGCCAAACACTATAATAATCACTAATGCAACTATAGAACAAGTTTTTTAATGCAAAAAAATTGTATTAATTGTTGTCACCATGTCATAATTCACTACCTAGACATGAGTCTTAATATGTTAAAAAAATATAGAAACAACAAGTAGTGTATAGTGTCTAGCATTACAAACATTACCCAATAGGGTCTTATAAATGCATCCAATCACACACATGCCAAAAATAGATGCATCCAACATAGTAGTTAAGTATGAAATTGAACACTGTCAAATTCTATAAACCTATGCAACTACTGTCAAATCTCCCAAGCTAGTCAATGAGTTAAATTCCTTAACAATTTAACAAGAAACTCATAAAGCTAACACTAGAGATTTCAAAAATAGAGCTTTCCAAAACATAAGTGTGAGAATTAAAAACTTCGCATAATGAACCTATCTCAAAATGTTCCCATTATAGTAGCTCCAAAATGCATATATCAAAGCATAGGTATATGTCCTTTGTCAACATACAATAAGGATCTCAAAATTGCTTTGAAACATAAATGCATTATCAATCCATTAACCATGATAACATGAAAATAAAAAAGTGTTTACTAACCCTCTTTATTAGATTCTATTGTTTAGGGTGTTTAATTTTCTTAGTAGATTTATTGACATCTGCATGGGTTGATTTAGGATTAACTTCATTGATTACCTTATCAATAGGTTTATGAACCATCTTCTTCTTACCATTACTAGGATGGTGGGATGGTTGAAGTTTCCAACACTTCTCAACCCCATGTCCACTCACGTGATAATGAGTGTAAACATCCCTTTTCTTAGGTGAAGTCACCCATTTGCCATTTCTTATTTTTCCAGTATGAGAATGATCTTTAGCACTTGCAAGCTATTTCAGTAAAGCTTGTCTTTTCCAATAATGTGCAGCACAATGGTTATTTAATCCAAAAAATGTACAAGGAAAAGAATGCAACGTCTTTTGAATATCAAAGTCAAATTTCTTAAATGGCAAAAGTGAATCAAAATTCTTGGAATTCACATTATTATTGGTGTTTTTTTAGTGTAAGAATGAGGAGGTGGAATCTCAATACCTCTTTTACCTGATTTCTTACACCGTTCATCATTCCTTCGCAAGGAGAAATTTTGCTCTGCTAGTGGCCTCAGACCTTGGCTATCAGAAGCTTGTCCTCTTTGATCAATAGAGGAACTCTCTCCAACATCCACTTTCTCACTAGCGTAACCCAATCTTGTATGGTGAGATCTATGCTCTACCTATATTGGGTTAGCAATACATTAGCCATTCTTACCAAGACCCCTTCCATCAAATCTCATTTTCAATAACAGTTTAGATCCAATGCCCTTAGTGTAATTTCAAAAATACCAAAAGAAACATTTGAAACATTTGAAACCAAAGGGACAATAGTACTACATGATGAACAAATTACAATGCAATCATTTGTCATAGTACCTGCATCTGTAGTGGAAATATTGTGTCTTTATGCACTTTACATCTATGCTAAGAGCTCATCTTTGCTTTGTAACTTGGATTTCAAGCAAGCAATCTCCTCATCTAAGGAGCACAACCAAGCTCTTAAGAAAGCATTCTCTTCTTAGATTTGTTGGTTAATCATTTGAAGCTCATCAAGCCTCTCTCTTTTTTAGGCTTTGCTCATGGATTCCTATTTCCTACAAACAACCTAATCCCACAAACTACACACTACAAATAGAATATCAACAAGGCCAAAAAGTTTGCAATACAAACTAAACACAACTGATATCAAATCCACACAATCAGATGCTAACCCAACACACTAACTGCTCTGATACAAAACTTATCCATAAACTGGCACTAATTTTCATGTAAAATGTTTACCTTGGATCTTTGTAGGCAATTTATTAAATATACTAAAATTAATCTGTAAGATAATAAATTTAAAAAAAAGTAATACAAGAATTTTAACCACACTGTATAATATTTGATTGTAGAGTTCAACAAAGCCTACATCTTTGGATTTGTAAATTAGCTAAACTAATTCATTATTAAATGTCTGTAAGTATAAGGTAACCCTTACAAAACAATAATGAATTCATGTGTTACAAACCTTTGAAGAATCTTAGAACTCTCAGATAGATTCTCCACTTTCCCAAAACACTTCCAAATGTGTATGTTTAACCCTTTGAATAATCTCAAAACTCTCAGATAGATTATCCACTTTCTTGAAACACACCTCTAAGACTATATAAAACTCAGCAACAAACCTTTGAAAAGTCTTGGAACTCTCTGATGGACCTTCCACATTCCTGTCATGAAAGAAATCTCACATTCCTAAAGTTATCTACCAAAATTCTTACTTCAAGACTTTAAAAAATGGCTCAAATGAACTCAAATCAGGTCTCTAAGCATACGGTTGGATTCATCTCTTGATCTGGGTCTCGACTCTCGGTTCTTTGGCTCTCAGATCTTCGACTCTTGGCTCTACCATGAGAGCTTTGAAACCTTGAAATGAATTCGTTGAATTCCAATTCTAATGATTTTTAAATAACCCCTCACCCCTTTACATACTTGTTGGAGGTGCACAAATAGTGGGATTATTCATTATCCCCACCTTTTTTGATGGGATTGGATAATATCTCATTCCACCATTTTGTATGGAATTTATATTATCCCTTTACATTTTAATATGGGAATTTTAATAATATCCTATGTATTTAAAAATATGGGGTGATAATTATTCCCCAATATATGATAGTTTATACTTTAACCATATTAAAATATCTTTTCATTTGCCACGTAACTCTATTACCATGTCACTTTATGGCCACGCCATCACTTTGTTCATAACTTTAACTAGTTATAACTTGCACATACGAACTCCATTTTTTGAATTGTAAAATGTGTCAGAAAGCTCTCAATGAGATCTACACCATGAAACTAGTTCATGAACATTCTAAGATCATTAATTTTTCTATTTTGACCAGCATTGACCATTTATTAACCTTCATTGACCGAAACTTAGATTGGCTACACTAGGATCAAATGAGCTCTATTTTCTATGTTTTGCATACCATTAGAAAGGTCTCAATGGGACCTATGCAATGGTGAAGGTTTTAATATAATTCAAGACCTTTTCCAAATTGACCTCTAAATCAATAGTGATTGATTCACCTTTTACACCATATTGATCTATTAACAATCATACAATGATTCAAAGCTACTCTACTACCTAGGGTATGCAAAGATGGATTCAAGCACACCTTTAGTTCTTAAACGCACTCTACTATCAATTATATTGAGGTATGGATAGTCCAATCTAATTTATTCAATAAAGAGAAATCTCCAAGGTTCCTACTCTCTATAGCCACCAGTTTTACACCAAAAAGCACAACAGTTCATGTACCTAATCAAGTGTATTTGTTCCTTCTTATTTGATCTATAAGTTTATTATCTTTACTTTGATATTTTCATCTTAAATAAAAGTTTATTTATAAATGTTTTGTTGTAGGTTTGCATGAAGCATAGTTTAATGTGTGGACTACATCTAAGCCCTCTTAACACATGTAAGCTCATGTATAACTATCATTATTTTACTCTAATACTTTCACTTTAATGCATTACTATAATAAAATAGGGGAAATGTAGTCACATAAATTAACATTTATTTCTAAAATAGTGCACTTACGATCATATCCTTAGACACACTTATCTTATGCCTAATTCCATGGCTCTAAGATGTGATTCCTCTACCTCTATGTGAATGATCCCTACCTGAAGAAATTTTGATACAAAATACTTCTTAATATTAATTCTAAGAGACCTAAGCTCACCATTTGACTGATTCACGCTTCATTTCTCTATATCCTAAATAAGGTCGCTCCTTCAGAACTGCCCCACCCACTAGTAGTGTCTAAATCCATTGGTCATGTCCTCCTACCAAATAATATCTAATTGCTTAAATTCAAAATCACCTAATAGGTCATCTTGCATTTTTAGTAAGCCCCATTCGATAATTTCCAAATAGATCACCATTAAGCCACATTTTTAACCATTTTCTCACTAGAAGCTCACATGATGGAAAAACACTAGAACATCTAACTACACATTGAGAGGAAAGCATATATTCTTCCCAATTCAGAGTCCACACAATTTTAGTAGCTCTGAACTAAGTCTATATATACCTCAAAGGTTGTGAGTCATTATTGAAGTACATAAATACACCAGGATTACACTAAAATTTCGTATTACACCAATATTTCACATACACCACCATAGCATGTGAGAACTACATGGAGTTTAATCCCTCTTTAAAGTATTGGTATGTAGGTATTGCTCAACATAATGGGTGTTCAGTTTAAACACAACTTCAACCACTAACACTTTTTCCTATGTATTCCTCATCTATTAATCTAGGATTACAAGTGAAGAATAAGGTACATAATGGCTTCTGCCATAGATTGTTCATCACAAAACACATACACATGACCAATAGTCAATAGCACATAGACCCTAATTTATAGAGAGGTAAAAAAACTCTACCATATGTCAACACTCCCTATAGACTATAGTGATGTGCAACCTTGTCTAATTAATGTGGCCTTTTCTAGAGATCAAGAGAAGCCTTGTTCCTTATTCACAGTCATCAGATATAGTCACACCATTAATTAGATAGTCTCATACATAGTCTTATATTATCTAACTTCCAGCTAAGTAATTTTCCATCGTTTTCCCCTTTTAACATATTTCCAAATCAGTTTGCATTATTTTTTTACATATTCTATACACTCTAATTTTACACAAAAAATTTTCATAATTAGGATCTAATCACTTTCCTTGTTTCCCCAATTATGATAAAACACAAACACAAATTAACCTATCATGTAAAAAAAAGTAACAACATCAATGGAGCATATAATAAGAGAACTAATCTACACCATACATATGTATCAATGTCACATCGTAATATCATGGCATATCTATGTATCATTATGTAAGATATGAGTAAATAACAAGGCATATATAAGCAATATAGTTATCTCAACATGGTACAAAGATCATAAAAATAATATCCTACATTAATGAAACCTATGGAATAAGATTCCCCCAATATTCACATGGCCATTGGGTAGAGGGAAGACCTACGCATGTCCATGTGTAACATGTATATTTTGCATAGCACTCATATACCATGAAATATATGTGTGTATGTAAATAATATGTTATCTACCAAACATGTTATAAATAGCATATTTAAAATAGTGTAATCTATTGTAATCATCTAAAAATGACACTTGAATGTTAAGAGTGTTACTTGAGACCACCCATCCCTAGCTTGGCCCTAGACCTATTTTAAGGCCTATTTATAAACTTATCTAGCCTTCATGTGGGCCACATGCATCCCAAAACATCTCTAAAGTAGTCTCAGACCCTCACTTTATAATTTATCCCCCTAGTACCTTAGGTTCTACCACTTAGACACTAGTGTCATAGCTTAGATAGTAGTGCCAATGGCACTAGTGTCCCAGTTTGGGTGCTATTGTCCTTTTCCTACCTTTTGTTTTAGATTATGGTAAAAACAGGTTTTGAAGGGACCCCGAAACCCTATACAAGAAGAAAGAAAAACATTTAAGCACATCCAGGTTAACACAAGAACCTGAAAACAAAAAAGAACCAAAACCAGGTTTTACAGGGACCTGTTACTGACAAATAAGAACATGAAAGAACAGAAGTCAAAACACTGAACTGAAAGATAACCAAATGGATTAGCAAACTTCCAGATCCGTAACCAGCAAACCAAGGAAAAATGACCGGTTTGCTGCCCCCAAAAAACCAATCAGCAGAAAAGAACTTTGGATGAATCTTTTAAATTTGGATTTTTCTTTTTGCATGACCGAAGATTCATATCTAGAGGAGGGACCAAAGGCTTAGCCTTCTTTCTTCTGACTGCTGTCCAGCCATCTTCTACCTTAGCTGCCTCAGCAACCCATGCCTTAGAAGACACTGATCTGTGGACACCAGAAGGCATAAACTCCTTGTGACAGTCTAACATAGTCCGGCTCTTAGAAAGATCCTCCAAAACAAGGGAAGAGATCACCACCTCCTCCTCAGGCTCAGCAGTATCTTTAACTTCAGCCTCCTCAGAAGCTACATTTGATTGTTTCTCCAGTGATTCCTCTTCATCTTCCGAATCGGATTGCACCCTTTCCTCGTTCTCGGTCTCGAAATCTGTTGTTGTCTCCAAAGGTTGTTTGTCTATGCTATGTTCAGAGAAATCCTTTGGCCACCAAGAAGGTGAACATCTGGGATTGTTTTTTCCATCACCAAAACGGGCAGCAATATGTCCCGTCTGGTGACACTTCCTACACCTAAAAGGAATCCCCTCATAATCCAAGATTTGTGTACAGGAACCCCTTGGGGAATCAATGCAAATCGCCTCAGGAAGGCCCTTTGAAACATCCAGGTTAGCCAAAAATCATGCACAAGTCGAATGGTGGCTCTTAGTACTGTCTTCTTCATATAGAAACTCCCCTATAGCATTTCCAATGGTTTTATAAACCGCCTCTTGCCACAAATGTATCGGAAGATAAGGGAGCCGCACCCATATAGGAATCTTGTTGAAGGATTCTGAGAGAGGATTAAAATCCTTGTGCCATGGTTTGGCCATTAGGGGAAATCTGCCCTGCCAAGAAAAATTATTGTGGCACAAAATAGACTTCCTATCTTCAGGGCTTTGAAATATTACTATAAAAAAGACCCTGGCACAGGGCTGTATCTGACCATCTTTAATATGCAGCCAACTCTTAGCAATCCAATTCTGTAGATCTACAAAAGAGGGCCAAAAACCACGGAAACGGAAGATGGCAGCACAAGAGGAAAACCGTTTTTCTTCTTGGAAGATATTTTTTGCTAATTCAGGGTCTAGAGTTACCCTAATAGGTTTTAAAGCACTTACAGGCGATACACGGTTAGGTACAGATGTTGTATGAGGCCGAGCATCGTGTATATCTGCTTCGAAGGCCGCCACATCCACATAGGTTTGCCCCCCTGGTCCATGCCCTGAACCAGGAACGTTTGCCGGACACACAGCTGTAGCATCTTCAACCCCCGCAGCAAAAATCCCTTTGCGGATATTCTGGTTCCTCCCTCTGTTATCCAGAAGAACCTCCTTCGTATCGGCAGCCACAGCCTCGCCGGCCACTCGGATCACAGCATCCGATTTCAAATGTGGCTTTGCGCGCGCAGTAACCGGAGCCAGAACCATCATGTGATTGTGATTTGTTAGTGAAGCTTTTCCTACCTTTTGTTACCAGTGGATATCTTTTCAAATCAACAACCACCCAGGGTTAGTCTATACCTTTTTTAAGATGCACACAAGTACTAGAATGGTATATATACATGATTTTAGCCCTTTATTCATTAGATGGAAATCAGATGCAAATCACATAAATTAGCTCAAAATAAATTATGCATAATCATGGTTATTAATCCTTATTCTTCCTCACTTATGTATACAGTCATTTATAACCATTCCAAGCTTAAAATACATAGATTTCTAGTTTAAAGCACACTCAAATCACTCAAACTAGCATTCATACTAGCTTCACTTACACTTGCATCGACACTTAGGTGGGGAGAACTACATTGTGCCTGATCACTCCTTAGAGTATTGGTATGTAGGTAACTCTCATCACAATGGGGTATTGAGGATGTCCAACCTACCCCACTAACATCACAATTTTATACTTGTGCTAATTTCATAGCCTAATAACATTGAGGTCTAGGTTTTAGATATAAAATTAGTCAAAATAGGTCACCAACAGGGAATCAAAACTTGTGCACATAGGAACAAGCTTGGCAAACTCAGACATAGGTGCACCCAAAATCTTAGTGTAGTTCTGCATAGAGGACACTAGCACCAAAAAGAATAAAATAGATTTATTGACTCTACTATCTAGTTATGGCACTACTCTCTAAGAAGGGTTTTGACACCTAGATCTTATTTACGACACCTTAATCAACTTTTATGTTAGTTTTTAGCCTCTAGATCATTTGTCTCAGTCTATTTCTAACTAAGTATTAATTTGTGTCATTTATTAATATTATTAAAAATATCAATTTAGTTCAATACTTTCACAAATTAGTGGATATATTCATTACATATTTTATACATTGATATATTATACTCAAACCTTTTAACAACCTAGGGCTTAAACTCCATAACCCTAAAAAGTTAAATCATTTGGTGAACCCAACTTAATTTGAGAACATTATTTCAAACCCTAGTGTACCATTAAGGTTTCCCTTCTTATTTCTAGAATATACTTAGTTTTTAGTTTGCAACCTATCATCAGTATTATCATGATGGATGCCATTTTCTACTTTTTGGTACAAAGTATTATGGTTTATCTTGTATTCATATTACCCACAATTTGTAGAAAGATGCACATATATGTCACTCCTCTCATAGACCATATGTTAGAAATTAGCTTATTTTACACATTGGTTCACCCTCTCTTGAGTCCCCCTTATATGAGTATCAATATTGCATGACTCACTTTGAGTTACCTCTGGTTATTACTCAATGATAGAGAGCTTAGAGGACTCATTTTGTTCTACCTCCACCTATACCAATTGATTACCTTTGCTCCCATCTTACCTTTACTACTCACCCTTGGAAAATAGTTTAACCTATGATTTGAGTTGTTACTAGACTAAACACGATGCCTCTTCATCCTATAATAGAACAATATAATTCCACTATCCTTCTACATCCCCAAAACACTACAATGGACATAGGGATCAACATGGAGCATTTGATATTGTGGATCAATTGAGAAACACAATGGCTAAGATCTCATATTAGAATTACTTTAATAAGCAACTATTTTCAAAGATATTCTTTTTTAAACACTTAATCATACATCTTTTCCTCATGACACAAAGCCAGCTTAATTTGAATCTATTATGTACACTATCAAGGACATTGAGGATGTTATATCTTTTTCCAATGAGGATTTACCCTCACAGTCAGCTATTGATCAAAATCTATTGCTCTTCATTTAGGCACAAATCAATACCACCGCTATTAAATGAATTCTAATTGATAGTGGTTCAACATTTAATATGTGTAACCTCACATTTATTCATACTATGGGGGTTGATATATCATCCATTCAGAATACATATAATAACATCAAAGGTTTTGATGACATTCCTAAACAAACATAAGGTTTTATTAATTTGGATATTATGGTTGGGATAAAAACCCTACCTACACAGTTTCAGGTTATGCCTAATCATTTGCACTATAACCTATTACTTAGAAGACTTTGGATACATGTTATGGAGACCGTACGTATCAAGTTTTTACATTACTCAGATCTGGCATATGCTTAGACCCAATATCAAATGTTGTACTTTCTATATTTGGCATATGCTTAGACCCAATATTTCTTATCAAAATATCAATAGAATCTAAATTCATTAATTTATTTTATTTTTAGAGTAGCTTACTCCTTACTTGATTATGTTACTCTTCCATTATTAATTATTATTTCTTTAAAGGGTTAAATAATAAGTAAAATACACTAAAAACAACTAAATAATTAATTTAGAAAACTTATAGGAGCTATACAAAAATGCTTTTGGTTGATGTTTGACAATGATATTTGACACAAACTAGCCACTTGTCATAGTAAGATTTGACATGGTGATAAATAAATTGAATTAATTCAATTCTACATAAATTAAAAAATAATAATTAAATTGAAAAAATGCAAAGCCTTAGAGTGAAATTATTTTACAAAGTGCTTGACAATAACATTAGACATAATTTGGTAAATTTTCAGGGGCTAACTCTTTCTAATTTAGAGAAACTAAATTAATCAACGTCCTAGATAGATTATAGGCCAAAAAATTTAATTTTCTTAAGTTTTGAAAAATCAAAATCAAATTAAAGTTTAAAACTTCAACTAACCCAAAATTAAAACTGGGAAGTATAACTATATTAAAATCTTAAACTAAAAAATGCAACATGTATATGGATGTGCCATTTTGGACTTTTCAAACTTTAAAATGCCATACATGAAAAAAATTAAATTAACAAAAAGTACATGCCCTTATTGTTTTCTATGCACTTTAGCAAAGAATATGCATCTCTCCTCCACTACGATTATTCCCAACATAATCCCATGCTTCTTCTAATCACGTTATTATTATTACTATTGTTAGAATGCTTTCTATTATTCATCTCCAAGCACCTTATTTATTTGTTGTTGTTTTTTATTATCAATCTGAATACCTTTAAAAAAAAAATGAACTAATAGCTTTTGTTCCTCAAGTGCCAATTCCCATATTGCTCTTTATTCAATGCATGGATTCTCTATTATGTTGGTTTAAGCAAATGACAACTAAAAAGAGAGAGAATACCTTTACTCTCCTTAAACCAAATGCACCACCTCTTTCTTCTTCATGCGCTCTACTCCTCCACTCCTTATATATGCACTTGAAAAAATGCCTCAACGATACATTAAAGATAATAGATGTTGGTATTCTCTGGTCATGCCTTGATTTGGTTTCTAGAGCAACAAAAAATGCACTTAAAAAAATCCCTATGCAATGAGAATCTTTCTTACTAAAAAACAACAATAGATTTTGAATTCAAATAAGGCCACACAACATAAGAAATTTCTCTTGATCCTCTCAGTGGGCATTAATCTACTTTATTTTCCTTACTTTTAAGAGGAATTCTTCGTAAAGTATACCTATTTTAATACTAATGATAGGTAAAATTTGTTTGTATCAAAGTAAAATATATTAAATATCAAACAAATATTTACATAACTTTGACATTTTGTAATCTAGAATATGTTTTCTATCTACAACTTATTCTCATTGATCCTTTAATAGGGCATTAATCTATTTTATTCTCCTTAATTCTTAGAATAAATCTTTATAAAATGTACCTCCTCTAATATTAATGATGGGTTAAATTTTGCTCATATGAAAATAAAATATATTGAATATCAAATAAATATTTATATAACTTTGATATTTTATAATCTAAAATATACTTTCTATCTACAAACCTCTATCTACAATTGTTTTAACACCCTTCCTTGTTAGAGAGTTGTCAGGGATGTCATGGAGGTGTCCAAATGAGTGGATGAGGTGTCTTGATAGTCTAAGTGTCAATGACAAAGTGTGCAGTGTGCTTGTCCTAGTATGCTTGAAGTAGGCTTGGTTGATCTTCAGTGTGGTATGATTAGGGATGGGTCTAAAGTATTGAGCATGTGTGAGGGGTCCTATCATAGGTCAAGGATGATTGGAGATCTTATGGAAGTACATGGTATTCATCTAATTCTTAATTATGTTCATCTTGGCATAGTTGGTTCTGTGATAAAAAATCTGAGTATACAGTTCGCTAACATCACCATTGCCACATATGGATGAGTCAAGGGGAGCTGGTCATATGGATATGATCACATTAGTCTCAATTTACTATGGTCCAAGTTTTAGGTCATGCGATTGAGCATAAAAAAAGATATGTGGGTGAAAAGTTGGCCTCTCAGACAGAAGTTCACTAAGTTTTTATACTTAGCCAGACCGTCACTGCACATCATGTATATATGAATGAACTAGTATGTTTGTGCATTTAATTTAGGTACAAAGAAAGTCAATAATGTTCAAATATTTACATGGAGATGTTATATATATTTCCAAGAAGCTACCCTAAAAATTTGGAGTCTTGAAGTGATTACTAGCTCAAGTTATAAAGCTTCAAAGTTGCTCTAGCAGACTGCGATGGACTATAGATCGTCAAGTTTAATCACATTGAAGTTTGAGGTCATTGGTCTAGAAGATCCAATGGTGAGTGCTTAATAATACATATTGAAATCAATAGTGAGTATGAATTTAACGTGTCAAATGTTACATGCATTGGTGACAAATGTCACATTCATACTCAAACAGTAGATTAATGGTTCACAGATGATCGTGCAATCAGAAGATCGATGGTGCGGAACAAGTCAAAGAGTCAATAAAGCACATAGGACTACCAAGTGGCATAAGTGCATAGACTAACATAAAAGTGTTCAAAAAGAACATGAAGGTGCCAAGTATCATATTCATGGGAGTTTTAATATAGATATAATGGTGAGTGTTGCAAAATAACGATCCAGCTACTTAGAAGAGATCGATGAAGCACTTTTGTTCCAAATTATCAGGAGGCAACAAGATGATGATAAGTGCTTAATGTTTAAATAATAATCAAAGGTAAAGACCAAGCTACTTCCAAGGAATATTGATGATACATATTTGTTCAAGATATGAGAGGGCACGAGATGAGGTCAACATTTTTGAAGTTTAATAGTTGCTTAGTGACTGTTGGAATTCAAATATTTGAATTTGTGAGGGAAGATCACTCTGTAGTTTTTATGCTATAACTTTTGATATATGCAAAATTTGAATATAATGTAAAAATAAAAGTTGTATAAGAATTCACGATGCATAAAAAAATATTTATTTGAATGTCTAACTATTTTTATAGTCAAATATATAGAGCTACAAAGTTAATTGTGTATGTGTTTATGCTTTGTAAGTAACCCAAAAAGGGTAATTGAGTTGTTCTTGATGGTATTTCAATGTCTTAAGATGAACTAAGTGTTGGAGTTGTATACTTGATGAGGACCATCTATGTGGATTATGGAGGTTTTACCAATCTAATTTGTATATAATCAAAGGCTTAAAAGTTGACTCTGTGTTCATTTTTGGTGATTGTATGTACAGAATGATGTTTTGGTTAATTATGATGTAGCAAAAGGGTGTTGTGATGGATGTTGTCACTTAAGGTGGACCTATAGATCATGTGGCATGGGTATATGTATTTTTAAAGTGTTATTATGTTCTAATTTTTCTCAAAGAAATGTCAAAGAGGTGAATGGGTTTCCATTGGACCTAAAATGACACTTAGGCCTATTTGAAAGAGGGTACTACTTAAAAGGTGACCCATGTAGATGCCTTAAGTGTGAAGGCATGTGTTGTGGCAGACCAAGAATATAATAATCATGAAGTCTCTATAAAAGGTGAAATAAAAGGTGTTGATTTCTAGACTTGTAAGAAGAGGTGTGTGAGAGAATTGAAGAGCGAAGGAAAGAAGAAAGGATGTGTGCCTAATGGATGGGTTATAGAGCAAAATAGGTTGATGAATGTGTGTATGACCTGTAGGTTATATTTTTGATGTCAAATATAGTGCTCTTTAAAGTTTGAATATTAGGGAGAGAAGTGAATAGAAGGATTTTTAGGTATGAGTGTGTACATAACGGAAGTTTGAGTGAAGAGGAAGAGATTATGGAATTCATATATGAGAGGCTTGTATGAGATAAAGAGGGTGTTTTTCAGGGGTTAAGAAATTAGAGGTCCATCACTAGGTGTTGAAGACATTAGTTTAGAGGTAGAGATCAGTTCAGAGGTGATTGATCATCTAGGGGGTTGTAGCCTCCTTGCTAGTTGGTGCTAGTTAAAAGTCAAGTGGGTGCTTGACTAAATTGAGGGGTGGGTGTTCCTTAATCAGTTGGTTCTGATCTAAATTAAAGAAATACTTTATAGTAAAAATAGTCCATATATTTGTAGGCTTGAGAGTGGGTTTTATTCTCCAAGATGGTTTCTCACATAAATCTTGTGTTGTGTGTGCAATCTTGCATTATACATCTCTTCATTGTTATAAACATCTTGAATGGTTATATTGAATGCTTAAGTGCTTGAAGGGTTTGGAAATTGAATTGGATTGTTTACCACCACTGATTCACCCCCCATCTCAGTGGTTTGTACCTCTGATAATTGGTATCAGAGTAGGTCCTTTGGTAAAGGTTTGACAACATGAAGGAGATCCAAGGTACAATATGGGTAGTCATAAAATACAAGGAGGTTTTTCCACTAAGCAAGAATCAATGTTCAATGGATCCAATTATGCTTTTTGGAGTGCGATGATGAGGCCCTACATTATGCACTAAGGATTTGACACTTGGCAATCTGTTGTGGATGGTTATTTTGCACCTATTGTTCCTCCATCTAGTGTTGTAGATAAGAAGTTGTTTGAGAACAATTCTAAGGTAATGAATGTTATCACTTATGGTCTTTTAGATATGGTATACACCAAGGTAATCCATTGAATATCTATCGAGGAAATTTGGGATAAATTAAATACTATTTATGAAGGAGATTCAAAGGTTAAGTTAGCAAAGTTACAGACTCATCAAAGACAATTTGAGAGTCTTAAGATGAAGGAAGAAGATTTTGTGGCATCCTTTCTATAGATAATTAATGAGATTTTAAACATCATTAGAGATATTAAAGAGAAACACGAAGAAGCTATAGTATTTTAAAAGGTTTAAGGTCTCTCTCTCTCTCTCTAGTTTGATTCTAAAGTATCTGTTATAGAAGAAAGTCATGATCTTACTCAGTTGAAGATGGATGAATTGCATGGCATCCTTACTGCCTATGAGATGACAGTAAATGATGATATACCACTAAAGAAGGAAGCATCATTCAAGATAGAAATGAAGCCAAAAAAAAATTCCAAGGTAAGAGACTCAAAGAGGATGACATATCCAATTTTGATGAAGATGAACTAATTGATTTGTTTACAAGAAAATTGAAAATAGGGTCAAGCAAGTATAAGGGTAAACTACCCTTCAAATGCTTCAATTGTGGAGAGGTAGGACATTTTACTAATAAGTGCCCTCATAAACATAAGATGAATGATGATGAAAAGTATGGTCAAGGTCATGATGATGGCAAGATATCATTGAGGTCTGATAAAATCAAAAAGGGATTCATAAGGTTTGACAACAAGAAGAAGTACTTCAAGGACAAGAAGAGTCTCTACACCAAAGAAGATTGTAGCTCATCAGATACGAGTGAAGATAGTGACTCAGACTATGGTCATGAAGATGTTGGTCCTACTGAAGATGAAGACCTCTTCATGGTTGAGGAAGGAAATTGATCATATCAAAAGGATCCTACTTGGAGTGATTCAGATGATGATAAAGATGAGGTGGACTATGAGACTGAATTGATGAATGCTCTTAAAGAACTAAAGATTGAAAATAAGATTAACAAGAAGATGAAGTCTCAAATCAAGGTCTATAAAGAGAAATTTAGTGTGTTTTAGGTGAGAATGAATGAAGACATCAAAAATCATGAAGATATAGTCAAGCATCTTAGTTGTCAATTGGAAATCCTATTTACAAGCTTGAAAGCTAAAGAAGATGAATGTTCAAGTTATGTAATTGAAAATTAGTCATTAAAAGATGAGTTAGAGAAGACATCTAGTAAGATGAAGTCATTTGTGAGATTTGAAAAGAGTTCAAGTGATCTAGACAATATTCTGAGTGGTTAATAGCATGCAAGTGACAGAATTGGTTTTGGATACAAAGAATAACTAGAAAATGTAACTCGAGATAAGATGAAGACTAATGTAAATCAGACCTTGAAGGTCAACAATCAATCTAGGAATGAAGATGCTGGAAGAATGAAGATAAATCAGAACAGAAGACCAAATGCCATGAGGTATACAAATTTCAATGGTTATTGTTACACATGTAATTAGTTTGGGCATAGAGTTAGAGAATGAAAAAGACCTATTAGAAATGAGTTTGCATGGAACTATGATGGGGGTCATCAATCAAAAAGTGAGTCTTCTTCAAAAGTACTATAGTTTGTTTCAATTGTCAAAACAATGGACATATTGTAAGATTTTGTTCTAATCAAGAAAGGTAGGATAAACTTCTTGCAAAAGGTATAGTGTGATTCAACTATCAATAGAGAGGTCACATTACTAGATTCTACAATCAAAGGCCTACAATACATAATAAGTTTAATCAAGATCCTAGAGTGTAATAAAGAAGGCAAGTTAACTCATGAAAACCAAAGGTGGTAAGTATGAGTCATGATGAGTCTATAGGGATAAGTAATATATTTTCTATGGTGGAGAATGTTATAGAAGTTAGAGAGTGCCAAGAGCTCTCATTGTCTGCTCATGTTGTGAATGAAGAGACCAAGATCAACGAGAAGACAAAGTTGCTAGTTGAGGCTAGTTATAAGGTGTGTATAGATTCAAGTGAACATCCTACTATCATTGAGCAAGTTTCATGCAAAGAACATCAGTTGTCAATACCTAGTGATGAGGTTTCAAACTATAAGGAAGACTTTTCAACTAAAAAATTATGTCATGAATCTATGTTATTGATCTGAGCAACATTTTAGGTGACAATTCGGGTGATGATTCTACCCCAATTGGTGGTAGAACTTTCGAGAGTCATAACTTTGCACCATAGCTTTGTTTGACTCCCCATTTAAACCATTGGAAAGCTAATAATGAGGGAATGTCGTGAGATGGCACCAAGCTCTACTTGATGGGTTTTGACCCTCAAAAACCAAATGAAAGTGCCCCAAATTTTAATTTTAGTAGTACAGTCTAAAAATAGTAATTCTTCAAATTCTATATTGTTGTAAATCATGGAAGTTGAACCACTTAATCTCCCTCAAGATTGATGACCTTCTACATCCTCCTCCTACCTTTAAAATGTGTATAAATGAAGATGTAACCCAAAATAGAAATCAGACATCTCTTCTCAAAGATAGGCATATGTTTAGATCTGTAAATTTGATCAATAAAACATATCTTCTCAGAGATAACATTATTACAATTGTGTTATTCTTATTTCTTAAATTATCTTTCAACCAAAGCTTCTAAGTTTTGGATTAATGGTATCAGAGTGGTTTGTCTTAAGAGTATGATCCTGAGGATGAGGTTAGGCTACAAGAAGCTTGGGTAGAAAATAATAGAGCTTCCAAACTATCTACCTGTTCACTCTAAATGACCTCAAATGGTGGACAACATTGAGACAATCCTTTCAAGAAAATGGTGAATGAAGCCCTGTAATAATAACAATCATAGATGCTACAATAATTCACCCAAATTCTCCAACAAATCTTGATGGAAATTTTTGGGTCCTCATCTACACCCTCACATACTTTCAGTGCCCCAACACCCTTCAAGGTTCAGGTGAATTTTGATATCCCTGTATTTGAAGGCAAGATCAATGCAAATGTAGTAGAAAATTGGTTGGATCAATTATCTTCCTATTTTTATGTAAATAAATTTATCGATAAAGAGAAGATCACTTTTACTCTTTTAAAGCATCATTGTCTATCAAAAATTAGTGGAAAGTGTACAAGAAGAGATTCAATACAGATGATATTGGCCTTGAGGTGGAACCTACTTGGGATGATTTCATAGAAACTGTAAAGGAAGAATACTATCCCATTAGAGCATATGATGATCTGTATATAGAGTGGCAACAACTTCACCAAGGTAAGGAACAGTCTGTTCACGATTACACTTACATTTTTCATTCTCTATCTACGAGATTGGGCATCCAAGAAAGTGAGAAACATAACGTTCTCAAATATCATGGTGGACTATAATAGTATATACAAGGGTAGATGAAACTCTTCAATTTGTAAAACCTTAATGAGGTGTACAAGTTCATAGTGAAGATTGAGCAGAAGCATGGAAGAATGAATATGAAGAGTCAGCCTACAAAATAAAAAAGTGACAAAAAAGGTCAAACACGAGGCCAAAATTAGAAGCAAAAGGAAAAAAAGATTGGGAAATGGTGTGATTACCACAAATATGGAACGCACTCCAAATAAGAATGTTGAGCCATCAAGTCCATAATTTTTGAGTCACAATCCTCAACATCTACTGCTCTACCTCATACACACCCTACAGTTGAAGAGGATGAAAAAGAGATTATAGAATCTCACAACCTTAGTATAGTGAAACTTGAAGAGTTGACACCCTTTTATAGGACTTCCTTGAAGCTTACTCTAAAATACAAGAATTCACCAGGAGTAAAAGATCTTCTATTGTCTAGGTCTTTCTCATAACTTCTATACAGATGAGACACAACAAGTAGGCATTTCCTCCTACTGAATTAGCAAGGTGGATTCCTCTATCACCCACTCTAATAAGATAGGATTTGGTTGAGATTCTTAAATCCATCCCAAACCAGATTGACTTAAACTAAGTAGAGTCCTCCACAGATTTGGACTTCAGCATAGTTTTTGCCCTTCTTCTGTATTCCTTGCATACTTTAGGAGTACAAACATGTCTAAATGAAACCACAAACCTTAAGGAGGCTTCATCCATGTCAGATCTGATTTTTTAAAATCTTATGGTGGTTACTTGGAATCTTGTAACTTGAAGGAACCAAGGTTGGACTCCTCTATCATCCTATCTTAAACAATAAAAGGAAGCTATAGTAAAGCAAGGCCCTTCTAAACCTAAAAACTAGCTTCTCACAAAACTTAGCAATTTAAGATGGACCAAATTACTTATAGTGCTCGGGTGAGATAAATGGATTTTTCCATTGTCCAAGCCATCATATGAGGATAAAAGCATGGACTCCTCTAATATCCATGCCACTCAAAGAACCAGGGGAGTGGGTTCCTCTAATACCCATCTTACCCCAAAAATAAAAACTGGGGTGGGATCCTTCATCATCCATCCCATAGAAGGACCCTATAGGAAAATTCATTATTCTAGTTTTTTAGCTCGAAATAAAATTTAGACTGATGAAGGTCTTCTGCTATTTCTGTCCCTGAGACTTTTTTATAACTGAGCTCTCCTCATACAAACCCTACGTAGATTCATTGCCTTCTTGAGTAGGGGATCTTGAAGAAACCCAACAGATATGAGCAACTTCTGCTCTAATTTTATTTTCCAAATTACACTTAGGAACTTCCTTCCACCAGTCTACATAACTAAGTCTTTCCCACCTAGCTTGTCATTTAGTCTTACTAGGGATGTTGTTGATGGCAGTCTACCTAGATTTGGGTCATCGTCATCTACTCCTTGCCCTTATTTTCCTTTTCACCTACATCCTATTGAAATAAGTCTCCTTTCACTCTTTGTGCTCCCATCCATGTCAAAATAGGTGTTTTAATTTTCTCACTCAAATTGAAATTCAAAATGTTGAAGGTCTTTCGTATGGAATCTCTCCCACCTAGCTTTTTATTCAAAAATTATGGAGGATGTCAGTGGTGGCATAGACTACCCCTTATCCACTTGAAACTGGGACATCTTCATCTCCTATTTGTCCTTACTTTCATTCTCATCCATGTCCTAATTGAAGAAGCCTCCTTCTCCTTTCACTCCTTTTACTCATATTTATATCTAAAATAGTGTTTTTATTTTTCCACTCAAATTGAGATTCAAAATGCTAAAGATCTTCTCTAAATCTCTCCTACCTAACTTGTCACTTAAACTTAAAGGGGATGTCACTGATGGCATGGACAACCCCCAAATCCCCTAGATATGAGACATTTTTATTTTCTCTTTGCCCTTGCTTTCCTTCTCGCCCACACCCTATTGGAAGAAACCTCCTTCCACTTCACTCCTTCCGCTCCTATCTAAGTCTAAAAAGGGGTTCTAGTTTTTCCGCTCATATTGAAATTGAAATTGAAATTATTGAAGGTCTTTCATAGTTACCATTACTTCCACCCTTTCAGGAAACTTTACCAACCCTTTGACCAGAGAAAAGTGAAATTCGAATTGTTGAAGGTCTTCCATAATTACCGTTACTTTCATCCTTTAGGACATTTTACCAACCCTTCAACTGAAGAGAAGTGAAATTCAAATTGTTGAAGGTCTTCTATAGTTATCATTACTTTCTCCCCTTCAGAAAACTTTACCAACCCTTCGACCAGAGAAAAGTGAAATTCAAATTACTAAAGGTTTTTCGCTCCTTCAAAAAACTTTACCAATCCTTCAACCGGAGAAAAGTAAAATTGAAATTGTTGAAGATCTTCTACTTCTTCCATTACTTTTGTTTCTTCAGAAATTTTTACCAAGCCTTCAATTAAAGAAAAGTCCTGGATTTCTCCCATAAAACTTTCTTGGGATGAAATATTTTCTCCTCTTTTCCCTCCTTAACTTCTTGTTCAAGAATCTACCTCTCTACATGTTCTTCAGTAAGGGAGCTACCAGTAGCTCCTTTCAATAGATTTGGTTGTAAAAAAACCTTCTCTACCACCTCTTCAGCTAGATGATGGTCTTGTTCCTTTTCCACCATAGATCTTGTTGTGGGCCAACCATTATCCTTCACTTTTTTCTTTTTGCTTAGGAAATTGTCTCTTCTAAAGCCTACATTTTTTCAAACTATTCCTCCATCAAATCTATTTGAATCTTCTTTATTCTTCCTCAACCTCTCTCTCCAAGTCCAAGAGTATTGGGATTTGAAGGTCCACACCATTGGAATATCTTATATTAAAGAATCTTCTTCCTCAGCGTCTCTTTCTAATACCAAGAGTATCTGGGATTTGAAGGTCCACACCATTGGAATATCCTATATTAAAATAGTGACAATTTTCTAAAATGTTATGGTTTTCATGCTCATATTTGAAGTTCAAACTATTGAAGTTATTCCACTCCTTCAACTCTATCTTACATATCCATTTTTTCCACTCATAATTGAAGTTTAAACTATTGAAGGTCTTTCGCTCCTTCCACCCTAGTTTTCTTGCTCAGATTTGAAGTTCAAATTATTGAAGGTCTTCTTTTCCTTCTGCCTTATTTTACATAGCTATTTTTTTTACTCAGATTTGAAGTTCAAACCACTGAAGGTCTTCTAATCCTTCTACCCTGATTTTCCTACTTAGAGTTGAATTTCAAACCATTGAAGGTCTTTCACTCCTTCTGCCCTCAAGATACACCATTATTCAAGCAACGTAATATTCTTTCTCAAAAAAAGATAAATAATAAATAATAAAATACAAAAAGAAAAGTGGTCAGCTTTGAAAAGTTCCACATTTATGGAAAATAATTCTAAAACAAATTTAAAGCAAAATCAATAAATAAAAATAATCATAAAATAAAAATCTTTAAAACAAAATGGAAAAGTTTGTTTAAAAAGTAATACACCCATTTATTACAAAATAAAATTACGAAAGAAGAGGAGTATCATAATAAACTCGAAGAAAATTACAAAGAGGGAGAGAGCCACAAAAAGAGGCGTAACACAGAAGGATGAAGGTATAAATCGAATTGGCTAAAAATCATACCAGGTAGGTATTATTTTCAATTCTCATAACTATGCATAATATTTTAATAATTTGGAAAGAAAAATATGTTGAATGAATTAAAAATTGTGTGTGTAATAACCCAGACCACACAAAAAGGTGTATGATAGAGCCAAACTTAGGCGTCAATCTGCATATTTACCTTAAACTATTTGCTTTATTTTTTACATTTTCATATAAACTAAGACTAACTGTAATATATAAATATATATGTATAAATATGATGGAACTGAGACATACAACAAAAAGGTCTAAGCAAAACATCATGCTATAACACCTTTAGGTGTTACTATATTTCAATATATTGATCCCATAAATGAGCTCTCATTGTATAAAAAAAAGGTTGCAATATTTACTAATGGATGGGTGGTGTCGAATTTAATTAGGGATTCAACTATGTAAATTCATAATTATGATGAGTATAAAATCCTAGGAAAATACAATCCAGCATAAAATAATTTGTAGCTTGCATAATATGCGACTATTGTATATATATGTATCACTGATTTATTTATTCAATGATCAGAAAATGTATAGTATGAGATCATTGGGGGTTATAGTAATATATATTTATTGAATTCATACACTTATGAATCACCGCCTTCAAATCTGCACCATGCCTAGTGTAATTAGTATATAGTGCCATCTCTCTTTTGTGTAAGAACCACCATCAGATAAATCATTGTAATTTCTCCTTATCACAGTAACATAATGATATAGGATGAGTGATTTAAATCATTGTTTAATTACACTCCAACTATATAATATATAAATGAAAGAGTTGTTAGGGATAAGCAACTTAGATAAATCTATAAATAACTATCAGTTGAATAATATATAGTATAGGAATAATGAACGTGGTTGTTGTTATCTTGGTCTAATGGCATCCTAGATAGGATTGAATCATTATTTCTTGAAATGCCCTGCTTAAGTGGCATCTCTAGTTTTAGATCTGCATATCAGTTAGTGTCTTAAATGTTTAGGCATCGATTAGGTTGTATATAAAGACCAAACAACAATAACAAATAAAGATGTATAATTGAATGTAGATTATGTCCATGTTGATCTGTGTTTAACAGATAATATACAATATGGATGATGTTGGGTGTTTAGATAATTTTATGGTATCATATCTGAAAGCTAAAGTTAGTTTTTCTATGGGATTTCCATATTCCAATGTATTAGGTGTAGCCTTATTTATGCCTATAGTAATAATTAATTGATCTATCATCATAATTTTTGCCATGGCATTTAATAGATAGTAATCTTAGATTTGACACTAGTCACTGAATTTTAAATATCTTATCATGTTTTTTAATTCAGTTAATAGTAATTTTGGAAGAGTTAGGTATTACCATGATTTTAGCGATCTATAATTAATTGTCATCTAGCGCTGAATTAGTCACCATATTATTGTGGTTTTATGTGTATTACAAGAGGATGACAGTAATATGTGGCATGTTGCACTTATAAGTGTTACATATGATAAAGGAGTTAAATGTTATGAGTGTTATAAGAGGAGTTTTATGTAGCATGCATGAATCTTTCTAAGTATGTTATTTACTGTAAATACTAAACAAGAAAAACTTTGAAAAAAAGATTAGAAATATGACTATTTATATTAATGGGTCAAATTGCTCAATAGTTAAATCCCTATAAAATAATAAAAAAGGATCATTCTTTTTATACAGGTCTAAGTTTGAGAAATTTCATCCTAGTTTTCATAGACTTATACAAAAACCCCAAAATTGTTAAAGAATGATTGCGAGATTTCAAAACATAGTCAACTTACACGATATTCTAATGGTTGAATAACCTCGCAGAAATCTCTTAAAGAATATTAATATATGTAGATGTTAATTTATCTATTAGCGTGTACATGTATAGAGGGGTGTATTCTTTTGGTTATAAATCCACAAGTGGATTATAAACTATGTTAAATAATTGCATATAATTAAGTTAATGAATGCATGCATTCAATCCCTTAAAACGTATAGCAAATACTAGTTTGGATTATCTTATGATTCATGTGTGTTGAATCTTGTTTTGCTATATTTACACATGGATTTAAGTGTGCAACATAATTACATAATGGAAATGACTGTGTTGGGTCATATGCCTAAAATGCTAGCTAGAAGTATAATTTTAGTCATCAAATGTCCAAAAAACCAAAACTATAACCATATTAAAATAGTCTCTTAAAAAAATGGAACGAGATATTTAAATGAATGTTATAATAGGTTTATGAGTTTCTTTTTCTCTACAAATGATTGATTTACTGATAGTTTATATATATTCAATATTGAATACTTGTGTGTGACACATATTATGAGGATGATAATGTGTTTAATTAGTTGGTTATATTTAGCATGTAATGGTACATTGTGATGCATTTTTATGAAGTTATGTTATTGATAAGTAGTTTAAACTTAGGGTATAATCAGGTGGTATAATCTCGTACTTGATTGTTATTATGTATGTATGTCACTTAATTTTTGAAATCATGAGTTTGGGTTATGTGTTTTTGTATAGTTTGAAACTTATAATAGTATGAGATATCATAGAGTACTACATTATAAATATATGTTATACCTAGATAGTATATACTATAATTGTTATGCCTAAACTCATATCTATATTTGACTGATGTAATGTATGCTTTGATTACTCCTATATTTATCATGTTATATGGTGTGTTTTCTAGTAGAATGTAAATTAAATCAATCTTATGGTTGAATTGTATTTGACCAATCTACATTGTTGATATAGAGTAATGAGTGAGATGGACTTCATTGGTTTATTAGCATCACAATGATAGATGAAAGCAATCTAATCAAATGATTGTATGAATTTGATTGATCTATAGATTGTTATTATTTATCAGTCATAAAACTTTGGGTCAAAGTATATTTAGTGAGACATTATCATTTTATGAGTATGATTTACATATTTGTGTGATATCTTGCAATATAACAGTTTTTTATGCTACATTACATGTTTAGTTTAGAAATCATATAACACAAGGGTATTTGCTTATCTCTCTGGATATCTGCACCATCACTATCTACTCATCTGTAAATGGAAGGTCATTTCTTGATAGAATTAGTGCAGAGAATCATTGATGTGTGGTTGGTATGAAAAAGTGTTTGTATGATGCTCTCCCTCCTCATAACATTACTACTTATCGAGATAACACTTGAGATTGCCACAGATACTAAAAAGTCTATGGAACTCATGTTCAAGGGAGTCATGTATCTTATATGTACATTGTAGTGTATTGTATTTATTATTGAATATTGTTATGAAAAGTTGTAATTACTTCTTATTGTACTTTGATAGCAATGGTTGTAGACGTGATCAGTCATGGTTGAGTTAATATAACTACTTTCTATATTTATATTATGATATGCTCTCATGATATTAGAAATCAGTGATATGTGATGTAATATGCTTGTTTGTTATTATCACATTTTGAGTAATTCATATGGTCTCTGTAGATTCTCGTGGTGTAATCTATTTTTTGTATATGTGTTTAATTAAAAAAAATCATATATTTCTAATTAACTCCAATGGGGTTGTTACACCAATTTTCATGATTTAGAAAATTTTAAGATTTTATAAGTCTTTTACAAATATTTTTGAAATTTTTTAAGCATCTCAACTTGATTAAGAATGACAAGATACTAAATGTTCCAACACAAAATGACGAGAGAGTTCAAATTTAAAATGTTTACATGGAAAAAGGTGATTAAGCTGACCTCAATGTGAATTGATCATTGCCTACGTAGTCCCATTAGGACTACAAGTCACTGTGGTTCTACCTTACAGCGGAGGAATCCAACTAGATAGTAGCAAGTTTGCTAATTTAGGTAAATGGCACATTATAGCAAATAAGAATGGCAAGGTAATGTGATAATATATGATAAAGGTGTTGTTCCTAATTTTTCCATAGGTGGTTATAATTAGAAAACACGACATAGATCAATAATACTAATTTGTCCAAAGATGGTTATAATTAGTAGCACAGAATGAAACACCAATTTGTCTTAAGGCAGTTATAATCAGGAACACTCATAATAAAGTAAAACAAGAAATGAAGGATGCAACTGTTAAACCATTGTCATATTAGTCCAAAATATTACCTTTATCTAGAATATTGAATCAACTGCTAAACCTTGATTTGAAGCCCCTCGTTGAAGGTGCCTAAAGAATCAATGGAATGGAACCAAGGTCAAACGGAATGGGGAGGGAGGGTAAAAACAACTTTGGTTAATAGTGAAGGTATGGTAGAATGGTAGAGGGTATGGTACAAGGAAGATGATGATATTATGGTATAACGTAAACATGTCTCATAGAAAATACTTCAAGTCCCTCAAGTAAAGTAATGCTTGAGGTGTATGATGTTCATCAGCTCATCGAGTTCATCTCCATCTAGTGTAGCGATCATGTATACTCCAGATCCATAGTTTGAAATAATTATATATGGCCTATCCAATTGGGTTTGAACTTGCCCTTCTTTTTCTTCTTAGTCATGGTGTTCTTTTGATTTTCTTTGAAAATAAGATCACCAAGCTTGAACTCTTGATGTTTGACCTGTTGGTCGTAGTGGCCACGAAGTCTGTTTTGGTATGCTTGAATTTTTGATAGCGGCCATACATTTCTCATCTAGTAACTCTAGCTCTTACAGGTGAGCTACTCTATAATCTTCATCATCCATGACATTTTTCAATGAGATATGCAGATAATATAACTCGACCTCGATGGGAAGAATGACCTTAATGTCATAAAATAGGGAATATAGAGTGGCTCCTATTGGAGTATGATAATTAGTGAGATATGTTTAGAGGGTACAAAATATTTGGAGATATCAATCATGACCAACATAATTGATAATATTTTTAAAGATGTTAATAATGGTTTTATTTAATGCATCTCCTTGGTCATTACTTTGTGGGTAATATGCGATAGAAAATTTTTGAGTGATATTGTACTCGGCACAAAGCATTTTGACATCCTTGTTCTTAAATTATCCACTATTATCAGATATAATGTTGGATGGGATACCATGATGCAATATGAGATGATTGAAAAGGAACTTGAAAATCTGTTTTCTAGTCATGTGAGGGGTATAGCTTCTACCCACTTAGTGAAATATTCGGTAATGGTAAGAATGTGATTATGTCCATCATATGAGGTTGGGTTAATCTTCCCAATGAGATCGAGTCCTCACATTGCAAACAACCATGGTAAAAACATTAGTTTTAGTGTTTTGACCAGGGCATGAATCAGATTGGCATACCCTTGACACTTGTTACACTTTTTCACATAAGTAGATGTATATGCATCTATAGTTGGCCAATAATAGCCAATACGTAGGATTATTTTGGCTAGAATGGCCCCACTGGTATGGGTTTCACATACTCCATGAACTTCTCATAACGTTGATATGGCTTTTGTTGAATTTAAACAATAAAGCAAAGTTTAATTAAAAAGCTATGGTGGTAAAGGGTTGGTTGAGTAAGGTATAGTGTGAAGCTTGGTGGGTAGAGGCCTTTAGTTTTTTACGTGATAAGTCTAGTGGCATGATATGGTCATGAAGGTAGTTAAAGATGTCTAAATACCATATAGAGTTGGGACCAATAATATCACAGATCATTGTGACGGTTGAAGGTTCATGAGCAAATGCTAAAAGATTTTCAACGAAGAATTGATATTCTCTTGCCTTGTCGATGTGGCAGATCAAAGAACCAATGGTGGCCATAACATTTGTTGTCTTGTTATTGGCCCTTGGTATGTATTCAAACTATATGTCGATGATCTACAATTTGAGAATGTCGATCATGGCCTTGTATGGCATCAGCGTATCATCTTTGGTCTGAAATGGTTAGTAATCTGATTGATGATTAACTAAGAATCACCATAAACTATGAGATGTATAATATTCCATTGTATTACCTGATAAATCCCTGCACAAGTGTTTCATATTCAACTATGTTGTTAGTACAAGGAAAGCTGATATAGAATGATTTAAATATAAGATCCCCCTCTGGTGCAATTAATAATAGGCATGCCCCTGATTCATGTGATGTGAATGATCCATCAAAATATAGATTTTAGTGCTAGTCCTCAATAGGTGTTTCAATGATGGTCATGATGGACTCATCTGGAATTAAAAGTGAGGGGTTCAGTATCTACAAAGGGAGCTTCAACAAGCTAATCTACAAATACTTGTCCCTTTATGGCCTTTTGATTGACATACTCGATCTCAAACTCGGTCAAAAGCATGATCCATTTAGCCATGCATCCTTGTAAAGTTGTCTTGAATAGTAGATACTTGAGAGGATCTACTTTGGAAATAACTATGATCTTGTTGTTAAACATGTAGTGTCACAGCTTATACGTTGCAAATACCATAGCTAAACAAGTTTTTTCTATCAGTGTATAGTTGTGTTTATACACGACTAGTGTGCGACTTAGCTAATACACATGTTATTTTTCATTGTCATCATACTGAGCTAAAAGTGCCCCTAGGGCTTTGTTTGTGATAGATACAACAGAAATAGATTTCCTAACATTGGTGGTAACAAAATAGGTGGATTGGTAAGATATTCCTTTAGGTGTTGAAAGGCTTTTTGGCATTCTTCATCCCAATGAAATGTGATGCCCTTCTTAAGTAAGTGTGTAAATAGATGGCATTTGTCAGCTAATTATGAGATGAATCACCTAATAGATTGAATCTTACCCTGTAAACTACGAAGCTACTTCAAATTAGAAGGTGGCGACATCTTAATAATGGTTTATACTTTGACAAAATCAAATTCAATGTCTCTATGAGAGACGATGTAGCCTAACAATTTACTTGAAATGACACCAAAGATACACTTATTAGGATTGAGTTAGACCTTGTATTCACAAAACCTCTCAAATATTCTTCGTAGTGTGACTGGATGATCGACACAGGTCTTTGATTTCCCCACTATGTCATCAACATAGTCATCAACAATGCCATGCATCATATCATAAAATATGATAGTCATGGCTCATTAGTATGTGGCTCTAACATTATTGATTCCAAATGACATAACCTGATAACAAAATGTTCCCCATGGAGTGGTAAACGTTGTCTTGTGTTGATCTTTTGACACAATCTAGATCTGGTTATATCTTAAAAATCCATCCATAAGTGAAATCATTTCATACCCCATTGTGGAGTCAACTATCATGTCAATATTTGGCAAAAAAAAGTCATCCTTGGGGCAGGGCTTATTTATATCTTTAAAATCAGTACAGATTTTGATTCATTTTGGCTTCTTATTGATAGAACATTTGAGATCTACTCTGAATAGTCAATCGGTAGGATGCATCTCGCTTCTAAGAGTTTTTTCAACTCTTTCTTTATTAATACAATAATATAACGATGCATCTTACATAATTTCTAATTCACAAGTTTGGCATCAGGATATGCAACAAGGTGGTGGATAACCAAGGTGGGGTCCAAACCTAACATGTCTGAATAGGCCCAAGCAAAGATGTCAACAAATTCCCTTAGAAGGGCTGTAAAAATTTCATGTTTCTCAGTGAGGGACGTGCCCAATTTGATCCATTTTAGGTCGTCAAGAGTTCTAATGTTGACTTACGTAATATCTTTTACTAAGAGTCGAGCCATCTTCCAAAATAGTCGAAAATGATTTGAATTGGCCTACAACTGCAAAGTCCTCTGTATAGACTAGTTTTTCAAACTCTCCTAAACAAGATGAATCTGAATTTTCCAATGATAGGAATGGCCATGTTACAAATATTGTTGTAAATTCTTGGGCAATTCGATCAAATGCATGTTGTTTTGCAGAATTGAACTCAAACCCAAAAGCAAGTTCATCATTGGTGGTCCCCTGAGCTTCATTTGAGGAAAGGTGAATACCCCCATCTAATGGTGTCTTAAACAGGTTTTTACCAAAAGACTAGCCTTTCTCTTTACCTTTACCTTGGTCCAAAAGCATCTTAAAAAGCTTTTCACTTTGGGACCTCAATGTTTTATTGTTTTATTTTTGGCTAAGGGTGTTCACCCACTCTTCAAAATAGGCTACAAGATCCAGTCTGATAGAGAACCCTTGTTTGTGGTCTCCCAAGAGAACATTATCTCTCGGGCCTAGAAATTTGAAAAAGGCCTCATCATTCTCAAACTCGTCTACAGGGACTATGGATTGTTCTTGGTCCCAAGCTATAAGTTGAGGGTGATATAGAGGAAGCAGATTATGTTGGATAATTGGAGTAATGATACAAATGGCATGTGGGTCAAACAGGGTTCTGTTGGCAAGGTCTTTATAAATGTCGTGATTAGACTTTGCATCATTGTTAGCATTGTCATCACTAGACGTTGGTGTTGGAACACAAATAAGATATGTGGGGTCACCCCCAGGGGATATAAATCTGAGACCATAAATTCCTTTGTACCATGTTATAGAAATTGGCTTAAGAGTACCTTGTTGATTTGGTTCGAGGCCTCCTCCTTCATAGACTTGGTTCTCCATGATCAGGGTAGGAATGGGAAATTTGGCATTTTTGTAGCAATCAACCAACTTCTCATTGTACAACCAAGATTCATCATTGGCGAGTGGGTCCTCTTCTTGGCCAGTGGTCGGTGTGAAAATGATAGGAGTTGGACTATGAAACTTGTCTTTTCCCTTTTGTTTTCATTCCATGTAAGGTGGTTTGGATTTAGGTCTTCCATAGGACTTGGGGTTCTGTGGAAGCTTGGCAATGTGAAATGTGTTGTGGGTCAAATACTCTCTTGGGCTAATGGCCAAGATGGTAAAATGATTGGACATTTCTAAAGCAGGCAAATGTGAAGATGAGTAAAGACTCTTCAGGTCTATATAATTGGCCTTGGGCAATTCAACAAGTATTTATTTACCTTTATACTTTTTGGGGATCAGATATAGGCCAAAGTGGTAGTTACAAATTTTGTACTCTCTCTCCAAATGTTTGCAATGTTCATAAGGCTACAAATCTCCATTGATGGTGACCTCCATGCTTGAATGTGAGAACTTGAGACATTGGTGCAATTTTTAAGGAATTGTATGAATTTCGTGTATCCAAAGGCTACCCAAGAGCGAATTGTATGAGAGGTTGAGGTCTAACACATGATAAATTATATCATGGGTCAAGGGCCCAACGATAACTAGTAAGGTTATGGTGCCTTATGATTCCTGCTCTTCATTTTCATAGGCCTTGATAGTAATTATTTCTGACTGTAGATCGGTTGTTGTATATCTGAGATGCTTGATGAGCTTCAAAGACACAATATTTAGGCCCAATCCATTGTCTATGAGGACACATTTGACTTTGTGTCACATAATGACAACTTCAATGTATAGGAGATTATTATGGATAAGGCCAAAGGATGACATATCACTTTGGTCGAGGTCAACTATTGACCTGGGGCTAGATGTCCAATCAAAACTTGGAATTTATCTGGGGTTATGTCATTTGGAACTTGGGATTGGCCTAGGAGTTATGTTAGGATATTCTTATGGATGGTAGACGTATGCAACAAATCCAAAATGGAGATTTGTGCGAGTGTCTTTTAAAGTTATTCCACAATGTCATACAATTTTTTCTTAACAGTGGTATATGGCTTATTCCTAGCCAACATAGTGAGTTGGATTGGTTTGTAGGTAAGAGGTTGTGGGCATGGAATAGTAATCTTAGACCATCAAGTTGTGATTGCACAATCAGGATTGGGTGCAGGACCGTTGTTAGAAAATGGTGATGGAGATGGGCCAAATAAGATAAGTCTCGATTACCAGTGCACTTGGTTGTGGTCATAGGGCAATGACGATTTATCGATATAAGGTCTTATAATAGTAATCCATGTTTTTTGTGCTTATTTTTGGTCCCAGGTCAAGGAATGATTACTAGCATAGATGGGTTAATTGGAATTGTTTAGCAAAGGTCCTAGTCTATTAGCACTTGGTCTAGAATTAATGGTGATGGTTGAAACGCGACCCCCGCCCCCCATAATATGACCTATAACTTTGGTGTAGTCATGTACAACTATGTGATAAGTTTGTTAGTTATTGGAATCACTTTGGCCTTGGTTCCTCCTATACAATTGATGTTATTGTTATTGTTATTATTTTTGTTGTCATGATTATTGATATTGTTGTCGTTATGGCCTTTGTTATTTCTATTGTTGATTGTTATTGTTATGTTATGGAAAAGGGTTTTGATAGATACCCAAGTTTTGATTAGACGAAGAGGCTCTATTATCCAATGTAATCTCCCCATTTTCCAACATATTTTTGATGAGGTGTTTTATTTATACAAAATGGCATAGATTTTGTCCATGAACATGATGGTATTCACATAACTCATTTTCTTGGTTCTAATCCAGATACAGAATACTCTTAGGATAATGCTTCAGAATTGGCCAACTAATCATGTTAGTTGTGACCAGCTTACAAAACATTGCTTTAATAGGTTCTCCAAGATCATTGAAGACTCGAGGAGTAGGTTTCCTTCATGGAGGAGGGGTTTGTAAAGGTATTGGTTGTTACATTTGTGGAGCAAGTCTATATTATTGCAAAGGTTGCATTTGTTGAATGGGTTGCTGATGAGGAGTAAGTTGCATTTGTGACATGGGTTGAGTAGACAGTGTTTGCACCATTTGGACATGGTGTGACTCAGTTACTCCATTGTCAACAACATTATTATCACAATTGAATTACTTGTATTTTTCATAGTTACTACCCTAGGCTATTGCTGGCACTTGCACTTGGACTTGGTTTTAGTTCTAATTTTGGCTTGTTCCTTGGTTTTAAATTTGACTTTGGTTTGATGAGTTTAACTTGATAATCCCTTTGTTAATAAGGGCATTTTCAATCAGTAAACCTTTGTCTATGATCTCTTTGAAGGTATGTGCACACTAAAGCTCCAGATGATATCTCATTGTGCAAATTTTTAGTAAACACAGCAGTCAATTGCTTATCTAGTAAGCTATGGGTAAAGCAACGAGCAAGCATTCTCCATCTCTGTAGATAGCTTGCGAAGCTTTCACCAACTTTCTGCTTGGCCTAAGTCAAATCTACCAATGAGATTCCATGTTTGAGATTATAGAAATGTTGCACAAATTTGTTTGAAAGGTCGTCAAAATCATATACAAAATTCATTAGCAATTTTAAGAACCACTCCAAAGCCTATCCTACTAGACTTTGAGGAAACAAAAAGAGTAGATAAATTTCATTGTAAGCTACTGACTGGCAAGCAACAAATAATTATGTCAAATGGGCCTAAGGGTCTCATTTACCCTTGTATTTATCAAATTTTCGTAGTTTGTACCCTGGAGGAAATGGTATCTGCAGATATTCCATGTTGAACGGATATGAACACACATCATCTAACTTGAATTTCTTGGTTTGTTTTCCTGCTTGAATGGCGACAATCACATCCTTCATTTGATGCATTTCCTACGCTAAAAAACTTGATGGAATATTTAGTTGAGGTAGAGGTTGGACGGTCAAAGGTGGATTACATGACCTAGGTACAATGGAGGAATGGATTGTTGTGAAAAGTTTATTTGATGAGTAAACTGACCAGGAATATGCATCCATGGATTGGAATGTAGTTGTGAAAATTTCATGCATTATTATGCAATATTCTGGTTTGGATTCGGTATATAGCCTTGGTTTTAAGGGAATTGTGGCTACGATGGAAAGATATGACTCAGTGTAAAGTATTGTGCTTGTTGAGATTGAGTAGGGACTTACCACCGACTAGTCAAATCTAGCTAAATAAGGGGAACTTGTTGTGAACCAACACCCTGTCATTGAATCTATGGCACGTGTTGAACAAAAGGCAATTGTTACCTAATTGGTACATATTTGACAATGGTACCTCTTTGTTATGCGAACACCTATTGTTAATTAGACACTTGTTGGATGTTTAAAATTTGTCTTTGACCAATGGGCATACATTGTTGAATAGACAACATTTGTGATTGTAAGGGTATATTAATCTATGATTGTAGAGGTATGTTTATCACTACTTGTCGAGGTGGAACATTTGTTGCCCCCTATTGAGGTGGTGGAATGTTCTGCTTCTATTGTGGTGGTAGATTAGACTGTGCCTATTTTGGAATGTTAGTCGTCATCTGTTGAGGTGGAGTAACATTCATCATTTGTTAAGGCAAGGCATTAGTCGGCACTTGATTACTTAATCCTTACGGTTGCGTGCTTGACAAAGCAGTTGGTTGAGGATTAAAGGTAATTTGTTGTGGTTGGCATGTAGGAGTTCCTACCCCCTATTGTTGTGAACCACTCGTGGTATTAACTAAAAGCACTTATTGTTGTAGAATATTTTTTGATGCATTTAAACCACTTTGGCCTGGATTGGAAGACACTTGTGTGTTATCCATCATGTTTGGCACATGGTTTTGTGTATAAGCAATAGTCACTTCTTCAATAGATGGGACATTGAACATGTCACCGACTGACGTGCTTTGTGCAAATGGGTCTATACCCAAATTATCTTGCCTGTCAATTCAATTAATACTCTTCTTGAAGGAGCTAGCTCTATGAGTAGAGTGTTTGACATGGTCATGGCATTAAAATTATGTGTTAGATTCAAATAGGTTTGATATGCTTGTTACATTTGTATAAAATGGTCCTCAATGAGGCCCTTCCCTTTGGCAAGCATATTTGGGTCTTGATACAACATCGACACGAGCACTTGAGGATGGCTAGTAGAGGTATGTTCAATGGTTTAGGTATAAGGCATATTGAGAGGCACTCTAACTAGACTAGATAAATTTTCATGGAAGAAGTATGTTGGAAACTTGGCCCCTACCTTTGTAGATCTGACTAAAACCTTGTCCTTATTTTCAAGCAAGTGACGATCAAACAAATAAGGATCATATGTTGATGGCATAGTAACATAATACAATTATTGTTGAGTTTGTTATATAATTGATAGTACGCTAACAAAATATTATGTGGTTTGCTCTTGGTCTTATTTTAAATAGGGAGATGTATTAACTAAATAATGGGCTAATGGATCTTGACTTTGTTTCCCAGATTGAGCAGTGTAAGAAGGATAAGGATTCGTCTCACAAACCACATCATTGCCATAAGGGTTTTAAATAAAGTCATCATTCGTGACTACGTTATCATAACTTGAATTGTACATGGCTCCACTGCAAGTGTAACGAGACATATCCAAATCAATAATGAATGTTCCACGAAGATAGATCTAGAGTTCTATAAAATATTAAAAACAAAGTCTAAAAGACAAATGGTCATGGAGTTGTATCTCCAAAATGGGCAAAGATAAACTTGGTCTAAAATTGTCTAACATCAAATGTCAAGTGGGTGAATAAAACTGAATGCCAAACTTAGGGTAAAAGTGTTTCAAAACAAGTCTAATCTAGGTCTAAAGAAACAAAGGTTGATAGGTCTTTTGGGAACAAGGCATAAAAGCTAGGCTCAAAACAACCAGGTCTAGGAACAAACGGAAAATTGTTAGGTATTGTGGGAACAAGGCACAAAAGCTAGACTTGAAACAAAACTATGTCTAAAAACAAATGGGAATTTTCTAGGTCTTTGGGGAACAAGGCATAAAAGCTAGACTTTTAAACAAATTAGGTCTAGAAAAAAACAAGATAATCTAATAAATTTGAAACACTTTGACATAAACTAGGCATTCGGATTTAAACACACACTTGATCATTTGACAAAAGATATTGGACTTTAGGTATATGGAAAATAGACCACTTCCCCAAATTTAGGCACAAAAATGGGTATTAAATCGAGCAAGGAATTAGTCTAAGTTGCACAACTCAAAAGTGAAAGGTAAATGTCTAAGCCAAAATTATGCAAGGCATAGGCATAAATCAATCAATGTTTGAATCTGAACTTATCAAGACTAAATTCTAACTCAACTTAAAAGGTTAGGTTCCTCAAATAGATAACAATATAAACAAGAACGAACATCATACCAATATTAGGCATCGACTAAGAAGGCACATGTGGTTTTGATATTATAATTTTGAACATAAGGCAACAAGTTTTTGAAATGATGCAAGCAGTGTAACGACACCATTGTGCTTTAAAGATACGATAAATAGACTTATAAGACACAAGACTAACAATGAAATGGGCAACGTAATGACACCCTTTTCAAACAAGTGACACACACATACAAAGGTTTGACAAATGACTAAGGCAAAGTGTGGTGTCAAATGGGTGGCATAACGCCTCTTTAAATAAAGGTGTGATGTGAAACCATGACTCATTTTGGACGTGGTATAACAAACAAATAATTTTGACACAAGACCATGCAAGTAAAAGTGGAAAACGAAAAAAACACTTGTGTAACATCTTAAATCGTAAAACTGACAAGGTTGCTTCGTAATATCAAATTTCGTCTATATACTTGGCTTTGAGAGTATTTTAACTTGTTAATCTAAAAATTAAAATGCGCATAAAAAGTAGGGTTTTAGGCCCTTTCTTCTCTCAAGAGTTCGTATGGCGACCTATAACTTCGGGTTACTCGCCCTGCATTGACAGTATGTCTGCGGTAAGTGTGGTTGTCTAAACTATCAATTTTCGTTCATTTTTAAATGGTCCCATATCTATGGCTAACATTAGGACACAACATGTCTTTTGAATTCGTGTTAACTAGATTATCATGAAAAGGTCTTATCCTTTTCACAACCACTATAACTGTCAATTTCTCAGTGTAGTGCGATATCCAAGTTAAACATATGTTTTGAGACAATATCTTACTAACAGAGCTTGCTTAACCACTCAAACAAGTGTCCTAATAAGTAAACCTCAATTTGTATATCTCTACTGTGGAATGGGGTTAAAGTGATGTTGGGAGATGAATCCCTGGATCAACACTTCCCTAGATAACTCGTGGAGAGGCAATGAACTCTCGCCCACAAGCCAAAAATGCATAAAATAAAGTGGAAGGACTTTAGGGTCATTTTGGGGTCTCCCAAATCATTTAGATTTTGGGGAGGGCCTTAGCAACTTTCCTTCCACGTTTCGGACAAACCAACAAGTGCAATAAAAGAGCATTTTTTATCACCCAAGTTCTCTAAAGGGGAAGGGGTGAGAGCATACACACTGTTGTTATCAAAATTAGCTACGCTCATTTTTGGAACAACCCCTACGAAACTTGTCTGTTTCACTCTAAGTTCATCATTCGAGACAAGCTTCTCTTGATCTCGAGCGTAGTCGACTAACTCCTTGAAAAGTTCACAACTTTTTCTCGTTACGATTTCTCAAGAAATGTGAAATTCGTTGCAGTCTCAATGCAATCAGAACGTCAAGTTTTTGATAAATTTTAAGGAGTTAGTGTTTCTGTTTTACATGCAGGAGCAGCATTTTTTGCCACCTTTGCATATTGTTTTTTGTTCACATGCAATGTCGGCATTTTTTGCCGCCTTTACATGTGGTTTCGTGTTCAAATGTAAAGGTGGCGATTTTCGCTGCCCTTACATCTTTCCATGCAGGAGAAGCGAAAATTGCCGCACTTGCACTTCAAGCGCCTCCATGCGAAGCGGCAATTTTCGCCGCTCTTTCATATTTCTTCCACTTCATCATGTAGAGGTGGCAATTTTTGCCGCCCCTGTACGATCTCAATTTTTGTGCACGGCATTTATGACTGCGCACGCTGAGTGGTTGGCATCAGCTTTAACCCTTTTAAACGCCGATTTGAGCCTCATTTGGATCATTCCAAGTTGTCTGCTCCTCCCTACAATCAATCGACCGCGTGAATGAGTAGGATTGCGTTTCTTCCAACTTCAAGCATTGGATTTCGATTTATCGGGTAAGTTTTGCATTCTTCCCTCTTTTGTTTCTAAGTTTTCTTTTTGTTCTTTCTCTTTTCTTTAAAGTTCGATTTTTCCCCTTTCTTCCTTTTATGTTTTATTTTTCTTCTTTTTCTCCTCTCCCTCCTCGTTAGGGGCGAAAGCCTAAAAAACCCTAAAAACTAAAATATCATTGTTATTAGTGTAATGGCGGCAAAAATTGCCGCTCTTACACAAAACCGAGATAACAAGTGTAAGGGCAACAAAAATTACCATCATTACACTATCCCTTGCTATTCGTGCAAGGGCGGCAAAAATTGTCGTCCTTACACATTTTCGGCCCATGTGCACGGGCGGCAAAAATTGCCGCCTATGCACAAACAAACTTCCCTCTACATGCAAGGGCGGCAATTTTTACTGCCCCTGCACACATTTCCTCAAAAATCCTAACTCTATGAAATTTCGAGTTTTTTCTTTTTCGAGCCCACTTCCCTTTGACTTTCCTACCTGCTCGCGCCTTAGCCCTTTCAAGCGCATTCCTATGGTCGTGATCACCAACATACAATTTTTCTAGATTGCTAATTTTTTTCTGATTGCACGATCATGATTCTTGTTGCAGTTTCTCTCAAAGATCCTTCTTCATCGACATCTTTTTGACAAAAACTCTTCCAGATGACTGACATTTCTCCAAAAAAATTGAAGACAATGAAGTACAAGTATCAAGGTATTTTTTCAATCATCTCAGTTACTTCTAATGTCGATAACATTAGGGATATAGAGATCGGTCACGTAGATATGGCTGAGTTTGTAGAAATAACTAGATCAAGCAATCCTAGCCACAAAATGAAGAAGATAATCAAGAGCAATATTCATATGGTATCTTTTTTTTTTGTAGCAGCGCACAACACATATTTCGTTCTCTAGTGCGCTCAGTTATACAATAAGGATACCAGGGCTATGTTAGACGCTAGTGGTAATGTGGTGATTAGGTTGGACTCTGAATTCATCGACAAAGTGTTCATATGTCCTCCCGCTACTGAAGTATTGAAGCTTGATTTCGTTGAAACACAAAGAGAATATGATAAAGATCCTGAAAGAGTGAAGAAAATAATCAATAATAGATGGCTTAAGACTCTAAGAGCAAACTTGTCAAGATGGCCACAAAGCTTTCCAAGGAGTGATTTTATAGAAGAAGTTGGTGACTTGATCACCCTTCTTAGAAGGGTAAGAGGTTTACCTTCTTTCTCACTATTTCACGAATGGATGTACCTCTTCATTAAGATAATTCTCTAAGGCAAACAAGTCATTTTCTGGGAAGAACAAATCAGCAATGCTCTACATGAGCAATTGATGAAGGTATCCACTACCTCCAAATTTTATATGACTTCATACCTAGTATATATTGCGGCGTCAATGAGAACCTTCCCAGATTTAACATTAGAAGGAGATAGGAGAGTAACCCAAGTATATCAATATTACTCTCAGTTGACATTGAAGGGTTTTATCCATCATTTTAAGAATGTAAATGATGATTTCTTCACAGTATTTTTATGTCTCTTTGATCCCTAATTAGAACAAAAAAGAGTGTCATACGAAGCCTGAACAGTTGTGAACAACTTCAAATGTATGTTCTTGTAGTTCCCTTCCTTTTCTTATCTGCAGGTTGATTTTTTCCAAGGCCATCCTTATATCCAAGATTTCCTTCAGAGAAATTGGTCTTGATGGAGCTGTGCAGGCAAATTATTATTGTACACAATAAGCAGATGGAATTCAAGAAACCCAGTTTCATGTTCTCGATTGAAATTAGCAAGTTCTCAGTATTGATTGCTGGAAAAGCTAGAGTTATGAAGACTAAAATGCAACTCGTAACCATGAAGCATTTTAAAAGGAGACCAAACTTTGACTACAAATGCATAAATGACATAATCAGGAGGAAGACCCAGTTTCACGAGCCTATGATCAAAGATGTTTGGGTTGATTTGAGGACTACAGAAGATGTCAAAAAAATAGATTACAGTAGATTGTCTCTTGAGCAGATAGAATATTTGGGACTCGTTGATATCCTTAAAAATTTAGTGGATGACAGAGATTTGATCAACAATAGATACCATGCTGAACAGATCGCCAATACCCCTCTTCCCCCAACCTAATGGTCTCAGAAGGAGTTGACTTCTTTGAGGAAAAAATTCGAACCAATATTGGCAAACACCAATGATTGGTTAACGAATAAGGGAGTCAACTTGAAAGAGTTCATCACAGGATCAGAAGTTGAATTTCAAGAGGAAACAAGGAGAAGGGTGGAAAATAAGATGAAGAATAAAAGTGATGTCCCTGCTTCTGATAGGCCACATAAGCCTAGAATCATCTTCGTGACAAATAAGTCACAAGTTGTATAAAAAGAGCCAAAAAAAACAGACATGGAAGTTGAAAAGCAAAGCGTTGAAGAACCAGTAGTGGAGCAAATGGAGACTGATGATAGGCCCACAGATCAACAAGAAAAAAAACTGTCTCCGCAAGGTGTACAGCCAGAAATGAAATTTTTTTCTTTCTCGCCTAGCACACCTGTTGTAACTCCACCTATTTCTCCAATCAGTGTTCCCTCTTATGGAGCTGCCTCTCCTTCCAAAATTATTTTTGACAACCCTCAAGGCACTTCTGGAGATATTCTTCATTCCTTAGGGTCAATCCCTAGTTTGTCATCTCTGTCTTTTGATATTGGAGATAGTTCTATTTTCGATCATTCAACAGAAGGTGCAGTTCTTACTGATACTCTGCGCATTGTTTCCACCACCGGTGTAGGTGCAACTCCAGTAACGCCAACTATGGAGATTGATACTAATGTAAGTACTACCCTCCCACCTTAGTTGTCGACTTATACACCTAAAATAAAAAATAGGCCATCTCCCCAGATGACTTTGATTTCAATAAAATGGTGCTAGTAAAAGTCAAGACTCCCAAAAAGCCAAAAAAAAATTCAAAGATGATTGAGGATAAAGGGCACAAATTTTTGAAAATAGCAAAACCTCCACATGATGCAACTCTTAAAAATTTTGATGTAAATGACTACTCTATTTCTCGAATTGAGTTAGGAAAAATAACTCATGAAAGCGCTAAGAGCGATATGTAGTTAGCTATGGACATATTGGTTCAAAAGTTTGACAGAGAAAGAGAAATGAAGAACCATTATAAAGTAATGGTGGAACAACTAACTGCGGTAATAAAGAGAATAACTTTCACTCTAGAAACAGTAACTCCAGAGGCCATCTCCATAGACGACCCCAGATTCAGAAAGCAGAAAGGACCTATCTCAAGGGAAAAATACTTGAAGAGTACTTGGACAAGATGCATACACAAAGAATTTTCTTGCTCACAAAGTTGTCTGAGAAAATGGGTAAGATGAGGAAAGTGAGAGTAGAAATGGATGATCTTATCAATATCATTTCTCATGATATTGAAAGCATAAAAAAATATCTTGACAAGTGGATGGATATGAAGAAGTTGAAAATAAGCACCCTAATATCAATTGGTGTCATTGATGATAGAGATTATTATACTGAAACTAAAGAAGCATTGATATATAGGAGTCAGGTGCTTAAAAAATTGATCAGCGACCTCGAATCATCAGAGGACCTCAGTGAACAAAGTGACATCAGTGTTTTGCATAAATTAGAGGAGCTGTCTTGCAAGCTTGCATCGCAAGACAACCAATTCCTTTCAGCAAAAAAAATGGTTCAAGAATTTAAAAGTATGTTCCGAAAGAAATTTGAAGATAAACCATTCTCGATAGCCTCCGTGGACAATATACTGAATAATCAATTAACTCTGGATAATCTAAAAACTATGTTAACTAGTCATGCAAAATCAGTCACAGCGGTGAGAGATGCCATAGTTAGGGCGAAGATGATTTTCAAGAATATTGTTACTCCAGACAATATCGGGATACAAGCAGCTATCACCATGTACGATGCTCACGTAAAGAAAGATGGGGCTACAAATTGAATCAACTTTCTTTTGATTTAATTTCTATTTTTTCAAAATGCACTTTTGTAACCACTTTGGACATTGGCACATGTATTTTTGTCATGTGTAATTACATGTAAAAATATGGAATGTCTAAAGTCAACAAAGACTCATATCTTTGACTAGGTCAAATTATTTAAATCTTTTTTAAATCCTCAAGGCTTCTCCCTATAAATAAAGAGAGCCTCTTTTGTAATAGATATATCTTTTGGTGATTATAAGCAAAAACTCTACCCAAATTGAGATGCTTTTTGAGACTTTGAGCTCAGATTGTAAATCATATTTTCTTGAATAGATGAGAAAGCGAGTTACTTTTCAAACTTTGCGTTGAAATAACTTGTGTTATTTAGGAAATAGTTCTTATATCTTTTTCCTACTAATATCTCATCTATTTGATTAAATACGCAGAGTGAAAATTATCTGACAGATGTTTTGAAGTTAATTATGAAGACTTTGTGTTGCTATAATTACCTTTAGTTTGTATTTTTTTTTGTTCTAGTGAAAAGGGTATTAGAAAGGCTTTGTACTACTTTTATCCTTTGTGATCTTATACTCTGTTGTAGTTTTCGGTGGAGACTTTGAGCTGCACTTCATTCTACTGTTATACACGTTATAAATCAATAAGGGAAGCAACGAAAAACTTTGTGCTTTCGTGGGTTTCTCGTGGATCCAGTTACTACCCGAAAAGTTGTTCTATTGTTTACTGAACATCATTTCTGAACGAAAAGGATTGATTTCAGTTATTACACAGGAATTTTCCTTTACTTTGTGAACATCACCTCTGAAAAAAGAGAGATGAATGGGATGATCTCACCCCTGAGTCTATTTTCAGTTTATATTAGTATATTATAGTTTATAGGGAGCCTCCCCTTGCTGAGAGGAGAGATTTATCTCATTATGTTGTGGTTGATATACCCATTTTGCCTTCAGTTAGTTGACGAAAAAATATTCACCTAACACACACATCACTCGTCTTGCTAAACAAACAAGCATAAAAATGAAAACTCTTATGAATATTTAACTAAAGTGAGTTTATTTTTATAACACCAAACAAAATATGTCATGAAGTTTAGCCCCTTGGCATTGTGTTGAAAACTTTAAACAAAACGAAAAATAATTCAAGTAAAAGATTTTAAAACACCAAATTCAAAAGTGAGTTTTGCAACTTAAGAGTGTTTAAAAGTGTTCTTTCTTGGAATTTGGGTCCTGCAAAAGATGTTAGAGGCTCCTTGTGCTTAGAAGCAAAATGTAAGTGGGCAAATGACTTTTGAAAATTAGTTCTTAGGTTTCTAAAATTTTACACAGAGTGCAGAACTGTAGAAACATATAGCAATAGCACCACTTTACTTGCAAAACTGTAACTATTAGCACAATATCGTTATTTTTTGCAAAATATAGTGTTAGCACAAAATTTTCACTATTAAAACAATACCGCAAAAATTAAGATAATATCATAAAACTTGGTGTAATATCGCAACTTGCCCTACAACATAAAATAGTTAGTGGCAAATTGTCACGGTTAGGGGCATTATCGCAACTGTTAGCGCAATACCGCAAAAGTTAACACAATATTGTGACTACAAAGTCATGATATTGTCAATATCGTAATTCTTCCAAAGAAACAGAACAGTTAGTGCTAAAATGTCACAATTTAACACAATGTCGCAATAATTATCACAATATCGCGAGAGTTAAGGTGATGTCATGACTGTAAAGTCATGATATCCCTGCAATATTGCGATTACAGAGAACAAAAATATGACTATTAGAGCAAATTTGTGATTTCCTATTAAACGTCTATGAGCATTCAATTTCCACTTCTTTTATTAGCAAGTTTGGATTTTGACATGAAAATTGTTAGGAGAATGTTCTAAAATGCCTTGGGAACAACTTTGTAGGGTGTGTCCCACCAAGCGTGTCATCATGTGAACATAGGAATTCATAGAGGGGAGATTAGTATAGTGTTAGTCAAGAAAATAAACACACTAAACACTAACACCTCTAGCTTTGACACTAGAGAGAGCATATGTAACAAGCATACAATGAAAATACATCTAGAAAACAAAAAAAAATCATCCTTTTACTTTCCTTGTAGCTCCAAAATGACTTGTTGAAGTGGTTTCCTCAGTTTTGTGCATCAGGAAGTCTTTATCAATGAAGTTCCATTTGCTCCTCCTCTCCTTGGCACTTTGGTTTAGTTGATTGACTTATGAATTTAACACGGTTACACTACTTGAAGGCTTCTTTGCATCTATTTGAGTATAATAACTTTACACCAAAAGAGCTTATTAGAGCATTAAAGATATTTGTGCATAATAATATTACACCAAGATAGCTTAGATATAATAGGTATAACCTTGTATTTATAGCCTCCAAAAGTTAACTCTCACCCAAGGTGAATTAAGGTTGAGTTTAAACATGGAATGGGTTCAAACTAACACTAGGTGAGTTGAAGTTAACTCTAGTTGAGTTGAACGTTGTCATGTAATTATGATTTTCAATTACGAAGTATGGCTCTTAAATTAAATATTTTAAAAGAGCTTGATGACTTATAAAAACAATGATGAAAAGGCTTGGTATTTTAAATTTTGAAATTTCTATTTTTAGATATTTATTAATTTCAAATGGATAATTCAACTAAGCATTTAATCTTGTTTAATTAGATGATTCATTTTGATTAGCATTTTAGCTGTTTTGATAATTGTTCAAGTGCCCCACTTAATGGGTCCATAGACCAAATTGCGAGTTGTTAAATCGTAAGGTGACCGACGCTGAATTTGTGAAAGGTTATTATTGCGTATGATATAATACCCCAAACATGGATGCCTCAACATGACTCTGAGCATTAATGACTGACGTGCAAATGAAATTGGGATGTTCAGTGATTCTTAGACTTAATTTGCAATGTTTGATAGGAACCAGTCTGAAATTCGATTGAAAACCAGTTGTGACCGAAATTGGGTGTCTACAGCTAGTACCTATCAATTTATATATTTATATCAATTGCCTTGAACCTTTAGTCACCTATGTTCAGAAATGAGAGTTCCATGATCAATTATGCCTAGGGCAGCCCCTGTTGATGGCAATAGCATGGGAGATGAGCCCCTCTTTGACTTGGGTTTGCAGTTATACGTAGAGCATACATGGAACGTTCTAATTTTTTTGTAGTCTTGCTATGTGAATGAAGAAAAGGTGATTTTGACTAATTTTTACGCCATTTATTGTAATATTATAATGTTATTCAAGTGAACAAAAACAAAGAATTGTGATGTAATAAGTAGAAACTTTAATGTTTTTTGTGATAATTAAGTGACGGTTGAATGAAGCAGGAAATGGAATGTAATGATTATTTTATAATTGAAAACAAATTGTAAATATTGTATGGATAATTTAATTCTCTATATTTTTACAATTTATCATAAACAAAATGATCTCTTTCCAAAATTGCATATTATATCGGTTTTGTCAAGCCCAAGAAGGCCTAGAAGCGCTTAGGGAATTTTTATGTAGTTTAAAGTCCCACAATTTCTCCCACTTTTAATTTTACTGTAAAATATGCATAATCAGGGCCTAATACAGTTTACAGTGTATTTTTAAGACATGATTAATTTTCTATGAATTTTCAAACTTTGGTTGTTAGAATTGCCTATACTTCCATTGTAATTCACTCAAACATCGTGCAATTTTTCTCCACACAAAACAAGGCATAAAAGTGCTCGGAATAATTTTATATTAAAATACATCATTTTTTAAACATATTGTCTTTTGTTTCATATTTTTATGCCTTTCAATTTGTCCGTAGTATTTTTAAGAAGTTTTCAAATCTGTAGGGTAATTGGTTGAATTGATAGGGTCTTTGGAAAACTAATGTCCATATTTTGTAAGGTTGTTAGTCAACGCACTGACGATCACCCATTTCACTGCATGACGAGTGAGAAAGGCCCTAAGTGTGTTGGCACATTGTATCGGTAGTATCCCCCAGAGTTAAGGGTTTCAACGGTGCCATGTGACCACCCCCACCCTAAGCTTCGTAATTAGGGGTGACCATGTAGCTATCTCCCTGCCACGTCCTTATAACTGAGGCAATTAGTGAATAACTCTCAGTGGATTTAGTTTATTTATTTAATTTTTAAATTAATTAAAACTTTTACTTGTATAAGTCAAGGCTTGTACAAACATTTGTAAAACCATAACTTTTTCAAACAAAGATAACAGTTTTGGGCAACTGATTGTGACCCCCTGGAAACCCGAAGGCAAGGTGACCCCAAAGGGACCCTGTGATGTCCCCAATTCCACATCATGTTTAAACAGGGATTGAAGACCTTTAGTCTACTTTCCCATAGACTCAAGAAATCCTTTTTGGGCGTTATATTTTCTTAGTTAATTATTAATTGCCAAAATAGTGATTATTATCATTTTTTCTTAAGGTAACTATTATTAAAATATTTGATAAAAGTAGTTTATACCACTAAAGTATTTAATTGAATTAATTATTAATTTATTTGCCTTAAAGTAATTTTAATTACTATTTTATTAAGGCAACTAATTAATATTATATTCGACAAAGAAAATGTCAGCTTGAAAACTAAAGCAAGGAAAAGAAAAAATATTCTAAAAAGGGCAAATGAGGCTTATAATATATTTTACCTCCTCAAAGTGGTTTGCCCCCCTTTGGAAGGTACAAATACAAGACAGATCATAATTAAAGACAAGTTGAATTTGATAATTATCTTTTCATGCTTGAAGAAGCTATTGGGATGCATGCCCAATAGATCTTCATTGTTTTGGTGTTGATCATTCTACAAAAAGTGTCTTTCGACACCACATTTGCTAAAAGAGATCTTGTTATTTGCCCTAAGTGGAACGATTTGCATTGAAGAGTTTTTGTGAAGTGTTTGAGACTCATTCTTTGCATGTTAATTCTGATTAATATTTGCCCTATTTTTGCCAGTGGAACGAACTATTTTGAAAGCTTGGTTGAGGGTTTGAAGGCCCCTTTTAGGGTCTATTTATGCAAATTAATATTATTTGTTAATTTTCCACATATTGGTGTGGGGTTTTGGAGAGATTTGTGGAAGGTATGAATTCCTAAATTGATAGAAAATTAAATAATAATTTTCAGATTATTATTTAATTATTTTTTACATGGTTTGTGATCATTTTCACTTGTGAAATTCAAGATTTTGCTCTTATAATTTTTTTGTTAGGAGGCCCCTTATCCAACGGTAGCACAATTGATTACTTATATATGAGCGATTGAACACGGAAATTATACCAGAATGATTAAGAAACTAGAAACATGAGACAGCAAAGAATTTGAGAAACAATACACACAATTGTATTAGATAATACTAGAAGAAAATACAAATAAGAAAGATGCCACTTCTTCCTCCACCTCAAAGGCTTGTCACACCTCAAGAACTTCTTCCCTCTCTCTCTTGCTCAACATAAAACCAACTCTAAAACCTGAGTTACAATCCCTCGAATGCTATAGCTGATCTCCTTGACCTTACACCTGTAGATCTCCTTGACCTTGCTTGCTTCAATGCTCTTACTTGATCAATATGATAATTACAATACATGCCTCATGGTTCTTTAAATAGAAATCCATGGTTACAAAAATAGACCTCTAACTACTAAAATTAGACACACAGCTCGCGACTTAAAATAGTCTCTTAGCATGCAAACACTCGGTTTAACTAACTGACTGTTCGTAAACAGTAGTTCTGGACCGCACAGGCGACCGACGTCGGTCCCTCCCTGTCTGGTGCTGCCGACGTCGGCCGACTCTCTGCCGTCGCCGGTCTCCTTCTCCACTGCATCTGACCGACGTCGGTCATACTGCCGACGCCGGTGGCTCTGGTTCTTCAACATCCTTTCTTCATGTGTGTGCAAACAGTTGAAGCTTTTAGCTCCACACCCTAACAATCTCCCACTTGGAGATAAACAGCTGCAACCTGTACATGTACCTGTACACCATCTATTTTGTTCCTTAGGCTCTGTATCCCTCTTCAAAGTCACACTTGAAGACCAACCACCACGCAAACCTGTGATGCTATATCTGTCACCTATGCCACAAGAACTTTGTTGCTCCCAAATTCTTCATGACATACTTCTGAACCAACTCTACCCTTAGCTCAGAAAACTCCCTATATATGCAACCCTGCAAAAAATAACACAATACAATAACAGGATAATGTAGCTAATATTATCCAACCTGGTAAAGATAAAAAACAATGGTCAAACCTCCATTGCCCTGCAGCATAACTCAAGACCATATACCATAGCCTTCTGTCTCAGATGTCCATCCACTCTCTTCTCTAAAACGGGAATCCATCCCTCTATATCTAGCTGACAACTCCACCAACAAGTCCCTGAATGGCTATAATCCGAGGACTCACACTCCTCATCCATGTCAAGCTCCCACTGTTTCTGGATTCTACCTGCATTGCTTCCTCCATCTTCCTAGTTCATGACTATCAGCAAGCAATATAAAGAATGTGAACAACGAATATGAGGTTCACATACCTTTTCTGACCTCTGTATGGGTGTTTGAGACTCATAGATCCACCCAACATCCGTTCCAGTGACCGATCTCGACCAACTCCCAGTCTGCTCCCGACCGATGTCGGTTCCCCGCACTGATCCTGACTGCCGACGTCGTTACCCCTGGCCGACGCCGGTGTCCCCCCTGCCGACGTCGGTCCTGATGACCGACGTCGGACTTCTCCTGCCCGACCTACCGACCCTGCTGGTCTGCACATGACCGAAGCCGGTGTCTGGATGACCGACGTCGGTTCCAAGTAACCGACATCGGTGCCTGTGTGTTCCCGTGAGTGATGAATTCTTCATCCGCGAGCTCTTCTTGGATCAAATCTATATCCATGCTGCCCTGCTCAGATTTATTTACTGCCTGTAACTGTTCTAAGGCCTTCATCTCCTCCATGAACACCAAGACATCCCTGTTCTTGTCAAAAGCCTCAAATTTTCTTTTTCTGCAATGAATTCTATCCATGCCTTCTGAACTTGAACGCATACCTTTTGAGTCAAGAACTTCCATTCCCTTCTTATTCATGTGACCCTGCCTAATAGACCACATCTTCGAATCTGCACCAGAAGTGGAATCAGTAGTACAAGTAGATAGATAAAGAGAACCTACTTTCTTACCTCTTGCTAAAACAAGTGCTCCCTTGGTAACCTTCCAAGAATCCGCTGTGAGGGTTATTGTGCATCCCTCATCTCCCAACCTTCCTACAGAAATCAAACTCTGCTTCAGAATTGGAACATGCATGACCTCCTTCAACACCCATGTGTTGTCAATCTGCAATCTCAGCTGCACTTTCCCTTTGCCAACTATCTAACAAGGCGTACCATCCCCTAAATAAAGAACTCCAAAATCTCCCTGTTCATACTCATGAAACAAATCTCTGTTTGGGGATGCATAAAAAAATGAACCAGAATCTAATATCCATGATCCTACATGACTATCCAAAGAAAGTATGAGAGCATCCTGTACCACAATGTTTGCATCCTTTGCTTATACCTGCATGTTGATTCTCTTTATCTCTCAACCAACACTCCTTCTTTGTATGTCCTTTCTTTTCACAAAACCAGCAGGTAATACCTTTAGACTCGGATCTCCTTCCCGACCTTGATTTCCCTTGCTCAATCTTCTCCTTTTGCCTTCCTCTGCTTTCCGCACTTAGAGCGTTCCCTGATGATTCACCTGTGCTTCTCCTGCGTATTTCTTCATTCAAAATCACACTCACAACATCATCAACCTTTAAGATTTTAGAAGCAGATGCGGAGTTACTTACTGCCATAACCATACCGTCCCAACTTTCAGGGAAAGAACATAAAATCAAGAGAGCCTTTACCTCATCATCAAAAACAATGTTGACTGAAGCTAATTGGTTTACCAAACCATGGAAATCACTGAGATGAGTATGTACCGAACCTCCTTCCTGCATTTGTAAAGTAAATAGCTGCTTCATAAGGTATACCTTATTAGAAGCCGAGGGCTTTTCGTATAAATTTGCCAAGGACTTTATCAACTCTTCCGTTGTTTTGCACTGTGATAAGCTGGAAATCACAGAAGCTCCAAGACTCAACCTTATGGAACCAAGAGCCTTCCGATCAAGAACACTCCATTCTTCATCCTTCATATCTGTGGGCTTGCATGCAACCCCACCCAACGGTAAGTACAGATCCTTCTGATACAGATAGTCCTCAATCTGCATCCTCCAGTGTTGATAATTCTTGCCGTTAAACTTCTCCATTCGTAGCTTGCTTTCTTCTGCCATTGCTGAACTCCCACTCAATCAGAAAACCCTGTGAATGCCCTGTAATCAAAAACAATAACCTGCTTCCTGCAAACCGTAGCTCTGATACCAACTGTTAGGAGGCCCCTTACCCAACGGTAGCACAATTGATTACTTATATATGAGCAATTGAACACGGAAATTATACCAGAATGATTAAGAAACTAGAAACATGAGACAGCAAAAAATTTGAGAGACAATACACACAATTGTATTAGATAATACTAGAAGAAAATACAAATAAGGAAGATGCCACTTCTTCCTCCACCTCAAAGGCTTGCCACACCTCAAGACCTTCTTCCCTCTCTCTCTTGTTCAACACAAAACCAACTCTAAAACCTGAGTTACAATCCCTCCTTGAATGCTATAGCTGATCTCCTTGACCTTACACCTGTAGATCTCCTTGACCTTGCTTGCTTCAATGCTCTTACTTGATCAATATGATAATTACAATACATGCCTCATGGTTCTTTAAATAGAAATCCATGGTTACAAAAATAGACCTCTAACTACTAAAATTAGACACACAGCTCGCGACTTAAAATAGTCTCTTAGCATGCAAACACTCGGTTTAACTAACTGACTGTTCGTAAACAGTAGTTCTGGACCGCACAGGGGACCGACGTCGGTCCCTGCCTGTCTGGTGCTGTCGACGTCGGCCGACTCTCTGCCGTCGCCGGTCTCCTTCTCCACTGCATCTGACCGACGTCGGTCATACTGCCGACGCCGGTGGCTCTGGTTCTTCAGCATCCTTTCTTCATGTGTGTGCAAACAGTTGAAGCTTTTAGCTCCACACCCTAACATTTTTGTTATTTTTCTTACACCTTGGCGACTTGGGTGATTGGCTTGGAGGACCTTTCTTAGTCATTTTGATAACCTGTGAGGTTCGCTGGAATTTTCCTGGCTTTTTGGGCACTTGTGACGTATGTTCGGCGAGGTTTTGAAGCAAAAAAATCAAAGAAAAACTATATTTTTGGAAAAAAACATATTTTTACAACTGTCATAAAGTGGCGTTTGACCCCCAATAAATTGATAAAAATGTACTTCTTTCATATATTTAATTTTTTGATTATTTTGACAAGCATCCAAATGAATTTCGGATAAGATATCGGTTGAAAATTGTCTTCACCTTCCTTGCATTATGATGCCTAAGGTTTCTAAGGGTTTGATAAAGGTTTTTAAAGCATTTATTGCAAACTAAGGTTTGCTGATTTTGTTTTCAGAATTTGGGGATTTAGGGAAAAACCCCTTTTGTGTGAAATCGTCCCATTTGGGGACATTACAGACCCTCCCTCATTTTTGTCCTTTTTCGTGTGAAAGTAGTTTGAGGGCCTGAAACATTATGGTTTTCTACTTATGGTCGTTTTGTCCAAGGGAAGTTCCGTTTGACTTGCTTGACAATTGTGGGTTCTTGGAAGCCCCAAGTCAAGTCTACCCAAAGGGGCAACCCCATTAAATTCCTTCCCTCTACCATATGAAATAAAAAACAAAGCATAAAACTAGGAATAGAAAGTGTTTTTTTATTAAAACCTTGTTGGTGATAATTAATGGTTGTGGTGGAGTTTAAAGCCTTCAAATGCCTTTTCGAAAGTTGTGAGAGTCTGAGATCTCTTGGAATCTTTTTGAGAAGATGGGTACCTACAAAATAAACCTAAGTTGACATGTATCAAAACAAAATTGAAAAATAAAATAAAGTAGAAAATGACCAAAAGTTGGGAGACTCCTTTAACCGCATTCACCCTAAGCTAAGTAAGGAGAAGAGGGATGACCATGTACAAGTCATCCTCCAAAACCTCCTTCCTCTTTTCCAAAAAAATTGAGTTTGAAGCTTAATGACATATTTGTGGCATTTATTGACCTCTATAAGGATTTTTAGGGCTTCTTCACCTTTCATCAAATCCAATGATCGATATTAAATCGACCTGACACATAATATGGATTGCTCCATCCTCATGGAGCTAAGCAAAGACATCCTTGACCCCTTTTGAGGTCATATGAGGAGTATATGCCCTCCTTGCTAAGAACTTTTCTTTAAAGTTAAGTCAACTTGAAATTAAATTCGAATTGCAACGTCAAGTGCAAACCGAGCCCTGTGATTCATGGAATCGTATGGAGTCCTCCTTGAACCCCCTTAAGAGTTTGAACAAATCATTTGAGCCAATGGTTGCTCGAGCCTAGCTAATTTTATTCGAGCGTCCGTTGTAGACTTTGGGGCCATAAGCCCTGTTATGTCCACTTAGAGAGTTGTGGGCTTGTTTGAGAGCTTGTAGGTCATTTAGAGCAGGTGGGGTTGATATGGTTGTGTAACGACCATGCAACCACTTGCGCATTGGCATCCATGTCGTTTATTTATCCAAGTTTGTTTGGACGCATTGTGCATCTCATACCACGAAAATGGCTAGACAACGAGGAATGTAGTTGTACATTCTTATTAAAAAAAATTGTCGTGTTTTTGTGTGGTTTGATTCGTGCAAAATTTTGGGCATGACAAAATAAGGTATTTTCAGCATTTCAATATCAATACCAAAAAAGGTATTAAGATGTTCGTATTTACTTGGAGCACCTCCTTGGGTCATTGATGGTGTCCTTTCTACTTCTCAAACATGTTTTGCTTTCACATATGTTAAATGTATATGCCAAATAGTACATCAGTTAAAATAGTGCTAGGAAGACTAGTAATGAGAAAAGGATGTAGCTAGGCGATGTCTATTTTAATGCACTACCTTCTTATTTTCTTTGTTGACTGGTGATTCCATGCTATGCTTCTTGAAATGCCTCGTTCTGAGGGCATAATTTTGGTGGTTTTTGCTCACGATTGGTTGTTGAGCTAATGCTGACTTCTTTCTATTTATGCATGAGTTATTGTTGCCTCTCTTTTTTATTTACTTGTCAAAAAAACAATCAACACACAAATGACAAACTTATTAGTTCTTAAAATGGTGTTAATGTTCTTGAATATGCTGAAATAATAAACTTTACAGGTTATGTTTTGCAAACTCGCCCTCGTTTATTCTCTCAAGTTCTTCATTTTCAACAAGGAATAGATGATCACCATCTCTTATGACATTGACATCGTCTATTTCAGCATAATCGCCATTCAATACTTTTATAGGCTTGTAACCAAACCTTTGGCCTGCATTTAAGGAGGTCATTTGGTCGAATTTTCATTTGGACTCCTTATGTGCATAACAAACAAGGGTTAAAGTTTAATGTACAAATAAAGAAAAAATAATAATAGTACTCACCGGCAACTTTAAGAAGATCCTCCAGTGAGTCTGGTAACATTATCAGCTTTCCTGGTTGCCCATTTGATTTCTTGGACTTTGAGTGATGCATGTGAATTGACACTCTGGGAGAAGTATAAAGATTTAACCTGGATCGCTTGTTTTCTCCTGTATTCATTCTTCCATCTGTAATATTGCTATTAGAATTCCTTGCTATTATACCAAATAGAGTGTTCTCCAAATTATGATTTCTTTTTCTTCTTTGGTTTAGAACTGGTGTCGATGAACTTGAATGTTTGACAAGTGGCATGCTAGCCTTTGCCATATGTCCAGGGAGGTGGTTGATGCCAATATTCTCATCCTGATCTGCATGAGATTGAGAGAATGATTTTTTTTTTTTTTGTATGTGAAATTTAGGACTGGCAGACTCTGCTTCTTGGAATAATGCAGAAATTTCATCATGGCCTTGTTGTTCTGCCAAACCCTTAGATGTCCACCCATTACTGTCAGTTTTATTCACGTCTGATCCATATTGCAAGAGAATTTTCACCACTTCTAAGTTCCCATCACTAACAGCCACATGAAGGGCCGTCCTCCCATCTCGACTTACTGAATTAGGATCTGCTCCATATCGGAACAGGTCATTTAAAATATCTAGAGTACCTTTTTCTGCAGCTATGCACAAAACATTGCCAGTACTGGAATCTAAACATGCTCCATTCTCCAAAAGCAGTTTTGCAACTGACTCATGTCTTCCAAGAATAGCCTCCCATAGAGGAAGACACCCATCTTCATCTGTTGTTTGGAACAACTTGACCAGGTCAAGATCCTTTTCTGAAATTATATTTATAATTTGAAGCTTGTAATCTAGAAGTTATCAATTTGAATAGATACTTTTCAAAATTATATTTAGAGCCAGAAAATCCTAATGATAAAAATATAATAATAAGCCTCTGTATAAGGTTCTTGGATGGGCCACACTATCCAAGTTTTAAAGACAAAAGTACTAAGTTCAATTAAGTAATCGTAAATGAATTTTACAAACTAATAAGAGAATAGATTGGCCATGCCTTTGCTATTGACGTCTGCCCCAAAGTCCAAAAGGAGGCGTACACAATCTATGAATCCTCTTGCTGCCGCTATGTGCTGTTTTCAAAATACGACACAAAGTATCATAACAAGGGATTTGTATTTACCCAACAAGTACAGATGGGAAAATCAAATTTAAAAGAAATTAAGTAATCCCGCTAATCTGTAAGCACTGGCCCAAACAAGATAAATGACTCCTTGTAGAAAACAATAAAACCAAAAATAAAACTTGTAAGTCCAGATTATAGCACTCACTAGTGGAGTTCGACTGCTATAGTCTGTTTCATTAGGATCCATTCCTCTGTTTAAGAGTTGTTCCATTATCTGTGCATCCCCTCTTGACGAAACAAAACAAAGACTGATGGGTACATCTACCCTTCCTCTTGATATTAACCATTCCATCTCAGTTGCAAGTTCATTAAAAGTTGGATCCTTTGATTCCTTCAAATGCTGCGCACAAAAAAAGTTAAGCTTTGTAAGCCAAGTGCGGCAAAGGTATCATTTTTAACCCTGATATAAACTCTACTAAGTTGAACTTGTTTCCTCATTTGTTACCATTGTATCATTTCATGTGTGGAAAATGTCTCAATAACTAGTGATGATATTAATTGTACGTGGTCCTCAAAACATGAAAATATGCCAATATAAAGTTTATCTAGACATTCTGAAAGACAATAATGGATTGCAACCTGAAGAAGGTTGTTCATAATGGTTGTCCCATCTCCAATATTTGTTTGTACAATGCTCATAAATGAACTTCTGTTTAAGCGCAAAAGCTGAGAAAGTTTCTTTGTACGAACTGTGAAAGGCTGAGGTCTGTAACAGAGCACACCAATTTCTCCAAACACATCCCCTCCCTCTGCATGCCCAAGAATCTGAAAGTGGCCACAATAAGAGGCCATGTTTAGTATTAGGGTGCATATTCCTATAATAGTAAACACCATCATGAATGTAAATGCTAGAAAAAAAAGCCAATTCAATGCAATACCACATTGCAGTTAGTTACAAAGCAGTGGATACCAATGGAGATATATTAACTGCAGTGACATATTCCAGTTTTCCTTTTCATCAATTGTAGCTGAAATAAACAAATTGTCGTCTTCAAATAAATGCATTGCATGCAGTGTCATCATATTTCTATTTTCTTGTCTTTAAATGATACTTTAAATTCAACAGAAGCATTCTATATGTAACATAATAAGAACAAAATTGATCAATTTTCTTGACCAAAAACCTCAACTTGCCTGCTCAGTTCCATCCTTGTATGCTAATAAGTCCTGGAACAAATGAGAACCCATGGCATCAAATTGTTTAAATCTTAACTAGGAGATAGAAAACACTCAGACTTAAACAAAGTTTCTTCAAATTGAAAGACATACCACAGACCCTGATACTAAAACATAGAAATCTGTAGGTGCTTCATTTTGCAAAATGACATCTTCTTTTGGAGGGAAGTATTCTGCCTTCATCTCTGACACCTTTGTAAAAAGAAAATAAATGACGAGGAATTTTAGTGTTTGTTTTGGCCTCCAGGTAGTCGCTTGCTGCACTTCATTTTCTAGAGAAAGAACTTAAACGAACCCTGGAAAGATTCACCTCCTTACTGAAAGGAGCCCATTTTGGAAAATTTGTCCATACAAAGCCTCTATTGTCTGCCATGTATTTCTTAAAAAACCTCAAGAACTAAGTCGTATCCACTTCATTAATTGCATAAAGTTATAAAAGGAAAAATACTAATACAAAACGTGCACAGGTGGATAACATACCAGCTGGAATAAAAAATCATATGAAACTCCACGGAATAGGTACACTTGTTCAACAAAGGAGAAAAAGAGATATTGTGCAATGCTGGAGCGGATTGCTTTTGGAAGATCATCCAAAGTTTCCTGCTGTTGCATGCCCTCTGTTCTGAATTTTAAACATATATGTGAAAGCATTTGATCTTGCAAACTTAAAGGCAGGCGATTCCGAATTGCAAAATTTGAAGCTGCTTGAATTGTGTCTCTCTATTAAGAATAGGTGCAAATCAATTCCCAGTATCAAAACAAATACATCAACAAGACATAGTTCGGTACTTCTAGTAGTTACATCTTTTTGTAGCTAGCAATCATATGGTAAATATAAATGAAACTTACAAATCTTCTCGTTCGGCTTGTACCATGAACAACAAGATTTGTCATATTTCCAATCAGGTATGCAGTGAGGCCTAGATTAAATAACATGTAAAAAATATCAAAAATCATCTCTCTCGTGTTTTCAGCATGTAGATCTCCATATCCAACTGTTGTTAGTGTTGTGATAGACCAGTAGATAGAAGTAACATAGCGGATCCAAAGGCTTTCTTCTCTGAAATTTAGAATAACTGCACCAATCCATGTCTTCCGTCCATCAGGATATCGATCTGCAAGCAGATAATAAAAGCAAGCTGAACAATGAACAGCAAACACTGTTACCTGCAAGTCAATAGCTTGAATGGTTAATAGTTGGCAAATAGTTATTTGATTTCTCTGTCATTCTCAGTACTTCGTATTGCCAGTCTGATCAGATAAAAGATTAAGATAACTCCTCTATTCATTTGTGTTATGTCAAAGATAACTCCCTTACACAAATAAGTTTGGCACAGCGTGTCCAGAAATAATTGAAACGAATATCCTTTTCAAGCCTGAAAAGGAAAATGTACTGCTGGTTCAGTTTTACACCATCGTTTCTAATTTGCTTCAGAAGAAACAAAGTATCATTTCTAAATATAGAATAAAAGCTTTCTTGCACATACCTTGCAAAAAGGGAACTAACTCTTCTCAAACGCCAGAGACGTAACATATTTACTAAGCCATAACCAAGGCCTTTTCCAAGCTTCCCTGTAAATATGAAGGCTACTACTTCAAAGGGCACCGTCGAAGATATGTCAAAGACCAACCACGTAGACAAATACCTGAATTATCATATTTTTTCCAGGTATACGACACTCAGGTAAAATCTTTTGTGGGAAGAAAATATAGCAGTATCTTGCAGAAAATTTAAAAAACTACAGCATAGCTAACAGCATCCATTAAAAAATATAACTCAAATTAGAATAAAAAGCATATATAAAGTTGTTATGGTGAATTATTTTGACTTTTTTCATGCTGTGACATGAACAACCATAGTTTCAGCACAATTTTGAAACTATCAGGTTCACATTTACTAATTACCTTGACAAGTTGCATGTCTAGGAAACGGCTTTTAACAGGTTAGGAATCTTACCGAATAGCAATATCTTTGGGATTGTCTACGAGTAGATATGTCTTTTTGTCAAGATATGCTACAAAAAATGTCATGAGTATGTCAGCTGCAAAAAATCCATTTACAATGTTGTCCACTCCAAATAACCATCCCGATGGATTCTTGATAAATCCAAACTCAAATGGTGAAACCCAGGCCGAATAAATTACCAGAAGAATCAAGAATAGTTCCCAGGACCTGCATAAGCACATCAACAAACTCATTTAAGCTATGAAGAATTCTAAAAAAACCTTCTCTACAATCGGTTGAATCTGTTTAGTTTTCCCATGTAGAACTTAGTAGTTACAAAATATAATTTCTCCCTGTTTAAAAAAAGATCAAACATCGTTCATCACATTTTGTAAGAATTTGTTAGAAACTTATGTTCTATTTATAACTTTAAAAACTTACAAAATACGCTTTTTCCATGTATAGGAAAAGATTAAAGTTTGTTAATTACACTTTGTAGACAATTGTTAGGGACTTCTGTTCTCTATGATGATTATGCTATGTTATAAATTCATACATTAATATGATCACGGAGATAGACACAAATCTCAAAATGACAGCTAACTATTTGTCGATGTAACTGACAATACACAATAAAAGCAAGAATACTCCAAGAAATCGAAGTGTCAGCCAAATACAGAAGTTGCAGCCAGATTATAAATATGTTTCAAGAGTATGAAATGTCACAAAGTTTGTGTTCAGGCAAATTGCTTCAGAGTGTTACATATTTAGGTTCCAGATCACTAAAAATGCTCTTAAGTAATTTATTAGAGATGCAGATCCTTATCCTATAAGCTGCGACAGATCACGACATGGATACACTAACAGTATTACAAATTGACTCAATGAATTGAGATCCTTCAGGGGTATTATGAATTAAATTCTGACAGAGATGCAAGAAAAAATATGAAGTCAAGCAATAGTATGGGCAAACAATACAAAGAGTGATTCTAACATATGGCATTTTTCTTGAATCTTGCCAGGCCTAGAAAAAAAAAATGCAAGTACAAGAAGATATAATTAGAAATCAAACAAAACTTCAACTCCGTGCTGACAGCATTGATCCACAAAATTCGTTAATTAAAATGAAGTGTGCTCATGGAACTCGGCAGAATTATCATGCTCAGAGTGCTAGGATAAGATCTAGGCTTACCTGGATTAAGCAAGGAGATAAAGGCACTGGGTAATTTTTTTAAATTCTCAAGTCCAAACATGTTAGAAAAAATTTACTTGCAGTTGAAATTGGAGGGCATATTTTCTCCAACTCTAAAGAGAATAGGAAGGATTTCTTTTCTTTCTAGCAATGGCTGTTTACTTTGGATGGCAATTCTGAGGCCATAGAAAGGAGTAGAAAAGTCTGTGCTAAAATTGTTCCCAAGAAGTTGTCAGGAAGAGATGTACTTGGTTTTGAAGGGGTTACTGCTCTAGATGAATTTTTGTATGTGATTGATTTTTAAAAGGATGAGAATATTAAATAAATTAGCTTAAAATGCACGGCAAATTGTTGTTGGGTTTGCTACAATAAGGTAGATTAGGCTTCCTATTGTAAGCATTAATCTTTGTTTGGTCGTTTGTCTGTTACACAGTTATAGAAGTTTGTTATGGGCTGCCAACATTATAAATAGCTGAGCATTTGGCAATGTAATACACGGCTTGATTTATGAAGCTTATATGGTATCAGAGCTATAACAATAAGAGAGCCATTTTGTGTTGCGAGTTGAATCCCAGTAGTGCCTTTTTCCTTAGGGTTTTCCTCTTGTCAAAACTGGATGTGGATTGTTCTCTTCAGCAGTGCAGTTTGAAGAAGAAATTTCAGATAGACGTCTGAGGAACATGCAAATTTGACGCATAGAAAAAATCTGGGCACTCTTCGGGCAGAACGCCAACATGAGTGTGAGGGCCTCTACTTTGGCGCAGGAGGCACAAGTGTATGGCGAATGGGTGTGTGTCAGGCTGTGTAAGGAGTGGGTCTGCTGGCATTGTGAAATGCATGATCAGAAGTGAAGGTGTGTGCTTAAGGATACGAGGCATTTTAACAGCAGCGTTGAAAAGACTGGAAGTGTGAAGGTGTGATAAAAGCGCCTGTGTGCAGATAAGATCAGTGGGCGTGACTCTGGTGTGCTATGTAGAGGTGTGCAGCCATAAATGTATTCCTCAAACGCTAAATACAAGGATAGTAAACTTTATAAAGTTTATCAAATCTAGGAAGGGTCATTTGAAAAAAATTGGAAATATTTATATTTAATTTTATAAAGATTTTAAGCTTTAGAAATCATTTTAAAATTTCCTCAAGTGTGCCTGGAATCAAGTTAAGTATATAAGTTGTTATCTAGTAGGGGTTTTGTATTGAGATTTTGCCTAAGTGTGTCTAGTAGCAATTTGAAGTGATATGTAAAGTTTATTTTCCTTCAGCACCACTAATTTCTGGGTTTAATAATGTTTTCAAGCTAGGCAGGTCTCATTTTGTGGTCAAAGATGGCAGTGTGGGACTAAAGTCTAAATTTGTCTTTGGCTGAACCTGACTTAGCAAAGTCTGATGGCTGTGCTTTGTGGAAGGCCCTTCATCATTGAACTCATCTAACCAAGTTGGGCTGTCCTCCATAATGGGTCTATCTAAATAGCCACCCAATCAGAAGTGGGATTGATATTATCCAAGCATGTGACCTCTAGATAAGTGTCTTTTGCGATTGCTTCACCCACAACCAAAATTGTGGTAAATATGAACCACATTCTTCAGCCACTCAGATTCCACTCTGTTTTTCTTCTTTAAGAGTTTTTTTTTAATACACTCCAATTCTTGTCACAATTGGATGCGCAATATTGATTTAGGAATCTGATGGAAAATATGCAAATATTAGACGCTTGCACACAGTAGTTATCCACCATACATCTGGAAACAAAAAATAACTAGTACAAATATCTTAAATACACCGAGAGATATCAATCTCAAGGTTGCTATCTCCGATTTTTCACATACCACATTGATTAATAATTCCATCACCTTCTCCGCCAATTTACCTCTGACTGGTGACAAATGACATCAATCTAGCTACATCACTGTGTTGGGCTTGAAAAAATATTTCCCAGAAAAAAGAAAATGGGCTCCAAAATCCACCGTATGACAAAAATATTACGAAAAGAAAATTATTCTAAATGACAGCCAAATGGACATCAAACTTAAGGTTGAAATTCCCATGTGACAGTCAAATGGACATCAACTTTAATATCAATAATAATTGTGAACAACTCACTCCATTACACTCCCTTGCTGCCATTGTTAAACACCTGTCCACGCAGTAAAAAAATTCCAAACAATACACTTCTAGATAATAAAATAATAAAATTGAAATGTAAAGAACAATATGAAATAAATTGTTTATCTACCAACACTAAATTCCTTCCCTGCACTCCATGTCAAAAATGAATCCCTAGACTCTCTTCTATAACTCAAAATCATCCTTTAGGGCATATTGTATACTAATATCTAGAACCATTCTCTCCAAACAGGTAAAGAATCCAACCATCACATCCCCGTCATAGTAACCCTGCTCACAATAAACCAATAAAGGATTGAGAAGGCCCTGCCTGCATGAATTGGGAAATGGAACATGTTCCATAGTTGATCAATGAAATCCAAAGTTGCCATATACCTCTCCTCATCACCCAGTGGCTCATACTAAGTTTCGATGGCTTCATTAGCCCTATCCGTGGCCTCAAACAAGTAGCAGCCCATAGCAGGCTTATCAACATCAACTAAGAGAAGAACCTTTACCAAAGGTTCGCTTATAACAACTACTTTCTCAATTAATTTCCAAAACCTTCCCATGTAAACATGTGGGCCACATAGCATTCCTTAAAGTCCACCTATACATTGAACAGGTCCACCTTTCACAAACAAACATTATCTTCAATGCAAGCATTTGACACTGAGTTGATGAAAGAGAATTGTATTTTGTTGCAAAAATAGTGATAGAAGGCCACACTAACTCTTTTTCCTCCATGTATTGTCTCATAAAGCTAAATATTTTTCAATAATTATTGGAATTGAAATTGGTTACAAATTATGCATCTTCAACAAATGTCTAAACAAACTCCAATTGGCAATAAATCTTCCATCATTAGATCTATGCAATAAGCCACATGTGAAGAACAATACAGAGTTGGATACTTCTCAACTGAGATTTTTCACACTGCTACCATAATTGGTTGCATTGTTGATTACTACTTGGGCAACGTATTCTACATCAACTTCCAAAATGCTGTCCTCCAGCAGAAAAAAATGAAGGCCAACATCTTTAAAATGAGAGGAAACAACAAAAAAAATCATAAACATTGTCCCTCGAGGACAAGTTACTAGAAAATTTAGAATGGACCTTCGCTGAAGCCATTACTGTAGCGGTTTTATTCATGCCCAACAACATCAAACATTAGCTGATCAGAGGGGTTAAGTTTGGGAGAGTATAACAATATGTCAATTCATAAAAACATCTGCTCACAAGCATATTCGTTTATTTATTTTCCCTCTTTCCTACCATCAGATGAAGACCAGAACATGACCCTACTTGAGCTCTGGGCACAAAAATGGAGATGTGGCAGCAATAGACTACAAAGCATACTTTTCAGCCTCAATTAACCCCTTAACACTAAAGTGGAGTCCAAGAGCATGTAGCCCAACTGAATGTCCAACATTAGAGTTTTGTCTGATTAGTGTGGGTGTCCTGAGGCGAAATCACAGTATTCCTCCTTGTCATGGGCTTCTATGGCTGCAAAACTGGTATGGCTTGCACAATTGCACATTTATGGAAGCCTCTTTCTTGATTTGAGTAGGTCGGGATGTTTGCAGCCTATGAACCTCAGACTTGAGAATAGCTGTGTTGGTCATGAACAGAAGTATTTCAGTTTGAGTTTAGGCATATATATTTCAGATCTATTTTAATTTTTGATAAATTAGACACCAGTATAACAAAGATAATTACAGATCAAAGAATGACACTGTCATGCCCTTATTATTACCCTACATATTTACTGTTTAAAGCTATAGACTTAATTTCATCTTTATTTTGAGATTACTCATAATACATGCTCATACCATAGCTTTGTGCATGACCAACTATTCTAACTGCAATCATCGCTATCTATAGAAAAACAGTAGGGTTAATTATGATCGATGTCTCACATTCATCTATCACTCTCCAGCACTCCATCCTACATCTGAAAGTGTCAGGATTCTATCCACCTAGGTGACAGCCATATCTTGTAATCTCACACCTCTCGCTTCAATAACATTAGGTTGCATCACAGGTATTCTCTAAGTCTGTTAGAGTTACCTCAGCAGCCTGTTGTCCTTCAAATTACCATTCTTCCTTTGTGGTTTAAGATTTTCCACTCCATCAATTTGGATAGGGATTGCTAGGAGCTTTTAGAAATTAGTTTTCGGATCAGCCACACCTTCCTTCTTCCTTTGACCATTTAGCCATGGATTTCAGGGCTAGATAGGTGACTTAAGCACCCTTGGGACTTTTGAGTGCCATGTTTTGCTAGAATCCACTTTGAGGGAGGTAACCTCAAAGTCTTTAGCACTTCTTTTTATTCTTTTTCAGATTTTTTGGGTTAGGGTTTGTTCAATTTGATGTTGTGCATCTTAGAAATTCTGAAAATATGAAAATGGCATTGCATTGTGTGATCATTTGGATTTACAAATTGAGAAAAGAGCATTCTCTCACCCTCAACTTCATTGTTCAAATAAAAATAAAAGGAAAAGAATTAGACATGTTAGTGGGCATCCTAAGACGAAAGTTTACTTCTGTTGTTTTACTTTCCACATTCACTTTTATTGCAAGCAACATGACAAAAGAATCTATTTGGTTTGGACTCACCAAATTTATGAGGCCTAGGATCTTTCATACATCAAAAAGCCTAAACCCTATCTTGTAGAATGAACCCATAACTTTTTTGGTTCTATTATGTTCTATTAACCCTAGACTAACTAGTTTTGATTTAGAGAGCGTCCATCACATAATAATAATGTGTTAGGGGATTTCTTAGTTGGAATTTCTTGCTTTCTTCTTGCCAACCAATTCTCTCTAGAATTAGGACTTGTTCAAATCTCTATGCTACATATTTTGGCTGATCCATGTGCAGCCGCGCAACTACATACACTTCTCCTTTTTGCATTTGACCCGCTTGCACACAACTCAACTTTGAGTCCTTCACATTGCATTCCTTGCACGCGCACGCAAGTCTCACAACACTTATGTGCAAAGTCCCATGTGCCTAGCAGAACACTTGCACACAAACACATTGCCACGCAACACTTCACTTCTACGCAAAGCCTCTAGTGCCTAGCAGACCCTATACGACATCTTGTACACCCGCGTAGAGCTTGTCGTCACACCACACCATGTAGCTTACCAGAAGGCACTTCTCAATTCTATGACATGTCAGAGAATCCCTCAAAGTAACCGTATGACTAAGTAGTTCAACCGCCACGCTCAAGGAAGGAGGTCAACCATCATGCAGGAAGAATATGAAATGACTTGTGACCATTCCTTTTGTAACTGTTAGTAGTTGTAACTACCTTCTTGTATTTTGTGTATATATATGTAACATATGCATCCGGCCTAAGGTCAATCAATGATAGTGATAGTGATAGATAGCAAGCCCTGAGTATCTATTTTTTCTCATACGCATTGTATTCACATCTTTAGTTTAGGCAAATTAGAGAAAGTGTTTCCCTTTCTGATCACAGGAACCTACATTTCTAGCCTTGTAGCATTGTACATCTTTGTACTTTTCCCTATTTGTTCACATTGAATAGAAGTTGCATTTCCTGCAATTATTAGACTTCCACTTACTTGAATTTGTGTTTGGTTTACTTTTTGCAAAGTTAACACAGCATGCACTCTCTATAACCTCACAGATTATCTCTAAGTGCAAGGTTGTCCCCTGCGCACAAGGTCCTAGGCCCCATGGCGCAGATCATTGGTATTAGAGAGTACCTCTTTTCTATGCCTGTAAACATGCGAGTGCAATAAGAAAAGGAAGGATTACCATTCGACTCTACTTCAACCTACCCCAAGGAATGTTGTGGCAAAAGTAAGATGGTTGATGCCCAAAAGCAACCTAAGGCAGCCCCAGACATCCAAAATCTCATTGTGGACACCTTGGAGCATAGCGCACCAAAAGTTTTGGCATATTCTGCTAGTTGATGATGCAGCGCAACCCAATGCCTTCAAACTCTCTCCCATAACACACTCAACAACAGTTTTAGTAGCATACCCCTTCAAAGTACAAGTCAATCTTGACATTCCCATGTTTTAAGGCAAAACCAACACCACAACATTGGATGCCCAGATTCGACAAATTCGACAACTCGAGGCATACTTCTTAGTCAATCGATTTACTGACATTGAGAAGATCACCTTCACCATGTTAAAAATGCCAATTTTGATGGTGCAAGCAACATGGGCAAGGTTGTGTTCCAATCAAGTCTTGGAACACTTTTTCGACGTGCTGAAGGAATACTATCCTGTCCGCCACTTTCAATATGAATACATCAAGTTCTATCAATTATGCCAACACAAGGAGCAGTTAGTGGAAGACTACAACGAGTTCTGTGACTACATTACACGGCTGCATGAGAACTTAACTGAACAACATAAGGTGTTAAAGTACATCAACAAACTTTCACCTTATATCCGTGTGATGATAGAGTTTTGACTTCTAACACTTTGGGGCAAGCTTATCGCAATGCCACCAAGATCCAAGCTAAGGCAAAGATGAAGCAACGTCTCACCTCTTCATCCAACATCATGTGCAAGAGCCAACCTGCGCACAACTCCTTATCTCAACCTCCCACACAAAAATAGAAGGTTTTTTGCAAAGAGTAGCCTAAGATGGCCGCACAAAACTCAAAGGCTCCTACACCTTCTATCTCAGATGAAGGAAAGAAGTCCAGTGACAAGTGGTGATATAGACATCGCTCGTACACTCAAAATGACTCTGAATGTCGTGATTGACGCAATCTACATCAGGTCCTGCGTAGACGGATGACACTAATCCAAATGCCACTTGTCTAAGCACCAGCGCCACTACCATAAACACCTTTGAGGAGCAAGAACACCTCTTCCACACCAATTTTTTGGTGAAGGGTCAACCTCTTCATGTTATCATCGACAATGGAAGTCAGAAGAAAAACATCACGCAAGTCACGCCTCAACACCTTGGCCTTGCCACTGTTGTGCATTCCAAGCCATACACCTTAGGGTGGCTTCTGCAAGGGAAGGATATACAGGTTCGCAACACCTTTCAATACAAATTCGAGCCTATGTAGGACACTGTCACTTGTGACATTACACCTTTAGAGGTCTACGACATCTTGTTGAGAAAGCCATATTTGTATGACCAAGATGTTAAATATCAATCCAAACCATAGTGGTGGACTGTATGTGCAAAAAATCGCTTCTTCAATTTGTTGGAGTTAGCTCCAATGACCAAAGTTACCTTGGTCTTTGCCAAACAATGTTGTAAACTTGTTTCACACATGAATAAGTTTGTGTTGCTCATGGTCCATCTTGTCACACTTGTACGAGAAAGGAAGCAAGGATTGGCAATGTGCTCAGTGCAATCAATGTCACAACAACCGCTGCTCCTCGACAATTTATAGAAGCAGCACAATCGATTCTTTGCAACACCCGAAGGTCTTCCAACTCTTTGCATAGTAAAACACCACATGGATTTGGTTCTTGAATCCCCTCTTCCAACCAAACCTCTATATCGCAAATCAATTTTAGAGAATGATGAAGTTTGACACCAAATACAAGAGCTCTGTGATTAGCGGAAGATCAAGCCCAGCTCTTCTCCTTACGAGACTCTGATTGTCCTCAGCCCCTAGAAGGATGGGTCATGGCATCTCTTCATAAACTAATTGTGCACTCAACAAAATCACAGTGAATAATCGGTACCCACTACCAGGCATTGACAACCTCCTAGACCAACTCCAAGGTGCACAATACTTCACCAAGCTCAACCTTAAGTCAAGTTGTCATGCCCCCTTTTCTATATTAAAATAATTAATAATATTAATTAAGTTGGGCCTGGTCATTTCTAATCTTTTAGGCAGCTTAACAATATTATTATTAATAAAATGAAAAGTATTTTTAAATACTTAAAATAATAATATGACTAAGTTAGCCAAAAATTAAATTTATGTTATTTTAAAGGCAAGTTATGTTTTATTATTTTTTAATTAAAAAGGTCATTTTTAATGTAAAATAAAGTCAACGCTAAGATAAAAATATAAGCATTACTTTATTAAAAATAAAAAAAGGCCCAAAGCAGAGTGCCCCATTTGGGAAAAGCAAACGAAAAAAATAAAAGGCAGCTTGGGGGGTTCTTTTGGGGATCATCTTGAAAATTCATATTACTCTCTCATGTATGTTTGATGCAAACGCTTCAGCTACAGCAATAAAGGACAAAAAACCTCCTTTACAAATGGATTTGAGGACAAAAACACTCTCATCTCCTAGGGTAACTCCATCCAAGGATTGTAGTTGTGCTTCAATTAGAGATATTCAGTTTCCAGTTCATCTAGGGCACGTTTCAAACCTGATTTTCAGTCCAGAACTGCAATTACAGCTAGGGCATCATCAGTTCCAACTTTTGCAGCCCATTTAGGACCTGATTACAAGCTAATGTCACCCTTTGGAAACACATTTCATTGCCGACGTCATTTTAGTGGGTAGATCATCATGGTTCCAATTTGCATGATCATCTTTTGGCCCCAACTTCCCATCTGAAGTGTCATTTGTGGAGGCACTATGGTAATCAACCTTTGGGTATTTCTCTGTGGTTTTGATGTAGAAAATAAATAAATAAAATATGTTTTCAGTTGTATTTGATTCCATCTTGTATATTTGACCTTTGAAATCAAATCTAAATATTCAGAAGGTTTATCAGTGATTTCCAAACCATTTGTGTATTTTGTTTCAAGAGTTTGTTGTCATAAATAATATAAAATCATATTATTGTGTTTTTCCACAAGGGTTTGTTGCAATAAAATTTGGATCTTATCATTGTTGCCTTAGGGTTTTCCGGTAAATCCAGAATTGTTTAAAAATGTCCAATTAGGGACATTACACAAGTTACCACCAAGTTTCGGTCCATCCTGAAGACGTTTGGAAGACAGCCTTCAAGACACAGGAAGGATTGTGCAAATAGTTGGTTATGCCTTTCAGCTTGACCAATGCACCAACAACATTCATGCGCTTGATAGACAATCTACTCAGGGCCTTCCTCAAATCCTCCATCATCGTCTACGTGGATGATATTCTCATCTTCAGCAAGACTCGGGAGGAGCTTATGGAATACATCTCGCACATCTTAGACACCTTGCACCAACACAAGTTGCAGACCAACTTAGCAGTGTACCTTTGACACCACACAAATCCAGTACTTGGGTTACATCATATTGGTTATAGAGAGGAGGGATAGATATAACCAGTAGTGTTTGCTTGTGTCTAGAATCTATTGTCCCTAACACCCCCTTTTTTTCAACAAGAAAATAGGGACACACCTTTTTTAAAAAAATATGATCTTTTGTATGTTTATCCAAACTTTGGGAAATCTAGGATATTTCACTTTCTTGGTAGTTGATATTGGCATTGTGTTTATTATGTTTATGAGACTAAACTTATTTATTGCAGGTAAATTATTTGGGTTCATAATCTTTGGGTTAATTGTTTCAGCCTTCATGAAAACTTATCTTTTGGATGCTATATTTCAAGAATTTTTTGGTGCTATCTTCTTTTAGGCTTATTCTTTTAGGAATCCTTATTTTGTCAAAGAAATTTTTACAGACTCTTTGTCCAAAATAATTCTCTTGACATAATTCAACCTATAGAATTTTAGCCTTAAGGAATATTGGATTGCATATACTTTCCCCTAAACTAATTCCTTGATGGATTATCCCTTTATCCATACCTAACTTACCCTTTAAGACCTTTGAAGTGACCCTTAGCCATATTAAAGTTCCCTTCAGAGATCAAAGGTGCCCTTTATCCCTCTAAAATGATCCTTTAGGAACTTTAAAAATAGCCTTTGACCTTTATGAAGTAGATCCTTTGAGACTTATATCATGGATAAATGCCCTGCAAAGTAGACCCTTCAGACTATTATAAAAGTACCCTTAGACATTTTAAAATTTCATGTAGATATTTTAAAATGCCTTTTTTGTCTTACCATCCTACCCTTCAAACTTTACAAAGTAAGCCCTTTGAGTAAGCTTTTGCCCTGAAGTAAACCCTTCAATTTCCTTCCACCTACCCTTCATAACCCTTCTAGATAACCCTTTAGCCTTTCTAAGTGAACCATTTGCCCCTTCTTGACCACTTATTTTAGGGCACATACCTTTCAATTTTTGTGTGACATACCCTTCAAAATTTTTATAAACCCTTTACCCTATAGGACTTATCCTTCAAGAGATGTCTTTTGACCTTTTACCAACTTTCCCTTTGGCACTTTGGAATTTACCTTAGCCCTTTTTGTTTGGAACCTTTGTTATGTGCTTTTGTCAATTCCTTTTGAAATTTTTTCTAGCAAAAATGACCCTTCAAGAAAAGGACTCTTTGCCCCAAACTAATTCCTTCAAAACTTTTGTTTCATATATTTTGTCCTCATGCAAAATCCTTGAAATAATTCCTTTTAAGAGCCCTTACCCTTTAGACTTCCTGAACTGACCCTTCGACTCTTTTAAAGTGGTGATTTAACCTTCAAGACTTTTGTCCTAAAACTTTGAACTTAGTCAAATTCTGTCAAACATTATGTTCAAGATAATTTAACCCTTCAAGTCAAAGGAAAATACCCTTCGAGTTTTATGAAGTTTACCCTTCAAGACATTTGAAGTGACCCTTAGCCATATAAATATTCCCTTCAGAGATCAAAGGTGCCCTTCAACCCTCCAAAATTACCCTTTGGGAATTTTAGAAGTACCCTTTGATTTTTGTGAAGTAGACCCTTTAGGAGTTTTGTCATGGACAAAATGCCCTTTGAAGTGGACCCTTTAGACCAAAAGTACCCTTTGGGGAGTTTGAAAATACACTTTGGCCATGAATTAACCCTTTGGGATAATTGTTTTAGGACTTCCACCCAACAAAAATATTTATTTAGAATAATTGTTGTGGATACTTTTTATGAAACTACTTTTTCGAAAGAATCAGTCTATGGACATTGACCCAAAAGCACCTTTTCAACATTATACTTGTAAGTGATTTATTATAGAAAATACTATTAAAATTGTGCCATACTTAGGTAATTAAAAATGAAATATATCCTATTTGATAAACACTAAAGGCCCCTACCAACCTAAGCTAATAAATTTGAAAAGTGAACATTGCATATTTAATACCGCATAAACTAGTATTTAATGCAAGATCCTATATAGATGATACACAACCATTGAAACCATCATTTACATCCAAGTTAACTTTTAATCAAAACATTTTCAATCTTAACAATGATATAGAGCCCTAGTTCGTAACTTGAGAATTTAATGAGTACAATAGAGACTAAGCTAAGAGATGAAGTGATTACATAATACGTAGCATTTTACTAAATTTGGGAAACTATAAGTTTAATTTCCTAAATAGTAAAGGGGTCTAGATTAAGGGGAAAATTATTAAATAAACGTGCCTTAATTAACCTATTGATGTATTGAATCTACAAGTGCTCAATTAATTTCTAAAAATAGAAAACAAGGGGATAGAGAGTAAAAATTCATTGATTTTAGGATGAGATAGAGGAGATAAAGACTACAAATTGCTGATCTGCCTAGGTAGACTATCAAAAACAAGATTTAGAAGTCTATTCTCTACCTAGTTAGGAGCACTAGAAATGAGACACTTGAAGTTCTAGCACTGTAGTCCAAGTTTTGGCATTGTAGTCCTTAGTGTTTGAGCTTTCTAAGCTTTTTGGGATCTATTCATCTACTCTAGGAGACCCTATGCCTAAAATATTGAATCTTGGTTACTCACAAAGCTCCATGTGAAATTGATTTTGTCTTCAAAGATCTTAGTTCCTCTTCATTCTTGATAGGTGATCTCAAATCCAACTAAAAAAAAGGGGTTAGTGTGCCATATGCACTGAATGTGCAATCACACCTCATGTGTGGGCATGCTACCTACATACCAATATTTTGAAGAGGGATCGAGGCTGATGTAGTTCTCCAAATTTGAATGTGTATTATGTAATATTATGTATGCAATATAAGTGTATGCAAATTTAGGAAAGCTTGAGATGACTCATGACTGGTACAGGAGCTTGGATAGGTTAAAAATAATAATGGTTCGCTGTATGCAGAGAATAAGAAGATTTGCTTGAGTGTGCTTTAGTATATTTCTAGGTTGTGACATTTGAATGATTACCAACCCTTTTAAATGACCTTTGAATGGGATTTTATAGGGAAACTAGTGATCTTAGGTTAGATAAACTTGCATTAGGATGATAAGCGGAAAGATAAGGATTCAAGAAAATTTGATCATTTGAGGGTATTTTGGACTTGGACAACAACACTTGAAAGTGGACACCCTGGGTCCTAACACTATAGTCTAACCTATGGCACTAGTATCTAGGGGCAAAGGGACCCTATGGAATAGATCTATGCCTGTTAGTGGAGTTTAAAACAATAGGATCTGAATTTAGAAGGCTTCAAATGACTGGGAAAATAGTGAAAACATGCCTAAGTGGGTTGTGTAAGTGAGTAAGAGAGACCTATGGTTTTGGTGTCACAAATCATGCTCAAGTTATACAAATTGAATTTTAGTATGACTAAATTCCCCCCCCATTTATTCTAAGTATGTAGCAAAGCAAAATACTAGGATAAAGGAAAAAAAGAAGCATACCTAAACTTATGTGTGAGGCGAAGCCCAATAAGTTGTGTGATGTTGGGTTGTGTGTAGTGAGAGCACATTATACTGTGTGAGTCTGAAAAAAAGAAATAAAAAGTAGATTAGTTTTTAATAGATATGCTATATTTAAAATAATAAAATACAAATTTGGGTAAAGAGAGAGGAAGGAAGAGAAAGGAATGAATACACATCACTAGGTATACGAACCAATACAAAACCTATTATGCTATTGGGTTGTTCTGGGTAATGTTGGAAGTATGCAGAACCAAGAGTTATATTGATGAATGAGTTGAGTTCTCAATCCCCTAGAAGTTGGTTGAAGAATGCAAAGGTAAGCCCTATGTCTCCATCATCACCAACTATGTGAAGTTAACGAATCATGTGTATGTTAATTGATGTCTAGACCATGTGTCCAATCCCTCTAAATAGGTGGCCCAAGAATATAAAGACTAGCTAGTCCTTTGGATCCATCATTTCCCCATGATGTGAAACTAAATGAGAAAATACTAGTATAGAGGAATGTCATATGAGATGACTCATAAAGCCCCTGAATGTGCTATGATCTGGCAATGTTGGCATGGATAGCCGAATGTAAACTAGAAACTAGGCCACTATTGGCCACTTAGAAAAGTGGATATTGGACTTGTATAAAAGCCCCTCCTAAAACTAGAATCAAGGCTTATGAAGCCACTTGATAAATTGGATACATGGGAAGTAAACTTGTATGAAATTTTACTTAAATGTGATGCCAACCACTAGCAGATGGAGTAAGGCATGCAACTACTAGAAACATGTAAGAAAATGCAATAAACTCAAAAATAGAGAAGGACCATGTGTCATGTACATTTCCCTCAATAATTGGTGTCTAGAACATAGATTATGAACTAAAAGATGTATCAACTTCCATGTCTGAAATCAAAATGGAAATCCTCATGCCACATATGATGCCCCCTATATCTAAATTCTTTGAGTAAAATAAGTGCTAAAAATTACTAATTTTTGGAGTGAACTATAATGGAAAAACTATGACTAAACTCACCTCTCTACTTGATTCTAGAAAAAATTAATATTCTTATATTTGGACAACACCAAAAACTAGACACTTTGGGGTCCATCACTGTAGTCCCATTTTTGGCACTATTGTCTAGAGCCAAAATTGATGACTGATTTGGATGCTTTGCCATTTGCCTATGTTAAGTTTTGGATTCTAGACTATATTTTTTGGAAACTAATTTTTTGACCATTAAGAGCTTTGATCTCTGTGATAAAACCCTTTTTTATTTCCCCCTCTTTTGAGGGTAGGAATGAAGACCCTGCAATGATTGCCCTCAAAAGAAAAGCCCTGCAAGTGTCTTAAGCTACAAAAATATTTGCTATAACATTGATATACATGTTTTCAAGATATAGAAAAATATATAGAGAGAGATTGTTAGATCCATAAGGGTATGCCTAGATAGATATAATAATGTAATAGCATGTGCATAAGAGTAAACTAGAATTTGGAATGTTAGTTTCTAGTTGTTAGTGGGATGGAGGAATGGAGCATGATGTCCATCATGGCATCCAAGATGAAAGTTAAATGCATGATTAGAATCATGTCAATGCACACAAAGATAAACAATCAAGAAATAATCATACAAATCAAGAAGCAAGAAACATGCAAGGGTTACCAAGGGGCCAAATAAGCACACAAGACATGTCCAAATGCTACATAGACACATAATAGGAAAAAGCAAAGATTGGCACAAGGTCCATAAGCACATGGAAGGCACACACAAAAGACATTATCAAGTGTCTAAAGGCATACACATATAGATAGGAATAAAGGGCATTGGAAAATGTCCTGAAATGCAAGTAAGAACTAGAAAATGCAAACACACATATATAATCAAAGCAAAGAGTGGAAGCATGAAAAATATAAACATGCATATAACTATAGAAGGAAAGAATCAAGAGTATACAAAATATGTAATATAATACCAATGTATATGCTATGAAATACATAAGTATGATATATGCTAGTGGATTTCGATGTGATACCTATGTAAGCAAGTAAGGAATGTACTACAACAAGATGTCTAGAGTGTATAGTGTAATAATGACATAACCTAGATGGTGTAGTCATGTAGAGTATGCCCCTAGTGGGTAGATGTATTAATATGTATTTGGAATGTAAAAGTAGGATGCCTCCTTGATGAGTGGAGTGAAGCAATCAAGGATCTGAATGTACTACACACACTCAAAGAAGATCAAGTGAAGTTTGGTAACATAGACAAATTGATGAACAATAACATATAATAGTGTAATGTAAGTATAACATAATGGTTAAAAATGTAAAACATATATGATGCATATAATTGACATATTTTTTTTATTTTTGAAATATTATATTGTTTTTGTATTTTGAAATATTTGAGCTATGTATAATCAAGCAGAGGAAACTATGTACAATCAAGTAAGAGATAATATACACAATAAATGCTAGAAAGAAATGATACTAATCGGTGAGTCTTAGATAAGACTCCCTATCATGGTGTCATGTATTAAAGATTGGAATCATGCATGATCATGAAGTACGATGGAAATGATAAGACTATGGCTCTAAAAGTTGTATATCTTGTAAATGCTCTAAAATCTCTAAAGTAAAAACTATGGGGGCCCTCTATAATTATGAGAAGTGGATGCAATTGTAGGTCTCTTAGGGACCCATCTAGAAGTAGGAGAAATTCATTGAACATGTGCTCTATGTGTAGATGCATGAGATCTCAATAAAAATACTCTCGATGTGAATACTATAGCTAGAATTTGTCTAAAATCTTGAAGCTATGGAGCTATATAAACCCTATGTATTGGTGATTATCGTATCTAAGTCTGATGCTAAATTGGAGAAAAAATTGGTGGTAGATCTAGAACTAGTAATAAAACTGAAACTAGCTCTGAAACTAAAATTGGTGCTTAAACCATAAGTGGAAACTCATATGGAGCTCTAATAAATATGATAACCTAATTATCATGAATGAATTTCATGCATCAATGAACTGTAGATGGAACTTCTTAGAGTTTTTGTATCTAAGCTATACCAAGTAACATGTCAAAAACTCTTGAGCTAGGAACTATAGTAAATGAGGTGGTTTTGTGTGTAGGACCAACCTATAGAGGAATGATGATCTCACTCAATGTATTCTGACTATGTCCATTAAAACCACTAATAACTATATTTATTGGAGTAATATCCTACTCTGTATAACCTAAGTGTTGTAGTAGTGTCATAGTATACATACTAAAGCTAGATCCATTATCAATTAGAACACTGTGAATGGGATGACCATGAATAAAATCTCTAATGAAGAACATGTGATAATCTATGTCATCCTCAATAATCTCTTTCTTGGAAAAGGAAATGGAAGGCTGAACTAGAATTCTAAAATGAAAAGTACCAATCATGTTGCTCAATGGATGTGAATTAGTTGCTAGTGTCTTGTATGTAACTGGTGGAGGATGTGCCTAATATACATGATGTACACCTAATGTGTCCCATGTCTCTAACTTTCCATGCTATGGAAATAGATATGAAAATATTTTGAGTGACTTATCATTCATTGGTTTGGTTAGGGGAGGCTTAGCTGAAATGCTTAGATCAATTTGATTTTCATCAATTAGATCATATATCTTATGCTTGAGACCTATTCATCTATTTTTAGTATGGCTTGGTGCCCTATTATAGTCACAAAATGCATTCTAGTCATATCCCCATAGAAGAGCCTTTGCTGGGTCAATTTTTCTAATAAGAGGAAGAGATATGATTTACATTCTAATAACTACTGTAGAAATTTGGCTAGAGGAACTGGTAGATTTGTAAAAGGTCACCAAGGAGGTGCTAATAAAGTGGCTCTCTGTGAGGGCTCTAAAGCTACACTAACTGTCTATTGAGTCAATCCTTTACTATAATTGAATTTGACCTTATATGGGGCTTTGTTGTTACTCTTTTTAGTTATATTTGGTGCACTTGTGTACTTAAGTTTGCCCATTGAAATGAGTTTGATTTCTCTTTCTTTTAAAGTGTGAAATAATTTAGTGAAAGAAGAGAAACATTTGAACATGATTGTCTTGTGCAAAATTGGTAGAAGACTCTATTTTAAGACGTCATGTAACTCCTGATCTACCATAGGGCTAGTCATCTTAGCCAATATGGTCTTGTATCTGAAAACATACTTGGTGAGAGGCTCATTTTATTTATATTTTTGTTATGAAATTTGGGCATATGAAACCTCATCACTGATGTTGATACTGAAATGTGCTAAGAACATGTCAGCAAGAGGATTGAATTCATTAACCATCTAATTTAATAGACTATAAAACAATTGTAATACATAATCCTTGAGGCTCCTTAGAGATAATTTAGTTAATAGCCAATCATGTGGTCCATAATCTAAACATGTTATGTGAAGGGCTCTTAAATGTGTCTCTAGATCACCCTTGCCATTGTAAATACTAATCTTAGGTTGTATAAATCTAGGTGGAAAGGGTGCATCAACTATATGTCATGCCAAAGGTATATGCAATAGAGTGCAGGAGTCAAATGCCTATGTAGATCTAGTGGTACCTTGCTCAAGATGTTGCACCTTGGATTGAAGAGATTGAATCTCTTGCATAAGGGCTGCCACATTAGGAGATAAGGATGTAATAGCTATAGTTGGTGGCATAGAATAAGGTTAGGTTTCTATAGGGGGTTGTTATGACAAAGGAGATAGAGGCTACAAATTGTTGATCTGGCTAGGCAGACTATCAAAAATAGAATCTATAAGTCTATTCTCTACTTGGATAAGAGCACCAAAAATGGGACACCTAAAGGTCCAACACTTTAGTCTAAGTTTTGGCACTATATTACTTAGTGTCTAAGCTTTATGAGCTTTTTGGGTTCTATTCATCTACTCTGGGAGACCCTGTGCCTGAAATATCAAGTCCTACTTATTCATGAAGCTTCATGTGTAATTGATTTTGTCTTTCAAGGATCTTAGTTCCTCTTCATGCTTGATAGGTGATCTCAAATCCAATTGAAAAAAGGGGTTAGTTGTAATATGTACTAAATGTGTGATCACACCCTATGTGTGGACACGTTGCCTTTATACCAATACTCTGAAGAGGGATCAAGGCTGATGTATCTCTCCCAATTTGAATGTGTATTATGAAATATTATGTATGTAATGAAAGTGTATGTGAATTTTGAAAATCTTTAGATGACTCATGACTGGTGTAGGGGCTTGGATATGCTGGAAATAATAGTGGTTGGCTATATGTAGAGAATAGGAAGATTTACTTGAGTGTGCTTTAGTATATTTCTAGGTTGTGCCTTTTAAATGATTTATAACCCTTCTAAATGACATTTTGAATGGGATTTTATAGGGAAACTAATGATCCTAGGTTAGATTAACTCACATTAGGTTGACAGGGAAAATATAAGGATTCGAGAAAATATAACTGTTTGAGGCTATTATAGACTCGGAAAATAGCACTAGACAGTGGACACCCTGAGTCACAATGCTATAGTCCAACATATGGTGCTATTGTACAAGTGGAAAGGGACCCTAGGGGATATATATATTCTTAGAAGAGGAGTCTAAGAGAGCAGGGGCTGAATTTATAAGGCTTTAAATGACTGAGAAATAATGAAAACATGCCTAAGTGGGCTATGTAAGCGAGTAGGAGAGACATATGGTTTTGGTGTCACAAGTCATGCTTAATTTTTACAAATTGCATTTTAGTATGACTATAGTAGCCTATCAAATGGAATTTCAACAATATAGAACACAAATATGGCTTCCACATCTAGAACATTCTTGAGAACAAATCCTCCATCTATATCCTCAATCAAGGATTCTATAGAGTTCAAAGACACTATATTTGATGTGGAGGTATTCAAATATAAGTATCATAAATACTCACAACTCTGAAATTATACTGATTTAGTCAACATGTTTTCATTAGATGATGAAACAACACTAGTAGAAAGGTTATTCATTCAGGAACTTCTAGCATACAAATGCCAAAGATTGCATTTTACCACAGCCAAACTAGAAGTTATGTCATGTATAGACCTCTTAAGGGATTTTTTATTTTATATTAAAATATCATATTATGCTTACTCGTTGCATTCTCTTAGAGACACAATGGTTGCATGCATCTTTGAAAATGATTTTTAAAGGTATCTATCTCTCAGCATACTAGATGCCTATTATGATAAACACACTTGGGTGAAATTCAAATCAGAAACCTCAATCCCAAAGGTGCTCTCATCATGGTTACTCCCAGATCAATCTATCACCTAGCAAGGGATGAAGCTGAAGGGAATGATTCCAATTGATAAATTTAGAATGGGAATTAAGATAGGTATGGATTTGCTTAGTAGATTATATGATATACCCAATGTCCATTATATAAATTTAGATTGGATACCATTGATTTATATGATGTTGTCACATGAAGCCACCTATGCCCCGATGGAGGTCATCAATTTGATATTGAGAGATCAAATTATACATAAGGATAAGCATCCCACTTCCATGAGATATTTCTATATGATTTCATAGTTGATAGACATAGTCATGGGAACCTGTTATAAGGACTTGGGAAATATATGGGATCCAACCAAAGATTTCATAAAAAATAGAATTTATGACCACTTCTATTTCTTACACGTATACACTTACCACAAGTGTGGCAAGCCATTCATGGCTTTCCTATGCCTTATCCTAGAGAAAATATTATAAATAATTTGAGTAGAAAAAGAGATTTTTTCATGTATCTAGACTTTAGTCATCATGTTCTAGGGAAATAAGGTTGAGCCTCTATGTCTTCCAATCTATGTACCTGATAAGGTGGCTAAGTAGGAGATTACTTTCTAGTTATAGAACAACATTGAGGAGGATCTGGCTAGGCATAAAAATGGCTTATTCTTTAGAAGTTTGATTTCCATAGGCAGAATGACATATGCCATGAGGAAACATCTTAGAGATATTGGAGGAAAATAGAATTGATATGGCTTACCATAATGACACGTAGAGATTGGGACCCCCATGGGTGGATCCAATAGCATATTCATGGTTTCAGCATTCCTTATTAACACCAACTTTATTGTTATGATTTTATTTTTATGAATGCCAAGTCAGATGAAGAAGTGCTAGAATGAGCACAAATTATTGGGATGTAATAATATCATTTGAGAGTGATCCAAACCAAACCTAGTATCTCCACAAGGGAACTGGATAGTTGAAGAGCTCTCTTCAAAGGATGTTAGCATTCAAAATTTTGGAGAGGCAATCTAGAGAGTAGGAAGCTTCCTCATCTCAAGGACTTTCATTAAAGTTGAAATTGAAGTTAGTAAAGAGAGAATTAATGCTCCTTAAGACTGGTGCATATAGAAAGGGAGAAAGAGGAGATCCTGTCAATTTGGACTTAGATGAGGAGGAGGATAAGATGTAAGAGATGCCTAATATTAGCACTGGTCAAGTCCATATGACTATACTCATGTATCTATTATTTCATCTATTGGGGTAGCTACTACACAAATAATTGCATCTACCTCCTAGGGCTCTCTCATTTAAGGAAAGACTATTGGTATATACCTAGAATCCCAAGACTCCCACAGGTAGCCCAATAGTACATACATCTCAAGGTTTGCCTATTCCACCTCCTAATTCATAACAATTGATAGAATATTTGGTTATCATCAAAGATATAACAAATGATTTAGATGAAGAGGTTGAGTTGGAGACATCCAAAGCTATGAGTCTTTAGGAGGATCCTATTGAGCTTCATCTTCAAGGTACACATACCTTTTCTAGTTTCCCTTTGACCTTAATTTCTATCATTTATTAGGTATATGTCTCTTCTATAGAATTCCCCATTCCCTCTACTACATCCACCCCCTTGTTTCCTTTCACCTCTATGTCCATTCGTTCCATTTCCACAACCACCATTGATCCCTCTATTACCACTACCACACCATTTCTCATGGCTATTCCCTCTATACCTATTGGTACTTTTTCTATGAGACTTCACAAAAAGAAAAATTCAATTAGGAAAGTGAAGACCACTTAGGCCACCCTCCAACTTCATGTCCAATCTACACAACTCTCCCTTCCACTCCCCACTTCCACTTATACATAAGAAACCATAATAACTAGCACAAGTAGGGTAAAGAAGGTAAAAAATCACATAGGTTTAGTCTACCCACTTCCTCAAGTTGGAGGATTAGACTAGTAAAAACTAATATGGCCTTCTTTTTCTGATGTCTTGATAAAGGCTAGTAAGAAACATAAGAAAGATGAAGAGGAAGATAAGCAAGAAATTGTTGTTATAACTACTGATACACCCCTCAACATTATACCTTAGGCCATAGATTTGAGGAGTCAAATGCTAGATTATAATGTCATTGAGATCCCCTTTGTGTCCACTTTGTTTGACCCCCCAGTTTGTTCAATCCAAAGAGTAAATAAGATAAAATTTGAGGATGACTAGGGTACAAGCATCATCCTTGAATAACGACATCCAGTGTTCTCCTCACTAAGAGGTAGAATAGGTATCTAGGGGAGTCTATATATGAAGAGAATATTTTAGACCTAAATCAAGCACATAAGGATGTGATGGTGGCCATCCATGAAGGCACATATTTATCTTGATAGGAGATAAAAGAAGTACAAGAATTGTGAGCACAGATTGAACAACTCAAAGAATAATCTAGCACAATGCATATTCCTACAAGTATCAAAGTAGAGGTTTAAGAGGACAATTCTAAATGCTATAATTATTTAGAGGCAATGGAATTTATGAAGGTTGAGATGGAACCCCATGTGAACAAAGTAAATCAACCATATGGCTCTTTCATCAAGTTAGATTAAATATTGGTGAATGTATTTATTAAATTAGTCAAGTTAGATTGAATCATACTTTTGGATGTGTATTTGTGTTTCCTTTGTGTAGTTTTCTAAGTGTGTGCTATAACTACCTTAGATAATTTAGTATCTTGAGCCATAATATCCTAATTGAAGGGTGTCAAATAGTTTCCCCAATAGGAGCAACCTTTATCTAAGGCTGGTGGACTTCTTACACCTCTATTCCCTTAGACTTCCTAGCAGTGTCTGTTTACATGTGTGCAATTATTGCCAGCAATAGGCAATGGTCTTAAGAAAATATAGGTCTATCTAGAAACCAACCAAGGAAGTAATTCTTGTGACCCAAAAATATTTATTTTCTAACCTACCTTACCATATTTTGTGTTTTGTTACAAAGATCTACCCATTCTAGATTAAAATCCAGTCACCCATCCAACTCATGTAGGAATTTACCCTATTAGAAAGCCACACCTCCATCCAAAAAACCTTGTTAACAACCTACATGTCCTACCAACTATTCCATCAATAGGTTGTCAAAGACCACATACCTACGACTCATTCCCTAGAGTCGAGTTTACCTCCATTAAGATCTTGAACTGTTAGAGGCTACCTCATTAAAGTTGTGGTGTGCATAAAACCCACATCAACATAATAATTTGAGATAGTCTTCCACCTCTATGGTATAATGGCATATATTAGGTCATGAAATACCTCACATATGATGGATAGTTCACTATGATTGGTGGGGACATTATGAAACTTCTCATTCATTTGAGAAAAGGAGCCACCAAACCTAAATGTTAGGTAAACATACCATCTTTTCTTCATTGTGTTATAATTAATGTAGCTCATAAACTAAAAATGGGCACTCGGTCAATTAAACATCATGGTTTAATTTACCTCATTTTTTATAGCCATTTTCTAAAAAAACCTAAGGGTGAGATAGCTTAGTCTTCATTTCTATGAGAATCACTCTAAATTCTTAGAAAAAAATCACAATGTTCTATTTCTCCTCCTTCCATGATACCAAGAATAGAGGAATGTCCATCTTCGATGCCTTCAAATCCAAAGATGTTGCATCGAAGGTCAAAAATAAAAATGAGGGTTTCATTAAAAAAAACCCTACTCCATCAATCAAACCATGGAAAAGTCATAGGTTGATTCTCTAGGAAGAAGAAAAAAGTGATGTATAAGAAGATGAAATTTTGTAAAGTTTAAGATCTCCCATACAAGTTAATGATGTTGAATAAATAGTTAAAGAAACACAAACCCCTATACAAGAGATTGTATCTAAAAAAGGGAAATACCCTTACCTTCCAAAGTTGATAAAGGTAAATCTCCACTTATAGAAGAAGCTTCATCTTCTCCTCAGCCTATTTATGGAGATAAAGAGTTGTAGCATGTTATGACCCTATCACGACATGAAAAAACTATTTGACAACAAAAAGTGGAACTATATTTTTTCTAATTAACATTGTAAGGTAAGGACAAAACCATTTATAGTTTTGAAAGGTGATATGAAGATTTTGTTTCTTACGTTCGAGCATAAGAAGTGATAATCATTATATTTAATAATTAATAGACTAGAATTCATAATTAATTGTTTTTCTAATCTCATGAACTTAACACCTTATAAAATTACCTTGCAAATAAGGATGCTCAAATTGATAGTCTACAAAATTCTATTTCTAATAAAGATGATTAGAATAATAATTTAAAACACTTTATAACTAGTAAGAATGCATTTATTAGTCAACAACATACTTGCATACAAGATTTGACAACTTATAATGATGAGTTTCAAACTTCCATATAAGCTATACAGAGGGAAACAAGGGAAATAACTATATAGATTGAAGGACCCACAAGGGATATTCCTTCTTTTCCTCTACCCCTTCATGAGATTATTGTAGTTTAGAATAAAGTTTAGAACAAAATTTAGAAGTTAGAAGCAAAAAATGATAGAATCAAAGTGTTGGAGAGTTGTCAATGATGTCATGGCGATGTCATATAGGTGTCTTGGTGAGTGGATGAAGTTATTTGATAGCCTAAGTGACAATGAAAAAGTGTTTAATGTACTTGTCCTAGTATGGTTGATATTGGCTTGGTTGATCTTCATTTTTGGCATGGTTAGAGATGTGCAAGGATTAGTATGGTGATTTGAGCATGTGCAAGGGGTCTTATCAGAAGCCAAGAATACTTGGAGAGATTGTATGCATGAGTGGAATTCACCCAATTAATCATTGTTTTCATTTAGACATTTTCGGTCCAATGGTAAAAATTTGAGTAGGTAGTTTGTTGACATCACCATTACCACGTATGGATGACTCAGGGGGAGTTGGTTATATGGTTATGATCACATTAGTACCTAGTTGATAAGCACTAAGTATTAGGTCATGCACCTATGCACAATCTTATATATGTGTGTGCAAAGTTAGGCTCTCAAGCATTTTGATAGTGTTTTACCATACTTAGCCAAATTTGCATGAGGCAAGAAAGAGATGAGTAAGCAATTTGATGATGGCATATCTCACATGTGTGGATGTTTTAGAACAAGATGATCATATGGGTTTATTCAGTTTTGAGCCTAGTTGATTTGTGATAACTTTTTGATCAATCACCAAAGTATGATAATAGATATGCATATTCAAATTTGGCCTTCTAGATAAATATTTGACATAGTTGGCTCTGTGATAGAAAAATATAAGTGAGCATTTTAATGTCATTATATCTCACACATGTGAGGGTTTTAGGAGTAGTTTGTTACATGGTTGGATTATCCTATGTAAGGAGATCATATGGTCTAAATTTGAGAACATGCAAATGAACGAGGTAAAGATATGACTATACAAAGTTAGCCTTCTAAGTAGATAAGCAAGGTTCTCGTACTTAGTTATTTTTGCATAAGTTACAATTCAAGCAACATCAACAAAGTGTGTTACTCTAAGAAGTTAGGAAGTAGTGAGATGATGCTAAGTCTTCAATGTTTAATGTTAGGTAGAGATAAATATTGATTTTATTTCAAGGATCAATAGTTCATAGGAGTTTATACAAATATATATCAATGGTGTGTATTGAGTGAGATGATGACAAGTTCTTGATGTTTAACAATAAAGTGCTTAGAAGGCACGTGAAGGTGCCACATGTCATGATCATGGGGGTTCTGAGCAAGATCGAATGGTCATCACTATATGATAAAGACCCAAATGATATATGAAGATTGATGGAGTATGTTGATTTAAATTTTATAGATTAAATGAGATAAGGTCAAATGTTAGATGTTTAATTGTGACTATTTACATTTGAATATTTAAATTTAATAAAGGAAAAAACTAGTCTGTGATTTTTAGACCAGATCTTTTGATCAATAATGAATTTTTGCATGGTATAAAAATTAAAGTGGTAGAGGACTCTAAGGTAAATCTATAAATATAGATTTGAAGATTTTATTGTTTATAGTCAAAGATATTGAAGTTAAAAGTTGACTATGTGTTTGTGCATGTTCTAAAAGTAACTCAAGAAGGTTATTAGAGCTTGTTATGATGTTATTTCAATATGTCATGATGAATTGGATATTGGGGAGTGTTTTAGACTCCATGAATATGATCTATGTGCATTATTAATGTTTGAATAATCTATGTAGTATGAACAAAGGTTTACAAGTTGATTGTGTATTCATTCATCATGACTATGTGCACAAATGTTGTTTGAACAAATTGTGCTTAAGCAAAAGGGTACTATGATGGTTGTTATAACTTAAGGAAGACCCAGGTAAATACATTTATAAAGTTTTCATATGTTCATAGCTTACCTAGACAAATGTCAAAGAGGTGAATGGGTCTCCATAGGACCTAAAAGGTGACTTAGGCCTATTTGAAAGTGTGTTGTGCTTAAGTGTGACCCATATAGATCCCTTAATGGTGAATGAATTGTGACTGATAAATAAAAGATTATGAACTTGATAGTTCAAAAATGCTCTATATATAGTGAAACCAAATGTGATGGTTTATAAGCTTGTGGAAGACTTGTGAGAGAGACTTGTGTCAGGGGGATGTGATAATTATGGAGTAGAGGAGAGATAGAGTGCTTAGTTGATGAGTTGATAAGTAGATTAGATTAAAGACTATGAGTATGAATTTTAGGTCATACTTTTGATGTCCAAATATTTCTCTTGTAGTTTCAGGATATGTGAAGAGGTCTAAGTGTGCATATGAGGATAGTTTGAGTAAAGAGGGAGAGAGATTGTGGCATACCTATGTGAGAGGCTTGTATGAGATAGAGAGTTTGTGAAAAGGTTAGATAAAGATCTATCATCAGTTATTGAAGACATCAGTTATAAGGTTGAGGTTTTCAATTCAAGGACTAAAAGACTTGATCTTACTTAGGGGTAGTTGCTCCTTGTGAAACATGTGTTTCACTAAATACCTCTAGTCAGGATGATATGATCAAGGTTTGTTGGTCTAAAGGAGTTGATTAGTCTTTTGTTTTTAATTTATTATAGGATAGTAGTCCATGTGTTTAAGTCTTGAGAGTAAATTTTATTCCCCATGATGAGTTCCCATAGGAACTATGTGTTATAGGTTTGATCTTGTGTATGCATTGAATGAATGAGATATCTTGTTAATGTTGCTTGATCAAGTTGATATATGCTGATTTTTTAATAGTTTGAAAGGGATGCAATTGTAATTTAAATAATTGGGCTCATTGATTCCCCCTCTTAGTGATTATACCTCTAATAATTGGTATCTATTTTATCATTTTAAGAAATTAGGTGTTTAATTCCTAAATAATAAATGGGTTTGCGTAATTTAAATCAATGAATAATATGATTTAATTAAGATATTAATTTATGTAAATAGATAGTATTTTTGCCTTTTCTAAATATATAAAGAAGTGAAAGAAAATAGAACTTAGCTTATTCTGGTTGATCCATGTTGAGACAAGGCTTGATGCTAGAGGAGTAGGACTATAAAATAGGTTGGAATAGGTTCCTAAACTTTATTTCTAGGTTGGACAAAAGCATAAAAAGTTGACACCCTACTATCTAGCATTGTAGTCCTATTTAAATGCTATTATCTTGAGGTTGAAAGCTTTTTAGGTTTTGTTCGATAGGCCTATGTTACCCTATTTATGAATTTTTGGAGCCTAAAAGCCTATGGAGCTCATTGTGTGTCTAATTTAGTCTTCAAAACCCTTAAGATCTCTTTATGCTTGAACTTGAATGGAAATTTGGGAAAGAGAGAGGATTTAGTGTGTAAATGATATATTGGATACACTTCACACCTCGTGTGTGGGCACACTACCTACATACCAATACTCCAAAGAGGGATCAAGATAATGTATTTCTCCCGCTAAAGTACTTGATACAATTTAGTTTGATGTATGAAACTAGATGTACTTTTGATGATGAGGAACTGGTATCAATGCTTGAATAGGCTTAAAATGCTCTTGGAAGGCTATATACAGAGAATAAGGAAGAGTGCTTAAGTGTACTTGCTTATATCCTTACTTTTTTCCTCTAAATGAGTGCCAACCCTTATAAATGTAATTTAAATTGCCTTTTATAGGGTAATTAATGATCATGGGTTAAATGAACTTGTATTAGGCCAATAGGTAAAAAGATAAAGATTTGAAAAAATCTGATCGTTAGAGGTAAAAATGTATTTGGACAATAGTGCCAAAAAGAGGACACCATGGGTTCCAGCACTCTTGTCTAATTTGAGTGTTGTTGTCTTAAGGGGATGAGACCTATGGGGATAGATCTGGGCCTAAAATGGTTGCTTGGGTCTAAAAGAGCTAAGTCTAGAAGGCTATATATGATTAGGAACTAGTGAAAGAATAGACTGGAAAGGTTATGTGAGCAAGAAAGAGGACCTATGGATTTGGTGTCATTACTGATGCCTAAGTCATCCAATTTTGCATTTTATATGACTACATTTCACCCCCGCTTTATTCTAATTATGCAACAAAGTGAAATACTAGGATAAAGGAAGAAAAATCATACCTAAACTTACATGTAAGGGAGAAGCTCATTAAACTATGTGATGTTGGATGTACGTAGAGAGAGCATGCTATGAAGTGTGAATCTTTAAATGAAAACATAAAGTAGATAAATTCTTACTAGATATGCTATATCTAAAATAAGAACATACAAAATTTGAGTAAGAGGAAGAGAAAGGAATGAATACACCTCATCGAGTATGTGAACCAATATAAAACCTATTGTGATACTGGATTGTGTTAGATTGTGCTGATTATGTGTTGAATCAAGAGTAATATCATGAATGGAGTTGAGTGCTCAATTACCTATAAGGTGGATCAAGAATGAAAAATATATCCCTTTGTCTTCATCATCACCAACTAAATAAAGTTAAAAAATCATGTATGTGCTAATCGATGTCTAGATTGTGTGTTCAATCCCTCTGAATAGGTGGCTCAAGAATACAAAGGCTAGCCCTTTGGCTCCATCATTTCCATATGAAGTGAAGTTATAAAGTGATACTAGTATATAATAGATGCCATATGAAATGGCTCATGGAGCCCATATATGTGATGGAAATATGATAATGTGGCATGGATACCCTGAATGTATGCTAGAAACTAGGCCACTCTCGGCTATTTTGAAAGATGGAGGTTAAGCTTATATGAAATCCACTCCAAAAATAATGTACTAGGCTTATATGAAATCCAAATTTATACATGGGTACTTATAAATTTAAACTTGTATGAAATTTTAGCTCAAAAATTATGCCAACCACCTGTAGACAGAGTAAGGCATGCAATTGTTGAGAATGCTTGGAATAAACTAAAATAAAAAATAAAAGATCAATGTGCTATGCACATTTCCTCCAATCACTAATGTCTAGAATATGGATTTTGATTTATAAGTTATGACAACTACCTAATCTAAAATAAAAGTGAGAACCATCATGCGGTACATGATAACCCCCTATATCTAAAAAACCTATACTAAAATTATTGAATCTGACTGATTTAGAAGTACAAAAACTATCCCTAAACTAAAATTTTTGTCTATTTTTGAAAAATTTGAGTGTTTTTATTCTTTGAAAGGAGTGAAAATGTGGACACACCTATGTTTGGTGTTACTTTCTATTTCTAGCATTATTGTCCAGTGTGAAAACTAGTTACTAATCTGGAACTATCACTATTTTTTTGCTCTATTTTGACCAGTTTGACCTCTACATTCTATACTAAGTGCTCTGAATGCTGCTATTTTGACTGTTAAGAGCTTTGGTCTCTGTGACAAAACCCCTATTTTATTTCCCCTCTTTTGAGGGTAGGAATTATGAAACTACAATGGCTTCTCTCGAAAGAAAAGAGTCCTACAAGTGTGTTAAGATATATAGATATATGCTATTGCATTTGATATTTGATAATATGTTTTAATATATAGCAATGTTTGTATTGATATATTTTTAGATCAATAGGGGTATTCCTAGATAGATATAAAAATGTGAAATCATGTACAAAGTACTAAACTATAAATGTTACATATTAGTTGTTAGTTGGAGGGATGAAGCATGATGTCTATCATGGCATCCAAGAAAGCAAGGGAAATGCATGATATGGATCATGGCATTGCACACATTGAAAATTAAAATATCAAGTAAGAAACAAGTAAGAAGCAAGAAGCATACAAGTATGGCCAAGGGGTCATGCAAATAAGGGACATAGGCACATGTCACTCAAACTAGAAAATAAGCATGGGAGCCACGTTCAAATTCCACATATACATACAAATGAAATACGAAAAGTTGGCACAAGAGCCATAGGCACATAAAGAGTACAATAAAAGGTCATTGGCAAATTTCCTAAGGCACACACATGAATAAAATCAAAGGACATTGGAAAATGTCCTAAGGTATAAGCAAGACTCAAACATGAACTAGAAAATGCAACCACACAAGCTATGCTAAGCAAGTAGAGAAAACATGTAATAGCTAGAAAGATACAAGCACATCTAACTAATCAAAGCAAATGTGAAAGTATGAAAAACATGTGTAGTAAAAGACTAGGTATATGATAAGAAATAAACAAGTGCTAGTTACTAGTGAAATGTTGATATAATATTTTGTGTAAGCTATAAAGTAATGTATATCAGCATGATAACTCAGAGTGTATAGTGTAGGAATGACATAACCTGGCTGGTGTAGTCATGTAATAGATGCCCCTAGTGGGTATGTATATCGATGTATGTCTTGAATATAGGAGCTCCCCCTCAATGGGTAAAATGAGGAAATTAAGTAGATGGGTGTCACTACACACACTCAAAGAAAATCAAGAGAAGCATGGTAATGTAAAAAAAAAAACATATAATAGCATGAAACAATAAATGTAAGCCCTAGCATGATAGTAGTAATGTAAATCATGGATGATGAATACAATCAAAGTGTTTTTGGTATATTTGATATATCTGAATCTTTTTGTATTTTGAGATTTTTATATTATTTTTTGTATTTTTATATAAGCTATGTACAATCAAGTAAAAGAGATTATGTAAAATCAATGCTGAAAAGAAATAATGTACAAGTAATATTGCTAAGAAATGATACTAACCAATGAGTCTCATGGGAGACTCCCTATCATGTTGTCTTTTATCAAGGAGTGAAATCTCGCATGAATGTGAAGCATGATGGAAATACTGAGACTGTGGCTCTAAAAGTTGTATATGTTGTAAATTCTCTAAAATATCTATAGTGGAAACCAACAATGGGGTCCCCTTATAACTTTGAGAAGTGGATGCAACTGTAGGGATCTTAGGGAACCATCTAGTAGTAGGAGAATCTCTCTAAACATGTGATCTATGTGTAGATGCATGAGATCTCAATGAGACTACCCTAGGTGTGAATATGGTAGCTAAAATCTATCTAGAATCTTAAAACTATGTAGGTGTATGAACTCTCTATGCTGGCAATGACGGTCTCTATTGTGGTTGAATCTAGATTGGAAGAAGAAATGTAATAGGTGGAGGATCTAAAACTAGATCAGAATGGGTGTTAACCTAAGTGACAAAGCTATAATGATGGGTGTAATCAACCTACCTATCTTCATAAACTTGGGTGATATCATGTACCACATAATCTACTATAGGCATAGAGCTGGTAGTAGGTGTGGGATAAAAGTTAGATGAACCAAGTTTGAAGAGAGGAGGGATAGATATAACCACTAGTGTTTGCTTGTGTCTAGTAGTGATAGATATAACATGTCTTGGGTTCCAGCCTTTGGTGCCTCTAGACATCTCCTACCACACAATAGCCAACACTATATCATGCACACAAAAGGAAAGTGCACAAAGCAGAGAAGTGTTTGTGCCACATACAATTTTTTTCACCCCTAGGTTCAACAGATTCTCACAACTAACAAAAGAACAAGAAGCGCCAAGACACACATCGCACACCTCATGCATTTTAAGTTGGCAAAAAAGTCCAATTGTACCTTAAGGAGCAACACTTCAAGGGCCCACACAAAAAGATCAAGCCTCTACACTATGGTTCTTACGCCATTCTCCAAGCAGCTAGTGAGAATGCATTCGTTCTTGATCTACCTCCGTAGTTGGGCATGCACTCAATATTCAATGTGGAGCTCCTTAAGCCTTACTTCCCTCCACTTCTTGAGCCAACAGTGACCCAACATCCTTCTGATCTTGATCTCGAACACTTGCACCCTACAGATAAGGATCACATTATTGACATGATAAACACATGTACTTGACATGGCGGACATAACCTTTTCAAAGTGGTTAAAGCATACAGTATGTTGATCAAGCCAAGTGGTACAACTCTTAGCAACTATGAGTTCAATTTCTGCAACTACACACCAACGCAATGGAGACCATTGCTCTTCAAGAAAGGGTGAATGATCCATGCGCAACCGTATACACTTCTCCAGTGTGCACCTATGCCGCTTGCACACAACTCAACTTGGAGTCCTTTGTGTTGAATTCCTTGCATGTGCACACAAATCTTGTGGCACTTCTGCACAGAGCCCGTTGCACCTAGCAGAACACTTCCGCACTACCACATTGCCATGCAACACTTCAATTCTGCAAGAGCCTCTTGCGTCTAGCAAAACCCATGCAACATCTCGCACGCCCTGCATGGAGCTTGTCATCACACCGCATCCACGTGGCTTGCTAGATGGCACTTCTCAATTCTGCTACATGTTAGAGAATCCCTCAGAGTAACCCTCCAACTAAGCAATTCAACTGCCATGCTCATGGAAGAAGTTCAACCATCACGCAAGAAGAAGTTGAAATGACTTGTTATCGTTCCCTTTGTAATCATCAGTAGTTATAACTTCCTTATTGTATTGTGTATAGATATGTAACAAAGGCATCTAGCCTAGGGTTGATGATATACACAATCCAAGTGATAGATAGCATAGATGGCGCACTTGCCAGTTACTCAATTAATTGATGACCATGAAGCAAACCCAGTAATCATTGCTCAAAATCACGGTTTTTTTGTGTCTGGTGAGTACTAGCACAGTACTTGCCGAACACTCGCGATTAACCATGAGTACTCAACGAGTACTGGCCGAGCACAGTTAATGCCCTGTGCGCATCTAGAACACATCTAGACGCATCCAAACCTTGCAAACGTGTCTAGGACACTAGTAATACGTGGAAAAAACACTCCCTTAGTTTTCCAAAGAGCAAGGAAGAGAAAATTATAGATTCTTGTAATTTGTACTTGTAGATTCTTGTATAAGTATCACTGTATCAGTTTGTTGTTGACACTTGATAGTGTCACAGTTGTATTCATATGAATCATGATTATGTGACTTTGTACTTTATTTGTATTCAAATCTAATAGAAAACACTTCCCCAACGTTCTACAAACTCATTTGATACATTTTGCAACTGTAATTTCTATAAAATTTATGTTTTTTAATAAATTTAAGTATTTTTTTAATTTGCCAAGTATTGTTGATTAATGGCGAGTGGTTGTCGATCAATCACTGATTAAAATTTTCATAGGCCTAGGAGAGTACTCGCCAAGGACAAGTATGCGAACTATGATAGCTAGCATGCCTTGAGTATCTATTCTTTCTCATGCACATTGTATTCACACATTCTATCTAATAAAATCAAAGGAAGTGTTTCCCCTTCTGATCATAGGAATTTGTGCTCCTAGCCTTGTACTATTGTACATCTCTATATTTTTCCCTATTCATTTATATTGAATAGAAGTTGCATTTCCTGCAAGTATCAGACTTCTGCTTACTTGAATGTGTGTTTGGTTTACTTCTTGCAAAGTTAACACAACACTTACTCCCTATAATCTCATAGTTTATCTCTAAGTGCAAGGTTGTCCCCCGTGCACAAGGTCCTAGTCCTTTTGGTGCAGATCATTGGCACACATGATGGGACACCACATATCCTTTGAGCTTCTGTCTCCCATCTTTTTTTATCTTTAGTCTTTTCCCTTTTGCCATAGCCTTCTTCTATGGCACCCAGTCCCTCTAAAGGTAAGGTATTCTCATCATATCCGTAGTGAGGATCGAGTTTGAAGAGGAGGAATCCAACGATGTGCGCTACCTTAGAGGAGGGAGTCCCAAAAACCAAACTCAAGTGAAAAAACATTATAACCAGGAAAGGTCCTTTATGTTAAGAAAATGATGATAATCATGAATATGACTGAGCAACCTAAAGCAAGAGATAAGCAACCATTCACGAAGTGGTCATCCCCATTTCCATGTGTCTCCTAGTCGCCCTCCATCACCTAGGCCTCCTCCACTATCATCTAGTAAGGAAGCCAAAGAGGAGCATATCCGCAAGGTTTGTATTGATGTGATGCACCTGTTATTAAGGATATCATTTCTCAAACTCTAACTTGTTAAATTTCAAGTCCGAGAGGAGGGAATGTGTAACTTCCCCCACAAGGATAGGTCCAACACCAGTTAGAGTGTCACTCACCCATCTCATAGAGAACATGACCAATCTCATACGAACCTTCCCCTAGAGGATATAAGCAACCATACACTCTTAGAGGTCATAGAGAACCTTCTCCTCTTAGATGTCATAAAATCCCCTCATCTCCCATATACCCAAGAGAATCATGTCTTGGAGTCCATCAGGATATCTCTCCTTTTAGGCTGAACAGCATTTGTCCCCAACATGAGACGATAAAGAGTACTCCCCTAGGCACCATGACAAATACCATAGAGATCATACACCTCTCTCTAATACCCCTTTGATTTAGGGTTCCTCCTATGTTGGGGAGTATGCCACCCACAGTCTTGACAGCCATAGGTATACATATGATAACCATTACCAAGATCATTGAAACTATAGGAACACTAATTTCCATGCACGTCCCTATCAATATATACCTAGATACAATAGATCATCCCCACTGCTAGAGTCCTTAGGGATTTTTTTTCCTCCAAGGGGATCATATGCCATCTCCTCCCATAGGAACCATGACTATAGGAACCCTCCTCTTGAGGAACCGGTCATTGATCGCATAGTTGATTGTCTCTAGGATTCCCTCCTCGCCAACTCATTAGGAGGTAGTGGCATAGGATACACCACTCACACTAGTTGTAGGAGGCATTGCATAGCTGGTGCCGTAGAGGATTACCATAGGATACCCTTAGATCCTCCTGTTGGCATTTGTCTCATGCTTGTCCTATTCCCGAAGCATTGCTCAATGGAACTCCCTCTAAGAACCCGTCAGACCATAGCAATGCCTTCGTGCTCGCCTATATGGATTGGGGCATGATGGGGAGCTCTTCCCCCAAATGTTTACTTGAACTTGCAAGGGGAAGTTCTTCGATGTTTCAAAGATGCTTATGCTAATTCTATTTTTAGCTTTCCACAATACAATACTTTTGTGCCCTTCTCCAATGTTACCAAACCTTTTGGCCCAGGGATTTAATCACTTACAACAATGAAGCAATGTAAGAGAAAATCCAATTCCCCATTAATACATCGCTATCATCTAACCTTTGACACATAGGCACCAATTCAGCGATACCCATCTTTTTGGCATGTTTACTCATGCCCTGTGGAAAGAGGTTTGCCTCAAAGTAATTAAGAAGGAGCCTTTTACCCATGAGGAAGCATTAGAAGCTTATCTGAATTTAGAGACCTATGAGATCCACATAGGTATTCCTTCTCTTTTGTTCAACAATCAAGATCTGTTATTCCCTGAAATGAACTCTTGAAACATACTGCTAAAGCAATATGTCAAGGTGAGATAACAAAAGCACAGCTGCAAATATAATGGCAACCATGTAGCAAAACCTTTCTCACTTTATAGCCTTATACACCTTCACACAAAAGCTCAAAGGTGGATTCCTTTTCCATCAGATTTACCATTACTATTGAAAAAGTACTCTGAATGTGAAACTAGTAGAATGATTCGTGAAATGTTTTAGAGGTTAAGACGTGCTAATACTCATAGAACATTCAAATCATCAAGAGGACACAGAAAGAACTGTAAGAAAGATACATCTAACTGCAAAGAGAGAGTGAATCTAAATCCTATTTATTAAGTGCATGAAAAACATATACAGGAGGAATCAAAGATAAATCTCTACAAAAAAGGATACCAAATCATATAAGCTCAAAGCCTATGAAAATGTTATTAATAAATATCTTCATATCATATAGAGATTCGTGAAAAGTAATTAAAATCAATTGGCAATGCATTAGCTCAAAGTAATGTATTTGATACATTTAAGTCTGAGGGCATACAAACAATGGATCTTGCGTGCAATAATCAATGAAGGAGATTAACAAAGCTTCTAAATTATGAGGAGGGTAACAAAGCTCTTAAGATGTTGGTTTGAAGACCCCACTTAGCCTTTGAGCACGATTTAATACCCACCAAGCGTGCCATTGTTTTAACTCTTGATTTTGAAGATCCCCCTAATAAAACAGACCTTTCCTTGTTAATAGTTTGCCAGAAAAACAAGGTAATAGGAAAAGATAACCTCTACGCAAAGAGAACATCCATACAGGCCTCAATGCTAAATCCCAAGCATCGTGAGGCCCCTCATAATTCTAGTAGTGCTGATCAATTACAGATTGCAAGAAACCCAAATTCTGGCAATCACATTATTGATACCCTTCTTGTATGGAATTTCAAAATCGAAACCTTGTAACTTGCTTTCCCACTTTCCTTGATGTCACTCAAGTCTTCAGTGAACATATATACTTCAATCTTTAGTAAATTGTCTCGCCAATAAAATGATTTCTAACAAATATTTCTTGCTAAGTGAATGCATAAGGCTAATGCTTCCTCATCATAGATAGATTTAAAAACTCCTTATTTGTCAACGTCCTGTTCTAAAAAGTAATAGATGACTGATTTTGCAAGAGGACAGACACTAGGTTAATGCTTAATGCATCACGCTAATGTGAGAAATTTAGAGATGCAAGTATGGTCTAAATTTTATTAGCATCCTCATTTGCTGCGATGTCACTTGTCCTACAATTATCTATACCATGGCAGTGATAAATCTGTGAGACCATGTCCACCTCTGTAAGAAGCCACCAAGGCATCTTAGACCTCTTAGTTCGTAACTTCATACCTAGCAAAGAGGGTCTGCTACTATTCACCACTCACAGTACGTACTACAAGAACAGAACTGCATTACCAATTTTCTCTCTGTGAGGAGGATTGTCGCCATGATGTTAGGAGAGGTACCTGGAGAAGTGAGTACCTTGCTTCCTCCGATGGTTGTTCAGTCATACGCTCTTTAGTCCAAGTCTCCAACCTGTGGATGTCATCAAACTTTGTGTTGGCTCTTTCATGGTAATCAACAAAGATTTCAGTTCTTCTACTCTCAATTCTAACTATGACTAGAGTATTGTTCTCCATCGACTACCTTCTGTTGGCTCTATCAACAACTCCATTTTTAGCAGGAAATATTCTCTTCAATGAATTTTTTGTCTTAAATGATTTTTGTATATACCAATTTGTCAAGGGTTTGCCCCCATATATTAGGTCCTAGTATTGCTAAAATTTGGATCTAAGATTTAGTTTTAGATATTTTAACTTTAGTTGTGGTAGCCATTTTCGCACCTTCGAATAACTATTGTAACTTATACAATTGGGTCCCATTGTCCTACTTGGTCATTCATGTACATTGATAGTTTACTAGACCTTCAAAAGGACTCTAATCCCAACCCTGTGACTATGGACGCCAGGCACCATGAGGCCTCCCATCCCCATAAAAAAATTCCTATAAAAATTGCATAGACCATCGAATCCTCTTGGTTGCATCCCATTATTTGGAGTTGTCTAATCAATGCTAGCCTAAATATTAGTTTGATCAATCTTAACTGTCTATTGATGATGTACCCAACCTACAAAATTCATACTTTGCAAACTCACACTTAAATTCTTTCACAAACAGGGAATTAATCTGAAATTCTAATAAAATCTTTAAATGGTGCAAATGCTTGCTTCTTTTGCTATTAAAAAACAGAGTTTCCTCAAATAAAACTTGGAGTATTGACTCATTTATAGTGCCGCGTTTGGAGACACCCTTCATCATAGCATGTTGGCATCTTTGTTGCACATTTGGGCATATTATACGACTCCATTTTATTTTTAGTAGACAGTGTATTTTATTGGCTCTAGGTTGTATTATTTTGATAATATGACTGTCACGCTAGTTGAGGAATCTCAATAGCGACACTTGATACTTCATTATGACATTTTTGGGAACTATTTGATGACACATATGTGATCTGATGACACTCCATATTTGATAATATAATCTGCGTTAGTTAAGGATGTCTTGATTTGATAATCCCTCGCATGTTTCATTTTAACGATATTTAATGATATCGTGATTCTAATGATAGTTGGTCATGCATGTATTTTAAATGATACAATTATTGATTTATCATTGTTATTGCTTTCTCAAGAAGGTGATTATTTGATGAGTTTTCTTTAATGATCTAATGGATAAAAGGGTCAATGACATCAATTGAGGTTCAAGGTACACAGGCCATACGGGGTGAATGAGCTTCGGAACATTAGTTTTTGTTCCAGTGTGTACTTTAAGGTAAAATGATTGAATACAGGTTAAAAACATCATAGTAGTAATTCCTTTTTTTAACTCGTTATTTTGATATATACACACCTAGGTTTTGTTGAACTTGAAAATTGATCCTTTTTATGCCCAATCGCTTAGTCAGATGTGGCTTGGTGATGACATGGCAATGTCTTAGTTGTTATGTAGGTGACAAAATATATTATCATCATAGTAACAAGACTCAGACTTTGAACAGACTCGACAGGCACGGACTCAACAGGCCAATCTTGGACTCAGTCTTGGATTCGGCAAAACTTGGCAGCTTTTTAAAAATATAATATCGAGTGAATTGTTTAATTGTTTTTTTACATTTTTTCTTTTGTTATTTGGTAGACTTGGTAAGTCGATCACTTAAGCTCGTGAGTCAGCGAGTGCTCACCAAGACTCACCAAGTATGATGTGTATGATTGTCATGATGATGTCATTGAGGTGGCAATGGTGCTTTGAGGGGGCAAAGCTCATTTATTTAAGTATTCATAAACGTTTGTAGAGTAGAATAAAATATTATTATTTTTTAAATTCAAATTTCAAAAAGATGAAAAGGTTCACTTCACCTATTTTTATTTTACCTTCCCTTTGGAAGCCATGGAAGGAGAATGGTGGCTCCAATTTGGTGAAAGAAGGAATTGGAGTTCTTTTCAAGGCTTGGAGAAAAGCTTTTTCTCCAACTGGATGACTTTTTCCATTTTGATGAAAGAGAACAAGTACAGAAAATGCAGCCGTGGAAGATCCTTCTTGTGTCAATATTGCATCTCCCACAAGTGGGAGAAGCCCTTGGGGATTTCACATGGAGAGATGTCGGTCAAACCTAATGATATCACACATTTAATTCATTCTTGCATGTCTCTTTCTCTTGGAGGAGAAGGGGACTTTATGAAGTTTGTAGATCTAGAAGTAGACCATGCTTGAGCATCCACTGGATCTCTTGGAAGCTTGTTGCAGCAAGGATATTGAAGGGATAACAAGGGCAATTGGGTTGGAGCCTTGGGAAAGCTTGTTGGAGACCACATCTATCCGATATTTTCACTTTTTAAATGAGTTTCATTGATTTCTATCCCATAGTTATTGTGGTATGTGTGGTTGCTTAGATGAGCCCAAAATGAGGAAATGGAGGTTCCTTGTGTTTTGCAGAACAATTGTTGCTCTTGATTATTTATGGATTTTGTCAGAGATTTGTATATAGTTTAGAGCCTTTGTAGGAGACCAGTAATGGTCTAAAGAGCCTATTATTTAGTCTCGTCTCTTCTTGTTGGGATTGAACACCACGGACATTGAATTAAGCAACGGAAAGATGTGTAGAGTTCTTACTCTTTTTCACATCTTGTGGGCATGTCATGAGATGGGAATGGAGCAGATGGGGGATGACATTTTCCTCAATACCTTTACAACAAAATTATCCCAGTCCTTTTTTTGTCTTTCCTTCTTTGTAGTGAGAGTTTCTCACTTGAATGAACAAATTCCCATAATAGATGCCAAATGATAGTACTTGTGAAATGAAAATATCCCTGGGTAAATTCTATTTGCATAGAAAGATTTTTGGAACCATGATAAACACATTTCCCTAAGCGCTTTTAGAAAACTAAAAATTTCAATTATTTCCATCGGTTGCAAGCAGCAGGTTTGTCAGGCCAACCAGTGGGGGTGTCTTTCCTAGTGGTGTGCATCTTACTGTGAACCGTTGGGTATGTTCTGAAAGTTGTGAGTTCATTCCTACAAGTTGTGGGTTTGACTGACAATGGAAAGAAAATGACTTTGATGGGTCAACTACTCAATTTGTCCTTGTCGTGACTGATCCAAAGAATTTGATGATTTATTAATTCCTTTGTCAAATAATTAATGCATTATGTTGATGGACTATCAAGCAGTGTTGTTGCACCATATGACACCTTTATGGGAAGAATTACCATTAGAAGACCCTGTGGAAGCGACTTGGCCCTATACATAAGTTTGATAGGAGTTTATATGGTTGTTTTTCTTGGCTCTATGAGTAAAACATTTGTATTAATTTAATGGATCTCCATAGATTGCCTTAGAGGAGCATAGTTGGCACTTAGTGCGTAGATAAATTTATGTTAGCAGTCGCATGTTTCTATTTGCACCCTATCTATGCTTTGTGTACCTGCTCGAGAGTGTCCAGATGGTGAAGACAGACCTGACTGGATGTTGGGGGCCATAAAAGTTGGAAGAGCTTCGAACTTGTTGGTCAATGCTGCCTTTATATGGTTGCAGTCTCATTAATAGTGTAGTGGTATGTGATTTCAAATAGTGAAAAGACTCTTTTTAAATAATCTACTGCTTGGTAGATTGTATACTATTGTTGTAGATGTAGTAGCCATAACTATGAATGCTTAGAAGAGATTGTGTCACTGCTTTGGAGTATTGAGACAATTGGAGCACCACATTGAGGAATTTTCAAAGGAGTTTAAAGACACCTAAGTCGATGTTTTCTATAGCATCATATCTCAGATATTCCAGTCATACATTTGGAATACATTGCATTCGTATTTATCCTATCACAAAACCTTGTATTGTAGATGACCATCTCCACTTGCCATGGTAGCATTTGTTTATATGGACCCTCCTTGATGGGATTAGCTGCTTGTTCTATGAGGATGGACCCCTCTTGGGCCATATTTATTAGACATTTATGTTTAAAATATGTACATGCTCCTCTTCTTGCTGGCCCATTATGGAGGCCACATGTATGTATAAGTTGTCCATTGGAAGATGCCTTATGGAGACTTGCAGCTTCTGAATTATATAGTGACACCTTCAAGTACCATGGATGTTACTTTCATTATACTAACCTTTCCATAGTATTATATAGACCATATTGATTTATGTAATTGTGTGGAGGCATAGTGATTATAGTGTACTATTCCCATGGACGCTTTTAAGTTCTTTAAATTTATTGCTGACTTATGGGTATAGTTGCTGCTCTTCATATAGGTGTTGCTCTCTCCTTGGCTTAGTGGAAGCCATGATATTGGCTTATAGTCTCTTGATGTAATCATATGGAGGTAGAGCTTAGAATCACATTTGTATCCCATTCTGTTTTATTATGGACCGTTGTTGGAATAAAGATAGCGTTTGCCTTATGTTCTATACTATCTCTTCTTGATGGAATGATTATGCTTGGAGGTGGAGCTTATCCCATTTGTATCTCATTTTGTATATTATGGGCCCTTGTTGGAACAACGCCATGGTTGCCTTATGTTTTATATTATCTCTTCTTGATGAAATAATTATGTTTTTAGTACGATTGAATGTCTAATGTGAATGAAAGCAGATAGCTTGATGGGCATTGTAATCTTGATTAACTCCATAGATTCTTATGGTTTCCAAGAGAATAGAGTAGATGATCAATGGTTAAGGATGATAGCTTGAATAAATACTTAGCCCTTAACCACAATAAAAGGCATAGCAATAAAACTTAGTGGAGTGATAGGAGAAATCGTTGAGACTTAGGGGAGTGGATCATTGCGGAATCTTAGGCAAAAGAAGAACGTCTAAGCTGTTAGTGGCAGCAAGGTAGGTGTTTTAGTAATTGTTTAGACATTGCTAGTTGATTTAAACCATTTGTGGCATGTTGTTACCCTACTTGATAGGAAAATTTCTGTAGTTGGGTTTTGATTGAACCTTAGTTTGGGTGGGTTTTAGTTGTATAGCATTGGGGAAAGATAATGTATTGGTTAGTCCAAAAAGTGTAACTAGAAATTTGTAGTGGTCATGAAGAGTTGTCGATGCTGTCTTGTATTGGTTGCATGCTCTCGAGTCTCACCCTTACCTAGTATATAAGGATCTGAAATTAATCTATGTAAATATTGCTAGCCCATGTAATCCATAAAGAAATTCATCTATATGTCGGATGGAATTTTAATGGATTTTTTTCAATTCATTATGATCAATTCACATATAGAAGGAACACTAGAGATGCAAAAGGACTTCTAGTTAGGTATCATATGACCTATATCCAATAGTTCTTGCACCATCTCATCCTTGAATAACTTTAAATGTCTGTAGCGAGAAAAAATGACTGGTTTGGAACATGGTTTGAAATCAACGATATGCTTGAATCCTGTCAGGTGGAAACCCAAAAGGTAGGTCCTAAAACACATTTGCAAATTCATTGATCAATTGTTAAACATCTTTTTGCCTTGCAGGTTTTTCGCGATTTTAAAGATGCAGGTGAAACATAACTCACAAGTTTTGTGCCCATTTGTCTACCAACATCAGTTTTTTTTCCTTGGGCTACAGTCCTCTAAATGCAATCAACTGCTGTCCTTCCCCGAATTTTATGCAACCCATCCAGATTCATGCAGAATTCACAAAAGACTTCAACTACCGTGCTCCTGTGACTACACAGCCCTTGTTTATGCCACAATATATAAATTAGAATTAATTTATAGTTCTCTCACTGAAATATCAGTCCCTTAAGCATCCCTAAACAGTCTATCATAGTGCCATTCATCACTGCAATATGGAAATTCAGTATTAGGTTGAAATTCATCCCAATTGGAGATGTTAGTTTGGTGTCTATGAAGTTAACAGCGCTTCTATAAAAGATAAGATCCACCACAAGTCTTCTCTTGACTTTCTTCTTGTAGACCGTCTTTCTTAATCACATCATTGTTGTTAGACTTCCGTTGTTAATAGTTGGTTTTAGTTAATAATAATGAACTTGAGGTACAATTGAGTAGTTAGAGTAACAGCCAACAGTCACATTTTGGTGTTCAAATTGCTTATTGTTGTAAGGTAAAAGGCGCTTGTATCAGGTCCTCCCTGAACTATATGAATTGTAATGAAAATTATCTTTTTGAATAGAAAGCTGCTATTATTTTGACACTCTGCTGTGCCATGGTATGTTATGCAATTAATATTATTTACAAGCTGTTATTGGTAGTCTAGCATCTTTGTATTCATTCTATATTTTGCACCATTGTCAGGGATTCAAACATGGCCCTACAGCCTGTCATATGGGAAACCAATTATTGATGACTTTACCTACCATCTCATCTTGCGTCTCTTGCTACACTTCTTACTCTCATGATCTGATATTAGGTTTTTTCCAGCATGGAAACAAGAAAAACTGTTGAAGTTTTTTTGATAAAAGTCATCAAGATTAGTAGTTTCATCTTCATCGTCTATCCACTTCAAATTTGTTTTTCTTCCAAAATCTCAAACATTTGTATCTTCCCGAGAGCCTTGCACGTGGTCCCCTGGATTAACGGTTAAAATCTAGGCCTTTTGAGTATATATCAACCATGAAAATAAGGGCTACCATTCTTCCCCTGGACTGTCCAACAGTAGTGATTACTAGAGAATTAGGATTTGTAGTACCTTTTGGAACACCATTTTCTGTTTGGGAAGTTTTTGAGGAAGTTCCTTCTCTAAAACCACTTCTAGAAACTGTTCAATAAGCCTCTGCTTTCTGAAATTTTTTCTTCAAGTGTGGCAAACTGCAAAGCCTAAAAATATATGGTGGAATCTTTCAATCCATCAATATGCATAACAACTGCATACCAAAGTGAGATATCTTCTACAAGAAATCGAGATTGACAGAACTCTCTAGAATAGTGTGTTATTGAATAGGCCTCAAAGTTATGATAAAATGCAGCGTCGAACTGGTTCCAACTTTCACACATATGTTTCATCATTTGCCACTAGTTGAATGGTAGCCCTTCTAGGTTCAGAGTAAAAAATTAGATTTTTGTTAATATTCCATAAAATTGATCATAAAAACAAGACAGCTTTCCTATCCAAGCCCTTGGTTTGACACCTTGGCTGATCCTATAAAACTTCGAAATGGGAATCCTCTCAAGTAACCATTGAATAGTGTTAATACCTTTCTGGTTGTCTTGGTCATAGTTCAAAAATACATACTCAGAGATTACTCAGCAGCCCAAAATTTTGAGTCATACTTGGGACTCAGGAGTTTCTCGGCAACTTTATCGCTACTTAAAATAACATATAAATAATAAATTCATAAAATAAATTCAAATAACATGTAAACATTGTTAAATGACATGAGAAATGAATGTTGAGAATGTATAAGTATAATTTCTATTAATTTTTTACTAGAAGCGAGTACAAACTACAAACAACAAGGCTCATAGAGCCATAGTCTATAGTGACTAATCTGAAATATCAAATATGCATATTACATATCATCTCTAGCACCTAGTATAAGTCTGCTGCGGCTGCCTTATATTCGCAGAGAAAAAACACAGAAAGAGGAATGAAATCGAATTTTTTCATTCTAGGTTTTTTATTCTTTCACTAGCCAAGTCGCATAGATTTAGGTGACAATTTTTTCTGAGTAATCACAGATATTATCGGCAAAATCACCGATTAATCACTGTTTCTCTGTCAACTCTCTATTAATCGCCCTTTTTTGGCGATTTTCCAATCTATAGTCTTAGATACCTTGGTTTCCATGATTAGCTCCGCTCCTATTATCATTCCTCGAAAAGGGGGTTCAGATTAGGGTCAAACCAATCAGCCAACCTTCTTTGTTTACAAGAACCCCAATGACCTTTACAGTTGCAATCATCGACCCATCCACTTCTTCCATGTGCCGCTTGTAATAAGCATATGGATTTGACCAATTTGTTAGCAAATCATCTTATATCTTCTTCCAAGGGGCTCCTGAAAAAGGCTAATTTGAGTTCTAAATCACCAGTCAGATGGCCATAAAAGGGAGTTACAATTTCTGCTACAATTTTATATGTAATAAGATGTGGCTCCACACAATTGGATACAATGATGTGTTCATGAAGGTTTTGACCCATGTTGATCACAGAGAGCATTGCTCCCAGGAAATATGCATTTATCCGCTTTAAAGGCTTAACCTTGTTCTTGACATTAATGATTTGATCAGACAAGCCAATTTGATATGTCCTTATTAAAGACTAGATTAATGCTATCGTACAGAATTTTAAGGAATATTAAACCAATATTACAATCCATAATTCAAAAAAGCTACTGAACACTAAGGGTAATTTGGGTCAATCTCAGGAAATGTATGTTGGCAGAAACAAATTTAAATGGAAATATAAGTTTACGCTGCTCCCACAAGTTTTTCCGCACATAAGGCCATCTCTGCAGGTTGTTATGGTCTAGCAAGTCAGTTGCAGTGCATGCATATAAAATTAAAATATATTGTACTCGCCTGAAAGTTTAGCAGAAAATCAGTCAATTCTGAAAGGTCATTTTAAAAATCTACTCAACTAATCACAATTTTGTGCCCTTTAATCCTTAATTTTTCCCAATCTTTTTAAGATCATTACCAATTAATTTTGTTCAAGATTTTGGTAGGGGATCTAGAGACTTGAAGCAGAGAGAGAGAGATTGGAAATATCAAACCTAACTAGAAAAATAAGGTCCTAACTTCTTATCCAGTGATGCATAACTCGTATAGAAAGAAGCATACAATTGTGTGCATTAAGCAAACCCTTTATCAACCCAATTCAAAAGATTGAAGTGCAAAAATCAGTCTCAGAAATTTATGGTAGTAGAGTTCTCACATTTATAATTTCTAACTACAAGTCAAAGGGGTTGGGGTGTAATCATTTTAAGGGGAACTTGAAAGAGCATGGCCCAATTTCAAATCCCTCTCACTGCAATAAGGTGTGATATCCATCCATTTTGGACTTAATAGTTAGACTTTTTTTTTTATGTATGTGAGGTCCTGTTGTAAGTTGGACCGGCTCTTGTAATAAATAGAGACCATGAATTCAGTTTTGCTGTGAATTTATTTTGTATGTCCATTTGTGGGATGGAATCAAAATTGATGTGAATTCTATTATTATGTAATGGTTTAAAAAATTGCAATTTATATTCATAATTGTGTTCTTTAAATTAGAAAAAATTATCTCAATAATAGGTGCTATTAATGTCAATTGGTATCTATGTCTGTGATGCGAGGTACACAAGAACACCTGAAGGGGGGAGCAGGACATGCAGGTGGCCGAGAGAAAAACCAAACAATAATGTGATCATGTACAAATTGGGTGTGTTGAGTCACATTTTTGGTCATATTTGTTTGTTTTCAGACTAATTACTTGATTCGTCTTTAATAATGTGTGTGTAACACTGTCATGCGTTATGAGCTTTAAGTCATTTTCTTGGCAACCAGACATGGTATTTTTGTGCACACTTTTCCTTTTCCTCTATTGCTCACAACACTTCTTTTGGGTTATGCGAATTTTGTTTGTTGTTAGTGGTCGCTTAAGAGGGAGCTTTAATTCTAAAGAACCTAGACTTTGAGAGGGTAAAACAATGAAAATTGAATGAAAAGAGCCTTTGTTATGCCAAAGACCTGATAAAGGGAAAGACCAGGGCAAGTTACAATCTGCAATCTGCAGACTGTTAAAAGCAGAAACAAAACTTTATCTTTGAATTCTTGTACTACATCAAATCAACATAAGTTTGGAAAATAATGCAATTGTTCACTTAAAACTAGTATGGACTTGGCTGCATTTTGTTACTAGTAAACAAATAACAGGCAGCAAAGCATTCAAGCCAACTGTTAAATTGTCTAGTCTATGGCACTTTGAAAAGTGGCATTGAATAAAAATAAACTGATTCTTGAGCAAAGATGATTTTTGACTTGGATCTAGACTCGACAAGAATCGGAAAATTTGAAAAATAGATAATGTTAGAGAAAAAAACCTACGTTGTCGAATCCTTCACCCCAAGGGGGCTGATCCTAGCACTGTGCATACCAGATACCGGTACTGGTCCAATACTCCTTTGGATATGATCGAGGTACTGCCTGACAGGGTCGGGTATCGGGTTCTTCCAAGGACGAAACCGGTCGTACCCAACCCCGTCAAGTTGTACACAAAGAACCCACCATCAAAAACAACCTTTTTTTATTTTTTTTGTTTTAACTTAAAAAAGTCAAAGTTGGACTTCAAATTTTAAAAAACAATTAAATAATAAATAAAAGTATAGGAAACCCTAAAATCCACTCTTACATTCATTTTATCAAAAGCAAACAACAACAACACACTTACCTCTCATTGCATATTTACAGTTACCTCTCATTGCACATTTGCTCTCTCACCTTCATTTTTTTTAATTGCTTAGGGCTGAAAGTCCTTTTGCTATCCATACGTTACTACATTTTTTCAATTGCTCATGGTTCTACTGATTGATGCTCTCGATGAAGAGCAATATGAATATAATGAATATGCTAATTTATCTTGATTTTAGTGCATACATTTGCGCTATGTACTTGTTCTAAGTTTGACCAATGAATATCATGACATTTGGCATTGAATTGTCAGTAGTGTTTTCAACTGTTTTTCGTGGTTAATTAACTTATTTTGTTTACTCTGCATATTATGTAGTTAAATTTGCCTATTTGGCTATGTTTTTGTACGTTTGTACCCAAGCGGTACCCAGGGAAAAACAAATCGTCATCTCCACATTCCCGAATCCCATATCTATACCCCTAACTATACATGTACCAGGATCAGCTCCTTAGAAAAAGAAAAAAAAAGTATTAAAATGTATTCTATATCCAATCAACTTAAAATAGACTTGAAATTAATCGATTACATCTAACATACACAAATAAGTAAATAATGCGATATTGAATGTTTGAAGTTTGCACACAATGGTAGATAGCATCAAATTCATGCCATCTAAAATAGACATGGCAAGATCAATTTTTATTTCTTGACATAGAAATTGAATGAAAAGACCCTTTGTTATGCCAAAGATCTAATAAAGGGAAACAACGTGGCAAGTTACAATATGCAGACTGTTAGAAGCAGAAACAAAACTTTATCCTTGCATTCTTGTAGTGCATCTAATCAACATAAGTTTGGAAAATAATACAATTGTTCAGTTAAAACTAGTAAGGGCTTGGCTGCATTTTGATACTGGTAAATGTGTAATGGGCAGCGAAGCAGTCAAGCCAGCTGTTAGATTGTCTAGTCTATGGCGTTTGGAAAGTGACATTGAATAACAGTAAACAGATTCTTAATCAAAAATGGAACTGTATAAGATAAAAGAGTTTCCTATTAAAGATTGTATAAAGCGGGGAACACAATAACCAAAATAAGTTGTTCTTCCTTGATATTGCTCAAACTCTCCTTGATTGAGTTGACCTATGGATGGTGTAGGTATGCAGAAATAGATCAGCTTTGTCAATCATATGCAAAGTTCTCAACCTACACGTCATCAAGTTAAGCATCTTTGTTCCACTTAAAGATTAAAGCATAGTTCTTTGACACCATTTCTATTTATGTTAACTGTCAATGGTCCATCACCATGAATTTCAAATAATCTCAAAATTTAACAACAGACATGAAAGATAAATGGCTATTGGTAAGTTGTAACATGTTGAAGAAAAGGTTCAATGTGTCAGGTTTGATGCTCTATCACTTCCAATCCAAATGGAAATTTTCAGATATGGAATTATAGAGCGATATCAAAGGATTTCCAGACATGTTGCACAAGAATTGATATCTTCTGAAGCCTGCAGTATTGAATCTTTTGGTTTGCACAATCATTTGGTTATTAAAAGATTGAATTCTGATTTATTGGTCCAGAAGTTTGTTGATCTTATTTACAGGCCAATTACAGATGGAGCATAAAGATTGAAGAACAATTATATGAATATCTGATCAGATTTGTTAAGCTGTGTGGCCCTCCAATTCTTCAACTACAAGACCACGTTTAGATGAAATAACAATTGCATGTATTGTTATAAGACGAAGATTAGAGTGAGACTCTAAAATGCAACTTTGTATGAATTCTCATTATACTCTTCGTACTCCTTATTGGGAATTGTAATTTTTATTCAAAATTCCCTATAAATTCAGACCGATATCTCCAGAAGATGTGACAGAGGAAGCCCAAAGATTCTTGTTTGAAGGACATGGGTCAAATCAATTGGACCTAAGGAGTTCATCCTCATCCGATGGTGATAGAAGACCGGCACATAGCCGTGACTTTATTGATTTAAAATATGATTCTACCTCATTAGCATCTTCCTAGTGCACATCTCTTTATGAAGTATGTATTTATTGTTATAAGATGAAGATTAGAGTGAGACTCTAAAATGCAACTTTGTATGAATTCTCATTATACCCTTCGTACTCCTTATTGGGAATTGTAATTTTTATTCAAAATTACCTATAAATTCAGACCGATATCTTCAAAAGATGTGACAGAGGAAGCCCAAAGATTCTTGTTTGAAGGACATGGGTCAAATCAATTGGACCTAAGGAGTTCATCCTCATCTGATGGTGATAGAAGACCAGCACATAGCCGTGACTTTATTGATTTAAAAAATGATTCTACCTCATTAGCATCTTCCTAGTGCACATCACTTTATGAAGTATGTATTTATTGTTATAAGATGAAGATTAGAGTGAGACTCTAAAATGCAACTTTGTATGACTTATCATTATACCCTTCGTACTCCTTATTTGGAATTGTAATTTTTATTCAAAATTACCTATAAATTCAGACCGATATCTCCAAAAGATGTGACAGAGGAAGCCCAAAGATTCTTGTTTGAAGGACATGGGTCAGATCAATTGGACCTAAGGAGTTCATCCTCATCCGATGGTGATAGAAGACCGGCACATAGATGTGACTTTATTGATTTAAAAAATGATTCTACCTCATTAGCATCTTGCTAGTGCACATCTCTTTATGAAGTATGTATCTCTTTGTGTCAATTATGTACATTATTCCTTGGAAACTCTTTTAGTTGTAAAGCATATGGATGTGACATACAATGTCAGCCAGTAAGATCCGATAATCCTCCCTCCATTGCTATAAATAAGGAAGGAAGCATAGTGGACATAGGAAGTCATAGGAAGTTATCTCTAGTTAGTGATATTGAGTCCTCTGTCAAGTATTGTTATAAATAATTTTTTTCTAAGTAATATCTAGAAGCCACAGCCATTTGGCCTCAACCTCTGCTGCTATTTTTGTATAATTCAGCCTAAGTTCTTGAAGAAGTCTGAACTTGTAGTATCAAAGCCTACAAGCCAAAGCATATGAGCCAAAGGTCTATCAAGATCTAGAATTTTTTCTGTTTTGTAAGTTCATAATTTAGTTGTTGCTTTGTAGTTGTTTGATTCTTGTCTATGAGTATCAAAACCATTATTTTGTTATTGTTGAAAGGTGTTATTCTGCTCAAGGTTTATGATACCTAGAAACTCTCGCACTCACAATAAATTATTGCTAAAGAATGGCGGAATTCTCTCGTGCTATTGATAGCAATCCAGTATTCCAAATCCTAAATGAAGTCGAAGCGGAAGGGTTATACAATCTTGATCATCAAGAACCAGGGGAAGAGGTGTTTGAAGTAGGTGAAAGTTCTACATTAGGCCCCACAATAATTATTTTTTTGTCCTGCTACATGTTGAGCAGTTGTTGACGTCGTGGATTGCACCCTCTGAAAGGATACTTAGCTCCCTTCCTCCACGCGGCACAATGGAGACATTCCTCTTGCTATGGGTGGCAAATTTGAGGAAGGAATCTCTAGATTAGGGGCTAGCTCCCCTTGATGCACCTTGAAGCCCTGGATTTTTTTACTGCTAACAATGGGGGGGTGAAAAAAGAGAGATACCATTAAAAAAAACAGAACCTAACTAATGTGGTGATGCACCAAAACTGATTGGTCTACTCAACTTTCACCTACACTTTGCACCAAAAGAAGCAAACAGACACTTCATTCGAATGAGAAACTGACTGCATCAGTGCTTCAACAGGGGATCCTATGGAGGTATAGGGAGGAAGAAACTACCAAAGGTGTTCTAAAGACACACTGTTGAACAGTTTGTTCACCTACGCCTATACTTCAATTTAGACACTTCTTGTTGACCTACAGAAAAGAATTCACAATACACTAGATATGCTGGTATAAACTTATGAAAGCATTAGAGGAAATGGCTGAACATAAGACAAGACCATAGGCATATGCAAAAGTGCAAGCTCAAATGGAGGTAAAACACTTATTTTGATTCAAGGTAAATTTCTTCAGGGCTTCGCCATACAATGCTGAGAGATCCTTCTCAAAAATGAGAAGTTACAATATATAGAGAACCTAGAAAAAGATCATTGACTAGTCAAGGGAATGAGACCCACGCTGTATTAAACACTCCTGCAACGAAAAATTAGCCCATTTTGTTGTCGTTTCTTCTTAAAAGCTTATGAGAAAGCCATGTTGTAGGTACTTAAGTCGCCGCCCCCTTTGTCTCGGCCTGCAGGAGTATGGGCTACTTCTCCTAGTAACTGACAATGCCATCCCCTGTTATGTTCACTGGGCCATGCTCTCTTGAATGCTTCGTGCAACTGGCTACTCATTAATGTCAAAACAAGAAAACACAAGCCACTCCCTTCAATGTTCGCAACCAACCCTTTTAATGGTTTTTCGATGGAGACTATTTCACCTAAAGGCATGTACTTCTCCCGCTGACGACTCTTGTGCCACCTGCCTTGGTCTGGTTTATCCTTGCACTTTGACTTGCTAAGCCACCTGGAGCGTTTTGAGATTTTGTCCCATATGCACGTGGCCACGTTCTGGGTTACCCGCTTTGTTTTCTCTTTCCTTGCTATTTTTTTCTTTTTCCCGGCAATTCGGGCTCTCGGGACTTATGAATTTCCTCCTGGGCTCCTTTCTTTGGTGGGTCGCTGAGTTGTTCCTCGAGCTATCGGGCTTTTGAATTTCTTCGGACAAAATGTCCGAAGGAATTCCTTCAGACATTTTGTCCGAAGGAATTCTTCCTTTGGGCTTGTCACTTTTAAAAACCCTCCTTTGACGAGCCTTCGGGCTTCCGCTTATGAGTTCCTTCGGACAAAATGTTCGAAGGAATTCTTTCGGACATTTTGTCTAAAAGAATTGTTCTTTGACTGCTTCCCAACGGCTAGCTCACCACCTTAAATTTGACGTTCGCGGGCCTGTCACCTACATTTGAATTCCAACAGCTAGCTTATCACCTTGAAATTGGCGTTCGCGGGCCTGTCACCCCCTTTGGCAATTCCTTCAGCTTTTTTGCAAACGAGCTTTTCCGAAGGGAAAGTGACCCTTCGAAAAAATTGAAAAGGTCATGCTTGCCTCCTAAGTGCCCTCCGCAAGGGCACTTACCCTTGGGACTTTGTCTTCCAAATTCTTTCAGACTTTCTTCAACCGTCGAATTTTCTCGAACAAAATGTCCGAAGGAATCGAGCCAAAGGAGAATTCCTTCGGACTTTTTGTTCGAAGGAAATCCAAGGATGAAGACTCAAGGAAGAATTCTTTCGGACAAAATGTCCGAATGAAAAAGTCCGAAGGAATTCTCCTTTGGTCCGATTCCTTCGGACATTTTGTTCAAGGAAATTCGACAGTTGGAATTCCTTCGGACATTTTGTCTGAAAGAATTCTTCCTTGAGTCTTCATCCTTGGATTTCCTTCGGACAAAAAGTCTTGGCCCGTCAACTTTTTCGAAGGGCAAGTCCTTCCTTCGGACATTTTGTCCGAAAGAATTCTTCCTTGAGTCTTCATCCTTGGATTTCCTTCGGACAAAAAGTCCGAAGGAATTCTCCTTTGGCCCGTCAACTTTTTCGAAGGGCAAGTCCTTTTCGGGCTTTCTGCCTTGCCCCTTTGTTTCAACCATCTGCCCTCCGCAAGGGCACCTCGAGCCCAAAGTTACCCTTCAGGCTTTTGCAAAGGTCCATTTTGCTGATTGCCTACCTCCCACAAGGGCTTCTTGGCCTCTAAGTCGCCTTTCGAAAGAATTGAAAAGGGCCTGCTTGGCACCTAAGTGCCCTCCGCAAGGGCACCTACCCTTCGGACTTTTTGTAAACAACTCTTGGCCCTTTGAACTTGGTCCGTTTTGGTGATAAAAAGCCCTCTGAAGTAACTTACTTGCCCTGTTAAGCATCCAAGATCAAAATGAGTTTCAAGTCGACTCTTGCTTGCCAGACCCGAAGCACTTGGCAATCAAAAGAAGAAAACACTTGGTTTTTTCAGTAACTTACTTGCCCTATTAAGCATCCAAGATCAAAATGAGTTTCAAGTCGACTCTTGCTTGCCAGACCCGAAGCACTTGGCAATCAAAAGAAGAAAACACTTGGTTTTTTCATGGAAAAAAAGCCCTAACAGAGAAAAAATCTACACAAAGCAACTATGGGATGAACTAGCCAAAACTTGGATCGGAAGACCCCTACAATAAAAGAGAAGAGGGGTGCCCAATTTTGGCCTGCAGGACCAAAATTGGTCAACATCAGTATGATTTAATATGTTGAAGTATTTCTGCCAACAAATATATTTACCTCTTCCATCCTTTATACAAATGATCTTTTTCCTTGAATGTCAAGAATATTGTATAGTCAGTCTTAATTATAAATGTTTTAAATGCATCAATCTAAGAGCAAACTTTTCTAAACACTTTTTTACAGCATAGATCGCTTTGTATGAAGAAATCCATTTCTTAACATCATTAGAAAATACACCAATAGCATACTCACAAACAAACTCTTTGTTATCTTCTATACAACAAAGAACTCCTCCCCATGCAGTATCAAAAGCATAAAGATATAGCACCAAATTATCAGTTTTTGGCACATGGAGTTAAGGAGATTTGCAACCCTATTCTTAATAGTTTGTTCTCCTCTACTATATTCATCAGTCCACACATACTTTATATTCTTTTTCAACAATTCTTGTAAACAAAATCTATCTACACCACTATCAGCATAAAAACTATTTACATAATTGAGAATTCCCAGAAAAGCTTGAAGTTGTTTCTTTTTTAATTTAACAGGGAACTCAAAAATCTTGTCTTTAATATGTCCTTGGATTTTTAACTTATTGTTCTTGCCTTCCATTTCAAGGAACTTGCAATCTTTTTGACAAAGTTGTATTTTTGTTTCTAAGAATACTATTCCTACTTTTATAGATGTGCCATAAAAATTTTGTAAATACTGCAAATGATCTTCAAGTGTCTAGCTAAAAATCATTATATCATCAATGTAAATACAAATGAATTTTGTCATACCTACAAATATCTTATCTGAAAATAAGTAGGTGCATTCATGAGACCAAAAAGCATAACTTTCCACTGATAGTGTCCAAATGGACAATTGAAAGTTGTTTTTGGCCTATCTACGTCATTTACTCTGATCTAATAAAATCTTGACTTGAAGTCAAACTATAAAAAGTACTTGTAGCTTGAAAGTTTCTATAAAAGATATGATATATCAGGAATTGGATATGGATAAAAAAGACTAATGGCTTATAATTGATTATCATTCTCTTTTTTCCTCTCTTTTACTCAGAATGCATATTTCCCATGAATGCATAACAACAATAAAAAGAGGTACTAGGTTCTATAAAACCAACATCCAATAATTCTTTTACAGTTTTTTCCATGTCCTAATAAAAATGAGTTGGGATTGGAATTTTCTTTTTCCAATCTTCATTTGTTTTCATTCTACCAGGTTTATTTCCATGATAGGCATAGATTTGTTCCATAACTTTTGGAGATCATTGGAACAAATATATGTCTTAATTTTCTATCCTATTTCTTCTATTTCTTTAAAGACAGAGTTATTTGGTTTCTGAATAAGGGTTGTACTACTAGGATATTGTTCGGTAGCATAGATTAATCTTGGAGCTCTAATTATTTCTCCATTGATAATACATAAAACACTTTTAGGTGTTCTTCCATAAGGAGAATATTGATCAATAAAGGCTCCTCTCAGTAGCCAGTCTATAGACAGCGGATCATGGGCAAAGAAATCACAATAAAATGTCCTATCCTAAATAACCATAGGTTCTTGATGTTTGTATTTATTATAGGTAAATCCATTCCGTTGAATATCTAAGGACCTATAGCTATGTTGCTCATCGATTTCTTCCCATTTATCTAATACAATTGTCTTACAAAAAGAAAGAGATGCACAAGTATCTCCCTGAGCATCTATTTGTTTATTATTAATCTAAATGGAGACAAATTGAGCATATTTGTCATTTATAAACTAAGCAATATATACATGTTTTTGTTCTGAAGGCACTGGAGTGGCTGAACATACCAATCTGCATTTGGCAGGATTTGAACATTCTAGTCGTTGTCTTGAAGGATGTATTCCTTCTTCCCAATCAGATTCTTCTTCCCATCGCATTTTGTATTGAAGAGTTTCCCAATCAGAAACTTCTACCTCAACATCATAAATTTCTTCTTCCTGAAAATCTTATGTATATGGGTCTTCATCCCATGTAGGTGATGAGTGAACTGTAACTACTTTTTCTGTGGGTTTGCAATTGCAACCAAGAGCTTTATGACGAGGTTGGTGACAAATATAACAAATGATTTGTTTGGACTGAAGATGAGAAAACTTACGATGATGCAAGAATGTATGTTTGGGAGCAAGAGTGCAATGGCATGGAAAATAGTGCTTACGGAAAGAAAGATCTTTAAGCTTTAGTTGGCGCTTATGTTTATGGACATATTGTTTAAAACCATAAGGAGCAATTATAGGAAAATGTGGTGCAATGCGATTGGATTGATGCTTACCAAATTTGGTAATGGCTTTTGTAGTAGATAAAAGATCAATAACTTGATAGCGTGCAAAGTCGATAATATCAGCAAGGGCACAGACGTCAATAGATAATCCTTCAAGTTGTAAATAACCAAAAACTTTATCAGCAAGGTTATATGGCAAGGAATTGAGAAAATGCATCCTGACTGCATCAGAATGATGACATTTTGCTGCATAAGCAACCTTTCTAAACTGTCTACAAAAGTCTTCATATTGATAAAGATCACAAAGTTTCAATATCATTAAACACTTAGCATCTTCAGTCTGCTTTGGCTGCATAGGTGGCACAAATTCTTGGATAAGCAAAGTATAAAGAGCTTTCATAGGTTTTGGTTGATTGAAAACTTGTGCATTTTGTTGAGCTTCTGGGAGATTTTCCCACCAGTAAGCTACAACTCTCCAAAAATGGTTGGTTGCTAATCTAGCAACAATAACATCCATTCCACTGCCAGTTCCTATGGAAACAAAAAAATTACTCCAGCTTGTTATTTCATGGTATGGATCAAGGATATCATCTATGTTTAAATACCATGGTTGAATTGGGACAAAACCTCTTTGCATTAGTGATTTAGATAGTACTTGTTCATCTTCCTTAGGCTTTGGTCTATGTTTAACAAACAGATTTGCAATAAGCCTAGGACCAAAATCTAATTGTTGGAAGCTTTGTTCAGATCTCGATGGTTGGGGAAAAGTAATGGTTGGGCTTGCTTTTTATTTTCCTCGTTCTCAAGCCATGTAACACTTTGGACTAACTGATCAAATTTGTCATCTATACTATTTACAGTTTTGTCAATAGTACAGACATAATTCTGAATATTATCAATCCTATCAGCAAAGGAATATACAGTATTCAAACATTTATCTACATGTTCATGGACTGCTTTAACATACGTTCTAGTAAAAGCTAAGGAGTCACTCATAAAATGTATAGTTCCCATAGATGTTCTAATTTGTTGAACATCTCTACACAAATCATCAAAAAAAAATTGAAAATAAAAATTAAATCTAGCAATGTAATTCTTATGCTTATATTCACTAGATGACTCCTTATCCTTAGGCTTGACTGGTTGGAAAGCATAAGAAAAGTAATATATATTTCCCTCTTCAAATTTATGATAGCCTTTAATGGGAGGCCATCTTCCACCTGTATACAAGGTAATATCATCTTCCTTATAGAACTCAAGGGTTCTATCTCTTGGCAAGGCAGACAAAGATAAAGGGGGAAATTTTTCTTCTCCTTGATTGATCTATTCATCTTTTGGTTCAACAAAAAGATTTCATTTTATAGTACTTCAACTGGACTGACTAGAAAAACTTTTCCTAGGAGACTCTCTATTTTTAGAAGAAACTTTATGAGGAGACTTTTGGCTAAGATATGGATCTTAGTTGCATCCACATGATGAACAATATTAGAATGATGTTTATCCTTAGGCATGGGATATTCAAGCCAATCTAATTTTCATTTTGTAGGTCCAAGAATACTATTGATAAGACCTTTCTGTAGTTGTACTGTACCATTGAGTTTGCGTGCATATGGAAGACGCTCTATGATAGTAGGGTAACTTGTGTTTGTCATGGAGTACAGGCCCTAAATATTTAAACTAACATATTGAGAAGGGCCAAACATATCTAGACCAAAAACTGAGGAAAACGATCCCCAATAGTCTATAATACCAGATTTTACCTCTTTACAACCCTTGTCTATGGCACTGACTAGCAAATTAAGATAAAACTCCTAACACAAATGACCATCATTTAACTGAGACACTAGACAATCGACAAACATGGGAGAAATTAGATTGCCGAAGATTACAAATAGCTAAATAATGGACAAGTAATAAAAACACAAACTAATCCGAAATGTACAAACTGAACATCTAGGTGACTCCTAATATAATCAATTTCGGTACTTGGAAGTACTGGAATTAAATTTGTCTGATAGTTTTTTTTAGGTTTATATTCAAGATCTATTTCAAAAGACTTCACACAAGGTTTAAAATATATATATATATATATATGTACTCTTATACAAAACGTTTCCTAACAGATTTTTTGAAATATCCCTTTTAGGGCTGAAATTAGATCAAAGGGGTTTTCCAACAAACCCTAATCAAACAAGCAAATTTATGAAACGGATCAAACCCTAGATACACAAAATAAATTTCACAAAAAAATTATTCAAATTCTCCAAAAATTATAAAAAATTATCCAATAATTCAGCTAACAATAATCAACCAAAAACATGATTTTTGCAATGTTCAAGGGCTAGAAATTATTACAAAAATATATAAATTATTTGTTGTTCCACACTCAACAAAGGCTAAGATAGGCCCCAAAAGACCTTTGCCCAACCCTAGGAAGGGTTCGCTAGGGCCAAGGATCAATCGTTGCAGCTCCGAAAGATTCGCCAATCTCTCTTGAGCCTCCAAACCACTTCGCCCAGCCTTCAAACCAACTCACCACACCTGCAAATGAAAGTATGGTGTTCAAAACACCTTTGGAAGACAATTCAGTTCTGTACAACTTCCTTACAAAGCTGCCCTAGCTGATCTTAAAGGTTTTCGTCCTTAATTTCAATCCACCTTGAAGAGTTTTGTCTTCAAGGAGAAAGTCAAGTGTTTTAGTGCTTAGATTCAATGAATTCAATTATCAAATCATGCATACCCTTTTCAAATGATCCTTCACTTGCCTTTATACCCATCCCCCAAAGGGGTGCATCCAAAATGGAGGGAAGACCTTTTTCAAAAAATAAAAACAATCCTTATAATTCCAACTTAAGTCCTTGAGCACCCATGACCCTCAAAAGACCACAACTTAAGTGAAAATTAGTACATTAAGGTACTTTTGCAATTGCCCTTAGAAACCCCCGAGCATTTCCCTTTTTCTTTCTTTTCTCTTAGACTTTGAGAAATCAAAACAAAGCTAAGGGCCTTCGTTCGATCTATGTCTTAGAAGGGGACATGTGTAGAAACCCCTGTTTCCCCTGAATTCTGAAAACTGTGTTTTTGCATTGTTTTGTGTATTTTTGATTTTTTTGGTGTTTTTGCATGAATAAGAGAAGAATGCGATTTTGCAAGAAAAATTCATATAAATTCAAATAAATAAATACATAGCAGTATATTCTTCTAACTGGTTAATCTATGATCTTATTATTCTTTTCAGATGATTACAATGGAGGATCTCTTGCATGCATACAAAATAATATAAAATATTGTGTCAAAAACCTGATTTGCTGCAAGACTGAAACTGCCCTGGAATGGTACGGCTGTAATAAATACCTCTTTCTCCCTCCATTTGACGTCCTAAAAAGATGCCAGGTGTATAGGCGCCCCAATTGATAAAGACGGACTGATCAAAAGAAAGGTGATTTGCTCCAAATGCAAGTAAGCCCCTTTTCTGAAGGTACAGCCTGGTACATGAAGTGTACGGATTCTGTACAGCAGCAAAAAAAATTAAGTACTGCCTGAAACTGAGTGCCTGATCTTAATAAAAGATGCGCCACTATTGAAGATCCCTTTCTGGACGCTTTCCAAACCAAAACCCTAAAGATATTAACCCCTGTGAATCTGTGATAACTTCTGTATAAAGTTATCTCTCTAACTGGCAATAGATCAGCTGGTATTTCACAGCCTCTAAATCACACACACTGAAGATTGCACGTTCTCCAATGCAAATTGAAAACTGGAACCCTAGGCTCGGTCTTCAGAAGAAAATACTCAGCAAAAATTTGACTTCAATGAATGAATGACTCGATTCCCAAAGAGAAACCCTTATATTCTTCAAAAAAGTGCGATTTCCCCTAATTAGGGTTTCATAAATAAAAATTCGAACTTCTTTTAATATTTTCCAATAGTTTAAAAACACATTTTAATTACAAAATGTAATTAAAACGGCCCCCTTCATAATGATCGCCCCCTTGAGTCAAAACCCTTAAGTCATAATATAAAAATATTATAACTTTATAATATAGCTCCAAAAGATTAATATTTAATTAAATCAATTAAATATTAATATCTCCCTCAAAACATATCCGATTCTCAAACCGTCTGACGCTGGCGAACAAAGGGGTGATTCCGCACATGACCAGACCATAGCAGGGGTGCTCCGCTGAGTGCCAAATACCCCTAAAAAATAGCAACTCAGGCAAACGGTGTCCGAAAGAGCCCGAACGAAAACCAACTGGAAAAATTCTGACAGTCGAAGCCAAGCCAAGCTCCATCAAAACCCTCTATCCATCCTATCAGCCTACGAGGGTCGCATAATAGGCTAATCATCAGCTCTGAGAGATGTCAACTGGAAGGGGACATGACAACATGACAATCCTCCCCACGCAAAATTGTTTGTCCTCGAGCAATAGCAATAGCAACATCCATGGAGCTGTCCCAACAATTGCCTTCATGTACAATCCATCTGTAGATGTTTCTCATGGAAGAGAAACCTCATTTGGTACCCCTTTGTTGTTGTACTTAAAAAAATTAGCTGCCCATATGTGCTGGAAATAGTGCTACAACATAAGGTAGTCCTTCCTCCAAACCAAAGGCAGCCATAGTTGTACTTCTTGTTGTTTGATAGGCACCCGCCCTTAACACTCTCCTAATTAGCCACTAAACTCAAACCCCTTTCAAACAAGTGGCTGCCCCAAGTGCATTCATCATTCCGAAACATAGAACAGCTGTTAGGGCCCTCAAAGATGACCTCCCAACTCTTACTTCCATACTTTCCATGGGCTGGAAGCTTCCTCCTCATGGCTGCAATCCTATCTTTCACCCTTTTGTTTGTGTACTTCCTTGGTTTGGGTGAGAAGACCTCAAAAACAAATTTAAATTGGATGTTTTTAGGGTTGCATATGAAGTTTACAATCCTATATTGGCCATTAAACATAAGGAAATTCACAAAAGCAAACCTGAGTTTGTAGTTTACAGCCTTAAATTTGCCAAGAAACTTGAAACTATTCATCTCAAACTCCTCCCTAGGTACTTACCTTATGCACCATACTCTCAAGGAGCTTGTTATGAGTCCACAACTGATCTTGAAAAGGCTGGAACAGTCATGAACAGCATTGTAAGGGGATGTGTTATGGCTGCCCTTTGCATATCTTCCTTCCCCTACGGGTAGAAGATTCCTTGTATCCACTTCCCCTCCGTCATTTCATTTTTTTTAGCCCTTCTCCTTGTTGCATGCCTTATCGCGCTTAGTTGAATTTGAAAATTCAAACCTTGTTGCCTTAAGATCCAATTTATCAAGCTAGGACCACTTACCATACTTGCAAGGTGCCATGATTGCTCTCCTTGAAAGTGTTGTTCCCCATCCGCAAATCGTCTCATCATACCACATGGGAGAGGCCAATTTTCCCTTCCATCTCTAGAATTGACCAAAGTCTGTACCTTGTCAAGATTTTCAGATTTCTTGGTGTATGCAAGAAGCTGATTTGACACATGTTTTCCAGAATTCATCTTACCTTCATCTTTAGAATTTCTTGCCATAGAAATTTCAGAATTTCCTTTGCTTAAGGCAAGCTGAATTTGTATACCTTCTTTGGAACTTTTCCCATCATCATCGGTCGAGTTTGTTGTCACACAATCTTCAAAAGAAAATTGTGCATAACACAAGCTGAACTTGCACATCTTTTTCAGGCCTTCTTCCTACAACATACTCCAAATTCGTGGCAATACAATTTTCAGCATTTTCTGTACATAAATCAGTTGAGTTGTCTTGTGAAACTCAGAATTTTCTGAGTATGTTAGTGGCCAATTTCCTTTAAACCGTATACTATCCACAATCCGACTTTTTGCCCAATCAATGGTGTGTATGAATTCATCATTTCCAGAATTTTCAATGTATGTAACAAGCTGGGTTTGTACCTTTTTCTCAGAATTTTCTCCCTCGTCATGTTTGGAATTTGTTACCTTGTAAAATTTAGAATTTTGAATGCAAGAAACAAATCGATTTGGTATATACAACTCAGAATTTTCTGAGTGTGTCAGGGACCTCTTCCTTGTGATAATTTCAGATTTCCTCCTATCATCCATAATTTGAATTTTTCCCCATTTAAAAAGCTGCCCAAAATCTTCATTTTCAGAATTTGAATCACTTACTGAACATAGAATGGGGTGGATCCCCATCCGCTGTAGTGGCTGCCTCAATTTAGAAATTGCAGTCTTCTTTGCCTTCCTTGTTGCCATTGCAACCGGCCCAAGTTGTGATCCTACACATAGAACAAACATGTTAGTGAAAAAAGAAGTGTTTAGCAAAACTTTTCTGATCACTTCATCAAGCTTTATGACCCTGATATGAACTCTTTGATGTCTTGTTTTTTCCTTATAACTCCTCACCCAGATTCCCAAGGGTTTCTTTATGTTATCTCGATCATGGCTGTAGTATGTCATTTTCTTCCTCAAAACTCAATCCTGAAGTGGCTGGAAATCCATTTGTAATTGCTAGAAACATCTCTAAGGTGCTAAGGGGTGGGAAACACACATCCCTAGAGTCAAGATTCTCTCTTGTGGCAATAACATTGGAGGGAACAAGCTGGAAATATGAAAACAGAAGTCAACAAGTTATAAACAGCCCTCCCATTGATCCTTGGGTCATGATATCTACTGCTTACCCCCATTTTCATGACCATCCAAACTCTATCCCTTGTCCAACAACATAAAATAAAATGTAAATGGGCTGTGTAATGACTGTAACAGTCATTAAGTTCTTGGTTTTCCCTCTCAAACAGCGATATGTTCATTGTTCAAACTGTACTTTGTGACTCCACATAGCAATTCTTTACATACACAAAATTAAACAAAGTATTATCCTTCATACCATGGCTGTAGAAATGTGCTTTTCCACATGGAATCTGATTTACAAGAGCTGAAAATGATTCTATAACAGTGGTACATACCTCGACCTTGGCCAAGGGTTGCACAACCTTGTACTGTGTGCCCTTCATGTTTCCATAAATCAAAACCACCCTATGTAGCCTTCGAAAATTAGCAAGTAAAGCATGATGCTTACCAAGATTTGGAGTGGTTTGCATGCTCTTCACTTTATTGTTCTTTTTCATGATCCCAAGGCCTTGTCAAACTCCTTGCATGTGTGCCAAAGAACTTAGAATTTGTATGACACCAATACTAAATTTGTAAGTCTCACCTGGATCCCACATCCATATTGGGAATTTGCAACTGCCCCTCAGATTCTTTTGGAAAAATTCCTTCCTCCATTTAGCGCCTTTCATCTTGTCTTCATTGTTAGCATGATCTTCATGGTGATCAAAATATTGTAGGGACAAAGTAGAGTGTTGATGCAACAACCCATTGATGTGAAGGTCGTCAAATTGCTTACCCTTAGTTGCTGATATGAAAATTCTAGCAAACCAAAAAATAACAATAGTACCTGGAAATTTGACTGTGACCATCAAATGCTCTCCATCATCATGCCAAATGGATTCTTCTTCCTTTAGCTCATGCTCCAAGATTTCCCATTCTTCCTTCACCACTAAGGAAGAACTCATAACACTACTACCAACATGTGATGGTTCAAACTTTGCAAAGTTTGCATGAGGGTTCATTACTTCTAGGGCTAGGACAACTTCAACCTTGGATGATTGACACCCCTCATGTAAAGCTTGCTCTTTCCCTTCCTTGGAGAATTCTGATTTTTCTCCATTCTTATCTTCCCCTTTTTGCTTTATTTGTTGCTCATGAACTTGTTGGACAACAATGTCTTGCTGCCCCAAATTCTCTAATTTGCGAAACTCAAAAATTTCAACACTTGGCTGCCCCAAAGTGTTGCCCTTTTGCTATTCAAAGAGCTTCAAGGTAGTAATTTTCTACTACTCACTAACCCCTTTCAATTCTAACTTTGTGCCCTCCTTTGGTGATGAATCCTTAGGGCAATGAGCTAGTGGCTCTTCCTTCATTACAAGGTCAGATTTCCTTTCCTCTTCTACATGCCAAGCATGCCTTGAATCTCCTTGTGTAGCTCTTAGGGTTGACCTTGGTCCAATCCCAACTCGTTCTTCCTTCAATTCCCTTTGAAGAGAGGTCGGTCGAAATCACTGTTGTCAACCTGGAGTTGCACCCTGAATCGAAAACATGCTGAAATGGCTAATCCTCTCTCCGGTTGAAACAATGAGATCTTCTCACAAGGGTGGGTGCCTCAATGGTGAGAAGAAACTCCAGAGAAGGTTGGTTCCTGTAAGATGTATCAATGGATCTCTACTCTGTGCTACGAATCTACAATGGAAAAGGGAGAAAGAAACTTGAAAGAGAAATCCTACCTAATGACGGTGATACACCAAAATGTTGATCCACTCTACTTGGAACCTTGAACACTGTATCAAACAAAGGAAAAGGAAGACCTTTGATTTCAATTGATCACTATGCATAAATATTTCATGAGAAGGTTCGATCCAATGACAAAAAACGTGAAAAAAAACGATGGAGAGAGGTCTGATACAAAACACTTTGCAGCCACCTAACATCCACTTATAGCTTCAGCAAAAGACATAGAACACTGAACATGCCTTGCATAACATGATGAGCTAGCAAGTAGGCACGAATCAAAATTTGGGAAGGGAGAGAAATCTACCACGTATGCAAATTGTTGAATGAATGAACACTATGCCAGCACTTGAAATCTAAAAGTACAGTCCTATTGATTGAAGAGGTTACACAACTCACCAATGGCAGAGTCTGGTCTTACCAAGAGAAGGATCCTTTTACAATGCTGAAAAGCCATTAATATAGAAATTTACAACCCAAGAGATTGGCATTGAAAATAGAGAGGGAGTAAACTCAAACCAACTCAGTGTTTACAAAAGTCTATTTTTTTTGTATGAAAATTCCTTGCATTGAAAAAGAAGAAGACAAGATTTGGATGCATAACACCTACGAATAGATGTCTTGACTTGAAAACTAGTCAACTTCAAAACAAGAGTAGTGGAATTCACTCGAACTGTTGAAACGTTTGAAAGTCTCCCCTTTGCATGAAATCAATGCAAATGCCAAATTAAGAATTACGTTTGAACCGCCGAAACATTTCGAGCAAACGAGACAAATGAGAGTGCGTGCATGGAAGTTTTGGTTGTTTGAAACGTTCAACGCTTTGCCCATTCATCACGTAAGACAACTTCTATTTTCAGAACTGAAGCATGCTTGTTTTCTTAAATGCGTTCACTTCGCTAGAGTCTGTCACGTTATTCTGTGTATGATCTTTGTTGATCCTGCCTTTGTCTTTATTCTGCGTTTGGTTTATTCGTTGTTCATGCTTATGTCCATGTTCAGTTCTAGCTCAGTCATGTTTGTGCTTACGTCTCTGTTCATGCTATTGATCATGCTCAGTTCACTCTGTGTTTTCTCCAGCTTTTCCCATGTTCTGCTTTGATTCAGCAATCGGGATTTATTTTAGCTTTCGTCCTTTGGACAAATTGTCCGAAGGACTCTCTATCTCTTCTCTTTCCCGAGCTTGGCATTTCCTTTTCTCTTTTTTGGCTTTGGCTTGCGCCTTTGTCTTTTCTATAGGGTTTTTTGAAACTGTCCTTATTCCTTTGGACTTTTTGTCCAAAGGAATTCCTTCGAACAAAAAATTTGAAGGAATTCGTTTCCTTGCCAATTTTCTCTAATTTATTCCTTTTAGGCTCTTATGTCTTGCCTTTGATTTTCTTTGGACTTTTGCTGACTTCAAATTCCCACGGATTTCCTGTTTGACAATTTCCGAAGGATTCTTCTTTTCCTTTGTTCTTTTATTTTCCCCGGGTTTTTTATCCTCCTGAATTACTTCAGACTTTTGTCCAAAGGAATTCCCTCAAACAAAAAGTCTGAAGGAATTCGTCTCCTTTAGACTATCTTTTCCCCAAAGGGCAAGTGCCCTTTGGGAACTTTGCCTTTGTCCTTTGCTTATGTCTCTACCCTCCGCAAGGGTTTCTGTTTCCCAATAATGCCCTTCGAAATTTTTGAAAGGGTCCTGCCACCGACCAAGTGCCCTCGCAAGGGCAGGTGTCCTTCGGAAAAATGAATTTTGTCTTTCGGAATTTTGCCAAGGTCTTCTTCATGCTTGAAGTGTCTCCCGTAAGGGCACATACCCTTCGGGGAAATTGTAAATGTCCCTACGCGACACCCAGATGTTCTCCGCAAGGGCTATGTCTTCCAGGAGTGCCCTTCGAAAGAATTAAAAAGGTCCACTTCACCGACCAAGTGACCTCCGCAAGGGCATGTCTGCCTTCAAAAGTGTCCTTCGCAAGAATTGTAGGGCACCCAGGCTTTTTGTAACTTTCTTTATTCCTTCAAACTTTTGTCTTGACTTGAAAACCAGTCTTCTCAACTATGCTTTTCTCCTTTCTTTCAGACAAAAAGCTCGAAGAAAATAAGCCTTGAACAACTGCCACTTAGTAATTTTTTCGGACTTTTACACAGTCCTTTAAGAGTTCTTTCTCTCGGACAAAATGTCTGAAGAAATAGTCCACCTCTTATACCCGAAAAATTCCTTGGGAAGACAAAATAAATAAACTTAAAGCTTGTATATATTGGCTGTATTTGCACATTTGGTTGTAATCAAGCAAGCTCCTTGGAAACCTCTGAATGACTAAAATTCACTAGGCTGCAAATGGCCACTTGGGTGGCTATAAATGCTCATTTAAGGACCCCAAAACTAATTCACAAGACAAACTTGGCACCATAGCAAAGTTCCGAAGTGTAGGGGTGATAATTTTGCCCTTTGGGAGCAAAATTGTCAACAATGACCTAGGTAAAGAATCATTTGTGACCTTTGGAGGTTGAAAACTAATGTTTGCCCTTGTAAGGCTCCCTTCACCATTTAGATTTTTCATGGTGTGGATCATTTCTACCATCATATCATTCAATATTTCTTGCACTTGGGTAAGCTTCTCCAATCTAGCACCATCCAAAAACTTGAAAGCCATTTATCTTTCCTTATGTCACTGTTTGACCTTATAAACCCTCAAACAACACAGTTGACCAAGAAATCGACTCTGATACTACTGAAATATCCCTTTTAGGACTTGTAGACACCTAAATTTCATTTAGTGTCGAAATGCACCTAAATTTATTTAATAATTCTTCTTAAATTAATAAATCACATTTCCTCCCAAATTCAAATAATTGAATAATTCAAAATATTGAATAAGTTAATTATGCACACTTAAATCATTATTTTAAATAATAAAATCCAGATTTTCCACCTCATCCAAACATCTCTCACATTTTTTTCCCTAATTCCAATCAAATTCATAAAATTCTCCACCTCTTATGACTCATCCCCTGAGTTGTCAAGCAAATTGACTTAGGCTTGCTAAGTCAACTAACCAACCCCATGCTTTTCTCAACCATTTTAAAATGGTCTTCATCCTCATGGGTGAGGACTCATTAGCTATTGTTAATCATTTGAATCATTGAAAAAGTCCAAATGATCCTCCACTGTTGGATCCTTCTCCAAACATCTATAAATAAATTTGTAAATTTTCATTTTTAAGCATCACAAAATCTAGAGATCACAATCACAATCAGAAAATCAAAGCTCTACAAACAAGCGAATCAAAGACTTCATTTTGCACCAAAACGCTACTCGTTCTCTCTTTGCATTGGAGGAGTGAGCACCACATATTTTAAAGAGCAAATCAAATGTATATCACAATAGAGAAATCTTGTGCATTCAAAGCGTAAAGTTTGTGATTATTGTTTTCTTTGTTTGCTACTCTACCATAGTTTGAATTTTAGCTTAGATTAGGATTAGTTTACTTTCTTTGCACATCTAAATTTAGTTCATACATTTCTGGCACGTCTGGTGGGACCTTTCCCATGTCTTTTTTATCTTTTGATCATCATTTTTGCACTTAAATAGCATTTCTCTTTTGATTTTTGTTTATGTTTGCCATTTGCATTTAATCTTGTTTCTTTTAGTGCTGGTACGAGCTACAAGTTGCTTTCAATTGTTTTTTGTTTAACTATGTGTGCTCCTCTGCATAACAACGAATTCAAAGGTTTCAACAATGAAATTATAGACCATAATAGCAAAATTGCCATGTTTTCTTGCGTTTTTATGTGTTTTTTGTTCTGTTTGTAGATTAATAGCATTTTTTTTTGAAACAGCAATTTCGTCACCATCTATAGCGTTTTTGTCAGAAAGCAGCAAAATCGCGTTTATCTACAATGAAATTGTTTTTTTTAAGGAAACAACAATTTCGTCACCATCTACAACATTTTTGTCAAAAAGCAGCAAAATCGCCTTTATTTGTAGCGAAATCGCCTTTATATGCAGCAAAATCGCCTTTTTCTACAGTGAAATTGTCCCTTTCTCCAGTGAATTTGTCACTGTTGGCAGCAAAATCGTTGCTTTTTGCAACAAAATTGTCTTGTAAGCAGGGGTCATTTTACTTTCTATTTTTTGCTTTCTGTGTTTTTCTTACATTAATCTTATTTCAATTTCGCTTTTCTAATTTGTCTATATAACAACATTTTCGTAATAGAGAGGTGTTTTTCACTTGTTTTTTGTGGTTTTCCACTTGTTCTATTGGAGGTTACATCATTTCTAGCCAAAACAAACATTCTAACAACTTGTTTGCAAAATGTTTGTTAAGGAAGATCAGCAAAAAGAATTAATAAAAGCCAATATTTCTTGTTACAAACATTTTTTGTTTTTATTTTCTATTACGTCACTTTTGTTTCAGTAAATTTGTTTGTGGTTGTGGAAATCATGTATGTTCTTTCCTTGGCGTTACATTGGTAACGATACTCGAAAATCAAAAACGTTTCCACAATTATCTGTATTGCCCAAGTAATATCCACACTATGCTCTTTCATTGGCGTTACATTGGTGATGAAACTCAAAAATCATAAGTGGGTATTTAATTTTCTTTTTCTTTTTAGGGGCTCTATTGATCGTGGAATTCACCACCACGTAGTAGGCTAAACCCTATTTACCAACGGGGTCTATCAATCGAGATTCAGCTATTTCAATTACCTAATCGATTATGTGTTTTAAGCACACCGTGACGTAAGGAGCTTTGATGCTCCAATACCTAAGGTTTCAATAGCTCACTCAAAATCTGATATCATTGATTGTCAACACACTGAGGCCCCTACGATTGTGTTAGACACTTTAGAACAAGACCCAATAGTGTGCGTCCACTTTATCGATTTCTTACACGGTTTTCCTCCTAGATAAACTTGCTTAAACCTTAAGCCTAGGATAACCCTTTTTGTCGATTGGCTTTGGTGCATTGGTTAGCGGTTAGCGTCAACAGGCAGCTTTCCACATACCCTCGAAACCAAACTTAGTGAGCCATGGGAACGACAGGATTCTCTATGATTAGTGCCTTGAAATATTACGCCACAGCTGAGAACATGAACGAGTAAGTGACAACGGAAGACCCAATGTTGTTCACGACTCTTCATCATAGTTTTCACCCTTTTTGTGCAATTTCTTGTTTGTCTAGAATAGAAGTTTTGTTTATTGTTTTTCTTGTGTTTAACACGTATTTTATTTGTGAGGCCATTTAATCAAACTTTCAATCGTTTTTTAGTTCTTTGTCAATATTGTCGTCCATTGTTAAAAGCATGGCATCTTGGAACCACAACACAACCAATTTCATCCCGAATCACAATTCAAATAATCCATATTATAATCCAGAGTTCAATCCAACTAACTTTGAATCAAATTCACACTTGAATCAAATCAACCATCAAGCCAATCAAAATCCGAGTTTGAATATGTATTCAAACTCAAACCTCAATCAATTAAGTCAAAACATGGATAATTATTCAAACTTCTCAAACAACCAATTCAATCCACATCATAACCAATCCATTTCCTATTCATGGTCACCTATGGAACATTATCAGAACTTCAATTCGAGGATAGCATCAAATCAATTTTCCAATTATAATAATCAATATTCTCTGAGTTGTTCTTCTAATCCTACTCCATCCACCTATCATATGCCACCCAATACAAATCAAACTATGTATATAGATCCATATGGTTCTAATCATAACATCAGCATAAGTCAAACTTTTAATCCACCTTCACCATCATTTTATAATACTCATATGTACCCGAATACATTCACCAATCAATCTACCAATTTTTATGCCCATCAAAATCAACCTTCCTACAATAATCAAAATCAATCATTTGATTTTGCATCTAGTTCACCTCAAAACTCAATCTCGAACTTCTTCACAAATCCTCACACATTCACAAATCCAACAAACCAATTCTTCCAAAATCAAACCACTTCTTCAACACAATTCGCTAGTAGTGAATATCAAAGCTTTTCACAACAATATCATTCTATCACTAGTACTTCATTCCAATCAAATTTTCCATCCACTAGTTACAATTCCAACATCCCTCATCTCACCAGCCAAGACATGGCAGACACTAAATACATCAGAAATAACCCACATCTATTCATATTTGAAAAGCCAACTTCACAAATATGTCAAGATGTCTCTTTGGAGCCAAATCATACCATTTCATGTCCAGATCAAAATAATAACCTTCCTTCCATTATCCACCAAACAACAATTTTTGACCAAATACCCATTTTTGATAAAATATTGACTCAAATACCATCTAATCCACCTATCAAAATATCATATGCCTTCAAACCAACATCTAGAAATCCACATTTTCGGAAAGCTCTTCATCCCAGGTCCAACATTTCTAAAAGAGCAATAAAAAATAAATATGGTACTAAAGCGCTTCAACAGGCCTTCTTGATGGCTGCATCTAAACCAAGGTCAAATGTATTGTCCAAATCAGACATCCAATTTCTTTTGGGATTAAGAGAAAGTTCAACGTCCACTTTAGTCCCAACTGTAGTTCTATCAGTAGACAAAATTGCAAATGATAGTGACAATGTTATAAGTAAAGAAGAATCCTCATCCATCATCAACACAAATCCTATTAGCAAAATCAAAGCAGTATGTTCCATTTCCATCAACACTATTCTTCATTTTCCTATTAACATTATGCTACCTACACATGTCAACTGGAATCCACAGCAAATGACCTCGTTGGACTTGTCTCATGACAACTTATCAATTATAACATCTATAAACATCCATGAGAGCATCCCATTCGAAGAGACACTACTCCACCAACCATTGCTTAAAGCTCCAAAAAGCAATCAAAGAACACCAATTGATGCGCAAATTGATTCTTTGTTGCTTGCAGATAGTCATACCAAAAACATTCAAAACACCAAATCAATTAGGAGAGAAACCACATGGAATGATCTCCCAATCATACTACAAGAAAAAATCTTAACTCCCATGTTACATATGCCAAACTAATGGAATGGCATTATAACAAGTTAGATTATGACTTTGAGATTAATTTTGAAGCATATCACAGTCGGTTTGAATGCTCTAGATCCGCTAAGGAATTAAGAATCATCAACACAAATTTATCCTATTTTGAATTTTGTAGTATTTGGTAGTTAGTTAACAGTGATTGGGTGAGGGATATTGGCTTTTGTACATATGGAGAACTTATTAGTCTTTGGTGCTTAATACTTTTTAACAACATAGCTTGTAGTCCTTATCGAGAAAGGCATCCAGATTCCATGATGGTTAGACGAACTATTAGAAGGTTTCTAGAGTTCAGTTTTGCTATCAAACACATCAACATAGGTCTCTTTGATAATTGTGTTTTTTCAAGGAAAACCAAAGTTACTACTGAACTTTCTCAAAGAAACTTATATCTGGACATCTTCATTCAACAAGGATTCCTCAATCGAGAGAGACTTTCTGGGTGGTTTGTTAATAGTGCTTGGTGGGCTCAACAACCTCATCCTGGTTAGGTGATCTTCAAAGTCAACAATAGAACAAAAATAAAAATTGACGAGGAAATCCAATCAGAACAGCAGTGACTATCTAGAGGAGGCATGGGGTGAAAAGCTAGAAAATCAGGGAACTTATGCATCTTGTAACCTTCCATTAGGTACAAATGCCAAAAAGCATAAAAAACATAAAATCATAAAAAAGACCAAAAAAAGTAATAAGTTGTTTATCAACCCTTTGACACTTGGGGGCACCTTGTTTAAACCAGTATTGTCTCATAGTATTGCATTCTACCATCATGTTCGTTTGGTCTTGTATATCAAATGTTATGTTTAGTGATTGTTTAGTTGTCAATTCACATAACACAAACATTTCAAATTGCAACTTATCATATCATTTTATTATTATCATATCATTATGTTATCTCATAAACAGACATTTTCAAAGTTAGTGTTACATTGGTTCTTGTCTTAATTCTTATAAGCAGAGTAAATCCTTTTCCTACATCTCTTTGCTAAACTTACAACATACCAGCCCACGGCTTTGTCTAGTATATCACCCATGATAGAGTCTCTTTTTACAAGTTCCCTTTTAAACATAAAACATTAAAACATGCTACAAAAAAAAATAGGATAATTTACTTGCATATCTTGGTTTTCAATGATAAACCCTTGCATCCTACTAGTTGCATGGGGCCACGATTAGGGGTCTAATTCTCCCACATAGCAAAACATCCTTATTTCAAAATTTATCAAAATCAAAATCCATCCCTCACCCTTAGTTGATCTTCAATGTTGAGACTTCACATCTTACTAGTTGCATAGGATTAACATTGGGGAGAGATATCCTTACTCGCCTATCTATAGTCTTTGGTGATAAGCTCATGTGTCTGCCTGATCACATGAGACTGCATATTGGGGGTCATAAAGCAAATAAAATCAAAATGATGATCAAAGAAATATTTATTCAAGTGGCTTGTTTACATGTTTATGCTACAAAGGGTATACTTTATCCCGTTTACCAATTCTATCAGGGCTAGTTCTCTCTAGACACGTTCAGAAACGCTAGTATTTTTGTGAGTTCAGCAAGATGGACACTTTTACTTTTTGCTCATAATGTTTAAATCACCATCCTTTGTTATACATAATTTTGATTGCTTGTCTTCACCATTCATTCCTTTTCACTCTTTTGCTGCAAATTGAAAATCTATGTTATGAATACAAACAAATGGAATCATCCCTCGCAAAACAAATGATCAATGCATCGACAAAGTCTTGTAAATAGCCATCATGTTACTTCACTTTCCGTCAACAAGTGCACCATGTGTAAACCATTGTCTATAACTACCCCAATTACTTGGGGGCATCATCCTTCAGTCATCCATTGTATATTTCTTAGTGTGTCATTTTGTCAATTGTCAATCGTTTATCTTATAAACATGCTAAAGTTCGAGGTTGATATTGATTTTATGTAAACCTGCATTCTAGCTCATGGTTGCGGAAAACGTTTTACACTTTATTTCACATAAAACCCAAAAACAAAGGAAAAAGCAAGAAACAAAAAAAAAATCATAAAAATCCCATAAATATCAAAAAAAATCATAAAACTCTCAAAAATACCAAAAAAATCATAAAACAAAAACAAAACTCAAAGCATTCCAAAAACATCAACTTCAAACACACATCTATCTTCTACATCGTTCGCTTGTTCTTGGGCGGGTCACTCGTGCATCATTTTCATCAAAACACTTAACATGCTTCATCAATCATCCACTTTCTCATCACTTCCCGTATTGGGAGAACTACATATGCCCTGATATCCCCACTCGGACTTTGTCCACGATGGATTATGTAGGCAACGCTTAGAGACATGGGGTCTCTAGGGTCAGTTCGACCACCATCATCCATCCAATCCATTTCATCCGCATTTTCTACCGTCATTTAATCAAAGTGCTATATCTCCTTATCAATGCTTGCAAATATCAATTTTGTAAATCTTTATCACAAATCAAACAATCTATATTTTTCATTTTCTGACATGTGGCTTACCATCGTTAGGATATATTTTTAAATACAATACAGACGTTGCAAGTCCAGATGTGAGACCGACCCTTGGACTTGGCAAGTCTACTGAATTTTCTGCAAAAAATCATCGAGGGTGACTTAGGCTCAGATCAACAAGTCCTCGTCAGGGCCCACCAAGTCTCGATTCTGTGATTATAACAATATAGAAGAAATTTACTTCTAATAATGAAAATGAAAATGTACTTGACTACATTCTTGAGATACCATTGTCTCTTCTAGTACATTTTCAGTATGGCAGTTTTAACTATACAATAGGATTGTTCTTTTAAGGATGATGTAAACACTTGGCATATATTACTTACTACGAACATGGATTCTTAAACTTGAAAAATGTATCAATGTTGCACAAAAAAAGCATTGAAGAAAACTTGATTGTATTCCTTTGTAGTATAGCTCATACAAGTGTATCTTGATAAGTGAAATGACTGTTTCATGGAAAAGAAATAGCTGTTGTTTGTAATTAAGGACTTTGTACTCATATTTTATGACATGATAAGTTGAACACATTATATTCTTGAATGAGTCCCAAAGTCATTCTGTATTATTGCTTGACATTTGCACTTGCAAAAGTTTAGAATAATCCTGTAAGTCGTGGAATTAGATTGTAGGAAGACTCTCAAATAATTGTCTTGTAATACTAGTTGACCTTTTTTCCTAGTAGATTTCAAAATGACCTTGATAAGGTTTAGTGTTTTAAGTTCGGATGAATGCATGGAGGACTATGCCAACTTAAAAGAGAGCAAGAGGAGAAATTACCTCTGCTCCAGTAACACAGGGATTCACTCCCACCTTTTGTAAATACAGTATAGGATCTCAGAATGTCTTGACAAATTGCTTATTGTGACTCTCTATGATGTTTAACTATACTACATTTTTCAAACACAATTTTGATAAAATCTTAAGGGGTCATTGTTTTAGGAAGAAAACAGTACGTTGAAGAAGCCAATAGTTAATGACTCTTCGTATTTAGTACTTTTGCACATATTTATATGTTAAAGCTAAGTAGCCAATCCTGGTACTGGTACAGCTACGGATATGGGATTCAAATATGCCGATACAATGATTTTTTTGGGACTGGATACTTTTTACTGGGATACGGCCATACATAAATATATACATAATATTAAAAATAATGAAAATATAGCTAAATAAGCAAAATTAACCACATAATATGCATAGAGTAAACAAAATATGTTAAATAACCACAAAACATACTAATAATTCAATGCCGAAAGTCAAGATATTTGGTAGTCGAACTTAGATTAGTCTTGGAACAAGTACATTGTGCAAATGTTGCAATGTATGGACAAAGATCAAGACAAATCAGCACATTCATTATATTCATATTGGTCTTCAATGTCTTCACCGAGAGCATCATCATTTGGTTCATGAGAACCACAAGAAAAAGGAATAGTAGTAGTAGTTGTGGTGGTATAGGATTAGCAAAAGGATGGAGTTTCAGTCCTAAGCAATTGAAAAAATGAATGTGAGAGAGCAAATGTGCATTGAGAGGTAAAAATACAATGAAAGGTAAATGTGATGTTGTTGTTGTTTTCTTTTGATAAAATAAGTGTGAAAGTTGCTTTTAGAGTTTCTCCTATACTTTATTTTATTTTTTTATTGTTTTTTGAAGTCCATATTTGACTTTACGTCAAGTGAAATCAAAAATAAAAAAACATTTTTGGGCCACATATCCTGCCCGGATATGGCCAATATACTGCAGGAGTACTGTGGATCCTCCTGAATATATCCTTTTCGTCAAGTGAAATCAAAAATAAGAAAACAAATAAACATTTTTGGGCCACAGATCCTCCCCAGATATGGCCTGTGTACTGCAGGAGGACTATGGATCCTACTGGATATGTCTTGGGACGTATCCAGGAGGATCCGCAATCCTCATGTAGTATCCTGGCCATATCCAGGCAAGATTGAACCAAGATCCATATCTGAAATGGATAGTACCAATGTCCAGGGATCTGTGGTGAAGGATCCAATAACATAGTGTTAAAGCATAGACAGTCAACTAGAATATGTTGCTTTATTCTTCAACATACTGGCAACTTAGGCTCAAATGTTGTTTGAGTTTTGAAATATTAGAACTGTGGATACTTGTCTCACTTGGCAATCATTATTGAGAAAACTAATGTTTGTGATGAATTAATAAACATACTCAAAGAGCACACATGGCCAAGCTGAACAATGCATGTTGTTAAGTACATCATGTTCTATGTGAACTATCTCATGCAAGTTTAAGGTTGAAATTTGGACTTGAGCAGTAATATTTGAAACTACTTATAAGCACAGTTTGATATTGTATGACAACAATGATTCAATTTGTGTAAGATGTGGTATCCTAGATGGATTCAAATGTGGTAAGAACAAACTCTACTTTAGTCCTTACTGTTTACTAAATGGAAGCTTAGGCATATGCTACTTGTGAGATAAGAGCATTGGCTCAGGGAAGTGACCTGTTAGGTATGTTTGAACTCAGAAACATTATAGATATATCCCTTATGTATGTGGCATAGACAAACAATTGAAATGATCAACTTTACCATTCATGCATGAATCAAGCAAGCACGGTAATTTTATTTGTGTGATGCTCTATAAAGGACTTCATGGGTTTGTCGAGTATTAGAACTTGTTTCTCTCTTGGTAGAGGGCAATTGGTGGCATAAATAGTTATGAATTTGCATTCCACTTAAAAATCATTGTTATAAATGGATCTTTATAAAATTGTCTTGACTTGTGGTGAGGCTCATAACCATTGTCTTACAAATCCGTGAAGGGCAATAATGCTTATATGATAGTGTATTTGGAGAAATACAACCTTGTTATGTTATGATAGAGCTTGACTAGCTTAGGAAACTTTTTAAGTTTAAATTGCAAACAAATCTATTTGTATGATTTCTAATGTCATGCTTATAAAGAAAAAATGACAAATGACATCATCATGGGAGCCAATTAGATAACCTACTTCGCTTGAAGGTATGATGACTTAGGGATAAGTAAATATACTTGATCTAGACTATAGAAATGTGTTAAATGCGACACCTCTTGAGGGAGTTGGGGCTCTCTCTCTAAGCCTATATTGTACTAGATCAAACTAAGAAACAATAGTGCTCTCATGAACCTTGAAAGTTGGCTTGGCATAATAATCTTGTAAACTAAACAATGCATTGCAGAAAATGTACCTTGAATTCATGACAAGTACTAGTTGTGCGATGTAAGTAGACATTTGAAAAAACAGCTAGAAAACTAAACTTGTTTAATAACGCAACCTTTTGGAAAAAAATTAGAATATTTGGATTTATCATATAAGGTGGCCTATAGCTTCAATTGATATGTGGTGAAGGTTTACAAATATTAAGAATGGGGTCCAAGCTTACATTACACAGCCTTATAACCTCAATGACGATGTAGCAAAGAAAACAAACAAAATAATTTCAAACACATCATATTTTCTTATGGATTTTTAGCGTATGTTCACACGTTGCTTTCTCCTTAAGTCCGTTTAAAATTAATCACACTTTGATGGATTTAGCCAAGATTCGAAATGATTTAATTTCCACATGTTTTAACGGTCAACACTCTCATAGCTGTAAGAAATTTAACATAGGCCGATAAGAAATTTAACATAGGCTGATAAGAAATTTAACATAGGCCGATTTACAGAAAGAGAAATAAATGTGAGATTTGCAGCATAAGGCAGATTAAAAAAATCCAAAGTAGAACACCAGAGATACTACTCAAAAAGTCTTTCTTTCGCTTAAGCGTCTACAAAAATCTGGTAAAAATTAAAAATTGAATGTTATTTAACATGAGGCTTCTAAATGGGCTTAAAAAAACAAATTGGGGAACGAGATGGTCACCTGTATCGAGGATCATATGGAGATATGATATACTTGCGAAGTCTGACTCGACGACTGCTTCTGGCACCCAGAGATGGCAGCAACCCGCTTGATAGACTGTAATAACTTTCATCAGCTGACATTCCGTCTCCTCCTCCTCCTCCTCCAACACATGATGAACCCATATCTCCGTCTCTGTCTCTATCTCTATGAAGGGAAAAACTATCAGCATTACCGTTTGGGCTTAGTATCTCGCTTTTTATGTCCTGCAAAAAGCCACACCATAGGGATTACTCACTGTAGACACTAAAACAAGACGAGTTAATGAAAGAAAGAGAAAATGAGCAATCATCATGACTTGCTTCACATGTCATTCCTAACTCTTCTTTTTGTTGCAGAGATTAAACAAAAGGCTGGCCATGCGTTTCCTACTCGATAATATTCAAACAAAAAAATACCATTCTAGTATGGTATTTACAATATTTGTAATACCTCATTCCCTGCCCTCACCCCCTCACCCCCTCACAATTATATACAAAAATTTCAAAGCTATTACCATTATTATACAACATATTATTGGTGCTATTGCATCTTTTAATATATATATATATAGATATAAGAAGATATTTTAATGTCCACGAGGCTAAATAAATAGCTTATGAAACAACTAACATAGTCATATTTGCTTCTGTTTTGTATTTCTTCTTTTATTTAGAGAAAGAATGAGCTCTCCAACTTTCTTCAAGGACCCCTCTATAAACAAACCATGCCAAGAAGTTGTTGTCAAGAAGTCCACATATTTTGCCTTGATGTCTGTGTAAACGTCACAATCTAAAATAAAGTGCTTTTCAAATTCAACTACCCCTGTATTGCAGAATTCACATACTCTCTCTCACCAAATTTCTTTAGACCTTTTCCACATTCCCGTTTCGCATCGAAGCTAATAGATATTAGTTCTAAGTTGAGCAATCATATATAAAATGTAATGTTCCTATCTTATTTATCAACGTAATATAATATTTATGTTTTTGTCAGAAATTAATTTTTATTAAGTTTTTTTATTTTTAATATATTTAAGTGAATAAGTTTTATTTTTTTAATGATTTTTTGTTTATTTATTTTTCGCCATAATTTATTGGTACCATGTTTTAGATTAAGGTAAAAGCAGGTTTTGAAGGGACCCTGAAACCCTATTACAGAATCAAGAGATAAAGCATTAACAACCACCAGGAAAAGCATTCTTGAATCCTATTGAAAAACAGTATCAAATCAAGTTTTACAGGGACCTGAAACCACAAACATAGACCAATAAAAGCACCCAGGTTTTACAAGGCCCTGAAACCTTAACAAAACCAGGGTTTACAACTTGAAACAAGTACCCAGGTTTTACAAGGCCCTGAAACCTTAAAAAACTTACAGCATAAAGAAAAAAATGTTAAAATATATATATCTTTAGCATTCTGCCCTAGCCAACAATGCAGGTTGCCATTGCAATAATGACACACAAGCATTTTCCGTGACAATAAAAAACCCTGAAATACCTTTGGTTTCTCTATCACTATGATTGATGAAGACACCGTTAGATCCAGCAATAATGACGGCCATATCCATGTCGCTCACATTGTTGTCAACAGCCGTGGCGGCCTCCATAAGCACCCTGTGCTGCTCCCCACGGCATCCGATAATGAGATGCTGGCTGAACTCGGCCAAATCCTGGCCCTGCTCCCCGCGGCGGCCTCCATGATGTTCTCCTCATCATCTCTTAAATTTGGTTTAGTTGGAACAAATCGCATTTAACATTTTGCATCCACTAAAGTATTTTTCCATATTAAAAAAGAATAAGTAAAATGACCAAAAAAAAAAAAAAAAAATCTTTTTGTTAGATTAAAATTGACAAATTACAAACAAATCACATGTTTTTTAATAGATTTTATGTTTTGATTTTGATATTACATTGATAAGTTACGATTAAATTAGACGTACAATTATTTTTTATAAGAGATTTCAAACTTGTAACATCATAAATTCTTGCCAATCTACTTTATCTACAATTTAATTTTAAAAGATAAAAAGATCATATAAAATGACTAATGTTAGAACAAAGTGGTATCAAGAGTTGTTATTATTGTCATTTCTTAAGTTTAGTTTAATTCAAACAAAGATAAAAGATGTTTAGTCTATGATCTCCAATAATTGAATTGTTTATAAATTACATATCATATTTTCTATGCACCAAGTATTTTTCTATATTAAATAAGATAATATTTTTATTGCTTGAAAACAAATAACATGTGTTTTTTAATAGATTTTGTTTTTAATTGTGTTTTAACTTTGATGGTATTTGAATGACTAGAATTAGGGGTGTACAATTTTTTTATAAGAAAATTTAAAATTGTAATTGTATTTGTTGTTTTTATCAATGTATTAAACTTTGAGAATAGACATCAGCAGTATGAATTTTAGACAAAATGTAAAGCATTTCAAGGTTTAATTCTAACTGGAATGATTTATTACATTTTGGTAGTTTTTATATAAGTAATTCAAAAAATGTCATATTTCATGACTTTATCAATATATAATATTTGATTTGATTTGTTGTTAAATTTAATAAACAAAATGCATTGCATTTAAAGGTCCAAAACAATATTTTAACAAATGCAATGCTAAATTTATTTATTTTTAATTGGTTCCCAAATTCTTTCTAACTAATATATTTTTGTCTTATATAAGATCTATATGAACAAACCACCCTATAATTTTAGAATATAAAATATAGATTATACAATATGATGAAATGGTATCTTTGATCATCAATAAAATTCACATAGTGTTGCAAAAATTTAATCATCTCTTTCAGCTATAAAAGAAATCAATATCAAAAAAGAAAAAGAAAAAACATAACATCTAGGCCAACATTGTCTTGTTAAATTGATGCCATAACAAAGACCATTCTTTATGGCTCATAATTTATTTATTAATTAGTTGTCAACAAAGACATACAAAAGATATAAGAAAACAAAACAAAATGTTCACAGTTTATTTATGAATTGGTTGTCAACATTGGCAAATTTAAGATTAAGAAAAAAACTTCATGCTTTCATCAAGGAAATAGTAAGTCATCATTTATAAGAAGTAATGAGGTTGTTATAAATTTAAGAACCATTATATTTTATAATTTTTAAAAACTATTATATTTTCATTAGTGCGATTTTGTTACAAGGGAAATACTTAATTACCATTTATAAGAAGAAATGAGAATGTTATAAATTTAAGTCTCCCTCCTAATATGATCATTGATCCAAACAATAAATAGCAAAGATGGAATATTGCTACTCCTTCACTTTACCATTAGAATACATTTCCATGTCTATCCAAGTATAGTTTCAATATTCATTTGTATTAGTAATGATTATAAATTGGTTTCTAATATAACATATAACAAATTTCAGATATAGCATAAATTAATTATTAGTATAAACTTAGATGGAGCAATGCAAATTTTAAAAATTATAACATACATAATATATAATATATGCTTAAGAACTTAGCTAACATAATCTAAATCCTGGGCATATTTAATAATTACATGACTCTTCAGAATATACCCAACTGGGAGTATATAGCCCATAAAATTCCCTTCCCTATTGTGCTGACCAAATTTATGGCAAGCCAATCATTTCCTATTAGAGGCATTAGAATGAAGATTTTCCAACAAAATAATGTATAGATAATTTATAGTTACTTCATAAAATGATTATTTAATTTTTTTATCAATCGTTAGTAAACAATGCATATTGTAACAACAAAACACCAAACTTAAAAGTACAAAAATACAACTACTTCAGTACATAAAATGAGTAATTTTTTATAAATCATAGCACGCCTTGCATATTGAAAAAATATAGTGCCAAACTCAAGAGGAATAAAAAGATCGTTTGGCTTCCTCGTAAGGCAAAGTACAAAACATTTTGATGGTGGAGACTTAGTAGAACAAAAACATAGTTTGGCTTCCCCATAATGCAAAGGGCAAAACATTTCAATGCCCCCGGCATGATTTTCAAGCAACAAAACTTCATCTATCATTGATCACTCCCCATAGTCCAAAAAAAATAACCACTCTTACCATTGTATCATAAACAATTATACCAAATAATTTTAAATTTAGAAAGAATCCTATGTGACTGTAAAGTCATTGATATAAAAGTTATAAATCAAGGACCGTTTACCACAATATCTAGCTTAAAAGGGGAATTCGAAAACATGTTGAACTTTATAGACGATGTTAATCATGTAGGAATAGAGTAATAAAACACGATATATAGAAATCTTATGGAAGCCTTTAATTGGGTTATAAATTGTATGTCTTCAAAAATATTGATTATGCCGAAAATATCAACCCCTTAAAAGTATAAAACAAGTTCTTTGCTTCTTCTTTTTCCAAGTATAAATAGATGCCCTACAACGACTCCACTTATTTGGCCACTGAAACTATATGTGCAAAAGCTAATGAGTTTGAAAGGGAGACTATAAATTATGGAATCAGGGGAGCAAATAAAAGATGTTAAAATTGAAGAGGTGTTGAGCATCAATCGAACGTTAGAAAAGGACAATGGGATGTTTAAAGCACAAGTGGCAAAACTTTAAATTCTTGTGAATGTTCGAAAACACAAATGGCAAGCCTTCAAACAAACCATTCACACTCTAATAAGTAGGAAGGTAGGGGAGGTAAAGACAAATGCAATTCAAAATAAAAGAAGTTCAAGAGACACTTCGCAACATGGAGATGAGAGAGGAGCTAAGCAATAAATTGGAAGAGGCTCAAACATGGGCACAAGGAGTAAAGGAACCAAGGGGCAAGCAAAAGGAGTTGATATAAATGCAAGTTAAGAATCAGATGATAGAAAAAACAGTACGTCATAATAAATTATTAAATATAATCATCAAAAGGCTAAAAGACTATGAAGAACAAGAAGATACAAACAGCGTAACAAGGGACTTTCTTTCAAACCAGCTATAGTGGAAGGCCCAGATCAGTCAAGCAAGTAGAATTGGCAAGTTGATAGGAGGAAGAGAGGCATATTTAGGTTACATTGATGAACTTTGAGAATAAATCCAAAATACTAAGAAATAGAGCCGTGTTGAGAGGCTCCCACTATTACATAGATGAAGACTTAACCTTTATGCAATTAGAAGAGAGAAACAAAGAGCAGGAAAAGGTGAAGGCATCAAGGAACAGAGAGAAATGGGCATATCTAACGGGACAACCAATATCACAGCTCAACAAACTCGAAGCAAATAAAAAATAGGGGCCACCTAAGAGCATATTTCAATGGTATGTTAGAATTGTAGCTACCCTTGGAGAAGAGTACTCAGGTTAGGACCCATAGCCAAGGTCAGAGATATAATCATTTTGACTGAAACACAGAAGCACAATGGGTTAACGACACCAGATTTTGAAGGGTACAAGAACACAACAATATGGAATAAAGCAGTAGAGAATGGCAAGGGGTATGGGGGCATAATGGTGTAAATAAAGGAATCATGGGGCAAAAATATCAGAATAAAAACAAAAGATGAAAATAAACAATACATTTGAATCTGAATCATAGAAAATGACACAAACATTAGCATAGTTGTATGTTATTTTGCACCCAAGAATTCCTAATTCTACAAGAAATTTGATCTAGATCGTGAAGACCCATACTCGTCCCCAAAGAGGGACATTTAAGCCTACAATAAGATTGGAGAGATTTAGTTAATAGGGGACTTCAATGCAAGGAAAACAAACTAGTAAGCCAACATTCTAGGAAGCAATGTGGATCTAGATATGAATCCTCTTTGGATGGAAGATGAAGAAAAACAGGAGTGGAACAGGGCTTTGGATGATAGGCATGGGGCTCACAAGCATTTTTGCGAAGAGCTACTAGATTTATGTAGCATACATAGATTAAATATTTGCAATGACATGATTAAATGGGAAAAATCAGGGAATTACACATGCAAGACACACAAAGGGCAGAATGTAATAGATTACACTATATGCTTACAAAATTCTATACCTTGCAATGATTAAATGGGAAAAAATAAAAAATTACATATGCAAGACACACAAAGGGCAAAATGTAATAGATTACACTATATGCTCACAAAATTCTATACCTTGGCATGATTAAATGGGAAAAATCAGGGAATTACACATGCAAGACACACAAAGGGCAGAATGTAATAAATTACACTATATGCTTGCAAAATTCTATACTTTGGCATGAATAAATGGGAAAAATCGGGGAATTTCACATGCAAGACACACAAAGGGCAAAATGTAATAGATTACACTATATGCTCGCAAAATTCTATACCTAGAATTGAAAAACTAAAAGTAGAAGATTATCTCATGGAACTTAAATTGGATCACAACCCAATTTTTGTGGAACTCCAATTACAAAGAGACAATCAACAGGGTCGGCATACGAAGGTCAACCAAAATAAGCCACCACTTAAAGTAAACATCCTCTTGACGAAGGAAAATCGGCAAGCCTTTAGGGTGGCACTGGATAGTAAGATGCAAGAAAGGGAAAATAAAGGAGCACATGACAATGGTACAAAGTACACTAAAAGCAAGAGGTTAATGAACACCATTCAAGATGCACAAAAAATATGCAAGAGAGCTACAACTAAAAAGAAGGAAAGAAATAGTTTCACGACAAACTGATGGTACAATGAAAAATGCAAGGCAACATGGAGATCACCAAAAGAACCAGCAAGGAGAACAAATGCAAACAAGAAAGCATATGAGCAAATGGTAAGGGCAAAAAAAGAAGAATATATAAGAACTCAAAGGAAATCGTTGGTTTACTTAGGGAAACATGAACCTAAAAGATTCTCGAGGGAACTTTGCAAGAACAAAAGGCAATCCAAAAACAACATAACAAGAAGTCAATGATTAGAGTATTCAAAATAGTTGTATGAGCATAAAAGTGAACAAGATACAACTATCACAATTAGTACTAATGAGGAGCTTTTCATAACAAAATATATCATGCAAGGGATTAAAAAGCTAGCAATAGGTAAATCCCAAGACATAAACAACCTTCAAGCAAAGCATCTAAGATGGGAAGCAAATATCCTATCACCTCAAATCAAAGAAATTTACAATGAGGACATCCAAAGTGGCTTTCCGACAAAGCGGAAAACTAGCTTAACCATACATCTGTTTAAAAGTAGAGATGTATAAATGCCTCAAATTACCATACTATCATGGTCAATCCAGTTTTTGCAAAGCTATTTGGGAGTATAATAGAACACAAAATTAGTAGATGGGCTGAGGCAAAAAGAAATAAAGCGAAGGGACAAGTAGGTTTTAGGTCCAAACACTCCATTATTGATCATTATGTCATGCTTAGACACCTAGTTGAAAAGGTTTGGGATAAAAAGGGGGATGCATATTGTTGCTTTGTAGACTTCAAAAACGCTTTTGACACAGAACCAAGAAGCAAACTATGGAACAAAATGAAAGAGCTTGGGGTCCCAACACATTATTAGGTAACAGTTCACAGGGTAAATGACTAAGTCAAGACTAAAATCAAAACGCACGTAAGGTTGTCTGAATGTTTCGAGAGTGATATAGGCGTCAAACAAGGCTACCCTTTATAACCGACTTTATTTGAGCTATACATTGATAAGGTAGAAGATTGGATAAACAACTTCAGAGGGGAGGGGGTCCACTTGGCCAATTATGTGGTGAAACTTATGTTTTATGCCGATGATTTAATTTTAATTGCAAAGAGAATCCAAGATTTAAGAAACCATCTCGAGGCTCTAGAGTTTTTTGTAAAGAAGTAGGAATGCAGGGAAACATTAACAAAACCAAAATTATGATTTTTTCAATGAGAAGGAACAACACCTTGATTTTCAGTTTGCAGAACGGTCTCTTGAAATGGTGTCAAAATACAAGTATCTTCACCTCAACTTTTACATCAAGCTCAGATGGGATACTTGTAGGATGAAAAGAATACAAGGTGGCTAGAGAGCTTTTTATGTGCTTCAAAACCGATGTAAGAATGCTGAGTTATGGAATTGGAAGACCAATAGGGTCTTATCTCGATTAATTGTCACACCAATAGTATTATATGGCTGCGAGGTGTGGTCTAGTGGAAAAACGAGTTTATAATGGATGCAAACAGAAAAATCCAAAAACGTCTAATCACAAACAATTCCAGAATTAAGGATTCAATTCCATATGAAATCATTCGTGCCAAAATAGGTACTTTCCCTTTAGAGGCAACCACTACGACTAAGCTATTATGTTACTTGAAAAAAATAGAAAACATGAAGACCGAAAGAAGGCATAGGGCCGCAAGAGACAAAGCGTTGCACAAGAGGAAGAACACTTGGATGAAATAGAGCCACAAGTGGATGAACAAATGGGATATCAGCTTAACTGAATGTCCAAACTGTTACAAAGACAAAAAAAAATTAAGTGACTGAAAAATTCAGAACAGTAATGTAGAGGAAGCAAACAAGCAAGAAAAGACAACACTATATTTCAATGTTCAACCCAACTTATGAGCATAATAGAAAAAACATATATAGGGGCTCAAATTAAATGGAGGGAGAAGATCCTCATTGCTCAAATGAGGACTAACTCTCATAGACTCCGATGGGAGACAAACAAATGGACGACTCCTACGGAACCATGGGACGAGAGGGTTTGTGTTTTTTGCATCACAGGGGCAGTCGAAACGCAAGAGCACTTCATCCTTGAATGTACTCAGCATACGAACATGCAGCCATATATGTGAAAACTTTAAAGGTTGGCTCAGTGGTAGATATATTTGAGAAAAAATGAACAAAAAGGTTGGGGGAGATGATAACCCAGATTAGCAAAAGGCAGAGTAGCCTTCTAAACGATACCTCGGGTCCAGAAAATCTTTGACGGTTGGAGCAATGGGTGTAATCGGTGGTCCCATAGACCAGTTGGTCTTGTGGGCATAATTAAAACCATTTTATTTCATTTCACCCTGAAAAGACAAAACCAATTATAGAGGTTGCAAGTATGTTGAACTCTGTAAATATGTGGTTATATTGTGAAGTTTATCTCCAAGTAAAACTGTAAAAGGTCATCACTTTCAGCAGTTTCAAAAAAGATACGGGAATGAACTGCATTCGATCTAAGAATATCATGGATAACCGATGCGAAAAATAATCAAAAGGCCCCTGTGCTTCTAAAAATGTCAAAATCCACAAAACTTAAAAGAACTAAAAGATGTTTATCTAGAGTTTATCTAGTAACAAGTCAAACCCACCACATCACTACCCAAGATCATCACATTAATCTACAAGGCAAAATTCTCACTCCAGAAATGGGATAGAACAATAATAAGCTAAATACTAAAGCATGGATTTGATATAACAACTTTTAACATGTATAGCATAAAAGGGGTAACATTGCCCCAATTGCAAACTTTTATCTAAATCCTGGAACAGAAAACTGGGTCGTCACTCATACAAGAGGCTTAGTTTACCATGGTTTCATTCTGCATTGCTACTGAAAGCAAAATTTTCCTAATATTAATCCTCTAGTACCCAATGGTGCTCAATGGCATCTAGCTCTTAATGGATAAAATTTCATATTAACAATTTTTTTCTCACTCATATAATCTTGGAAGGCAAAAGACACCTGAGTTGTTGATATAGGGGCTGCACCAGATGATCAGCACAAAACTGCTTGTCTTCTAGTAAATCTGTAATTGTTCAACAATCTTATCGTAAATATGTAATTGCAACACACAAATTTTGTTAGATGAAAACAGAAAAGAAATCAATATTCAAACTACGTAAGGAATCTAACTAAAGATAAAGAACAGGGAAGCATAATCCTATCCCACCTAATTTAGTCCCCACCAAAATGATAGGTACAGATGGTGCATAATGTCTCAATTCTGGAATCCACTGCCATAGGACAAATAAATAAACATCAGACTTGCAGAAGCAACAAAAAGTATTTGTGAACAAAATTACGCAAAAAGAGTACTTAAAAAAATAACCAGTGAGCTACAATATTATCATGAACCTGAAATAGGATTTTTCAATTAGAATGCCTGAAATACATTGGTCTCACTTAGAAAAAATATGCCTCTCAAGAGGGCTCTTATAATAATGTTTTGGCCTTATTGTGCATTTTTTTTTCTGTTATTAACCCATCTAGAAGGTTCTAACAATTGCAATCATTTGGGTAACCTAACAATAATGTTCTATAACAACATTTCTCTGATCCGATACTTCAGCAAACCACTCTTGTCTATGAAAAGACTCAATTTCCAACGTTTTTCTAACATATTTTGCTGATAAATGTAATGGTATTTCTATAAAATACATAAGTGCAATAAGATAATCACAATAGCAAACCACATAAGGATGGCAAAAAAGAACATTTATAAAATCCAAAATAATAGATGATAAAATGTAGAAATGCCGAATGCCTGAAATGACAAAGATCAAGGCCACTTCCAGGGCATGATCTCCCAATACAAATAAATAAGAAAAAAATTTCACAAATGATGATTTTAAAATAAAAAGTTATTCCCTATCTATAGGCAAAATTAGTATGGGAAAAGTTGAAAACCCTGAAGCACCTAATTAAGCAAACTAATTAGAAATAAAAAACTACTAGAGGTTAAGAGTGCCTCAGGTCGCACATAATAATGCATTGATGACAGTACTCTATTTAATCTGTGCCAAGCGTCTCTTTGGTCAAGAACCATTGTACATGATGTCAAGCTCCTCTAGTATATATGCAAGTTTGTCAGTATAGGCCTTTATCTCTGTTAGACACAAACAGCTTCTGCTGTGCTCTATTTCTTGATTTTTAACTTGCTTACAAAATGCCTCTATATAAAGAGGTCTTTCACAGACAATAGAGTAACAAACCTTTCTATTTTAAGACGTTTCTAACAACATCTAGGAAAAAACAACTGAAGAACAAAAAACAAACTAACAAACTTTTTAAAATTAGTATGGAAGAAATTATGACTTCCAACACTCCCCCTTAATTTATTCCACTAGCTATTACAACATCCATTGCTCCTAAATTTTGACTCAAATGCTCAAAGGTCTCCTTTGCTAGTGCCTTCGTGAAGATGTCTGCTAATTGGTCTTCAGATTTGCAAAATGCTAATTTGATTTCATCATCTTCAACCAATTCTCTTATGAAGTGATAACAAATCTGTATGTGCTTGATTCGTCCATGAAACACTAGATTCTTCGTCAATGCTATTGATGACATGTTATCACAAACTATGATTGTGTCATCTGTTTATTTCTTCTTCAAATCAGCTAAGACTCTCCTTAGACAAATAGCTTGACATGTTGCTACATTTGCTGTAATATATTCAGCTTCTAATGTGAAAAGAGAAACTATGGGTTGCTTCTTGATGGCTCCTGAATCCATGTGAAACATATAACCAAATGTGTTTTTCCTGTCATCTACACTACCTGCCCAATCGCTATCTGTATAGCCAATGAGATCAAAATCACTTGATGCGGTATAAAGAATGCCATAGTTCTTGGTTCCATTGACATATCTTAGAATTCTCTTACCTAATTGTCAATGTGTATCCTTAGGTGTTTCCATAAATCTAGAAATCAAACTTATTGTATATACTATATCAGGCTTGGATGTTGTCAAATACATGAGTCTACCTACCATGCTCTTATATAAGGTTGAATTCACCTCATTGTTGCAATCTTCCTTACTCAACTTGAAACCTGTAGTGGTTGGTGTTGGTGCAAACTTGTTGTTCAACATTTCGAACCTCTTCAAGATTTGTGAAGCATACTTTGACTGAGATGAATATGCCATGATCCATCTGTTGTACTTCTATACCAAGAAAATATCTTAACAAACCCAAGTCTGTCATTTCAAATTCCCTTTTCATTGCTTCTTTGAACTCAACAATAAAAGCATCATCATTTCCTGTGAAGATTAAATCATCTCCATATAACAGAGCAATCAAAATCTTACCATGGCTCTCCTTGATGTAAAGTGTGGGCTCACTACTGCTTTTGCTGAAACCATTGGTAGTGAAGTATAAATCAATTCTACAATGCCAAGTCCTTGGTGCTTGCTTAAGCCCATAGAGTGTTTTCTTGAGCCTATACACCTTGTTTTCTTTTCCTGGTACTTCATATCCAGGTGGTTGATCAACATAGACTTCTTCTTTGAGTACTCCATTTAAGAAGGTGGATTTCACATCCATTTGATATACCTTCCACTTGCGTTGGGCAGCGATTGCGAAGACAACCCGCACGGTTTTCATTCTTGCAACAAGGGCATAAGTCTCATTATAGTCTCTACCAGGTTGTTGTTTGTATCCTTTAACAACCAATCTTGCTTTGTACCTGTCAATTTTACCTTCCACTGTGCTCTTGGCCTTGTAGACCCACTTCACTCCAATCACTTGTTTACCCTTAGGTAAATCAGCTAACTCCCATGTTTTGTTTCTTTTTATTGCATATATTTCCTCATTCATTGCTTTACACCATTTTTCTTCTTTCATTGCTTCTTCAAAACATGTAGGTTCATCTAGAGAAAATAAAACAAAATTCAAGTTTTCATCATCATACCTCGAGTGTTATGATCCACACTTATAATAATTAGAAATAATGCATAATATAATGTATATCAACACAACACAATAGATATTGGTGGACTAAGATGCCCAAATACTCAATATATGCAGAAACAGAACAATCACCCTTAAGGTAGGGCAACACCATACAATACTCTTTTAGGAAGGAATAATTCCACAATGTCTCTTCGAAGGGACAACCTCCAATATCCTATTACAATAGAAGACTCAATGCTTACTTGATTCCTTTACAATGATATTCACCTTCTTTATATAGACCTCTATCTAACTAACAGTGGATGGGTAACCTCCTAATCCCAATGTAAGCCGACCATTACCCAATGCACTAATTCCACAAGTTACTCCATTATCCTAACATATTGGACCCATATAACTAAGGGGGATGTGTGCCACATGTCGGCATCTCCATCAACCCATATACATTAATATATCATATCCCTAGGTACATAGCATTCCTTCCCTCCTTGACATGTTTCGTCTCCAAAACATAGGAAGAAACCAAATAATGAGTGTGCTTAAAATCATTGCACACTTGTCTCCAAGCTCGATCATCTCACCACCCGTATGTGCTACCCTTGTTTCCAAATTCCAATGTGCTACTCTGATTCCATTCATGATCATAACTATACTGCCTTGGTCTCCATGAATAATTAGTCCTCCTTTGGTTCCATGTACCATATTCCGTTGTGCTACTCTAATTCCATCTATAACCATAGTAGTTATTATTCCATGCATAGTCATAGTGATTTCCCCACTGATTCCATGTTCCATAGGGCACTTTGCTACATTGATTCCATGTTCCATAGGGCACTTTGCTACGTTGATTCCATAGCAATCCTTCTTTGGCTTCCATATATAGCCATAGTTATTGGAACTCTGATTTCCTATATAGTCAAAGTGCTTGTTGCACTCCCTCGCATGGCTCCATGATTGTTTCCTTTCATAATGATGCGGGTGTCTATATACCTCAACTTTTTTTGATACTGACCTTATCATCCTTTTATTCTACCTCTTCCACCTTTTGCTTTGGTGGTTCCTTTGTCTCTTGAGTAGATGAAGTGTTTTTCTTTGCTTGTATTGTTTCTTCATCTATGTCTTCATCTGAATCTTTCACATGCTCTTCTTGACTAGCTTTAATCTCATCTTCATGATCTACCTTGATTGTTCTTAGTGCATTTCCAACTATGATATCTTGTAAAGTGACCTATTTTCTATACCAAAACTTCATGAACTTCTTTTCAAACATTAATATTGATTTTTCCCAAAGCCTCTAACCATGGATATCCAAGAACCATATCCACATCATCCATATCCAATGCCTAAAAATCTGAATGCAAAACATATTTTTTCACAATGAGCTTCAAACACTGGAATATTTTTATCATCTACTTGAACCTCCTTGATATTCTTTGCTTGAACATGTAGATGCTAGGCCACATTCATGTTGATGAAGTTACTTGTTGGTAGGGTTTATGGACACAACCTTTTTCTTTTGAATGCATCCATGAAATTGAAAAATTGACTCAAATTTATTTGGAGCCAAATTATTTGAACCCTTATCATCCAATTCTTCTTCTACTTCTTTCAGATACTCTACCTCTCCTTCTACATCATTTGTACTCTCCTCATTATCATTATGCTTGATTTCTTTTTCATCATCATCACTTGCATGTTCTTCCTTGTTGTCGTTATTTTCTTCCATTGGTTTTTCTTCTTCATCATCTCCATTCTTTTCTTCATCACCATCATTATTTTCTTCCTCTTCATCCTCTTTTTCTTTTATATCCCATCAATCTAGGAAGACCTATTCCATTTCTTCCCATGAAGTATACCTTTGTGAGAAGCCCAATAGTTTAAACCAAAGTTGTGCAAGCCCAAACAAAGAAAGAGACAAGCATGTTTGCCACAAAATTTTTTGAGTATTATTCTCCTTAAAAATGATCCACCATTCTCTAGCATCAATATCATCCTCCCCTGAATATACTTGCAACTTCATGATCCACAAAAAAAACTAGGGTTAATGAAATACCCTAAAATGTCAATAACTCATTCAAAACTGATCAAAGTAGTCCCAAATTTTGACTGTAGCTTTCCAATATGATAGTGGAACTTCTGTAAAAATTTTGTGAAAAAATTCCACAAATTTCGGCCTATAAAGCGAATCTACGAAAAATCATAAAATCACAATAAATCACTCAAAACGTTCCAAACAATTCTGAAATTTTGAATGTAGCTCTTCAATATTCGGATAAAGTATCAGTAAAAAATTCATAGAAAAATTCCTTATATTTTGGACGATATGATGAAAATATTAAAAACCCTAAAATAGCAATAACTCCCTCAAAAATGATCATAATATCTCATTTTTTTTACTGACTTCCTTAAAATATTTTCTATCTCCAGTAAAACAATTGTGCAAAAATTCGCAACCAATTGCAAGATATTAATGAATTCACAAAACGAGGGTTTCATCCCATACAAATTGCTCAAATCGAAGCTCCGATACCACTTGTTATGATCCACACTTATAGTGATTGAAATAATGCAAAATATAATGTAGATCAACACAACACAATAGATATTGGTGGGCTAAGATTCCCAAATATTCAATATATGCAGAAATAGAATAATCACTCTTAAGGTAGGGCAACACCATTCAATACTCCTTTAGAAAGGAATAACTCGACAATGTCTCTTGAAGTGGACAACCTCCAATATCCTCTTACAACGGAAGACTCAATACTTTCTTCATTCTTTTACAATTATATTCACCTTCTTTATATAGACCTCTATCTAACAATGGATGGGTAACCTCCTAATCCCAACGTAGGTCGACCATTACCCAATGCACTAATTCTACAAGTTATTCCATTATCATAATATATTGAACCCATATAACTAAGGGGGATGTGTGCCACATGTCGGCATCTCCATCAACCCATATACATTAATATATCATATCCCTAGGTACATAGCATTGAGTCATCATATATCTCCCTCAAGCTCCTTGTCTTTCTAGACATATGATAAACAAGAGTTGGATCTGAACTGCTACTGGAGTTGCTCAATTGAGGAGCATGTTGTGAAGGTGGAGGTGTTGTTGATGGTTCACCTTGCTGATATGTGACTTGTTCAATTTGAGCATCTTCATTTCCATCAACTATGAGTATCGATTCTGAGATACTCGATGCAGTGTCAATAGTTCCATCCCATGGTTCATTTTCAATGAATTCGACATCCTTGCTAGTCACAACCTTCTTTGTAACAGGGTTGAACAATCTACATGCTTTAGTGTCTTCACAATATCCAACGAAGATACACTTTTCTCCTTTATCATCAAATTTATGCCTCTTTTCCTTTGGCACATGTGCATATGCCACACACCCAAATATTCTTAGATGTTCAACACTATACCTTCTGTTTGTCCATGCTTCTTGTGAAGTCATGTTTCGAACAACCTTTGTGGGACACTTGTTCAACAAATACACTGTTGTTGCTACAGCTTCACCCTAATATTCTTTTGAAAGTCCCTTGGCTTTCAACATGCTTGCGGCCATCTCTTGGATGGTCCTAATTTTTCTTTCTGCCACTCCATTTTGATGTGGAGTATCTTTAGCAGTGAACTGTTTTTCAATTCCTTCATTCTTGTAGAAGTTTAAGAATTCCTTGAAAACAATACTCCCCCCTCATCTAATCTCCGAGCCTTGATGAAATATCCACTCTGTTTTTCAACCAATGCCTTAAACCACCTGAACTTCTCAAAAGTCTCAGACTTATTCTTTAGAAAATAAATCCAAATTTTCCTACTATAATAATCTATGAAAGTTAAGAAATATGTATTCTTAGAATGGGTGAGAGTTTTCATTGGGCCACACAAATTTGAGTGCACCAATTCCAAAGGTGTTTTTGCTCTTCTAGACATCTCTGATTGAAAATGCTGCCTATGTTGTTTCTCTAGTATACATGACTCACATCTTCTTTCAGGTTCTAATATCCTCGGTAGACCTATAACCATATTCTTCTTAGATAAAAGATCTAATCCAGAAAAACTTAAATGTCCATAGCTCAAATGCCAGAGTCTAGATGTGTCTTTCATGATTGTCTTAAAGGCTACTTGATGTAGTATTGATGTACTCCTGAGAGGATCAATTTGCATATTGAGAAGAAACATTTGGTTCCTTGTCATCTGAACTGCAGTTATAATGTTCTTGCTTCCTTATCAAAGATTTTGCACTCTTCATTCTCCATTAGGACTCTATATCCTTTTTTAACCAACTGTCCAATACTCAATAGATTATGTTTCAAATTTGGAGCATAATAGACATCCTGGATTGCTCTCCATTTGCATTGCTTGGTGCAGATTATAACAGTCCCTCTACCAATAATAGGAACTCTTTCATTGTTCCCCATCTTAATATCTAATTGAATATTTTTATCAATGGAGGAAAATAGATTCTCATTACCACTCATGTGGTTACTACATGCACTATCCAAATACCATACATCAACACTACTTTGCTCAGCAACATTGCATACAATGAACATGTTTGGCAAATGTTCAGGTTCACTTACATTCTCAGTGGCTACATGTGCACTTTGTCTTGATTGGTTATATTGTCTCTTTCTACATTCACTGGCAAAATGACCATTCTTATGACAATAATAGCATTGAATATGACTTTTATCATACATTTGATTTGAAGGACTACTCTTTTTCTTGCCTTGAAAGTTTAGTTGAGAGTTGTTTGCTCCTTCTTGACTGTCTGAACTTGATCTTCCATAGTAGCTCCTTCCTCTTCTTCTACCTCTGAAGCTTATGCCTCTATTTTCTCTTCCTCTCCCCCTGCCTCTGAAACTGGCCTGAGCCTTGAAGGCTTGCTCCAGGGAAGAAAGTCTGGATCTGCTCAACCAATGCTCATGGGTTTGAAGAAAACCCATCAATTCATCCATTGTCATCTTTGAGAGGTCTTTGGCCTCCTCAATAGCTATGATAATTGGATCATATCTCATAGGCAAACTCCTAAGGATTTTTTCAACGATATTTTAATCATCTATTGTTTCACTATTGACTCTTAATTGATTTGTTAAGCTAATGATTCTAGTATGAAACTCAGAAATAGGCTCATTTTCATTCATTTGCAATGTTTCAAATTCTCCTCTAAGCATTTGGATTTTTACTAACCTTACCTTATCAGTACCTCGGTAGGAATTTTGGAGGATCTCTCATGCTTCCTTTGTGTAATTTGTTACTGCAATTATCGGATATATGGCTTCTACCATTGCCGTGTCAATCAAATTTAATGCTTTCGCATCCTTCCTCTGATTCTCATTCAACTGGGTCATCTGGACATTTGTCAATGCATTGTATGCAGCTTGATCAGTCACATCTGTGAAACCAGTGATCACACACTCCCATAAATCATTCACCACCAAAATCGTCCTCATCTTCTTTGCCCAAATGTCATAATTTTGTCTGTCAAATGTAGGCAGACACTTCCAACTTTTTCCGTTTGATCGGGCCATGCTGTGGATCTGACCAATTTGATGATAACAATGAAGGCATTGATTTATCCTCCAGGCTCAGCATTTTGTGAGCTGGCTGGGCGCTTTGCCTTCTTGGCAGCGGCTAGGATCTGCCTTTCCACCACGGTGGCAGATGAAGAATTTAACCGAATGGGTGAAAAAAACAGTCTTCACATAAAATATTACAACGATCTATTCTCATATGATAATATCTGATAACAAAACTGAGAGACTTCACATAAAATATAACAGCGATCTATTATCATATGAATCAACCCTGAAAAGGAGGATGAAGATGTATTAATTACAGCGATTTATTTTGACTTATCTGCTGCTGCAGAGATCTCCTCTTTGACAGTCTAAATCTGTTGCATTCTGCAATGCTCAACACTTTCTGCCAACACTTGGATGCAACAGTGATCTCCTTGTAGTGCTTTGATCTGCAAATCCCCTGATCTCACCCCCTGGCTGGGAGATCTGCGTTTCAGCTAGCTTCTTTTTTTTTCCACCGATCTTGTTCTTCAACTGGAACCTTCAGCTGCGCTCCTTCGCTGCAAACAAATAGAATGCTACAACATTCAATCTCCCCTGGCTGCAACGACTCTTTCACTTGTTGACTGGACACTTCTCACAATCTGTGTGTTGCTCTCTTTTGATGAATCTACAGCCTGCAACACAATACTACCAACGCGTCCTTGCAATGCTTCTTGCACTCTTTACCAATTCAGCAATCTCCTTTGGCTGCGCTGCTTCTTTGAACAGCTGCGTTTTTTTTTTTGTCTTTTCTTCAACTTGCACCTGCGCGATTCTGCTGTTGCTGCAGCCTTTCTCCTTGTTGGCTGGTCTTCACTCCTTCGGCTCTGCTGGCTCTCCACGTCCCTCAGCTGCTTCTTTCCCACGGTCTTCCTGATCTCCTGGCCTTTGGCTCTGATATCATCTGCTAGACACAAACAGCTTCTGCTGCACTCTATTTCTTGATTTTTAATTTGCTTACAAAAGGCCTCTCTATAAAGAGGTCTTTCACAGACAATAGAATGACAAACCTTTCTATTTTAAGACGTCTCTAACAACATCTAGGAAAAAACAATTGAAGAACAAAAAACAAACTAACAAACTTTCTAAAATTAGTATGGAAGAAATTACGACTTCCAACAATCTCTACTACCGTTTGCTCTAGTGTGCTTCGCTGAACTGTCCAGGCTAGAAAATCTGTTGGACAAGATGCCATCTCAGGTGTATGCACAACTATTTTTTGTTAGACAGCCTTCAATAAAGAAGAAAATTCAGTTTCCACAGTTTGGGAGACAGGCCCTGATGACCACTTATTCATTTCATTGTGCCAGTTTATTCAGTTGAGTTCCCGTTGTTGGGCAAGTCTCTACTTATTGTCCAGCTTTGTGAGCAAAATACTGTCTTCTGGACATGTCTTTTGCATTTTTTCTCCCATGGCAGGGATCCACTTCAAATAGATTTAGCAATGAATCCTTCCCATGTTGGTTGAGAGAACAAGAAAATAATAGCACATTACAAATCTCTGCCCCATTTCCAGCAATATCCTGGAGAATAGTCTGCTCCAGCTTGGAAGTTATCAGTTGTTTTTTCAACTGCACAATTTGTGCTTGGCCCACTACAAATTATGCTTCCAGCTCTGCCTTTTGTGTTGCTCGCTCTGCCAATTGGCATTTCAATGCTTCCAACCCTGCTTGTTGCTCCATTAATTACTGGTTGGCGGACTCAATTGCACTATAAATAGTTTCTATTGATGGTTGCTTCTGAATGATAATATAATCATCAACTATCAACCATCAAGGCTTGTAAAAATAATTAACAACATTCATAAAAATAAATTTACAAGTAAACACGTTTGAAGAGAAGAACTGGCCAACTAAATTATTCTCGATAATGTGGAACTTGTTTTCCCCTGTTTCAAAGCTTGTAATACTTAGCTATTGCCAAAAGGCAAAATGAGACTCAAAACGGCTTTCGTGATGACACTATACATCAATTGCACATTTCCAACTCCTAATTTGACCGGTTCCTTCTAAAATTACGAATACTACACTTATTACAAAAATGGAGGCTCTCCTATCCATTTGACCTTATAATTACAACTCAGAAAAACTGTTTGCTTCTTTGTTTTAGCAATGAAAATATAACAATGTTTTCCTAAAAGCAATAGATCTATGCATCAAATTGCTATAATTATTATTTGTTGAATACTTTAGCATGAAGTAGCAATCCAGATTAGATCCCAAACAAGTTATGCAATTGGAAAGAATTAACAGCTAATACAGAGCAATAGTTGCAGGAAAAAAGTAAGCCCATTACCCCCGCTTATGCAACAATAAACAAAGCATATGTTACACCTGTGGTTTTATACAGCTTATATTTTATGTAGTATGACATGTTCATGTAGGAAACATATGAAGCAGACAGGGAACCTTACAGTCCAAATTATCTATCTAATCTCAAGAAAATGGATTTAAAACTTATATTGCAAGGCATTTTATGTTAGCCTAGGATATGATTGCCACATTTAAAAAGCGAATCGTGAACTTAAATATATTATTTAATAGACATCATTGTTGACCAAAAGTATAGAAACCATGCTTATCGATAATTTTAGAAATCTGTAAATAATAACATTCACTATTAAAGAAGGTAAACATCCCAATAACTCTATTTCTAAACAAGAGAAAAGCTAACATCATCAATATTGATAAAAATAAAAAGACATGCCCAAAACATGCATGTTTTCAGAATATAAATACAGCAGAATCTGTCGTATCCTGTTCGGACCTGTTGTTACTTTCATATGTTGTTTGGCTATTTGATGATACACTGGAACTTTTGAGACATTGATATTTGATTCTTTTACATTATGAGCATTTATTACAATATTACAGACACATTATTTGTTGTACTGCATTTTTTGTATTTGATTTGCTTTACATTATATCAAACTGGTACTGCTGATGTCATGTTTATGATTGCAGGTGACAGCCAAGTAATGAGTTAGGTTCAGCCTGGAACACTTTGACCCAACAGACGCTTCAATTTATACAAGTAAATGAAAGTTGAGGTAAAAGAATAAGATCCAGTCTATTTGCTTCCTTGGTTATTTCCGTCTTGTGTTGTGAGATCCCAGTACCATACTTGTTTCTAATTGTGTTTGGAAGCCATCATTGGCATTGAGCCAATTATGCTTTTTAGTCCTTGTTGTTCTCGGCTATGGATACATTTATATTGCTGAAGCAACTTACGTTTTATTTGATAATGGTTGGAGCCATTTTGCATGTTGGAATTCAATTAAACGACTTGGTAGTTCATTTGACTTGGACCACGGTTGTAATCATTGTTATGTGTTTTAAAAACCTTGACTAACGTTTTGCGTGGTCATCATGGGAATTGGAAGAAATTCATTTGAAGACTTTGGTAACTTATGATTATGTTTGATATTCAATGTAGGTCGAATAACCTAATCATTTTGATTAGGGGTTTCGTTGTGTTGCATGTGAGAGTTGGCACATTCAGTTTTGTTGACTGGGAACTCGCACTTGGGTCATTTTGTTGGTAGTTGGATGAATGAGAAGTGGGATGGATGGAGGAGAGTTGTGTGTGGTCTTTTGGCCATGCGGCCCTCAAATCTTGATTTATAGTGCTTCGTTCAGTTGGAACGAACGGTTAAAAAATGAATAAAGTGGGGTTGAAAGCCCGTATTTGCGGACTGTGGGGAAGAGTTAGTAGTCAGGGGGTTCGAGTGGGAGCTCGAGGAGGAACAAAGAAGAGACAAGAAAAAAAAAAACTACAACACAGCCATGGGTTTTGCTCTAAAACAAGTAGATTTGTATTTACATTATCATGCAGAATAAATGACTATTAATTTGTGGAAAACCCCTAGAAGGGCGAATGGGCTGCATGAGAGGCAAGTTCTCCCTCGGAACTCCTTCGTCGTTTTCTATACATGATTGTTATCATGTATAGCTGGAATGTTGCTTGTTTTCACATTAAAACAGAAACCCAACAGATTGTTGAGGAAACCCAGATGGGTAGGACTGTTTGGAACCACCTCACCCTTTTGATGGCGTAAAGATGAGTTTTTTTGTGACAAGGCAACTGGATGCTTGATCTCTGTGTAAATGATGTTGGGTGCTTTTATACCAGTGCATTTCCTGAATGGTCATGTTGGTGTTGTGTATTGTTTCTCTCTGTCTTTGTGATTATTCGGTATTACCCTTATTGTGTGGACCTGGATCTCATTCTTTACACATGCCTCTTGTTCATTTATTTTTATGACCTAGAGCCTCTGTGCGGTGTCCTATTCTAGCGCCAAACTAATGGTTAGGGTGGTTAGTGTACCACCAATGGATGGGCTCATATCATACATTACTCAGTCTCCGTGCATAGTTGCAATGTTGGCTGTAGCTGGATATGGTTGCATGGTCTTGAGATGAGTTCATGATGGTGCCAATCATACTGAGGCACTTGACATCTTACAGTTGTGCCTTGTTGTATTTTATTTCCTGTAAGATATTGCAATGTATTTCATTTTAATATTAAGCCATTTTGGAGATGGCATGATGGCATATGTTTTTCTCTCTACCATAATATGTTTGGAGAATGTTTATTTCAGATTCATTTGGATACTTGTTAATATTATATTGTTATGATTAACAGACCAAATCTATTCCGAGTAATAACAATGTTGGATACTTTATTGCTATTGTATTACTAGTATAGTTTTTGGTTTCAAGGGAGATTTTAGCCAGCTGTATTTCATCACTGTTTTAATGTTGTACCCTGCTGTACATGATAGTCATCGAGACAAAAAGTTGGAAAGAACTCCAAGAAGTTAATCCTCTTGGGGAGAGCAAACAAGTTATCTGAGAAACCTTTTTATATTAGTTGTTTGTAAGATTTTCCCTTAAGAAATTACAAGGTTTTCTATATGTTGAATTCTTGCAAAGTGGATATAAGGCAAGCATGACAGTTAGGAATGTATGCAGTTTGTTTTGATATTTCATGGAACTTTGATAGCTTGGTTGTTGTCCTTGTATAAGCAATTTGATTATGATTGATGATTGATATATTGGGAAGATTGCAATCTTCCATGTTATTAGATCTTGTTATCTACTTTCTTGTGATAGTGTTATTTTACAAGTATATTAAGGAAGTTGGACTGCAGTTATTATGAAGGACATTTGTTTAACAAACGCTAATTAATAACTGGGACTTGTCCTCATAATCCATTCTTTGGTACAAAAGAATGTGGAGGAGTAATAATAAGTTCCTGGTTATTTCTTGATGATTAATCTTGCTTCTGTTGAGCATTGTGATTTGTTTCTCTAAGACTGTGCCTTAATCCACATTAGATAGTTTTTGTTGATAAACTGTAGTCGGTGAGCATGGCAGTTTTTAATAGGACTTCTTGAATCAATTGCTTTCAGTTTGGGGGTTTTGGAAACATGTATACTTTCTGAGTATTTAACATCTGAAGAATGTAGCATGTGTTGGTTGTATGTTTGTTCATATTTAGTGTTTCACTTGTGATCTTTCAATTCAGTTGGTTTGCGAAGATGAACAAGAAAGGTCAGTTATGTTGGATCTATTCAAGATGATTATGGTTTGTTCTTAAGTATGTAGTTTCTATTAATAGAAAATGAGACTATGTAATTATGCTTGTGAACCATATTGACTGTTGAAGCCATTAGCAGCTGTATACTGACCTGTAGTTTCACTGTGTATTTCATTTTATAACGTCAAGGATAATATGGGGGAAAAGTAACATGTTTATGAAAAGCATTAGGTTATATTATTACCTTGTTCATGTCACATAGCACTTGGTTAAGGTTGCAGTGTTAAATTATTTGGTAGATGTAACATGAATGCATATTATACGTATGAAAATGAGTTGTTAAGACTGTATACTAATCTCCATTTGACATTAATGTTCATACATATTAGAGTTGCATTTTGGAGTGGATATTGTTGAAAGACATGATGATGAGAAGGAAGGTCATGATGTGTTTAAATGTTGTTATTTGTGTTAATGCTCTTGGTAGTCTGTTATTATGTGGTTAATCTCACTTAACTGAGATCAGTTAAGTAACAAAGAGTTTTGTAGACATTGAATGAATACATGATGAAGGTTCTTTGTGGGCTTTATAAATTGAAGTTGAATTGCATATTGCTTCGTATTATGGACTGAGGAAGGCAGAAGTCATGATGGATGTTAAGAGTCAATAAGTCTTTTAAGAGTCTGCAAATGGCACTTAAACTTGGGTTCATAAAACAGGGTAACTCTGCACAGTGGACCTAAGACCCATTTGTATGCCTAGTGACTATAAAAGTTGGAATTATACTTGAGAAATCATTTACATCTGTGATTTGTTTTATTTCTTTCAATATCTAAGGAAATTTATGAACTTAACCTTCTTATTGAGCATAAACCTTAAATGGAAAGACCTATCACAGTATAAATAGCGGTCTGCTAGATGGCAGTACAAACCTATTTCCAGCTGTGTTGTGACAGGGATTCTAGCCTGATAAGAAAGCACATTCTTATAAATTCAATTATATGTTGAACTGTTAAGATATAAACAAATAAGGAAATTTATGAACTTAACCTTCTTATGGAGCATGAACCTTAAATGGACCTATCACAGTATAAATAGTGGTCTGCTAGATGGCAGTACAAACCTATTTCCAGCTGTGTTGTTACAGGGATTCTAGCCTGATAAGAAAGCAGATTCTTATAAATTCAATTATATGTTGAATTGTTGAGATATAAACAAATAGAGGAAATTGGTTTATGAGTTGTGTTTTGGAGGTATTCTAACCTGTTCATGAGGTGGAAAATCTTGATTGGTTAAAGATGGCCAAGTGCATGAATTTCATAGCATGATGATATTTATTTCTAGTTGCATTATTTAAATTATGAATTAATGTTATGCGAAGAATGATGCAACCCTAATTATGTGCTTAGCTGCATAAAAGCCTACATCCTTGGGAGAACTTTATGGACTCTTTGGAGCTTCCTTACCTTTATTGATGGTTGAAACTATATCTTAACTGATTGTATACTCTGATCCAATTAAGAAAGGAACCCGCATGAACTTGTGGACTGCCATAAGTAATGTTTATCATTTTGAATGACATACTAACATGGAGTTCAAAACCTCTTAAAAGACTTATTGACTCTTAACTTCTAAAACGCTATTCCAAAACCAGAAACCCTAGTTCAGTTACCTAACCCAATCTAAATTGGAAGTCTAGTTGTGAAGTGTTCATGGCATTGTCTGCTGTTCTGCCCCATTTGCAGAAGGAGAAGGTTTTGCAAAGGGTAAGTGGCATGCCTTGAGTTTATTGTTGGACTCTGCAAATGGCACTTAAACTTGGGTTAATGAGACCATTCATAGCAACCACAGGTGGATGAAAACAATCTTGTACTCAGCTTCATGGAAGTTGATGGGATCAGTTGTACATTGATGGAAATTGTTGTTGGAAAACGTATATCATAACCTTAAAAGCCAAAAAAATGTGGATTGACTTTTGGGGGTTTATAACAGAATCTGCTTCTAGAAACAAATAAAACACAAGCCAATGATGGGCAATACCAGCGGGATTTTTGAGGGTCCAAACCATCCTCAAATCCTCCATGAACTTCCAACTCTGTTTCCCTTCTGGCATCATTCTTTCTTCATGTTTGAGGCTTTATCCTTCATCCTCTAAAGGGTGAGTGTCACTATTTCAGTCTTAATTTGAGTGCCTTCTTGGTCTTAAAAACCATCTAGCTGAATTACAACTGGTTCAGTTATTTCTGATCGATTTCTGATCAGAAAAATAGTTGACTGTCTGTCAAGAAGTAAGAGGTGGAAGTAATGTCTCTGGTTGTCTCATACAATGAAGAATATTTTTATATAAGCGACTGAGATAAGGGAGGAAGCCAACAAATTGTACTGCATGTTTTGGACAAAAATGTATAGTGTCCTACCTAGAAACTTTTTCAATGAAGCAACACTGGCCTGGATTCAACGTGCAATTCAACAAAATGAGGAGAGTTATCCACACATCACACAGCATATGGTTGAAATTAATTTTAGCACATCGCAGAAGCAAAAACACCTTTGCTAAATTCAGAAAGGACATGGTACTTGTCTCAGCAATGGCTGACATTTAGAAGATTCTGAATTAGATTTGAGGACGGATGACAAAGCTACATAGCAGCATGGAAGGAGGACAGGGAGCACTTGTAGCAGAGCAGACAAGGGTGGAGGAGCAATTAACCTGCATGGCTCAGTCTTAATTTGAGTGCCTTCTTGGTTTGTATTACAAACCATCTAGCTGAATTATAGATGATTCAATTATTTCAGCTGATCAATTTCTGATCAGAAAAAATGTTGACTGTCTATCAAGAAGTAAGAGATGGAAGCAAAGGCTCTGGTTGTCCCAGACAATGAAGAATTATTAGCGACTGAGATAGGGGAGGAAAGGCAACATTGGCCTGGATTTTACATGCAATTCAACAGATTGAGGAACAGGATATTGTTGAAATTGATGTTTAGCAGATAGCAGAAGCAGAAACACCTTTCCCAAATTCAGAAAGGACATGTCAACTCCTAAGGTGTACACTAGTCTCGGCAATGGCTGACATGTAGAAGATTCTGAATTAGATTTGGGGACAGATGACAAAGCTATATAGCAGCATGGAATAAGGACAGGGAGCAGTTGTAGCAGAGCAGACGAGGGTGGAGGAGTAATTAACCTGCATAGCTAAGTCAAGTTTCAAAAGCCTCAAGTTTTTCCCTGTTCTTTTAGTTGATAAAGGGGAACTAATTTAATTATTGTTGATTTGTATTAGAACTACTATTATCAGTTTACTGGAAATTGTTTAAATGCAGATTGAAATTAGATGAGGGTTTTTTGGGGGTAAAATGTCAATGCTGGTATGTAAACAGACACATGGATAATAGTCTCAAAGGAATACCCAGTTTTAAACTGAGATAACTCTTTATATTTTGTAATTTAATGTGATTCAATGTCAAAACCCTTTTTTATCCAAATAGGTTGGAAATAGTATACAATGCCCTACACGATAGAAGATTGATCGACATTCTCCACACAAATTTCCATGGCAAAAGTAACTAGAAATGGTTCCTTTTAACAGGTCCCATAGGTACGCCGGAAGTATTATTTAATTCTTATATGTATGGTATGATAAAAAAAAAAATTAATTTATTAATAATACAAATATTCATTAAATATATACTAAGTTATCGGTTCGTTTAGGGTTAATCTGTACAAAAAAATATATAAAAAATATAGAAATTATAGCCTATTACATAAGAAATTAGTGACATTGTCATTAACCATATGGTATGCATATTGGTATCAAAAACAAAATATGAAAATAGTCACAAAATACTGAAAATAGTAAATACTAACTGTATGCAATGAGAAAATTAGAAAAATGAGAGGCAAGTGGTTTTGCTTTTGTCACTTTGTTATTATCATTTGTGTTGTTTTAAGATTTTGCTTTTGTCTTTACTTGCCCTTTAGTGTGTAGAAATGTGTTTTTTATATTTTCTTCATTGGCTTTGGTGAAAAAATGATAAAAATATTTAAAAATGCCAGGTTTGATTTTTTGTACTGTGATTTCCTACAGATTCCTGATTCCAACGCCCAAGGTTCGTCCCTGGGCACCCGTGTTTGCCTGGATTCTTCTAGTAGAAGAACCCACACAAACCCCGGTGCCCAAGGATGAACCCTAGGTGTTGGGGTCCACGAATCGAATCCGCTCCCATGCCCGATGCATTCCCAGCCCAACGCCTGCTAAATAGAAGAACCCAGCAAACACGGGTGCCCAGGGACGAACCTTGGGCGCTTGGGTCCACAAATCGAATCCGCTCCCATGCCCAGTGCATTCCCAGCCCAACACCTACTAAATACCGCGAACCGGGAGCTTAGAATATATACATTTGAAAATATTTATGTTGCCACTTGCTACTTGTTAAACCCAACTTACTATATTAATCGAATCTGGACGAGTGCCCATGTGATAATGATATAGATAACTATGCTTAGTTAATACTGTCTCCACCTAATTTCAAATATTTTATAATACAAATGTTAATCCATATATAATTGTTTTTACTTAGCTACATTAGTCTTCGAATCTTATGAATCAAGACCATAAGTCAATATCTACTTATCCTCTCCAGTCTCAAAATCCCTCACTTTTCTATTCAATTAATGATGGGCACTAGGGCAGCTCCAATTCTGCTCTTCTTTTTGGCATACATGAAAAGCAATTATATTTAAAACCACCGTCAAACAGATAAAAAATAATTCATATTTATTTCCATAGATTCTTATTTAAGAGAGGCATATCAGGAGTTCATAATTATTTCCATTGCAACTAATCATAATGGTGCCGCAGAAATAGGTAAATGGCAATTGCCACGTCATAAACACCTGTTGGGCTGCACAAATAACACATCTTCCTCAGAATAAGTAACGCATCATACATACTGCATAAGGAACCAGCGTATATTGTTATTCGCTTCACAAAAATGATGACTTGCATTTACATTCTGTCATTCTCCGTCTGCTGCAACCATCAAGGATACAATGGCTATAATCCCATCACCAAGCGATCGAACCATAGAGAGTCTGTTGGTCTCGATTCTGAAACTGGGCATGCATTTGGTCAAAGAAGACCAAGCAAATTGAAGAGCAGAGGAAATGTGAGCAACAACAAGAGAGTGGAAAAGGGCGAGAATATTGGAGAGAGACTGAAAGAGGCCATTCATAGCTTTATGCTATACCTTTCCATATTCTCTACTGACTGTGCTACCTCAGCATCGTGTGTCAATGAGCTGTCACTTATGTGGAGTTGTCAGGATAGTTGTAGAAGGATCTCTCCACTAAACTCACATCATTTGTTGCCTGTCTTGATGACAGCAGCAGATGAACAATGGCAACAACTGATTTTAGACGAATGGAGTGCAGAGGTTGAAGAGCTTCTTACAAAAACCAGGAAAGTTCCTAGTGGTAGTGGTAGAGCAAGTACTCGTCTTCCTAAGGCCATGATGCATGCCAAGGTAGATGCATACACTCTTCACATACTATTGCTCGGCCGTTACCACCGTCAAACAGATAAAAAATAATTCATATTTATTTCCATAGCTTCTTATTTAAGAAAGGCAAATCAGGAGTTAATATTTATTTCCATTGCAACTACTCATAATGGTGCTGAAAATCATAATGGTGCTGCAGAAATAGGTAAATGCCAATTGCCACATCATAGACACCTGTTGGGCTGCATAGATAACATATCTTCCTCAGAATAAGTACTGCATCATACATACCACACAAGGAACCAGCGTATATTGTTATTCGCTTCACAAAAATGACGACTTGCATTTACGTTCCGTCATTCTCCATCTGCCGCAACCATCAAGGATACAATGGCTATAATCCCATCAGCAAGTGATTGAACCATAAAGAGTCTGTTGGTCTTGATTCTGAGACTGGACACGCATTTGGTCAAAGAAGACCAAGCAAATTGAAGAGTAAAGGAAATGTGAGCAACAGCAAGAGAGTGGAAAAGGGCAAGAATATTGGAGAACACCTGAAAAGGGCCATTCATAACTCTACACTATACCTTTCCATATTCTTTCCTGACTATGCCACCTCAGCATGGTGTGTCAATGAGCTGTAACTTATGTGGAGTTGTTGTGATAGTTGTAGAAGGATCACTCCACTAAACTCACATCATTTGTTCCCTGTTTTGATGGCAGCAGTAGATGAACAACAGCAACAACTGATTTTAGATGAATGGAGTGCAGAGATCGAAGAGCTTCTTACAAGGACACAGAAAGTTCCTAGTGGTGGTGGTAGAGCAAGTATTCATCTTCCTAAGGTCATGATGAATGCCAAGGTAGATGCATACACTCCTCACATACTATTGCTCAGCCCTTAACACCATCAAACAGATATAAAATAATTCATATTCATTTCCATAGATTCTTATTTAAGAGAGGCATATCAAGAATTCATATTTATTTCCATTGCAACTAATCATAATGGTGCCTCAAATCATAATGGTGCCACAGAAATAGGTAGATACCAATTGCCACATCATAAACACCTGTTGAGCTGCATAGATAACACATCTTCGTCAGAATAAGTACCACATCATACATACCGCACAAGGAACCAACATATATCGTTATTTGCTTCACAAAAATGACAACTTGCATTTACATTCTGTCATTCTCTGTCTACTGCAACTGTCAAGGATACAACTGATATAATCCCATCACCAATCAATTGAACTATGGAGAGTCTGTTGGTCTCAATTCTGGGACTGGGCACGCAAGAAAACTAAGAAAATTGAAGAGTAGGGGAAATGTGGGCAACAGTGAGAGAGTGGAAAAGGGCGAGAATATCAGAGAGAGCCTGAAAGAGGCCATTCATAACTCTATACTATACCTTGCCATATTCTCTCCTGACTATGCTACCTCAGCATCGTGTGTCAATGAGCTGTCACTTATGTGGAGTTGTCAGGATAGTTGTGGAAGGATCACTCCACTAAACTCACATCATTTGTTGCCTGTCTTGATGGCAGCAGCAGATGAACAACAGCAACAACTGATTTTAGATGAATGGAGTGCAAAGGTTGAAGAACTTCTTACAAGGACCCAGAAAGTTCCTAGTGGTAATGGTAGAGCAAGTACTCGTCTTCCTAAGGCCAAGATGAATGCCAAGGTAGATGCAGACACTCCTCACATACTATCGCTCGGCCCTTACCAGCATCGCACATTGAAGGATGATTCTGTGGCACCTTACCACCATCACCTTGCCCATCTTTCACAGATGGAAAAATACTAGATTAAGTGTACAAGGACAACAGCCCCAACCTCATCCAAGACCTCCTCACAACTCACAATGTAGTGACCCTCTGGAATAGTATCATGCAAGGGCATAGTGACGATCTGCAAGTAATCTTGGATTGAATGCTGCAAGAAACCCAACATGATAACATGCATAGTGCATCCATGGTAACCATGGCAAAATAATACTTTTAAACTCTATCAATCCTCTATCCAAAAAGCATATATGTCTAGGTGTTCTGCCGTGAACCAACAAAAATACTTTAGGAAGAACAGTATTATATAATGAAACCGTACACATGGTGGAAATATAGCAGGATGTGAAACAAAAATCAAGTTGGGTTTCGCCATAGAATGCTTCCGGCATAAAAATACTTTAAAGGGCTAGCTTCTTTCATGTATAAAATATTCTTGAGTTATCCTTTAACTTCTCCATTCCAGAGCATTAGATGGGTTCCTTGAAAGAAAATGTTTGCGTGTTCCTAAAATATTAGTAGTATTATCCTAATCTCATTAAATTACTTGTCTGATTGAAGTCATTATACCGAATCTGACATAAACCATTTTTCAAGCAATTGGATTTTCTGCAGTGCAACCACTTTATATATCATTTTTCAGGATCAACAGCAATGACTCATTTCTCATTAGTCATTTCTTCTATGACTGATCTCTTATGAGCTAGAATGGTCCAGTTGGCACTCACTAAATCATGTGGTGCCCAGAGGAGTGAAGCAGTTGGATTGGAACTAGCAAAATGAGCCATCATATAGCATCAATTGTCCTGATCGGGACTTACACTTGGTAATAACTAGGACTTCCCATGAGCTAACCTGTCCCAGTACCCACTCCATCTTGAGTGAGCCTAGAGATTTTACCAAACCTGGTTTAAATATCATTGTACCAATTTTGACAAGTCTTTTATATAGTTTTTGTATACTTTACTTCTAAATTTATTTCGACAATTCTCTCATGTATAAATAGGAAAGGAAAATATTTAACCATAGTCAACATAATCTCTAAATTCAGGATAGATTATGTTAATTGTATATAGAAAAGAGTGAGATCATAAGTTGTGATTCACGATCAGAAATTTAGAACCAATTCTTTAGGGATCAATTAACTTCCTTCCTGCTGGTTCACGTGCACACTTGCAAACAGCTACACTTTCATTGTCACTTACAGATATGTCATGTACAGAGAAATCAGATACTGTAACATCGAATCTTGGGCAGAGAAGGAAAACGCTGTCCAAATTATGCATGCAACATGACTATTGTTGGAGAGATGATCAAAAGAATGATTAAATATGCTGGACCTAAAGATGATCCTACAAATAGCAGCTATGGTCTGCCATAGAATTTGACTTGCAGATTGTGTCCAATGTTCATGCATTATCCTCAACCTTCTCCAATAAAAAAAGCAGCACTTGCATTGGAGTGACATGGCCAGAGAATAGATTGAAAATGTTCCGCATTGTATCAATTTGGATGTTCTGGGCAGTTTAACATTCCATACATAGTGATTGTGATAGGCGTTGTATAAATTCGAAGAGTAGGTTGAAAATGCTAGGCATATATAGAGGTACACAGACATGCCGCAAGCACAAATACATAGCTTACCCAACCTCAAACCCTGTATGGAATGCAACGCGAAAATTGCCACAAAAATAAAAAGGGGAATGCTGACTACAGTATTGAGTATTTTATGGTGACGTTCTCACAATCAGTTGTCTAAGGCACAATATTGAGCTCAGCCTATACCTACATATAGCTTGTACATATATATAATGATTTTAGAACACAAATGAATAGAAAGATTAGAAAAGCACTGGAAACTATATGCCATCATATTGCACCACATGAGTAGGGATTCCAGGAGCGGCATCCTCATAACGTTCCCATCTTGAATTTACTTTTATCCTGTACCATCTATCACAATCCAAAGAGATGATTCAAAACACCAAAATAAGGAGTTCTGAAATTCAAATTAACCTTGAATAAGTTGTCTCCAAGGAAACCAAGCCAAGCCAAGCCAAATATCCTATGTTTTGTCAGCAAGAGGCAAAATTTTAGTGGCTAATATTTTGCAATTTGTTATTTTTTCCAATTTCTTTCCAAACATATCAGCAATTTGAGAATAATAATTCCTCTCGATGTTTATAAAACAACTTTTTTTGCTTCTCGGAATACATCAACTTTTTGTATAAAACATATAAAATCTTAAACAAATTGATTTTTCTTTTTTCGTTTTTTGCCAAACTTACAGAAATTGAAAATTAATATTGTAAAAAAAAAAATAGCCAGTAATTTCTAAACATCTATAATCGTATGCTTCCTTAATATAACTTCTTCCTTTCTTTCTTTAAAAAAACCGCATTGTGCACAGAGCAATTGAAATTCCCAATACTGGCAAGAAAGTGATAAACTAAATGAGCATTTACCTAAGAACAAACTTTTGGCAAATAAACCCAAACCCAATCCAGATCACTTATACGTTCACAAGACCAGCAAACCCACCTTTCAGAATATGTTACCTCGAGGCAAAATTCATGACTATAAGATGATCTGACCAGTTATACAACGTTTTTACAGAAAATAACCAGACTTGATGCAGAAAGATCCCACAAGAAGTGAAATTATTCTATATACACAAAAAAAGCATTGATATACACAAAACTCAAAAGTCAAAATCATTCCTTAGGAAATGTAAGTTTTAACCCACGTCTCAAAAACATTAGTTGGGAAATTTAAGTTGTAAAAACTACAGATGGTACAAAGGCAAACCAATTCTGGATCAAAATAAAACATGGGTATAAAGAAATTGTTTCTAACAATTCAGACGACGAATGTTTAAGACACCAACTACATAATTATTATAATTGAATCCAGGACAAGTTATAGTTGAGTACCCTTGTTGGAATAGATCGAGATTGTGAAATCTGTGAATATAGGTAGAGATCTCCAACGCAACGTCTGACATTGCTACATTTCTAGTATCATAAGACTGTCCTGAGGCCCACCAGCTTCGAAAAGTGATTTTTCTGTATTATAATGGATTCTAGGAGCTGCCTTCAAAAGACTTGAACGAACTAGTTTCAAGATTGACCCACAAATTGGGTGGTGGTTTCAGAGAAATTCTGTGTTTAAGTTATATGGATCCTAAACAAGAACAACTTGTATTTTGGAGAGGTTGTGGGGTCTATGGTAACAGTTGCAAAAAAAGTCTAGTCAGCCTGGGATAAATCCAAACTGAAAAATGCAAAATTTTCTTTCCTTTTTCTCCAAATAAAAATGTATTGATATCGCTCGGCACTTGCATGATATTATTTAGTTGTTTGTTAATATAATATGGAATGTGGAATGTGAATGCGGACTGTCCTCTAATAATTAGTTACTTTTAATTAAGATTAGTTTGTTAGTTTATTTTAAGGAGGATGTTAAAAAATCTGTAAATAGGTTGAGTGAGAATAAGTTGTAAATAGAAAATATATTTTAGATGGTAAAATATTAAAGTTGTATAAATATTTGTTTTAAAATATTAAAATCGTATAAATATTTGTTTAATATTTGATATATTTAATTTTGTTATCGTTGAATAATTAGTTTTAGTTAAGATTAATTTGTTAGTTTATTTTAGGAATGTTAGAGGTACAAATCATTGAGGGGGGGATCACTGGTGGCAAACAATCTAATTCAATTTCCAAACCCTTCAAACACTTGAGCATTCAATACACCCATTCATGAAACATTCAAGATATCTATAGCAATGAACAGATAGATAATACACGATTACACACACAACACAAGATCTATAAGGGAAACCCTCTTGAGGAATAAAACCCACTCTCAAGCTTATAAACACATGGACTACTTGTCTTATAAAGGTATTGTTTCAATTTAGATCAGCACCAACTGATCAAGGAGCACCCACCCCTCAATTTAGTCAAGTATCCACTTGACCTTTAGCTAGCACCAATTAGCAAGGAGCCTACAACTCCCTAGATGATCAAGCACCAACTCAATCATCTCCAATGTGAGCTCCACCTTTGAACTGATGTCTTTAACACCTGGTGATAGACCTCTGATTTTCTAACCCCTACTAAACACCCTCTCTATCTCATACAAGACTCTCAGATAAGCATGCCACAATCTCTCTTCCTCTTCACTCAAACTGTCCTCATGTACACACTCAGACTTGCAAATCCTTCTTCTATTCATTTCTCTCCCCAATCTTCAAACCTGCAAGAGCATTGTCTTTGACATCAAAAATATAAACTACAAATCATACACACAATCATCAACTTGCTCTGCTCTACAACCCATCCACTGGGCACACACTCTTTCTTCTTTCCTTCACTCTTCAACTCTAACACACACCTCTTCTTACAAGTTTAGAAATCAACACCTTTGATTTCACCTTTTATAGAGCCTTCATGATTATTATCTTTTTGGTCGGCCACAACACATGCCTTCACACTCAAGGCATCTACATGGGTCACCTTTTAAGTAGTACCCTCTTTCAAATAGGCCTAAGTGTCCTTTTAGGTCCTATGGAGACCCATTCACCTCTTTGACACTTCTTCAAGCAAACTTAGAACACAAGTACACTTTAACAATACATAGACCCATGCCATGCAATCTATACGTCCACTTTAACTGATAACATCCATCACAACACCCTTCTGCTACAACGCAATTAGCCTAAACATCATTTTGTACATATGATCACCAAGAACGAACACATAGTCAACTTCTAAGACAGAAACTAGATTAGTCAAACCTATATAATCCATTCAGATGATCCTCATAAAGTCTATAACATGCTTCAACACTTAGTTCATATTAAAACATCGAAATACCATCAAGAATAACTCAATTACCCTTCTTAGGTTACTTGCAAAGCATGAACACATAGTCAACTTTAGAGCTCCATATCTTTGACTATATAAATAATTAGACCTTCAAATAAATATTGTTGGATGAGCCTTGAAGTCCTCTACAACTTTGTTTTTAACACCATGGTCAAATTCTGCATATATCAAAAGTTATAGCACAACAACTACAGATTGATTTTCCCTCACAAATTCAAATATTTGAATTCCAATGGTCATTGAGCAACTATTAAACTTCGAACATGTTAACCTCATCTCGTGCCCTCTTATAGCTTGAACAAATATGCATCGTCGATCTTCCTTGGAAGTAGCTCAGTTTTTACCTTTGCCTATTGTTTAAACATCAAGCACTTGTCATCATCTCGTTGCTTCCTGATAATTTGGAATAAAGGCACTCCATCGATCTCTTCTGAGTAGCTTGATCATTATCTTGCAATGCTCACCATTAGATCTAGATTAGAACTCCCATGATTATGACACTTGGCACCTTTGCATGCCTTCTGAACACTTTGCTGTCAGTCTATGCACTTGTGCCACTTGACGGTCTTGCATGCTTTGTTAACTCTTTGACTTGTCCTGCATCGTTGATCTTCTGACTGCATGATCATCTATGAACCGTTGATCTTCTATCTAAGCTCTGTGAATGTGACACTTATCACTAGCACATGTAATCTTTGACATGTTGACTTCATACGTACCATTGATCTCAATATGTATGATTAAGCGCTCATCGTTGGATCTTCTAGACCAATGACTCCATACTTCAACGTGATTAAACTTGATGGTCTCTAGCCCATCACAGTCTGCTAGAGCTACTTTGAAGCTTTATAACTTGAGCTATAAATCACTTCAAGACTCTAAATTTTTAGGGTAGTTTTTTGGCACTATATACAACATCTTCATGTAAACCTTTGACCATTATTGACTTTCTTCATACTTAAATTAAATACACAAATATATTGGTTCATTTATATCTGCATGACGTGCAATGATGGTCTGGCTAAGTATAGAAACTTAGTGAACTTTAGTCTGAGAGGCCAACATTGTACATGCATATCTTTTGTTGCGCTCAATCGCATGACCTGCAACTTAGAACATATAAACTTAGGACTAATGTGATCACATCCATTTGACCAACTCCCTTTGACTCATCCATACGTGACAATGGTGATGTCAACAAATTGTCTACTCAGATTTTTCTGTCATAAAACCAACTATGCCAAGATGAACATAATGAAGAACTGGATGAATACCATGCACTTCCACAAAGCTTTCCAATCATCCTTGACATCTGATAGGTTCCCTCACACATGCTCAATACTTCAGACCTATACCTAATCATGCCAAAACTAAATATCAACCGACCTACTTCAAGCATACTAGGAAAAACACACTGCACACTTTATCATTGACACTTAGACTATCAAGACATCTCATCCACTCATATGGACACCTCCATGACATTACTGAAAACTCTTCAACAATCTCCCCCTTTGTCATTGATGTCAACAACCACCATACAATTCACCTTCCTTCTCTCTCTTCAAGCACTCTCACAATAGAAACCTTCTCCCCTTTTGACACAATGATAAAGTGGGCACAAACTAATCCTAAGAACTTGAAAATTTCACCAACAAGAGAGGACCACCTTATAAATATGATACAAACTCCCCCTTACTTTGAGCCTACCTCTTATTACCTTGACAACTTCCTCTTGCTACATGCCAACACTCTCTTCAACCAAGCATTGCAACCAATGAAGAAAGAGCACACAAAAGCATTGAAATCTGATGGAACTCACCAAGAAATATCTAAAAGGGACTCCCCCTAAGATCTTTGAGCTATTATACCTCTTGAGCATCTTCAAATCTTCACACACCATGAAGAACAACCATATAGGCTTACTAGTCTTCTCTCTCAAGCCACCTTATGGACCATCAACAACACTTCATGCCACTCACCAAATAGGAAACATGTTCTAAACCAACTTGAGAACTCACCTTAAAACACTCACGCCTTGATCTTTTGGAGAAACTGATAAAAAATCACTCTTCTTCACATTAGGCCTATCTAGACTCCTTGTAACCCTACCTGAAACTTGTAAAGTCCACAACTTTCAATAGACACACCTTCAAGACCTAAAACTTAATATCTAAAGCACTATTATATGCCCCCTTAAGCACACCAATTTTTATCACCTAGTTCCTCCTCTATAACATACTCCCTTCACAAATCTACTAGCCAATTAGGCCTTCATTTTGACAAAAACTTGAATAATTTAAAAAACACAAACCTTCAAATCTATGTGAAGCTTGATTTGACAATCCATTTGCCCATTCAACTTATTAAGAAGCCTCGGACCTCAACTCATAAGGCAAACCACTTTTCTAGCATAGCCCAAAATTTTAAAATCTTAAAACAAACAAGGTCAACAAACCTCCTTCTAGTCAACACCCACTTCTAAAATTTCTTACACATTTGGAGACAACCACCACACACTTTTGGACCAAGATTTGATCCTTCACACCTTTAGGAATCTTAACTTCCTATACCATGGCTTTGATCTGTAATAAGAAAGATAAACCTAGGAGCACACAAAAACCTCCAAAAGGCACAAATAGGATCATAAAGACACAAAACCACTTGAAACACATCACAAATAAGTGTACAGACCTTTTTGAGCACCAAACTCTTCTTGACATTCCATCAATCTCATTATGCCATCTAAAAACATCTATTATGATCCTACAAACACTGCATACATAGCAAACACACCTTATAACATCACTTTGACCTCATAAAAGCACTTTTCCCATCTTGACACACCAAATCCAACTGGAAACACTCATCTCTTGCCTTTTAGGACCTTCTAAAGAACAACACAACAACACTTGCTTCTCCACTGAAAGGAGTCAATTAAGAAGCATAGTGATGAGCTCCGAGTATGGCTCATTATTGACATGTTATTTCCCTCAATTCATCTCTCGAAGGATATTATCTTATGCAAAACTTAGATTGTTAGATAGTTATTACACGGGAAATAGATATTTGTCTTGTTTATATTGAACCAAAGACTAAACATTTACTTTGTCATTAATGTTTAATACATAGCATGTCTTAGCGATTTTTGTTGTGAAGAATACTCAAGAAAAAGACACAGATGATGTATAGTGAACGTGCAATTTTGATCTTCATCCAACAGAACTACAGACTCCGCAGACTTGCTTCTACAAATTTTGCAGGCTTGTTTCTACAGACTCTGCATGCTTGTTTATACGGACTCTACAGGCTCATTTCTATGGACTCCATAGGCATGTTTCTATGGACTCTGTAGGCTTGTTTCTACGAACTCTGCAGGTTCGTTCCTTCCAACTCTGTAGGGTCAATTATGAGAATTATGTAAGGATGAAGCTACAAACAGGGAAGCTGGAAACCAGAGAGGATTAAAGAGAATCATTCCAACTAGAATCAAATAAGGAAAATAACCACCTGCTATTTTGTAGGATTTGATAAATTTATATATATGTTTGGATCTTAGGATTATTATAGGATATGATATCTATTTTATCAGAATAATTGGATCTCTTGGAAATCTAATCTCCTATCTTTAGATGAATGGATCGACTAAAGAATCCTATTCCTTTGCATCCTATTTTGAGTTGATTATATTAGTATAAAATATAAGATTTTTATATATTATAAATAATAGATATCAAATGATAAACAACAGATAATAGAGGAAAATTTGTGCAAGCATATTACAGGTTTTAGCCAGATTGTAATCATTTCAATTTTATGAATTAATACTTCAGTTTCTAGCATTGATTAATCTTTATTCCTGAGTCCAAGAGGATCAATGGTCCACTCTCCTTGGAACTAGTAATTGTGTACGATATTTATGTTATGTTTTACTAATTCATTGTTATAATTAATTAGAATCTTGTTAATATTTACATCTATTCGTAAAAATAAATTCACAGTTTAAAAAGCATTTTCTTATTTCAAAGTCATTTCCTTCTAAGCAATGTGTGTTTTCCTTTAAAACAAATGTGTGAAACAAATTTTCTTTTGTTAGCAAAAAGTATGATTTTAATTTCCACGCAAGCGTCAATATGAGTGTGATTTTTACTTTCAGCAAAATAGTGGATGATTTGATTTCTTCCTTTTCAACAAAAAAGTGAATCACGTAGTTTAGGACACATTTCTTTCTCTAGTCAAAGTTATAATAGGACAATCAAACGCCCTCATAAGCAGCCTTCTAGATCTACCATCCCATACCTTACTGCATACAGCTTTGGACACTAACCCTGGTTGATAAGACATCAATTGAATATTGATTAAATGAAGAGTTAAACGACACTCATCATTTTTGGCACCATTATCGAGGAACATAAGGTGTTAGTAAGGTAATAATTATTGGTCTAAAGTGAAAAATAGAAAATATTGTAAAAATCCATAAAATCTCATAAAAATTCAATAAATTGATGTGCCATCCTAGAGATTATAAAGGATGATTCATCCCAAAGTTTCCACCAAGAATAGAAGTGGACACTCCTTCAACATCTCTGAGTAGTGAACCAGAAGTTACAAGTGAAACCTATTTGTAAGAATCTTCTAAAACTTGGATAGAAACCAGGCCATTGCCACAAGCAAGCCCCATAGGACAAATTTTTTAGGATCAATCTCTTACAGGAAGACACTATTTAAAAGTTGCCAAGGATTTAGAAGAAGTATTTCAAAAATCTGTAACTGAAGAAAATTTTGAGAATTTTGAACAACCCATAACTAATACCACAAATATTCAGTGAGAAGATCATCCCGGCTTTGAAACATCATCAGAAGAAGAAATGGCTCTCCAACAAAATCAACAACTTGCACAAACAGGAAGGACTTTCTCCTTTCCTATTGTTTCAGATCCTAATGATCAAACCCCCATGAAAAATATTTCACCAACTAATCTGCCAAATTTATGGGGAAGATCTACATAAGATCCTGATCAATTATTATTTAAGTTTAAGGTGCTATGTCAAACCTATGATTACATAACAGATGGCCATAAATTAAAACTATTTCCCTCTACACTTAAAGATGCAACTATGAGATGGTTCATGGGTTTACCTGGTGATTCTATTAGAACATGGGATGACATGGAAACAAAATTCTTAAACAAATACCAAGATTACTTCCGAGTGCGAGAAAGAAAAGAGGATTTCTTCAAAATCAAACAGAATGAGGATGAATCTTTAGAGGATTATTTGGATAGATTCATGTTCACTCATAAAAGAAACAATTATCCACTCACTGAAGACGTTCAAAAATTGGTTTTCTTAAAAGGGTTGGATGAAGATACTAGAGATGCCTTAAATTTGATGGGAGGAGGAGATATAAATAAGTTGGCTTTTGATCAAATTTCTGAGTTTTGTATCAATTACTCTCGAATAAAACTTGGAATTAGGAAAGGAAGATTTGGAAAATCTAACGAAGTGGGTAAGTTAATGGAAGTATTTGCTAATCTAAAGATAGATATCCTGGCTACACTAAATAGTACCTTGGATGGCCTTCAAGCTAAGGCAAATACAACATAACCCTTAGCAATCTACTGTCTTAAGTGTAGACAAAAACACGTCCTTAGAGACTGTCCCCTAGATAGAACCAATGTTTCATCATGCGAGATCTGTGATGCAATAGATCATGATACCAAACATTGTACCCTTCTACCTATTTTAAAAAATTAAATGAAAACACAAGTCCAATCCACTAAAGAAGTAAATTATATTCAGAGACAAAACTTTGCCCCACAAAACCAGGCTCAAGGACAATTTAATGCAAAAAATCCATTTAATCCATGGATGGCACCATAGAATATTTTAGTTCCTTCACCATTTGGAATCAACCTCAAATTCTATCAATTCAAAATCCATGGGCAGGATAATATTGGATGCCAACACCCCCATGGATGGTGCCACAACCACAATACTAATGGATACCACAACAGTAATGGATGCCATAGCCATATCAACAATGGAATCAATGGTGAAACCCACAGTCACAATTCACTCAACCAAGAAGACCACTTCAACAACAAACTATTATGCCACCCCCAGTTATTCAGCAACAAGGATAAATTAATCAAACCTCAATGCCTACACAACCAATAACAAATCCAAAAAATAAATAACCAACAATTGTTTATGTTAATAAATAGGAAGAAATAATCAATATTGGAGCTATTGAGTGTTCAGACATACATTTGAGATCAAGGAAAACTATACAAAAACCTCCAGTTCTTATTTTTGAGATCCCTGATGAAAATGAAAAGATAGAATCATCTCAATTAAACACTGGAGAGGCCAAAATCAAAATGAGCCCTGAAGCAAACAAAGAAAAAAATACTACCCCAGTAGTTCCTTTTCCCAAAAGATTAAAAGAAATTGGTATTAAACCAGAATCAAACTTGGTCCATGAGTTGCAAAAGATCAATATTGAGGTACCCCTTCTACAAGCTATTAGAGATATACCTGAATTAAACAAAATCATCTAAAACCTTTATATCAAGACACCTGGGAGGAAAGCAAAATATCCAAGAACCATTCATGTTGACAAAAAAGTTGTTGATTTATTAGCATGAAAACTATTAGTTCTAAAATATGCAGATTTAGGAAGCTCAGTGATCACGGTTACAATCGAAGGTAAAGAAATTCCTAACGTCTTAGTAGATTTGGGAGCATCAATCAATGTTATGACAATTGATACTCTCCATACACTATCTTTTATGAGAATGCAACCCACAACTACCATCCTTTAAATGATGGACCAGTGTGTAATGAAACTAGAAGGGATTATAGAAAATGTTGAAGTATTAATAGAATATTGTGAGTATCTAGTAGATTTCATAATTTTTCAACCCAAAACAAAGAATCTAGGATATCCCATAATCCTAGGTAGACCATGGTTGGCTACTATATCAATATCGATTGATTGTAGGTCAGGAGACATGACCATTTCTAATGAGATAAAATTCAAATGCATCTATTTGTATATTCTTGTAAAACCATCAACAAATTGCATACAAGAACTTTGGGTGGATAAATCAGATAATACATTAAACAACATTTCTTCATTAGCTATGATCACAGTTAAAAAACACTTGGAAGAATTAAATGGAGACATATACCAGAATCTACGAACTCTGGCAGTCTGAAATCTACGAACTCTACCAGTCTAAAAGCTATGGACTCGACCAGTCTAAAAACTATGGACTACCTTAGTTTAGGATTCTTGGGTCAAACAAAATATTCTAAAACCTCCACTTCTACTTCTTCCATTGTTTCTTCACCATATGATCATGGATTGATTCAGAAAAATGTGTGGAAATTGGTAGAATAACAACAAACTCATTTCTTAGATGTATTCCATTATTCTTTAGCAAGACTGATTCCTCTTGAAAAAGAGTTTATTAATAATGTAACTATGTTTCATAAGTTACTTCCTCATCTATGTTCTCTAAACTCATTTATTAGTGAGTTTAAGCAAATAGAATCCAACTACCCAGGTACAAAACCAATCATGGTATTACCTGAAAAGATTTTGAACATCAATAGTTGGTTAACGAATGAAGGGGAAGATCAACTCTTTACAGTACTGAAAAGACATACCAAGACTTTTTCTTGGGATTATATCAACATAAAGGGAATTCACCCCAACATATGCACTCATCACATTTACATAAAATCTGTCAAACTGGTTAGACAACCACAAAGAAGAATAAACTCAACATTAAAGAAAATAGTCAAAATAAAAATCCAAAAATTACTAAAAGCTGGGTTTATTTACCCCATCTCAGACATCCAGTGGGTTTCACCTCTGGTAATTATGCTCAAGAAAAATGGAAAATTAAGGGTATGTGTAGATGATAGAGAATTGAACAAAGTAACATTCAGAGATTACTTTCTTTTACCTTTCATTGATTATGTTCTTGACAACTTGGTAGGAAAGGGATATTTTTCTTTTCGGGATGGGTTTAGTGGGTATAACCAAATAATGGTAGCAGCTGAAGATCAAGATAAGACCACATTTACCTGCTCTTGGAGAACTTTTGCTTATCGAGTACTTCCATTTGGACTCTGTAATGCTCCAACAATCTTCTAAAGAGTAGTTCTAGCAATATTCTCTGACCTTACAAATGATTATGTTGAAATATATATGGATGATTTCACCATTTATGGTGAAACTTATGAAGAGGCTCTTACCAACTTAGAAAGAGTATTGATCAAATGTGAGGAACATCAATTATCTTTAAGTCATGATAAATATTTATTGATGATGGATGAATGAATAGTCTTGGGATACCATATTTCTGCAAAAGGCATTTAAGTAGATCTAAAGAAAGTTGAAATAATCTCCAATTTACCTATTCTACAAACACAAACTAAAATTAAGAGTTTTTTGGGATATGTCGGTTACTACATATACTTCATAGATAAGTTTAGCTAAATAACTACCCCTATGTTTGCCTTGCTTACAAAAGATAGTACATTTAAATAGAGTGATAGTTGCCAGCAGGCCTTTGAGACCATCAAAGTTAAACTTATTACTGCTCCAGTATTGAGAGGACTAGATTGGACTAAGCCATTCCATATATACACAGATGCTTCCAATACAACACTAGGAGCAGTCCTTGGACAAAAGGATGAAGAGGGTAATATGTATGTTATATATTATATTATCAAAAACATGACATCTACTGAGAGAAATTACACCACAACTGAGAGGAAATTCCTAGTTGTAGTCTATGTAATTAACAAATTCAGACACTACATAACAGGCTACAAGGTATTTTTCTATATAAACCATTTAGCTATTAGATATCTTACCAACAAACCAATTGTGAGAGGTGAAGAAGAACCAGTGGAAGATGACTTTCTAGATGAATAACTATTTTCTATTTCATCAAAATCTCTATGGTTTGCTGATATAACCAATTACCTCACCACAAGAAAATTTCTTCTATAATTTTCATAAAAATAAAAGAAATATTTAATCAGAGAAAGCTCTTCTTTTAAATAGATTAATAGAATGTTATTTAAACTTAGACCTGACCATGTGTTTCACAGGTGTATGATAAATGGTGAAGCTTATGATATCATTAGAGCTTGCCATAAAGAACCAGGAGAAGGTCATTACTCAGCTCAAAGAACCATACATAAAATCCTAGAAGCAGGATATTATTGGCCTCATCTTTATCAGGAATTAAAAAGATATGTCAGATACTATGATGCTTGTCAGAGAGTTGGACAACCTACTCTTTCAATAGAGATGCCTCTGCACCCTCACCCTCAATTGATTTTAGAACCATTTTAGAAATGGGGAATTGATTTTATAAGTCTTGTGGATCCTCCTTTTAGAGGAAGAGAATATCTCTTAATATGTACAGACTATGTGACCAAATGGGTAGAAGTGGAAGCATTAACTCATGCAAGAGAAGAGATGGTAGTTGATTTCTTATATTTCAAAATCATATAAAGATTTGGTGCTCCAAGAGAGATAGTCTCATATCAGGGACCGCAGTTCATGTCAAACATGATAAAGCACTTCATGCAAGTATATCAAACTCAGTACAAAAAAACATCTCCATACCATCCACAAGCTAATGGGCAAGTTGAAGTCACCAATAGAGAACTAGAAACCATTTTAATTAAAGTTGTTAATTCCAACAGAAAGGATTAGGCAGATAAGGTACTAGAAGCTGTTTGGGTGTATAATACTACTTAGAAAACAACAACTGGATTTTTACCTTATGAATTAGTTTATGGTAAGAAGTCTTTATTCTCTATTGAATTTGAATTACAAACTCTGAAAATAGCTATAAAAGTAGGAATTAAATTAGAAGAAATAAAGAAAGAAAGACTCCTACAACTTAATCAACTTGATGAAATGAGGATGGAAGCACTACAAAGAATTGAATTGGTACAACATCAAAGAAAAGTTTGGCATGATTCATAAATCAAGCAATAGAAGTTTCAAAAAGGAGATTGGGTACTGTTGTTTGATTCCAAATTTCAACAGTTCAAAGGAAAACTACAAACAAGGTGGTTGGGACCTTATCAGATTGAGGAGGTATATGAAAATAGTTCTATTAAGCTAATACCTATTGATGATAGCAGAAGAGCTCTGTTAATCAATAGACATAGATTGAAGCTCTATCAAAAACCTCTCAATAAAGAAGAATTTGTTTAAAAGATAAAGGATCAAGTAGCTATTCTGGAGAGCTCTGCTTCTTCCAGTGAACATGCTCCTTAATAATCTTACAGTTCAAAAAAAAATTAAAATAAAAATTAAAATAAAATATATATATATATATATATATATATATATATCAATAGTGAAAATCCTTCAAGAGACGTTATTGACAATGCATGCCCAAAAAACCAACTTATTGGCTGGCTATGCATTGCAAAAAGGGATTTGGCTAGAAAACCAACAATGGCTGGCCAAAAGGCAAAAACAAAAATTTATAAGAAAATCTCATTATGTCATTATGATTGGTCATCTCCATGGAATAAACTAATCTATGCAAACTTATTTGTGCAGGACACATGGCGAGCAAAGGATAACATCTAAGGTCAAAGTAAGTAAGACATATATTTTATTTATCTATGTTTAGTTAACTAATTATCTTTGATTTAATTAAGACTTATTCTATGGAGATGACCCAAATTTGAGTATTCTAAAATGGAATGACATGACACATACCATAATGAAAAAAAAAGCATACAATCGAGCAATGAACAGTGTATGGATAAGTGTGCCACTTTAATATAATCAATTGAGTCATCAAGTATCATAATGATAGGACATCATAAAAAGGGGTTTTAAAAGAAGTAATGAATTGTTGTCACCGTCAAAGTAACATGTCATTATTTCACCCAACTTATATTAATGAGATAAAATGGCTGACACACTCCGTAGAAATGTGTGACACCTAACTGTATCAAGTCATCATATCAAACTACAAACTCATGCAGTTGTAGTATTTTGTATGAACCATTTCATTTCTATAGACTTCAACAGAAGCTAGTCTACAGATCCTCCATGATTGTCACCTGCAAATCCTCAGTGACTATTGTCTACCAATTTCAACAAAAGACTGATCTACACCTCAATCAGAGTTAAAAAAAAAAGTTGACTATAAATCTGCAAAGAAATAGAACAAAAGATGAGATCAGAGTCGAGAATGTAGTAAATTTTCATAAAGATAAATCTTCTGTGACAGTGTTTAGAGTCACTGGTTGGCTACCTTTCATTGAGAAATTTCAAGGTTTCAATGAAACAATGGTAAGTGAATTCATCACTAATCTCACCCCTAATTTTTCAATTGTGAAAGGCATTGTTATTCTTGTTACAACTCAAGTTATAAGCCAAATTATACAAGTTCCATAAGAGGGAATGAGAGCTACAAGTAGAATTTCATTTAGTGATTTAATTAGTCAATTTAATGGTAATGAGCAGACTAGGACTTCATGTTTAGTAGATTCTAAAGGAAAATCAAAAGGGATTAGTAGAAATTCACTTCCTGAACCTTGAGAATCTGTAGCCAAGTGGGTACTCAAGTATATCATTTGTGAAGGGCAACACAGTCTTTTAGGGAGAGACGCCATGAAAATGTTAATACACCTTAAGCATGGGAGACAAAACCCTCAGTACAAAATTAAACTCCTATCCTTCTTATATGGTGCTTTGCAAGTTCTGTCTACAACCCCCAATGCTGCTCTTAGGCATCATGGCCTTATTCATCTCATCATCCAACATCACTTCCTTCAGCAAGGACAAGAGGTCTGGAAGGAATTTCAGAACAATATAGCATAACAAATTCTAAATTTGCCTGCATAAGAAATCCCAAATTTACCATAGGAACATCATCTCCACCTACTACATTAGTTGAGAAAACAACACCAAGGAAGTAATTATAGACTATAGTCCTAACAAAAGTTATTTCTTCTTTTTCTTCAAGAATAATCACAAGGTCTCAAATCCCTGAAGTTTCAAGGTCTTCACAAGAACCTTATGAATCTGTAGTATAACCAATTCCCTTGTCAAAAAGAAGAAAATTAAGATGACAGGTTGCTACAAAATCTAAGAAGACCAAGGGATTGATGGTTGAGAAGGAAATCCAACCAAGTGTAGCTCAAAGAGTGACCAAAAGAAAGAGAAAGCTCATTCTGACAGATGAAGATGAAAAAGAAGCTACAGACATTCTAGAAAGTTTTAAAATGGTATCTCATTCCCCCATACATTAAAATATCCCTACACCTGCAGATATTGAAGAAATTCCTTTCGAAAGGAACTCTCCAATCATAATGGAGGAGCCAATTCCAGAGGAAGAGCCACACACAATAGAGGAATCAAGTATGGTAGAACAACCACCTATTCTAGTTGAAACTACAATGGATAAAAAGAAAACTATATGTACCAATGAGAAAGGTAAATCATCTAATCTAAATGATCTTATTATGTTGTTAACTTTGGAGCTTTCTTAAGCTCAAGCTCTTGAACAACAACAAATAACTGACATTGCTAACTTGATCAATCAAATATAGAATAAGGATCATCTCAACTCATTATTGGTATAGAAATTAGATACAACATCTACTAATCATGTAGTAGAAGTTCACAGATTAGAGGAAACAATAAGGAATATGAAAGTGAATAAATAGATCTTTGGATATATATAGGAAGTCTGAAGAAGGAAAATAAGAGATTGTAGAGTTTGGTAAACTCTTCTAAAGCACTTGATATTGCACCTCTTCCTCCTAAGATATTTGTTGACCACAGTTGTCAAACAAGTGATTAAGGTATTCCTCCCTTATAAATACTACATCAAATTGAAGAAGAATATTCTGTACTTAAATAGAAAAACAAAGATGCAACTTCTTCAAACAAACTCTTAGAAAATGCAAAGAAAGAATTAGAAGTTAAAGTCCATGATTTAGAAGAAAATTTGTAGGATGCACGTAAATTAGGGAAAACTCTTTTGGCATGTAGGAATCCTTCTTCTGCATACAGTTTATTTTTATGTAAACAATTTTATAGATGACAGCTTTTACGGATCTCTTATCATCTTCCCTAAAAAAATTTATAGCCAACAACATTTTTGGAATTTTTCTATAGTGCTGAACCTGATCAACAGGATTTGCTTTGTGAATTTTATTTACATGATTTGATTCTAGGAGACCATGAGCACAATAAATTTTTGATAAACCTTCATGTGGGAGAAGTTTAACTGAGGGCATTACATTATACATTCAAAAATCAAATAGCATGGAAAAATAGATTTGAGGACTATACAAATCATGCTAAGACTACAGGATTGTGTGTCAGACCAGCCTTTCCTATTCCCAGATTGATCAAACAAAATTTTAACTGTGCTTTGTTAGATGATGAGATTAAAATGCATTGTTTACAAGCTTTATATGATTGTGCTATTTCTTTTGATTTGTTTTTAAGATAGAGTTTTTATTCAGTGGTGGTTGCAAGTGTAAATAGATGGGACCAACTTTCAATGCCTCTTAAAATATGAGAGGTCATGTCCCCAAATAACTTAATATGGAGTATGAGGAGAGCATCCTCAATTTTAGAAATCTTAATAGAGGTAATAAACTCTGGGGGAGAGCATAAATAGATTGGCATGAGATATAGACCCTATTTGCTAATCATACCTATTCCAGGATGGTAGAGTTGGACTCCATAATTAAAGGATCAATTCAATATATGGAAATAAATGATTTAAGCACATCAGGGATTTATAATCAATTTAGATAAGCATATAATAGATGAATTTGATGAATATGATTTGAGTCAGAGTGTGGAAAGTAGAACCCAGAGTTATGAATGCCAATAAATGTTTACAATAGGACTTGCAAAAGGTAAAACTTGGGGGAGATGATGAACTCAAAATATGGCTCATTATTGACATGTTATTTCTCTCAATTCATCTCTTGAAGGATATTATTTTATGCAAATCTTAAATTGTTAGATAGCTATTACATAGAAAATAGATATTTGTTTTGTTTATATTGAACCAAAGACTAAACCTTTACTTTGTCATTACTGTCTAATACATAGCATGTTTTAGTGATTTTTTTTGTGAATAATGCTAAAAAAAAAGACACAAATAATGTATAGTGAACGTGTAATTTTAATCTTCATCTAACAGAACTATGGACTCCGTAGGCTTGCTTCTATGGACTCTGTAGGCTTGTTTCTATGACCTCTGTAGGCTTATTTCTACGGACTATGTCATATCATTTCTATGGACTTTGTAGGCTTGTTTCTATGGACTCCATAGGCTTGTTTCTACGAACTCTGCAGGTTTATTCCTCCCGACTCTGCAGAGTCAATTCTGAGAATTCTGTAAGGATGAAGCTACAAATGGGGAAACTGATGACCAAATAGGATAAAAGAGAATCATTATAGATGGAATCAAATAAGGGAAATAACTACCTACTATTTTTTAAGATTTTCCTTTGATAAAGTTGTATATATATTTAGATCGTACAATTATTATAAGATAAAATATCTATTTTATCGAAATAATTGGATCTCTTAGAAATCCAATCTCCTATCTTTGGATGAATGGATCGACCAAGGAATCCTATTCCTTTGCATCTTATTTTGAGTTGATTATATTAGTATAAAATGTAAGATTTCATTATATTATAAATAATAGATATCAAATGATAGAGAACAGATAATAGAGGAAAATTTTTACAAGCATATTACAAGTTTTAGCTAGATTGTAATCATTTCAATTTTATAAATTAATACTTCAGTTTCCAGCATTGATTAATATTTGTTCTTGAGTTCGAGAGGAGCAGGGGCACACTCTCCTTGGAACCAAGAACTATGTACAATATTTATGTTATGTTTTAATAATTCGTTGTTATAATTAATTAAAATCTTGTTAATATTTACATTTATTCATAAAAATAAACTCATAGTTTAAAAAGTATTTTCTTATTTCAAATTCATTTCCTTCTAAGCAATGTGTGTTTTCCTTTACAACAAACATGTGAAACAAATTTCCTTTTGTTAGCAAAGAGTGTGATTTTACTTTCCACACAAGCGTAAATAAGAGTGTGATTTTTATTTTTAGCAAAAAAGTGGATTGATTTGATTTCTTCCTTTTTAGCCAAATAGTGAATCACATAGTTTAGGACACATTTATTTCTCTATTCAAAGTTAGAATAGGACAATCAAACACCCCAATAAGCAGCCTTCTAGATCTACGATCCCATACCTTACTGCAAACAACTTTGGACACCAACCCTGGTTGATAAGACATAAATTGAATATTAATTAAATAAGGAGTTAAATGACACTCATCACATAGATAGAGACCTCCTACTTCACATGGTTCCTTAAAACAATATAAAACTAGGAATTATCCATAACTCCTCATATTCCTTCTCCTCCTTAGTCATCTAATATTGATAGTTTCTCTTCTTCTTAGGCTTAAGAGAAATAACTTGCTCATCCACTACAACATTATCCTTATTTTTTAAGATTATATTGATAACACATGGGGATAACTGATCCAAAACTTAGAAGCTTTGGTTGAAAGATAATTCAAGAAACAAGAACAACATAATTGTAATAATATTATCTTTGAGAAGAGATGTTTTATTGATCAAATTTGCAAATCTAAACATATGCCTATCTCTGAGAAGAGATGTCTAATTTTAATTTTAGGTTACATCTTCATTTATACATATTTTGAAGGTAAGAGGAGATTGTGGAAGGTCACCAGTCTCAAGGGAGATTAAGTAGTTTGACTTCCATGATTTACAATAATACATAATGGGAAGAATTACTATTTTTAGATTATACTACTAAAATTGAAATTTGGGGTACTTTCATTTAGTTTTTGAGAGTTAAAACCCACTGAGTGGATGTTAGTGCCATCTCATGATGTTTCCCTCATTCTTAGCTTTCCAACGGTTCAAACGGGGAGTCAAACGAAGCTATGATGCAAAAGTTATGGCTCCTAAATGTTCTACCACCAATTGGGGTAGAACCATTACCCAAATTGTCACATAAAATGTTACTTAGATCATTCATCCCTCCTTTAGAAGCATTGGTCCCCATTGCATCAAGATTTATCATCAAGTGTGGTAGTTGTGTTTTGATTTGATTCCTGGTGCATACTTAGAATGGACTGTGCTTTGTGGAGCTATACTTTATGGAGCTATGTAGGGCTTGATTATTCACCATTTCTATCTAACCATCAGTCTATGAATGGAAGGCCATGAACTTCTTTAGTTTGGTATCAATTTACTTCTATTGTTATGTTGTTTATGTAGTTAGGGCTACAACATCGACCTTTTTAGATTCATGTGGCTTGACCACCATGAGAACAAATTTCTTGACACTAATCAAGGAGACAAATGTAGGTGGTACCTTTGGTACCCTATAGCATCATGTTTCAAGAGTGAGGGTGATCCTTCGAGTTATTGATTCATAGATGCCATGTAGATCATACATGATGGCTGACCAAAGAGTACATCGCAAGCATCTAGATTGACCACATCACATAAGATCTCATCTTAGAAAGGTTTTATTGCATATGAGAGAAGACATTGGTGGGTAACATGGAGGTTTCTCCCTGGACTCAACCATCTAATACGGTATGGCTTTGGGTGAGGCTTAATGGACAAATTTAGGCTTTTCACAACATTAGTAGAGATTAAATTCTTTTGACTCCCACTATTAAGAATGAAATGAAGAGGCTTACCTTTCACCCATAACTTAGAGTGAAACAACCTTTTCTTATCATCTAACCTCTCCTCATGGGTCTGTGATGAAGTAACGATGGCATCATTCTTAGCAAACCATTGTGTAATGGTTACGAGAGCCTTAAAAACCCCTTGTTATGATTTGTAAAAGTTTTGGGATTCTTTAAACCCTCATGTTGTGGTTGCAAGAGCCTTAAAACCCTATCGATGCACAAGGTTATAGGAACCTCCAAACCCTATTTTTATTTTGTGTTATGGTTGTGAGAGTCTCAAAACTTTTTGTTGTGCTTTGTTAGATTGCAGGATCCTTAAAAATCTCATGTTTCAACAAGGTTGTGGTAACCTTCAAATCTCTTGCCGTGTTTGTTAAAGGTTGGGAGAGCCTTCAAACCCTCTTTGTTGTACGGTTGTTTGAGGGATCCTTGTAACCCTCTCTATTGTTTCTGGTTCCATTTTAGTTGTGGGTCGAATGTCTCTACCTAGATGTGATGTCTAGTAATCAAAACCTTCACTTGTCTAGTTCATAGCTCCAGTTTAAAAAATGTTTATCTTATCAATTATAAATAAAAATAATATATTTCTATGAATATATATAATTAATATTTAATAATAATATATTAATAATTATGATGACTCACCCAAATTAAAGTCAATAATATCATAAATCAATACTTGAATTTATTATAAACTATGCAAATCATGCAAAATAAGTTTCATACAACCATTAATTATGCTAGTAAACTATGAAAATCAATTATTTAATGCAAGCAGAAATAAACACAATAGGTTATCTATTTAATTATGCATTTTTAATGTGTTAACTAGTATAGTGTGTGCAGAGTTCTCGCTACCTCTTTGTTGTTCTCTGACATCTCCATCTACGTCACCCTCTCTGATGATGCTCTCCCTTCATCACACTCTGAGGAATGGGTTATCCTACATCAACCTCACAACAAATTATGTAGTTAGATCATATCAATGTGATAGCCATACAACATAAAATATAATTGAAATAACACATCCATATGTTTATAAACACACACTATAGTTAACTCACAACAATGCAAACATGTACCTAAGTAATACCCTACTATCCCATAATAGCATGTATCTCAAAGTTTAGTCCAAATATATAACTCAATTAGATGTGTCAACTATAAATATCCACATATAGTCAAATAGTTTACTCAGTGAGGAATCATGATGTAACAATTGTCTTAGAATTTCTATGTGAGATATAAAGTTTTCAAAATTTTTGGGTTGGGCTATCTTCTTTATTCAGTTTATTTCTAGACCACCTTGGTCTCTTTTCCTCCCATTTTTGAGATAACTACATCAACTTGATGTTCACACGAACTATGTAGATAACACTTGGATACATGGGGTATCTCAGGCTAGCTTGGTCATATACTCTTTTCTTTTTCGACCACTTCTTTGTCTTAAGGATCATGGGAACCTTAACTATTTCACGAGTGACCATTTGTCATTTAGTTTTTCCATTCTTGTTGACCTAAGATTTACGCTCTCACCATTTTGTGAGTTTTTATTTTGCACATTATGTATTTGATTTTGATACATTAATGACCACTTTGCTTCATTTTATGCTCTCACCATTTTACAAGTTTCTATTTTGTGCATTATGTAATCAACTTTGATACATTAATGACTGCTTGGATTTATTTTACACTCGCTATTTTATGAATTCATTCCCGTATTCCTCTACGCAAAAATTATTTTTATTTATCATCAATTTTCTTCTATCCTATATCTTAGGAAAACTATATTTGGCTTGAAGTTTATGTTAGACCTTACGTCCATGGAATTATGTAGGCAACGTCTACTTGTCTAGTGCATCTGGAGTCAACTTAGCTACCCCTTCCTTTTCTTCTCTCCCCCCATTTCATTTATTTGTTTTATTGTTTCCTATAACACAGGAGATATATTTATCATCTTGTGTGTCATTGTTTCATTAACATTGTGATTAACCATTATTTGTGTTTTATTTGATTTTATTGTAGTTGTTTTGTTGTGCTTTTTATTTCTTAGTTTTTTGGATTTCCTATTTGTTTATTTTGTCTATTTGTTTACTTTCATTTTTGTACTTTGAGTTAGTATATATGAATTCATTGGGTGATTCCTTACGCATTATACTTAAAACCATCCATATACATCTGTCAACATTGTCATAATGGTTTTTATTATTGGTGCGTTATTTTCATTTTCTTATTAGATCATGTGTTAATCTCCATGTATATTTTGGCTAAGTTATCAAGGTGTTTTATATCATGGTATATATTGGTATATCCTACAACAAAAATCAGCACAAGAAATCTTACAAGAACTGAGGCCGTGGTACTTATTTTTGGTCACCTGAAAAACTTATCAATCTATCCAAGTCATTTCCCAAATACAAAGTAATTAAATCATGAAAGAATTTTCATCCTTGCTACTTCGAACACGCATCTCCATCCTAGCAGGTTACCCAAATTCATATTTCTCCTTTGTCTTGGCTTACTCTTACTCCATGAGTAAAAATTTAGTACGTAAGCCTCCTTTTCCAATTTTCAATATTGTCCCACCCATGGTGCCAATGATTATAACCGTCTTTAGAAAAATCATTGTGTTTCGATCCAAATTATCATGCCAATAATTATAAATGCCTTTGGACAAATAATTGTGTTTTAATCTATCTAGATGTTAATGATTATAATCACCTTTAGGCAAATTATTATATCTATCCACCCAAATAAGACATATTTTCATTATGTTAATGATTATAACTACCTTTGGAAAAATCATTATCTCTATCCATCTAATTGGGACATGTTATCTTTTAACTAATGATTATAACTATCTTTGGAAAAATCATTATCTTTTTATCTTGCTATACTGATGATTATAACTGCTTTTGGAAAAATCATCCTTTTTATCTACCCAATTGGGGCATCTCACTATGCCATTGATTTTAAATACCTTTGGGTAAATCAATATTTTTCCACCCCTTTTACCTTTTTGGTCCCATAATTTTCCTTCTTTCAAGGGACCGATCGTCGACCTTCTTTGCCAATCGTTCCTTCGAGGGAGCATCCAGGGCTCATTCATTTCCATTTGGGGTATTAGGCATACAAGAGATTTTTATTCTTTTACAAGACGTTACTGTTTCTATAACTTGCAACACCTTCCTAAACAAGGGCAAACTATAGACACCTAATTCTGGCCACAACTAGCTTTCGACTGAACTTCAGATCGATTCTTACTAAATATTACAAATTAAACCTATGAATCACTGAACATCCCAATTTCATTTGAACATCAATCATCAATACCCATAATCATGTTGAGGCATCCCTATTTGGGGTATTATATCATATGTAATAATAACTTTTCATGGATTCTTCCTCGATCACCTTGCGACCTAACAACTGACAGTTTGGGTTATGGACCCATTAATCAAAGAGCTTGAAAAATTATCTAAAGAGCTAAAATTCTAATCAAAATAAATCATCTAATTAAATAAAATTAAATGTTTAGTTGAATTATCCATTTGAAATTAATGAATATCTAAAAATAGAAATTTTAAAATTCAAAATATCAAGCCTTTTCATTATTGCCTTTATGAATTGTCAAGCTCTTTCAAAATATTTAATTTAAGAGTCATGCTTAGTAATTGAGAATCATAATTACATGACAACTTTTATCTCAACTAGAATTAGCCTCAACTCACGTAGAGTATGTTTGAACCTATTTCATGTTTTAACTTAACTTTAACTCACCTTAGGTGAGGGTTAAATTTTGGAGGTTATAAATACAAGGCCATACTTATTGATCTCTAAGCTATCTTGGTGTAATGTTATTATGCACAAATATGTTCAATTATCTCATAATATTTTTTGGTGTAAAGGTATTATGATCAAATAGATGCAAAGAAGCCTTCAAGTAGTGTTACCATGCTAAATTTATAATCTAACCAGCCAAGCCAAGGTGCCAAGGAGAGAATGATGAAATAGAGTTTTATTGATAAAGACTTATTGATGCACAAAACTAAGTAAGCCACTTTAATAAGCCATTTTAGAGCTACAAGGAAGGTAAAATGATGATTTATTTTGTTTTTTAGTTTTTTTTGGTATGCTTTTTACCTATTCTCTCCCTAGTGTCTAGGCTAGAGGTATTAGTGTTTAGTGTATTTATTTTGAGTTTATTTTCTTGATTAACACTATACTAATTTCCCCTCTATGGATTCTTATGTTCACACTAGTAAGACAACACATTCAACTAGGAATAACTAGGTGTCTCAACTACACTCCCTTGTAACAAGAGGCTTTCAAGTTCGCCCAAAACATACTCCACGATAAATCAATAAACAAATTTCATAATGCGAGGTAAAAACACACAAGAAAACCTCTGATAAACCAAACATGTCAAGTCTTCTCACTCACACATTGTGGATGAGAATTTATACTCTCTATACTATGGGGGTGGGAGAAGGAGGCTTTTAGAGTCTTTTATTTGCCCAAACCATTCTCACTTGCCATGAGAGGACTTTCAAAACACAATGGTTTCTTTTTTCTAAAACCCCATGCATAGGAATTTTTTAGGATGCCTTGGAACTTCATTCATTTGGCCAAAGCCTATAAATGGATACATAAACTATGGAAACAATTTAAGCTCATTTGGGCAACATAACTTTGTTATTTTGAGTCTTAAAAAATGCTGTAAAAATAGCCAACAAATAAAATAGGTATTTTACATCTCCAAGCTCAAACAAAAAATAAAATTCACATGATGGCCATAGTCACAATCCATATAAAACAAAAAAGAAAGAGGGTAAGCCAAATGGCCATACACATTTTTAACAAATTAAAAAACAAGAGAATGGAGAAAAATAATTATTAAAATTAGAATTTTACAAGAAAAATAGGTTGCAATGATGCCTACCTTTTCTCCACCTCTTGGATCTACTTAAGGAAACCTCCTCCAAGTGTTGCAAGCTAGCTTTCCCCCTCTTTATCTAAGTTTCTTCTCTTCTTTCTCTAACTCTCCTCCACTCTAAAATTCAAATTGAAAAAAAAAATTCTATAAGGAAGAATTTCCATGCTCTTATAGCCAAAACACTCCAACCTAATGGCCAATGGAATTGTTACACTTGTAATTTCCTATTCCTTGATCCATGTCCAACAAGTTTTCTCTGTCATTAACTCTCCTTACACACCCATGTGGCAAAGTAAGACTTACACATACCTATTTATGATCTCACTTTCCCATGTCATAAATGGGCACATGGACTGTCCTATGACTTAAACACTCCACAAAATTTTTCACTCATCCTTTGCTCATGAGGGGTTTTAAATTCATAGACAACCACCTCTAAAACATTTTACATCCACTTGCGAACATGAGTTTAAGTTCTCATTTGCATTTTGGTCAAGGAGGCCACTTAAGTGGCTTACATAACTTTTTAAATAAATATAAAATAAAGATGACTTCTAAGATATTTTAGAAGGGTAATGAATGGTGTCAAGTGTGATAGTGTTAGGAGGTCCAAATAGGTTCAAACTCCAAACTAGATTAAATGATGGCATAAGGGTTATATTTTAATTTAAAGGGGTCATGAAGTCTCTACTCCACTAAAACTAATGGCATACTTATGTTCAATATAGTTCTAATTCTCTTGTTTGGTCTCCCTATTTCATGCACATCATTTCACACATCAAATTGCTCTATATTAGGTAGTCGAAACTATTGAGTGTAAAAATATAAATAAAATTTTAATAATACAAATGGCATACATGAAACATTCAAATCAAAACATTTCAATATTTATATGAGGTAAACATCACATTCTAACATCATATACTCATTATCACAAATTACGTGATAAAGTAGTACTAGCTCAATTAATACAATAATGTGGTACATGTCCATAATCAAATGAAATCATTCATAGCTAGTAACTAAAAAGTAATCAAATATGCAACTAATGTCATTCAAAATATAAGATTCATTGTCTTATTAATAATAAACCAATAAACATCTTGTGCTTCCATAACATAAGGAGTATGTCATAATAAAACATGTGTACGATAACAAAAATGTCCAACAAAATTAACACTGTGAAAATTGGGGTGTTACATCCCTTGATCCTCCCCCCTCTCTCTGTTTATGCATAAGTCACTAGAAGTCAAAAGTATAGTTCTAAGGATGTTATAACAATATTTAGGAATCCAACTGAATCAATGCAACAATCTCTATAAGTCACTGATCTTAGATCTTTACTATCAGAGCAAGAGTGTAATGTAATACACTACATCTATGGCCAAAGATAAATTAACTCCACTATAGGTGAGTCATGCTTTAAAGCATAATTTGAAGTGTTGTTGATTAATATTTGGTTTCTAAGTTATGATAAGACATAATAAAGATGATTTAGTTCCAATCATTTTTTACTTAATATTTAAAAAATGTATTATAATGTGTCACTAAGTGTCATATTTAAGTATAAGGTAAGGATTTATTTTATTTTGTTTTATTTTATCTTAGGGGGACCAAGAACATTTTAATTTCCTTCTTATCTCATTTATTATATGCCAAATATGAAGAACAAACACTTTAAGCACATGGAGACTACAAGATTAGCCGTATGAGATCATATCAATATAAAAGTTCCTTAACCCATCATAGAAACAAAATTTTGGTTTCTAACCAATGAAATCACAGAAAGAGGAATTTATGAAATTAATTTATTAATGTTATCTAACCCTTCACTTAGTTACAATAGGAGGAATTGTAATTAATATCACTTCTTCCTAAACCCTATTTCCTTAATCCATTGGGAGGAATTTGGACACAATCCCGATACCCAACCCTAATCAAGGAGCCTATTAGGAAAACTTTGGACTTTAGTCTCAATGTCTAACGCTAATACCTCAATACATTAAGAGGACTTTGGATGCTCATCCTAATACCTAAACCCCAATCACACATCATTAGGAGGACTTTGGACACTCATCCTAATGCCCAAACCCCAATCACACAAACCATTGGGAGGACTTTGGACACTCATCTTGATGCCCAAACCCAATCACATAACACATCAAGGTGTATTTAATATCAAAACATGACTAATATCCATCACTCTTAGAGTTAGGAGGAAACATATGTTAATATCAACATAAAAAATAAGGCTAGGGCTCACATCGTCCTTACAACCTTGTTAGAGGGAACACACAAGCTAATGTCTCCCAAATTGATCAATAAGTTGTATAACAAATCATAAGCTTATCTCATACATGAATGCTAAAAATACACTTCTCACCTACTACTCTCACACTCGCACAAAGTAAAAGGTACACAAAATAGCTCATCAAAATAATACACTTTAACAAGCTGAGAATTAACCTATCCAATCAAGAAGTAAGGTCAAATAGGCTATGCAACCCAACTCAATACATAAAGGAAAAAATATGAAAAGGCTAAACAACCAAATATAATCTAAAGAATAATTAAGGTAAAAATGGCTAGACAACTTGATTAAATTCAAAACTAAAGATTAAAAAGAAAAGTAAGATCTCCAACATTCAGTCAAGGTTTAAAATAATAAATGGATAAACAACCTCTAAACCTATATCATTAAAAACCATAAAAATATGATTCACAACAAATTATAAATTCCAATCAAGAAATGAAATAATTTTAAGGTATGCCATATCACGGGGTAATAGTTCACAAGTTCATATCTAATAATTATGAATAGTGTGGATCTGGAAGGACATACGTGGGGAGTAGGGAGCTATTGTATCCATAAATAGAAACAAAAGTCTTAAATACCTCATGTAGTATGAGGTATGCATCATAACTTTAAACTACTAAAAATGTCACACACTTAACAATATGTAAGTGGAACATCTCAAAACACATTTCCCAAAACATGAGAAAAGGTTAAACCACATGGAGGCATCAATCTGATCTATCTATATAAATTCTTTAGCCAACATGAATCATAATATACAATCTTACAAAGGCCAAGAAATATAGGTGAACAGACACTAAAGGTACATGGATTTGATAAAAAAGAACACTTACTTAACATCATATAAGATATAATCCACTTAATAAGATTATGATGATGTCACTTGATCGTGAGAGTATCAACTCATCTTTTTTCTAGTCAAGTGCTAACTAAAACAAATCCTCTTACCAAACCAAGGGGACATATAGAATATCAATCCATAAATAAAATCTTGACAAATAGGAAGCCACTCTCATAACATACTACACTTCTCTACTACGAGGAGGATGCCCGCCACTCAAGGGTGGTACTAATCTTTGAGGTGTCTTTTGGGATTCCCTCCCTTAGAATTAACATTTTCAAGGCACAAAACCACATCCAATAGGTGCACACTTACTTCAGTGAAAAACATCTCATACTCACACAACATCCACTAAACATAGCAAAAGTGCCCCTAATGAATTTAATTGTAAATAATAAGATTTAACCATCACCACATATGCTCAATCTAAGGTGATCTAGAAGGTTCTAGGAACCCTTTTTCATGAAACTCATGAACTATGCTAGGTGCTCACCTACCCATTATTGTACCCAAAAGGCACTCAAAAATATTTATAAATGAAATAACTAATAAATCTAAGACAGGTACAGATGCTCCTTAATGGCACATACCCATAACACAATCCCTCTCTCAAAAGGGTCTTTAAAACAACATCACAAATTCCAAGACTTAGGTGCCACATCCATTATGGTGCCTTGAAACTCAGTGCCTCTAGATCTAACCCAAAATCACACTTTCATAGGCATTGCAAGAAACTCAGACAATAATCAATGACAATGTTGGGAAGAAGGGAAAACATACATCATATAAGGAGTCAAAGTACAAGTGACACTCTTATAATATTATGAAAATAACTCCATTGTAGAATGCATCCTCTCAGGAATAATGAATTTCCAAGAATCATGGATGTGAAACACATGCAATCCTCATCAAGCCACACACAAGGTTGGCCCCAACCTCATAATCCATACAAGGGTGTGGCATAGTTATGAAAATGAGACACTAAAAGACCCATGAACCAACACAAGCATCCAATATGGTACCACATGCTACTAGATTTTGCATGTGTTTGTACAACACACACCATCAAAAGGATGCAATGAGAAACACAAAGAGGGAAGGGTCATCTCAAAAAGGTTGACATCCACAAAATCTTGGATGTTACAATCCATGTTAAACATGGATAATTTTAAGAATGGACCCCTAAAAGCTTACTATAAAATCTTGGTGAATTTATATTAGCTCTTTAAAAAAATTTGTAAGTACCTAAAAAATTGACCATCATATTTAAATCAAGAAATAATGACAAAAAATCATAGTTAAACCCCTTTCTCCAAACACATTCATGGGGAAAATATGCTTGAGATGGAATAATGATTATGATAAGTTGATACCCTAAGTTTTTTAGAATAACTATTTTGCTTTACCCTATGAAATTGGGGATAGCCCAACTATTTCAAAGACTTGCTCGAATGAATAAATCCAAGCAAGGAAGACATGAGAGACATCATGAATAAGAATTTCTATCGATCCATCCCAAACCTAAACCCTAAGTAGGTGTGTATGATTTTGAAAAAAAGTCATCACCATATTAATGCCCAAACACACCTTCACAATATTTTTGAGGTCTTGTTGATCTCATTACTAAGAAAACAATCCCCAAAAAATGCAAAGATCTTACTGATCTCATTATTAAATAAATAATCCCGTGTGATAACCAAATTATGTTTAATATTAGGGGTTTTGATATAAGATAAAAAAGGTTTTCACATTGTGAGCAAGGATTTGACAAAAAAATAACATGGTAACAATTTAAATCCTTTAAAAGATATGCATAATTCATTAAAAGTGTGAAAACACTTACAGATATGTATGGCCTATATTTCTTATTTAGATTATACTTCATTGTTGGCTACTTAGACTCCTCCTTGGCCTCCTCTTACAATTATCGCTTGCTTTATGATTTTCATGACATTTAGGGCTTGTATTTCTTACTTAGATTGCACTTTATTGTTGGTTTCTTAGACTCCTCTTTGGCCTCCTTTTGCAACTATTGCTCACTTTGTGATTCCTCTGACCACAAAGGAATATCAATTTAACATAAATGAATATATATGAATTTAGGTTTTAGGGTTTTTTATTTCTAAGGTTTAAAGCAATTTGAAGCACTTATGTAGATTTATTTTATAAAAGATAATTTGTGTTAATTAAAAAACCAATGAAGAAAGAGGTCAGAGAGTGAGAAGTCTAAAATTGAGATTTTATTTATGATTCTTTCTTTTTAACAATTAAATTTGTCCTCCTTTTTAAAGATTAAATTTATCATTTTAAAGTCTAAATTTAATGGTCATATGACTATGTATAAATTGAGTACGAACCTATGTAAGTCTCTCAAAAGACCAAACAGATAATATAATAAACTGAGTATAGTAAAAATTGTGACAAAAAATCAGATTATAGACTATAAATCAATTATGAGGCCATATGACAATACAACTATAAAATGCGAGGATGACATAATTATAAAACACATTCAAAATATTTTTATAGTTTTAAAATTATAAATTATATAATAAGGTCTGCCAAAATGTCTTAACCACATCCATATTGGCCTTTCAAATATTTTTTTATTTTAATTAATAAACATGCCAACTAGAATATAATTATTACTTTAAATATTCAAAAATAAAATATAGTATGATCATGAGGCTTTGTTGTATTTATTTAGTTTATTCTTTTTGCATTATTTAAAATAAGTATCTTGCATATCATTATTTATCAAAAGAAATCAATTTATTATTTGTTTATAAGTATGTGATAAAGACCAACTAGATAATATAATAAAATGAGTATAATAAAAATAGTGACAAAAAATCAAAGTATAAAGTATAAACTAACTATGAGGCCATAGGGCAAGACAACTATGAAAAGTGAGGATGACATCACTAAAAATATATTCAAAACATTTTTATTATTTTAAAATTATAAACTATATAATAAGGTTTGCCAAAATCTCTTAACCATATCTATATTGGCCTTTCAAATATATATTTTTATTTCAATTATCAAAGCATGCCAACCAAAATATAATTATCTTAAATATTTAAAAATAAAATACAACATGATCATGAGGAGCTATTGTGTTTATTCTTTATGCATTGTTTAAAAGAAGTTCTTGCATGTCATTATTTCTTAAAAGAAATCAATTTCTTATTTTAAAAAAAAAGTATGTGATAAAGATCAACTATTTAATATCTTAAATCAAGTATAACAAAAATTGAGATAAAAAATCAGAGTACAAAGTATAAACTATGGGGTCATAGGCAAAATTAACTATGAAAAGTGAGGATAACAAGCACATATATTAAAAAAAATATTTTTTAGAGAATTTATCATTATATTTATTCATTTCACTAATTTTTACTTGTTGCATGTTGATATGTTCTTAAAATCCATGAAATGGATTTTTTCGGGTTAGTCAAAAATATGGTTGAAATGATCATGAAGCTCTATTACATTTATTCAATTTGTTTAAAAAAAGTATTTTTCATACCATTATTTCTCATAGGAAGTGAGTTTCTTGTTTTTTTAAAAGAAGTATATGGTAACTACCAACTACATAATATAATTCATTTTGTTTTTTGTGTGTTATTTAAAAGAAGTATCTTGTATACGATTATTTTTTAGAGAAAATGAGTTTCTTATTTATTTTAGAAAAATATGTGGCAAGGACCAACCACATAATATAATTTATTTTATTCTTTTTGTATTATTTAAAATAATTATCTTGCATGTCATTATTTTTTAGAGAAAATCAGTGGTAAAAACCAACTAAATAATATAATAAATAGAGTATAGCAAAAATTGTGATAAAAAATCAAAGTATAGAGTTTATATAATAAATTGACTATGGGGCTATAACGTAAGACAACTATGAAAAATGAAGATAAAAAAAAATATCTTTAAAAAAATATTTTTTAGGGAACTTATCATTATATTTATTCATTTCAAGAGAGATGACTGTGCATGTAAACAACTACTTTTAGTCTTCTGTTTGTATTAGAAAACATGTATATAACAACTGTAAACTCTATTATAGAGATCCATATGTATTTGAGCATAATTAAGTTGCTCGAATACATATGTAATGGTTTCTCATTTTTTTAATTCACTGATGCAAGCTATTAGTAGAAGTGGAGTTATGATAGTAGAAAGATTGAGATAATTTCTAAATTGATTTCCTTATGATTACAACTATAAGCTATAGATTTGTGTTTCTTTTATTTTGAATATTGAGATCAGTTATTTGCATGCACAATCGTCTATCTTGAAATGAATTAATATATGATAACTTCCTTGAAAAATATTTTTAAAAAAAACACTATTTTTTAAATTTCTTAACTATATCCATAATCAATAATGATGAAGTCTGCTGAAATGTCTTAACCATATTCATAATCAATAACGGTCTTTCAAATATAGTTTTATTTCAATTAACAAACTATGTCAATCAAAATATAATTATTACCTTAAGCGTATTATGTCCTAAGTCACAATCGGTCCTTAAAACATTTATAAAACCGAATAATATAAACATGTTATTCCTTGTATAAGGTTTTAATGACTAAAAAACTTAATAATTAATAACTAAACTATAATTATAAACTTGTAAGTTAAAATTGCTACGTCCAAAAAACTTCAAAGATTAAAAAACTAGGCAATGTTAAGAGGTTATTGACACAAATGACTTGACATTCCAAATTCTCACACTTAATATATATTTTATTTTTGTCATTGAATGCAATGTAGGTGGAATTAAATTTATGAGGATTGAGGTTGAGATATTTCTCCATTTTTTAATGAATTGGTGCTAACATATTGAAAGGCCATGACACAATTTTAATGTTAGTCCAACACGTCACCTATGGGATTAATGGAAGTTGTTTGAATACATATGTGATGGTTTTCTTGAAATTTCTAGTCATATTGATAGAAGTGAATCTGTTGGTCCAATATATATACTAAAAGTACATTACACTATAGATACCTCAAATAAGTTTGGTATAAAATAACAAGGGAATACCACAATATACTTATGCAACTCTATAATAGAGTTTGTAAATGTTATAGACATGTTTTCTTAATCAAACATAACAAAAAAATACACCTATTTGGTATAAAATAACCAGATACTTATGCATATCTATAATAGATTTTACAACTATTATAGACATGTTCTCTTAATCAAACATGGCATAAAAATAGCCCTACTTGGTATTAAATAACAAGGGAACACCATAATATACTAATGCATCTCTATAATAGAGTTTGCAACTGTTATAAACATGTTCTCTTAATCAAATAAAACACAAAAATACACCTACTTGGTATAAGATAACAAGGGAACACCACAATATACTTATGCATCTCTATAATAGAGTTTATAACTATTATAGACATGTTCTCTTAATCAAATAGAACACTAAAATACACTTAATTGATATAAAATAACAATAAAACACCACAATATACTTATGGATCTCTATAATAGAGTTTACAACTATTTTAGACATGTTCTCTTAATTAAACAAGACATAAAAATACATTTGGTATAAAATAACAAGAGAATGCCATAATATAATAATGTATCTCTATAATAGAGTTTACAATTGTTATAGACATGTTCTTTTAATCAAACAAAACACAAAAATACACCTATTTGGTATAAAATAACAAAGAAACACCACAATATACTTATGCATCTCTATAATAGAGTTTACAACTATTATAGACATGTTATTTTAATCAAATAGAACATAAAAATATATATTTTTCTAATCAAGTATTAACACCTTTCCATCAAAATTAGAGTCACCCAATATTAATTATCAAAATGCAATCTTGCTACATGAATCCATGAAAAATTATTTGGAATCACAAAATCTGCTATCCTTCCTCAATCAACCTTGGATTTTAGATGCCTAAATTTTAAATTTCAATATGACATTTTTTTCATTTTGTTCTTGATAATTATTATGTGCATTCTCTTTAAAAGTTGTTGGACTCGAATCCAATACTACAAAACTCTTTGAGTGTATTTGAAGAATTATTAGTCAATCCTCTTCTTTCAGATGTAGACTACTAAATTTTCAGAGCTCTATCAATGTAAAATCAAAGACATTATATCTAATTATATAGAGCCTCAAACAAGTATCCAAATTGTTTTCAAACTTATTTATTAACTTTGGCTTTAAAAATGATAATGCACTAAAAATTCTCTCATCTTCCATTGAGCCTAAAATCATTATTTAACATAAATTAGCAAGATTATAATATTTTGAACTACCATTATATAGTATTTCACTCAAATTTAAAGTAGTCCATAGTCTAGTAATTAAGTCATCTTCAAAAACATTATCCACAACTTTAACTTGTTCCAACATTGTCATGAAAAATCGAATAGATTGCTCACTTAGCTTTAACAAATCTAAAATACTTTCAATTTGTTTACCATTTAGTCATACATTCTTGTTTAAGTTTTGGGCCAAGGTTTTGATTTTATTTTAAAAATATGATGGGCTAGTATTTTTCTAATATTGAGGGTACACCACAACCATGGATTCTAGTAGTTCATCTCGAGGAAAATGATCTCTAATCCCTGAAGACAGACATTTTGAAATTTATTTCAAGGTGGATCTTACAGAGGATACAAACTCAAGGAATCGATCCCTTATAATAGGAACTTATTTGAGTCTATTAGATCAACCAACTATATCAAAAGTGTGTAGGGGTATTTCACATTCTTGCACTTCTACACATAAATATCCTTCTTCATTAAATTGCAAATATTTACCACTGTATTCAATCTTTGTCATTAAGTTTCAACTTGTGAACTTTTCCCCTATAAATAAATGTTGTGTTAAATATAAATTATAAAGGGTAAGGTATATTAATTTTATCAACTTAGAATATTCCTAAATGTATATTGTTCTCTCTTGAGATTTTTTTATCATTAAATTCATTTCATCTAACATGGGTAAAAGGACACAAGGTTAATAATGTCTCTTTATCATTTAATCAAAATAAAATATCTAGAGATTTATTTATTGTGTGGTGATGTTCTTTCATTATTTTTATCAATGACTAATATTCTACATATACTCTATGTGCTGGTCCATAAAGAGAAATTCATTAAGTATCAACATCCTTAACTAGCTTGTTTCCTTGTATTAAATTTTTAGTAAAATTTTGATATTGTAAAAATATTTTTAGACTTCCAAAATAGTATGAATGGATTTCATGAATAAGATCTTCAAATTTTAAGACGAATGTAAACTTGCTCATAATTTTGAATACCAAATTCATTCTATGTGCTATGAAATGATTATCAATCATATATGGTGTATAAAATATTTATATCCTTACACAAAGACCACTTATTTAACCTTGCATAACTGATGCTCCATCTACCCCTACACAAACAATCTTTATTACAATTGAGAAATCATCCATGCCACCAACCTCTTTCAAACTATTTTTGACTAGTTCCAAAAGGTTTTGAGAAGTTGCATTTTATTTCATTTTATGAATGATAAGAGAATGAGGCCAATAATCATGATTTAAAATAATGTAAACATGCATACACACCCAAAAAATGTTATCAATGGTTGTAACTTCATCCAATGATAATGCTATGCATTTTGAAAGCCTTATCTCCTTTTAAAGATCCTCCTTTTATACTTTAGTAAGATAATTAGCTCATTATCAACCACTAGTAACTAATCAATGAATATTTAGAAAGCTTAGGATGTTAATAAATTGTAACATGTCCTTATATCTTGAAAAATAGATAATTGATCGACCTTTATTTAAAATGTGAAAAACAACACAAAGTTGTACAATATTTGACATTTGGTTGATTCTCATCTTTTTTCTAAATAAAGATGCAATGTTTCTTCCACTTACATGAATCTTTTGTTGTTTTGATAGGTATTCATTGTATTCATTTGCATACCTAACATAAAGAGACTCTTATTTTTCTCTCCATTGTATCATTGATTTCTTCTCTCCATTTATATTTTTCTCTTCATATAGTAACCCCACATACTTCTCTATGGTATCTAGTTTTAGTTGCAAGCATTTATCCCTCCTCAATTTCTAACTACATATCTTGCATTTACGCTCTTTTGATGGCTCATTAGTGTCTTCACTTAAAACATGTTCAATGAAAAGATATTTAGAAACCCATTCAACTTGAAAACTCCTTGAATTTTTCTATTCATGTGACTTCTTTTTTTTGGAGCTATGATGAATTTCATGAAATACTTGTGAGATTGAATTACCAACACTTTTAGAATCATATTGTCTTAAGTCAGCTATGTCATGATCATTGACATTGTTACTTGCATCCATTGATTGAAAGTGATCAGAACGCATTGAATATGATATTGATAATAAGAAATAATTTTTGGTTCTGGTTGATTTTCTAATTTAGTATATATTTTTAAAGGTTATTCTTTTTAATGTTTATCAAAATATGACAATAAGGTATTTCCCTTCGATGAACCCTTTGTTAATTTTTTATCACTCAAACTACGAGTAGACATTTTTTAAATTAAAAACCTTTCAATGTCAACTTTATGAATATCCAATGCAAAACATTCTCTTCAAGGATGAAATCACTATTCCACTTCTTGAATTAACTTTTGCCTTGACAATTCAAAAGTTAACACCTTAAAAAAATAATGATACCAACACATTTATTCAGAAAAAGTTAAAAAATTAACTGAAAAAATATCTATTTGAAAATAATATCATAGACATAATCTAAATCAACACAATCCCTAAATTTATAAATTAAAAATTGAACCAAACCATAACTCATTTGCAAATTCAAAACATGGAAATGGGGGCCAACATTAATTTATAAGGACATGCTAAATATTTTTAGTGATTGTTTTGATGCACCTTGGATCTTTATTTTTATGGTTGTAAAAATAATAGTGATTCTAGTAAGTAATTGATTTAATAATTTTGAGAATATTGGTATATTATTTCTATTTTAGTTAAGGGTGTAGAGTAATAAAATTAGTAAAAAAATGCAATAATTAAGTTAACAATTTATATAATTTGATTGTAATTAATTTTTTTCTAAAAATAGTAATAAGTGAGAGAAAATAAGACTTAGCTGGAAATTAATTGAGATGGTTGTTGCAAGGTTTAAAATTCACTGTGTAAGACTGAGACACTATCATAAATCAGGTTCTAGCCTTAATTTTATGATTAGATGGGAGTGAAAAAATAGGACACCCTAGGGTTCAGTGCTATAGTCCTCTTCTATCACTATTTTCTAGAAGACTTGAGATTTTTGGGTTTTGTTCACTGTGTTTGTGTGAGCCTGTCTATGAAGTTTTGATTGTTGGATGTCTGTAGAACTCCTTGTAGAGCTGATTTAGTCTTTAAACTCTAGACTCCATTATGATTTGACAAATTTTGAGAAAAAAGGGAGGTTATTGTGTGTAAGATGCATTAAATGTGTATCCACACCCCTTATGTGGGCACATTGCCTACATACTAATACTTTGAAGAGGGATCAAGTCATATGTAGTTCTCTCATTTGATGTGTTTTGTGCCATAGTGTGTATGAAGATGCAAAATGCTAAAACTAGGTGTGCTTGAGGTGGCTAAGGATTGGTGTATAGATTTGAATGAGCTTGTAGTAGTATTGAAAGGCTATATACAGACAATAGGGAAGATTTCCTAAGTAGTCTTGCTTGTATTCTTACTTATTTTATGATATTTTCAAACCTCTTCCAAATGAAATTTGAATGAGACTTTATAGGGATCTATTGGTCATGGGTTGAATGTGCTCGTATTAGGCTGACAAGAAGAGGGATAATAACAAAAAAAAACTAACCATTGGAGGTAAAAATGCACTTAGATAGGAGTGCCAAAAATGGACACTAAAGGGCCTAATGCTATATTCCATATTGGGTGCTATAGTCCTAAGCTAATGGGACCTAGGGGATAGATTTATCATGGAAAAAGAATTTTGGCTTAGCTGGGATCAGGTTTGGAAGGCTAAAGATGACTGAAAATTAGTGAAAAGAAGCCTATGAGGGTCATGAAAGTAATCAAGAGGGACTTATGAGTTGGGTGTCACAAACCACACTAAAGTTATCAATTTTTACATTTTATATGACTACATTTGCCCCTTTTTTATTCTAGTGATGTAGTAAAACAAAATACTAAGATAAATAAAAAATAGAAAGTGTACCTGAAGTTACCTACAAAGATGAAGATCATAAAGCTATGTGATACTAGGTGTGCATAGAGAGAGAACATTGTGAAGTGTGAATATGCAAAAGAAAACAAAGATTCAATTAGTTCTTACTAGATACACTATATCTAAAATAAGAACGTATAAAGCTAGGTAAGAGAGAGAAATAAAAAAATGAATACACCTCACTAGGTACATGGACTAATACAATATTTGTTATGATTTTGAATGATGATGGGTGATGATAAGTAATGTTGGCTGATGATGTACCAAGAGTAATATCACGAATGGAACTAAGTGCTCAATTCTCTAAGAGTGGCTTAAGAATGCAAAGGCTGGCCCTTTGGCTCCATCATCACCCACTAAGTGGAGTTACATGATCATACATGTGCTAATCAATGTTTGGACTATGTATCCAATCCCTCTAAGTAGGTGGCTCAAGAATACAAAGGCTAGTTAGACCTTTGGCTCCATCATTGCCCCATGAAGTGAAGCTATGAAATGATACCAATATGAAATTTGTGTCATATAAGATGGCTCCTAAAGCCTATGAATTCTCTATAATTTGACAATGTGGTGTGGACAATTGAATGTGTGTTGGAAATTAGGCCACTCTTGGCCAACTCAAAAAAGGTGGAGATTAAGCCTGTATGAAATCCACTCCAAAATTGGGTTATAAGCTTATGTGGAAGACACTCGAGAATGTGGAGGTTAGGATTTTATGAAATCCACTCCAAAATGATGCCAACTATTTGTAGATGAAATAAAGCATGCAACTACTAAGAATGCTTGGGTAATGTACTGAACTCAGAAAAAAAGAAAACAAATGTGCCACACACATTGCCCCTAATCACTGGTGTCTAAAACATAGATTTTGATCTAGAAGTTATACCAACCACTGTATCTAAAATTAAAAGTGAGAGCCATCATACCATGCATGATGTCCCCTATATCTAGATTTTCTAAGAAAAAGTGTATTGAAAACTACTGATTCTAAATTGGTCTGACTATGCAAAACTATAGCTAAACCTACTTTTTTACTTGATTTTAGAGTCTAGTTTTTTTTCTATTTGGATAGGAGCACAAAAAATGGACACTAGAGGGCCCGACACTGTAGTCCACTCTTGGCACTATTGTTCTGGGCTAAATCTGATGACTATTCTATAATTTTCACTGTCTACCTAGTCTGTTCTACCTAATTTAAAATTTGGTTGTTATTTTAGGTGTTTTAAAAACTACTTTTTCAACCGTTAAGAGCTCTAATCTCTATGACAAAACCCTTGTTTATTGCCCCCTCTTTTAATTGTAATAATGAAGACCCTAAAATGACTATCTTCAAAATAAAAGAGCCTTACAAGTGTGTTATATTGCAAAGGTACATGATATAACAATGATAATCGACAAGATATCTCAAGATATATCATGGTTTGTAATGAGAGATTGTTAGATCAACAGGGGTATGCCGAAATAGATATAACAATGTAATAACATGTGCAATGTATAGAATTAAAATTAGAAGTCTGGTTAGTTATTAGTTTTTAGTTGTCAAGGAGGGATGGATCATGATCTCCATCATGGCATCCAAGAAAGTACGATAATACATGATGTGGATCATGACATTACAAACAATTGATAAGGAATCAAATAACAAGCATACAAGGCAAGAAGCAAGAAACATACAAGAGTGGTTAAGGGCCCAAGTAAATAAGGGACATGGGCACATGTCACTCAAATTGAAAATCAAACATATAAGACATGTTCAAATGATGCATACCCATACAATTAAAATAAGTAAGGTTGGTGTGGAAGCCACAATCACATATAAGAGTACAAACAAATGATATTGAAAAATGTCCTAAGGCACATGTAGGGGACAAACAAGAACTAAGAAATGCAATCACATCTAGTTACGTAAAATAAGAAAAGAAAGCATGTAAATATTGGAAAATAAAATCACATCTAAATAATCAAATCAATAATGTGAAGGTATGCAAGACATATTAGTACAAGACAAGGTATATGCTAGTAAATACACAAGTGGTATATACTAGTGAGATGTCAATATAATAATTTGTGTAAGCTAGTAAATAATGTACATCAACATGATAAATAGAGTGTGTGGTGTAAAAATGACATAACTTAGATGGTGTAGTCATGTATAAGATGCCCTAATAGGTATGTATATCGACGTGTGTCTTTAATGTAGAAGTAAGATTCCCCCTTAATGAGTAGAGTGAAACAATCAAGAATCTGGATGTCACTACACACACTCAAAAAAGGTCAAGTGAAGCATGGTAGTGTAGATAAATAAATAAACAATAGCATAGAACAACAAATGTAAGTATAACATAGTAATATAAATGTAAATCATGGATCCTGCATAAAATTGAAATATTTTTGATGTTTTAAATTATTTGAATGTTTTTGGATTTTGAAATATTTGAATATTTTTATATTTTGAAATGTTATATTATTTTCGGTATTTTTTTTTTGATGTAAGCTATGTACAATCAATCATAAAGAGACTATGTAAAAGAATTTGAAAATAAGCTTTGTACAAGTAATACAAAGAATAAATGATACTAACTGATGAGTCTCATGCAAGACTCCCTATCATGGTGTCCTATATCAAAGAGAGGGATCATGCATGATCATAAAGCATGATAAAATGGCTGAGACTATGGCTTTGAAAGCTATGTATGTTATAGGTGATTTGAAATATTTGAAGTAGAAATCAACTATGGGATCCCCTTGTAACTCTGAGAAGTGGATGCAATTATAAGGCTCTTAGAGACCCATCTAGTAGTAGAAGAAGCTCTCTAAACATGTGATCTATGTGTAGAGGCATGAGATCTCAATGATACTACCCTAGGTGTGAACACTATAGCTAAAAGCTATATAGAATATTGAACATATGGTTGATTTTAAAGAGACCTCTATGGAAGTGTATAAAATCTTTATGCTGGTGATGGAGGTCTCAACTGTGTGTGAATCTAAACTAGAGAAAAAATTGAAACTGGTAGGGAAACTAAAACTAGTGACTACAAAGTAGAAGATGGATCTGAAGTGGAGAATGGTAACTCATATGGAACTCCACCAACTATGAGAACCTAATTAGTGTGAATGAATTTTATGTATCTGTGAACTCTAGAAGGTACTACTCAAAGTTTTTGAATCTATTGTCGACCAAGTAACATATCAAAAAATCCTACACTAGGAACAATAGTAAATGGTATGGCCACGTGTATTAGACCAACATGTAGAGGAAGTATAATCTCACTTAATGAACTCTATATGTGCCCATTAAATCTACTGATAACTATGTCCATTGGGGTAATATCCTACTTTGAATATCCCAAATGATAAAATAATGTCATAGTGCAAATGTTTAAACTAGATTTTTTATTTATGAGAATATTATGAATAGGATGATTATAAATGTAAGATCGGATGAAGAGTGCATGCTAATATAAATCATCCTTGACTATCACCTGATCTGAGAAGGAGATGGAAGGTCTAGCTAGAACTCTATAATTATATACACCAATCATGTTTCTCAAAGGATGTAACTCAATTGAAGGTGCCTTATATGTATCTGGTGGGGGATGTGCATGATATTCATGGTGAACACCTAATGTATCCCCTGTCTCTTATTTAGAATGTTATGAAAAAGGATCTGAAAAGATTTTTAAAGTTTTATCCTATGTTTGCTTTGCTAAAAAGGCCAAATTGAAGTGCCAAGATTAATAATATTATCATCTATCAAGTCATATATCTTAGGTTTCAAATTGATGCATTTATTTGTTATATGGCTTGGTGCCCTGTGAAACTTGTAAAATGCATGCTGATCATATCCCCATGGAAGAGGCTTTGTTAGACTAACTTTTTGAATAGGAGGGAGAGATATGATATTAAATTCTAACAACTATTGTAAAACTCTGACTGAAGAAACTAGTAGATTGGTAAAAGTTCATCGAGGAAGTGATGATAAAATTGCTCATTAAGGAGGCTTTGAAGCTGCATTGACTGTAGGTTGATTTTGACTCTTGATATCATTGACCTTGAATTTGTATAAAACTTTGCTATTAATCTTATTTATTGTTTCTGATATACTTGTGTACTTGAGTTTGCCCATAGAAATTAGTTTGACTTCCCTTTCCTTTAGTGTGTGACATAATTCAGTGAAGGAAGAGAACCTTTTGAACATTATTGACTCATGTAAAGCTGGTAGAAGACTCTATTTGAAGAGATCTTATAACTCTTGATCGACCATGGGGCTAGTCATCTTAGCCAAGATGGTCTTATATCAAAAAACATAATCTTTAAGATGCTCATTTGACCTTTGTTTCTATTGTACAACTTGGGCATAAGAAACCTTATCACCAATCTTAATGCTAAAATGAGTTAGGAACACATCAGCTAAAAGATTGAATGCATTGATCGACTAATTTGGTAGACTATAAAACCATTATAAAACATAATCCTTTGGACTCCTTAAAAATATCTTGGTAAGTAGCCAATCATTTGGCATATAGTCCAAGCATACTACATGAAAATCTCTCAAGTGTCTCTGGATCACCCTTTACATCATATAAAGTAAGCTTGGGTTGGATAAAACCTTATGGCAAGGGTGTGAAAGCAATATGACATGCCAATGGTGTATGTAGTAGAGAAAAAGAATCCAAAGCCTATGTAGGTCTAGATACACCTTGATCAAGAGGTATCACCTTGGATTGAAGAGATTTGATCTCTTGCACAAGGGCTTCCACATCAGGAGACAAAGATGTACTAGATGTAGATGGTGGCATAGAGATAGGTTGGGATGCTATATGAGGTTGTTGAGACATAGTTTCTCTCATAGTGTCATATTAAATTGGATGCTCTATGGGAATGGAAGACTCAAATTTCTTATCCTTTTTAATTTCCATGATAGATTACAAGATAAGAGTATGATCTCAGGGCTGTTCCCTAAGTCTTTATCAAAAACTTTGTAGGATCAAATCTTTGTTGAGTACAACTTCATTATCGATAATAGGTGGAAGTGAATCAAGAGTCTGATGTGGTGGGTCATGAACATCGATGTTTGTATCATCATTGTTATTATCATATTTCTCTTTATTTAAATTATCATCATTTAAATTAGTGTAATCTAGATGTGTAGAATCTATAATAAGAACCTAAGTTGGTTGTTTACCTATGGTATATGGTTGGGTTGAAATAATTTGGGTGAATTCAAAAGGGTTGCCACTAAGTATTTCACTTTATCTCAAAGGAAGAGATGCAAGGAAATTAGGTGGCATAAATAAAACAACTTAAATAATGGAAAAAAAGATTAAACAAATATAATCTAAACAATGAACTGGAATATGCATAGAAAGGATATGAAGCTCACAAATATGTAAGGTGATACCTCAAGAAGCAAATAAAAGCTAGTGCATGTAACTAGGGTTTTGAATGAAATTATTTTAAAATTACTAAGGAAGTTTAAAATTTTATGCAAATTTCTAATTTAAATATGCCAGTAAAATATCAAAAAATTAGTTGAAAATTTTTGATTTGAAAGGACCTAGTGTATGCAACTATGTTTTTGAAAAAAATAATTGTTTACAAAATTACTATAGAATTTAAAAATTTAAGGTGAATTTTTGAGTTAAATATGCTAGTAAAAAATTATAAAAATATAGAAAAAATACTAGAAAAATATTGAAACCTAGTATTGGCAACTAGGGTTTGAAAAGAAATTATTTTAAAATTACTACAAAAATTTAAAATTTAGTGCTAATTTATGATTTTATTATGCAAGTAAAAAATTATAAAACATAATAAAAATTAGTAAGAAATTTACCCTAAGGTTTCTAGAGTTTTTAAGGATAAATGAAGTAAGTCAGGTTCACCAAATAATTTAACAATTTTGAAAATATTAGTATATTATTCCTAATTTAGTTAAGGGTTTGGATTAATAAAATCATTAAATAAATATATAATAATTAAACTAATAATTTTTATAATTTGGCTATAATTTGAACCTTTCTAAAAATAGTAATAAGTGAGAGAAAATAAGACTTAGCTGGAAACTAACTGAGACGATTGTTGCAGGGTCTAAAATTCATTATGTAGGACTGAAACACTATCATAAATTAGGTTCTAGCATTCATTTTATGATTAGATAAGAGCATTGAAATATGACATCTTGGGGTCTGGTGCTATAGCCTCTTCTACCACTATTGTCTAGGAGACTTAAGCCTCTGGATATTGTTCACTGTGTCTATGAAGTTTTGACTATTGAATGTCCATAAAACTCTTTGTAGAGCTGATTTAGTCTAAAAAACCTAAACTCCATTATGCTTTGACAAAATTTGAAAAAAAGAGGGGGTTAGTTTGTGTAAGATGCACTAAATATGTATCCACATTCATTGTGTGGGCACACTGCCTACATACCAATACTTCGAAGAGGGATCAAGCTATATATAGTTCTTCCACTTGATGTGCTTTATGTAATAGTGTGTATAAAGATTAAAAATGCTAAAACTAGGTGTGCTTGAGGTGGCTAGGGATTGGGGTAATGATTTGAATGAGATTGTAGTAGTATTGACTAGTTGTATGTGGAGAATAGGGAAGATTTCTTGAATAGTCTTAATTTTATTCTTGCTTTCTTTATGATATTTTCTAACCCTTTTCAAATGAAATTTGAATGGGATTTTATAGGGATCTATTGGTCATGGGTTAAATTTGCTCACATTAGGCCGACAAGAAAAGGGATAAAAACTAGAAAGAATTGACTATTAGAGGTAAAAATGTACTTGGATAGGAGTGATATAAGTAGATACTAGAGGGCTCAATGTTATAGTCCAAGTTGGGTGCTATAGTTCTAAGTTAACGAGACTTGGGGGGTTAGATTTTTCATGGAAAGATTAGTCTGACTCAATTAGGATAAGGTCTGGAAGGCTACAAATGACTGGGAATCAATGAAAAGAATCTGATGAGGGTTATGAAAGTAAGTAAGAAGGATCTATGGGTTGGGTGTTACAATCCACACTCAAATTACTAATTTTTGTATTTTATATGACTACAATAACAAATATTTCTAAGATGTGCATAGGGTTTTTTTATAAATTCTATAAATAATAATGAATGATGCATTAATTAAATATATCAATTATCAAATATATATATATATATATATATATGTGAATTAGATTTCAAATAATATAATTTAACCTATCCAATGGAGTAAATCTTATAGAAGATACAATATCTTGAAGGAAATTTTTTTAATTCTATCAAAGTGTTTTATCAATGAAAACATGACAATAAAAAATAAAATATAATCACTATTATAACTAAGAGCAACTAAAACAACAAACTTACTCATAATTCAATGTTAAATATCATAATTTAATAGTCAATCTTAGATTTAGTCTTTTGAGAAACTTATAGAAGTTTGTACTCAATTTATATTGAGTATTACACATGATCTTATTGTATGTACTCTACTTTTTTTTAGTTATGTCATTTTCTATTTTCATAGTTATTTTGTCTTATGACCCCATAGTCAGTTTATTACTTATACTTTATCCTCTAATTTTTTGTCATAATTTTTGTTATACAAAATTCATTATATTATTTAGTTGGTCTTTACCACATACTTATTTTAAGTAAACAATAAACTATTTTCCTATGAGAAATACTCCTTTTAAACAAACAAAAAACTGATTTCCTCTGGTAAATAATGACATGAAAGATTCTTATTTTAAATAATACAAAATAAAATAAAATGAATAAATGCAATATATCCTCATGATCATTTCAACCATATTTATGACTAACTCAAAAATACCCATTTCACAAATTTTGAGTTTAAGGAAAATATTTGTAGATATATACAAAATTTCTAAGAAAACTAATATGCACATTGTTTTGAGCAAATATATTTAAAAAAATATTTTTCAAAGAACTTATCATTATATTTATTCATTTCAAAATAGATGAATGTGCATACAAACAACTTCTCTTAGTATTTATAACAAAAGAAACACAAATCTATACCTTATAGTTGCAATCACAAAGAAACCAACTTAGAAATTACCTATACCTTGACCCAATCTTTTGATTACCAGAGATTCACTTCTATCAATAGCTTACATCAATGGCTATAAAAATTGAGAAACTATTAGAAAATATATTAAAAAAATAATTTTCAAAGAACTTATCATTATATTTACTCATTTCAATACAGATGACAATACATGCTAACAATTGCTCTCATTCTTCAAAACAAAAGAAACAAAATCCATATCTTGTAGTAGAAATCATAAGGAAACTAGATTATAAATTATCTACACTTTCATTTCCAACCTCTCATCCTAATATTTCAACTACTAGAGCTTAGCTTCTACCAATAGCTTGCATCAATGAATATAAAAATTAAGAAACTGTCAACAAATATCTTTAAATAAATGTTTTTCAAGGAAATTATCATTATATTTAATAATTTCAAGATAAATGACTGTGTTTATAGCTAAATTATCTTAGTCTTTAGAGCAAAATAAATAGAAATCCATCCATTACAGTTGTAATCACAAGGAAACTAGATTATAAATTATTTGCACCTTCATTTTGAACCTCTCATCTCAATCTTCTGACTACTAGATGTTCGCTTTCACCATTATCTTGTATAAATGATAAGAAAAATTTAGAAACCATCACATATGTATTTGAGTAACTTAAATTAATCCTTCAAGTGACATGATGGACTAACATTAAATTTTTCCTTGGGCCTCTCAATATACTAGCACCAATTCACTAAAAAATGGGGCAAGATTCAAACCTCAATCCCTGTAACTTTAATTTTACGTACACCAAATTCAATGCTAAAAATAAAATAAACATTAGGTTTGAAAATTATTTACTATTAATTTTTTTAGTTATTAAAACCATATATAAGGAAGATCATGCTTGTTTTATTTGGTTTTATAAATAATGCTATAAAAAATTCAAAACATTTTCATAGTTTTAAAATTATAAACTATATAATAAGGTCTGTCAAAATGTCTTAACCATATCCATAATTGGCCTTTCAAATATTTTTTATTTCAATTAATATACTATGCCAACTAAAATATAATTATTAACTTAATTTTATTGTGTCTTAGGTGGTCTTTATAACTCACACACACACACACACACACACACACTCTCTCTCTCACACACACACCTGGCGATTCTAGACTAACATATACATTTCTCGTATAATTTCCTAGCAAATCAGATCCATACATGTATAGTACCTCTAGTAAATCTATGTCCCAAAATATGATCAAGTATAATCTATAAGGTGATTCAAAACCTTTGTATAATAAATTGTATAAAATTGAGGCTATTTGACCTATGTATATTTTCATAGAATTAACCATTTTCAAAATTAAAAAAATCTACTTATAGCCTTTTGGCTATAAATAGCCTCTAAAATTTTCCTTGATGATAAAAAATATGCTTTATACAACTATCATACAAGCTACAAATTTAAAAAGACACTCTATAACGAGCATTTTTAACATAAAAAGAGGTACACTCACTTTGGGTTAATGTTACCTTTAGCTTGAAAAGAAACTTATCTTTCATCAATGCTATCAACACTTATAGGCAACCCACACAACTAGGGGTCACCAATATGGGAAACATAACATATCTATGAGTAAATTATCTTACTAATATCAAATCACTCAAAGTATCATCAATACATCAATCAATTCAAGATGCTCCACAAGTAGGAAGGTATACTCTAAACTTATTAGTAAGAAGGAAAAATAAATCATGTTCCTCATGAGGGTCCCTATCAACAGGGTCACCTTTGAACCACCATTGGTTTAACATAATGGTGTTATCTACAAAAATAGTCTAAAAAATGGGTCAACCTATAAGGGGTTGTTGACCACAACATTTGGATATCAACATCCAAACTAGATGTGTATACTTTGGGTATCGATGAAACATACAATAAGAGGAAATAATGCCACTCTAACATAGTCATCACTTGATTAAGTTGATGATCACACCTACTTGGTACCAAGATTCCATAAAGGCCCACATGTTTCTTTTTAATGACACTAAATCTTATGGAAATTTCACTCTATTGTGTGGCTACAAACAAGGAATATATCAGTACCAAAAGGAGACAAGTGTCATTTAACATAAGGATAGGCAAAAATAATGTGACCCACATGAAGCTCTTTAACAAGGCTATCAATGTGGTATCGCCAATATACCACACAAGGTGAATATAATATCTAACAACACTCGTATGCACATGGATAGGTTTCAAGTGGAACCCATGCAAAACACAACAAGGATCTTGGTCCTTAATTCACACCAAGTATGTACTTAAGGTCTTTATAATCCTTTGTATTTTACCAAGATGAGCTTTTCTACCTAAGGAAAAACTAATCTCAAGGCAAGAGTCAATAACTAAGGAAAATGAGATGGCTTCCATAAAATGCGTCTTGATTCATTCATAACTTAAATACTCAAGGTGATAGAAATATTAAAAAACTCTATAACACACTTCACTTGAGTGATGAGGTAATGTTTGCATTAAAGGGGTGGTCATTGAACCTAGAAAGGCTCATATCCACCCTAGGTCCACATGACACTCTAATGCTAGCTATGATAAAACCTCATGGTATTAAAAACAAAGATTAATCTATCCCCATAACTCATATATGAATTCCTCCAAGGAAAGATTTGTATGTCTAAGGTGATGGGAAAGTCCCATTGGCCTAACACATAACATCTTGCTCATGAGCTAATGGTCATGCGGACATCGTGGCCAACTAAATTTATAACATATGGCTGGAACCTTTGTTCCAAGCCTTCATAAAATCTAATATGCTCTACTAGATGGGTGGATGTCCAATAGTCTTGGCATGGGTCTCTTAGGTGCGAAGACCAACATAAGAATCCAAGCATCCAATACTTGGCCCAAGGAAATATTCATGTGTATTGTGCCTACCTCTTTAATGAGATGTATCACCCAAAAAGTACACACATTAGTTTGTTGTAAAAGAAGTAGTACTAAACAATGATCCTCAAATCTCCTAGTGTTTAAACTATACTCTGATACCAAAATGTCATGCCCAAAATTTTGCATGACTAAAACCACACAAATAGGCATTTATTTTAGAATTTAAAACACACATTTTTTATAATTACATTGCCCATTGTCTAACCATATTCATGGTATGAGACACATAATTCATCTAAATAAACTCATATGCCTAAATGACATGGATGGAAATGTGCAAGTGGTTGCATGGTTGTTACACCACCATACCAACCCCACTTTCTCTAAATGACCTACAAAACTCTCAAACAAGCCTAAAAATATCTAAACAGATAAAACAATGCCCACAAACCTACTGGATATAATGGATGCTCAAATGAAATTAGGTGGGTTTGACAACCACTAGCTAGAATGAATCATCTAAATTCTCAACAGGGTTCAAGGAAGATTCTCAATGATTCTAACCAATCACAAGGCTTGGTTCCCACTTTATGTCACAAATTTAATCTAATTTCAAGTTAAATTAACTTTAGAGAATATTTTGAGTAATGAGGATGCATACTCCTCATATGACTTCAAAAGGGGCCAAGGATGTCCTTGCTTATCTCCTTGAGGATGTAGCATTCCATCTCAGTTGTTAAAGTGATTCTACCTTGACCATCTAATTTATTCAAAGGTGATGAAGCTTTATAAATCCTTATGGAGTAAATAAATGTTTCAAATACATCATTAAGCTTCAAACTCAAATTTTTTAAAAGAAGAATGAGGTTTTGGAGGATGACTTGTTGATAGTCATCCCTCTTCACCTTGCTCAACTTTGAGTGACTAATATTAATAGAGTATCTAAGATTTTGGTCATTTTCCACTTTATTTAAAATTTTAATTTTATTTTCACACATGCATACTTGAATTTATTTTTTGGATACCCATTTTCTTGAAAATATACTAGAATGTATCAAACTCTCATAGTTTTCAAAAAGGCCTTTAGGAGTTTCAATCTCCACCATAACTATTAATGACCTCTAACAAGATTTAAAAATAAAATAATTTCTATTATTATTTTTGTTCTTTGGTTTTTATTTCATATGGTTGAAGGAATAAATTTAATGGGTTTCTCCTTTTGGATTTACTTGTCCTTGGGCTTCTAAAAACCCACAACCATCAACCAAGTCGAAAGGGACCTCCCTTGAAAAACCATGATATTTCAAGTCCTCAAACCACTTTCATGTGGAAGATGAAAAAATATTAATGGGGGGTGTGGAGGGTGGGTGGGGGAGGAGGTGAAAATGGGGGTACCTTTGGGGTCATCCTACATCCAGATCTCTAGGTGGCCATAATCAGTTGCCCAAAACTAGTATCTTTATTTGAAAAAGTTTTGGTTATACTAATGTTTGTACATGTCTCAACTTAGGTAAGCATAAAATTTAATTAATTAAAAAATTAAATAAATAAACTAAAAGTTTTTGAATCGAACAATGATTATTCACTAACCACCTTGGTTATAAGGAGGTGGCAAGGAGATAGCCACATGTTTAAGTATCCACACAGTTTCCCCTAACCATAAAGCTTAGGATGAGGGTGCTCATATGGCACCACTAAAACCCTTAGCTTTGGTGGTTACTACTAACATAATGTGTTATCCCACTTAGGGCCTTCCACACTCACCATGTAGTCAAATGGATGACTACCGGCTTATTGATTGACTACCCTATAAAATAGGAGCAATGCCCTTCCAAAGGGCTTGTTGATTTAACCAATCACATTATAGATTCATAAAATTCAAAAAATCACTATGGACAAACTAAAAGACATAAAAATAAAAACCAAAAGAAAAAAATTCAAAAAAATGGTGAGTTCTAATATAAAATTATTCCAAGTACTTTTATGTGTCATTTTACATGCACAAAAATTTCAAAAAGTTTGAGTGGATTACAAAGGAAGTATAGGCAATTCTAGCAACTAATATATGAAATTTCATAGAAAATTAAAAATGTCCCCTAAAAATAAACCATAAATTACATTAGGATATTGATTATGAATATTTTACTTACCTCTCTAGAGAATATGAGTTAAAGGAAATAAGTTGTAGTTTGGGTGCTTGTATTAAAACAACTAAAAATTACAAATTAGCCCCAAAATGGTAGATGAATGTAGTGAGATCTAATCGAATGAATTTCATATCAAACTCACCTCAAATGCAAACTTAGTTCAATTTGAACAAACTTCATTCGATATGATCTAACTTCATTTGATCTGATTTAACTTCATTTGATCTGATTGAGCTTCATTCGATCTGATTGAAATTTATTCTTATAACAATGAAAACTAAGCAAAATTACAATTGGGAGAAAGTGAGACACTTTAAATTAAATAAAAATTCCCTAATCACTTCTAGATCTTCTTTGGCTTAACAAAACCAATATAATATAAAATCTTGGAAATATATCATCACCTTGTTTATGATAAACTATAAAAAAATAGACAATTAAATTATCCTTACAATATTTACAAACTTTTCAACCATAGAATAATCATTACATTCCATTTCTTGATTCATTCAATCGTCACTTAATGATCATGAAAACATTGAAGCTTCTACGCATTACATCTTAATTCTTTATTTTTGTATATATAAATAACAATATAATATTATAATAAATGACATAAAAACTAGTCCAAATTACTTTCTCTTTATTTATATAGCAAGACCAAGAAAAGGAAAATAGGATATTCCATATGCATTCCAAGTGTAACCACAAGGCCAAGCTGAGCAAGGGCTCAGCGCCCATCTTAGTTTCATCATTAGGTGGATGCCTTAGGCACGCCCAAGCCTAGGACTCCCATATCTAACATAGGTGACACTAAAGGTTCAAGGTAATTTATATAATTACATAAGTTGATAGATACTAAAAATATAAAACACTCAACTAGGAATAACTAGGTGTCTCAACTACAGTCCCTTGTAATAAAAGACTTCCAAGTTTACCCAAAATATATTCAACATTAAATCAATAATTTTTTTTCATTATAATAGGTAAAACCACACAAGACAACTTCTAATAAACTAAATGTATCAAGTCTCCTCACTCAACCATTGTGAAAGAAAATTTATACTCTCTACACTATAGGGGTGGGAGAAGGAGGATCTTGGAGTCTTTCCTTTTCCCAAACCCTTATCCCTTTCTATGGGAGGAACTTGAAAACATAATGGTTTCCTTTTACCTAAACCCCATGCATAGGATATTTGTAGGAGGACTTATAACTTCGTTCCTTTTTCCAAACCGTAAATATGGATGCATAAACTATGAAGCCAATTTAAGCTCATTTGGGAAGCATAACTTAGCCATTTTAAGTATAAGAAAAGTCTATTTAAATATCCAATAAATAAATGAAGGATTTTTAATCTCTAAGCCTAAATGGAAATAAAATCCACATTGTTACCATAGGTATAATTTATGGAAATCAACAAAGAAAGAGGGTAAACCAAATGACCTTAGACCTTTTTAAAAACTTAAAAAAAAGAGAAGGGAGAAATATAATTATTAAAACCATAAGTTTTAAAGAAAATAGGTGGCAATGATGCCCACCTTGGCTCTAACTCTTGGATCCACTCAAGGAAACTTCAAGTGTTAGAATCTATATTTCCTCATTCTTTAAGCTATTTCTCTCATTTCTTGAGCTCTCTTCCACTCTCAAATTCAAAATATGAAAAAAGTTCTTCTAATGAAGGCTTTCCATGCTCTTATAGCCAAAACACTTCAAATTAATGGCACATGGAAATGTGACACTTGCCCCTTCCCTTTTTGGCCTTGGCCTATCTATAAAAAATCTTCTCTAGCATTACATATCCCTACACACCCATGTGGGAAAGTAATACTTGCACATACTTATTTATGATCTCACTTCCCCATGTAATAAATGGGCACATGGGTCGTATTATGACTTAAAAACAGTCCAAAAAAGTCTTCACCCATCCATTTGTCATGAGGGATATTAAATACATACACAACCACCTTTAAAATGCTTTACTTACACTTACAAACATGGGTCAAAGTTCCCATTCAAGTTTTGGTCAAGGGGGGAACTTAAATGGCCTACATATCTATATTTTTGAATAAATATAAAGTGAATGTGAGTTATAAGGTCTTATACAAGGGTAATGAATGGCATTAAAGGGGGTGTGAATAGTGATAGGAGTTTCAAAGAGGTTCAAACTCGAAATTAGATTAAAAGATGATACAAGGGTTAAATTTTAATCTAAAGGGGTCATGAAGTCTTTAATACACTAAAATCAATGGTGTAGTTTGTGTAGATTAGTCCCAATTCCTTCATTTGGCCTCCCATATTTCCTAAACCATTTCACACATCAAATTACTCTACTTTAGGTAGCCAAATATACTAAATGTAAACATATCAACCAATTTATAATATTACAAATTGCATACATAAAATGTCAAAATTACAACATTTCAATATAAACATGAGGTAATCACCACATATTAACATCATATACTTGTAATCTCTAATTACATGATAATTTAGTATTAGCTTAACTAATACAATAATGTAATATACATATCCTTATAAAATAATAAACATCTTGTGTCTCCATAATATAAAGAACATGTTGTAACAAGACTAGAAAAAATATCAAAAAAAAATAGCATTGTGAAAATTGGGCCTTACATATTTTATTTGAAATGTGTTCTACATAACAAGTATAACTATAATATCCATACATGAAAAAAATGATGAAGGAAAAACCAAAAAAATTAAAATTTAAAATTGAAAGAAAATAGAGCTTTTTAAAAATATAAAAGTTCCATTTTTCCATTTATGTGGGATGGGATGTAAAATACTATGAATAAAGGAGATTTATAATGCAAAAATCTATTGTGAATCTTACAAGTTAATCGAACCCACTTACAACAAACTTGTGAGAATAAAACTTGGTGAAATTTGAGAAACATAATGCTAACCTAAACTAGAAAATCCCAAAATCAGCTCTAAGATTTTGTAACTATTCAATAATGCTGAAATTCATACTCCCTTATCCAAGAACAAAGCTGACACATATTTTAACTATTTTTCTTAAGATATCATATATAATTAGGATTACCTGCTAGTATTTTATCAAATATTTAGTGGTGAACATTAACACTAGCATTTAACAAACTTTATCTTCCTTTCTTTTCCATGTAAAATGGTTGTAATCTAAGTCATATTAATCTATGACTAGTATTTTATCTTGTTAGGGTGTGGAGCTAAAAGCTTCACCAAGGAGCATACTTAAACAGGTTCGGGTCTACACAGACGCCGGCGTCGGTCAGGAGCGACCGACGTCGGTTAGTAGCAGTTGCAGAGGCGCCGACGTCGGTGGTAGGGTCGGCCGGCGACGGTCACAGGCGAACAGGCAGGAACCGACGTCGGTTACCTGCGTGTCCAGAAATCTATTTCCGAGGACAGCAGCGAGTGTTTGCATGATGAGTTTGAGTTGTAGACTCAAGCTCGCGTCTCTATTATTAGTAATATTATTTTTAGAGCCCTTGTTCAAGAGGCTTAACTGTTTGTTGTAAGAGCATGCTCAAGTTTCCTATTTTCTATATGTAGGAAGATCTTCTTAGCTTAGAGTGGTAGAATGTGTGTAGAACTGTAAGAGTAGAACATTGTGAATGTTTGAAGGACAGTACAGAGTTGCATCAATCCAGGTTGTTGGATTTGAGTGTACTTGAGAGAGAGCTCTTGAGGAATAGAGATCTAGTGAGAGATCTTGTGTGCATCTGAGAGAGGTGTGGAAGAACGAAGTTTCTTCAAATTGTATTCTTATTGTAAAGAGTTTCAATACAAGTTTTCAGGGTGTTTTCTTGTATATCTTGTTCTGTGCTATTTATCATTTCAGTTACTTATCTATCTGATTTATTTCCGCGTTTATTGCTTTCACAAGTGTAATCTATTGTTGGTTTGATCCCCCAACAAGTGGTATCAGAGCCATGGTTACAGGTTACAGGGTACAGATTACAGGTTGCTCACAGGTGTTTCTGCAGGAATTTCTGTTTGAGTGGGAGAAGCAATGGCAGAAGAAAGTAAGCTGAGAATGGAAAAGTTTAATGGCAAGAACTACCAACATTGGAGAATGCAGATAGAGGACTATCTGTATCAGAAAGATCTCTACTTACCGTTAGGTGGGATAGCAAAGAAGCCCAAGGACATGGAGGATGAAGAATGGGAAGTTCTTGACAGAAAGGCTCTTGGGTCTATAAGACTGAGTCTGGCCTCCACTGTGATATCTAATTTGTCACAGGCAAAAACTACGGTAGAGTTGATGACTACGTTAGCAAATATGTATGAAAAACCCTCAGCTTCAAATAAGGTATATCTTATGAAGCAATTATTTAATTTGCATATGAATGAAGGTGGATCTGTTTCTACTCATCTAAATGATTTCAATGGAATTGTTAATTAGTTAAGTTCTGTCAATATTGTATTTGAAGATGAAATAAAAGCTCTTTTGATATTATGTTCTTTGCCTGAAAGCTGGCATGGCTTAGTAATGGCAGTTTCTAATACTGCATCTGCATCAAATATTTTGAAAGTAGAGGATGTGGTTAGTGTTATCTTGAATGAGGAAATACGCAGGAAAAACACAGAAGAGACATCTGGGAACGCTTTAAATTTTGAGAGCAGGGGAAGGCAAAAAGAAAAGAGCAAGAGGAGATCAAGATCTAAGTCTAAGGTGAGAGGAAGATCCAAATCCAGGAATGGCAGGAAGCCACAATGCTGAAACTGTGGAAAGATGGGGCACATAAGCAGAGATTGTTGGTCAAAGCCCAAGGAGGACAACCAACACGAAGGAAAGGAAGAAGCCAAGGTTGCAGGTATTGCACAGGATGCTTTAATTTTCTCTTTGCATAATAACATAGAATCTTGGGTATTAGATTCTGGTGCATCTTTCCATGCTACCCCTAACAGAGAGTATTTCAGTGACTATATCCATGGAGATTTTGGAATAGTGTACTTAGGGGATGACAAGCCTTGTAAGATTATTGGCAAAGGTAAAGTGCAGCTGAAGATGCAGAATGGCAACACATGGGTGTTGAGAGAAGTGATGCATGTTCCTAGTTTAAAGAGAAATTTGATTTCTGCAGGTAAGCTAGGTGATGAGGGTTGTACAGTAACTCTCATAGCAGATTCTTGGAAGGTGACCAAGGGTGCACTAGTTATGGCCAGAGGTAAGAGAGAAGGTACTCTCTACTTGTGTAATTGCATTACTAACAAATCTCCTTCAGTTTTATCTACTTCAGGTGTGGATTGTAAATTGTGGCACTCAAGGCTTGGCCACATGAGTGAGAAGGGGATGTCAATACTTAAGTCTAAAGGTATGCTTTCAGATTTGAAAAGTATGGATCTAGAATTTTGTGAGCATTGTGTATTTGGAAAACAGAAAAGGGTTAGTTTTCTTAAGACCGGGTCTACTAAGAAAAGGCAGAAGTTGCAGCTTGTTCACACAGACATGTGGGGATCGGCTCAGGTAGCCTCTATTGGCGAATCACGGTACTATGTTACATTCATAGATGATGCCACAAGAAAGGTATGGATCTACTGTATTAAAAAGAAATCTGATGTTTTTGAGACTTTTAAGTTTTGGAAAGCCATGGTTGAGAATGAAACAGGCAGAAAGTTAAAGTGCTTGAGATCTGATAATGGCGGTGAGTTCTGCAGTCTTAAGTTCAAATTGTATTGTTATACACAAGGAATCCATAGGCAAAGGATGGTTCCAAGGACACCTCAGCAGAATGGTATTGCTGAAAGGATGAATAGAACTATCATGGAGCGTGCAAGATGTATGAGATTGCATGCAGGGTTGCCCTTAGAGTTTTGGGCAGAAGCAGTTGACACCGCAGTGTACCTGATTAACAGAGGACCCTCTACAGCTCTGGATGGTGGAATTCCAGAAGAGGCATGGACAGGTAAAAAGGTAGATCTCTCATATCTCAAAGTTTTTGGTAGTGAAGCCTTTGTGCATATAGATAAGGAAAATAGAAAGAAGCTTGATCCTAAGTCTATGAGGTGCACGTTTATAGGCTATGGCTCAGATGATTTTGGTTTCAGATTTTGGAATCTAGGAACTAACAAGGTAATCAGGAGCCGTGATGTTGTTTTCAATGAAAGAGTGATGTACAGTGATCAAATAAGGAGGCTGGATCAATCTGGGCAGAGCAATAGTGAATTGGACGAAGTTATGGTCCAAAATGAGCTCGCGGGAAAAAGAAATAATCACTTGCAGGAAAACACAGAGACCGACGTCGGCAGGGTAGGAACCGGCGTCGGCAGTACAGAAACCGAGGTCGATCATACAGAGATCGACGTCGGCAGACCAGGCACCGAGGTTGGTCAGGAAGAACCGACGACGGCGAGTGACAGGTCTACAGGTGGCCGAGGTCGGTCACTGTCAGAAAATTTGGGTGGACAGCGTGTTGAGAACGAGTCCAAGACACCCATCAGGAGGTCTGAAAGGGTAAGTAAGCCTCCAATTAGATATTCTCCTTTCTTATATTATTTATTGCTAACCGATGGTGGAGAACCAGAAAGTTTTGAAGAAGCAATACAGGTGGAGTCCAGGAGTAAGTGGGAGCGTGGCATGGTTGAGGAGATGGAGTCCTTAAGAGAGAACCAAACATGGGATTTGGTTGAGTTGCCAGCTGGTAAGAGAACACTGAAGAATAGATGGACCTACAGGTTGAAGGAAAGTGAGGATGGTCAGATGCGATATAAGGCCAGATTAGTAGTAAAAGGATTTGCACAAAAGCCAGGTATTGACTTTGGTGAAATTTTTTCTCCTGTTGTTAAGATGACTTCTATAAGGGTTGTATTGTCTTTGGTTGCTTTTGAGGATTTGCATCTCGAGCAGCTAGATGTTAAGACAACGTTTCTTCATGGAGATTTGGATGAGGAAATCTATATGGAACAGCCAGAAGGATTTGAGGTCAAGGGTAAGGAGAAGTTTGTGTGCAGGTTAAAGAAAAGCTTGTATGGCCTCAAGCAAGCTCCAAGGCAATGGTACTTGAAATTTGACAGGTTTATGACTGAGCATGGCTACAGTAGGTGTCAATCAGACCATTGTGTATATTTCAAGAGATTTGATAACGGTAGATATATTATTCTATTGTTGTATGTAGATGACATGCTGGTTGCAGGGTCTCACATGTAGGATATCTCAGAGCTTAAGGAGAAGTTAGCTCAAAAGTTTGCCATGAAGGATTTGGGAGCAGCTAAGAAGATCCTTGGCATGAGCATTAGGAGAGACAGGAAAAATCACAGGTTGATACTGTCTCAAGAAGATTATGTGAACAAGGTGTTGGAGAGGTTTAATATGCAGGATGCAAAACCGGTAAGTACACCTATGGCTGGACATTTTAAGTTAAGCAAAGAACAATGTCCAAATTCACATGATGAGGTAGAGTACATGAGTAAGGTTCCATATTCTTCCGCAGTAGGGAGTTTGATGTATGCAATGGTGTGTACTAGACCAGATATTGCCCAAGCAGTGGGAGTAGTAAGTAAGTATATGGCCAATCCAGGTAAGGAACATTGGAAAGCGGTTCAATGGATCCTTAGATATCTGAGAGGAACCAGCAATAGGCATTTATGCTATGGAGGTTCAGATACTTCTCTACATGGCTATGTAGATTCAGATATGGCAGGGGATTTGGATGGCAGGAGGAGCACCACAGGTTATGTTTTTACTGTAGGTGGAACGGCAGTGAGTTGGATATCTAAGTTGCAGAAGGTTGTAGCCTTGTCAACTATAGAAGCAGAGTATATTGCAGCTACAGAAGCTAGCAAGGAGATGATATGGATGACACGGTTCATGGAAGAGCTTGGAAGGGAGCATGGGAGTTGCAGATTGTACAGTGACAGTCAGAGTGCAATCCATTTGGCCAAAAACTCAGCCTTTCACTCTAGAACCAAGCACATACAGCTAAGGTACCACTTCATACGGCAGGTATTGGAAGATGGTGAGTTAAAGCTGGAGAAAATTCATACAGACAAGAATCCTGCTGATATGCTAACAAAGCCGGTTACGATGGAGAAGTTGAATCTTCATTCAACTTCTATTGGTCTTCATGATTGAGTTGAAGATGGAGGAGCAAGAAGATGATGCTGTACAGGTTGGTGCAGCTGGTTTATCTCCAAGTGGGAGATTGTTAGGGTGTGGAGCTAAAAGCTTCACCAAGGAGCATACTTAAATAGGTTCAGGTCTACACAGACACCGGCGTCGGTCAGGAGTGACCAACGTCAGTTAGTAGCAGTTGCAGAGGCGCTGACGTCGGCGGTAGGGTCGGCCGGCGACGGTCACAGGCGAACAGGCAGGAACCGACGTCGGTTACCTGCGTGTCCAGAAATCTATTTCTGAGGACAACAGCGAGTGTTTGCATGATGAGTTTGAGTTGTAGACTCAAGCTCGCGTCTCTATTATTAGTAATATTATTTTTAGAGCCCTTGTTCAAGAGGCTTAACTGTTTGTTGTAAGAGCATGCTCAAGTTTCCTGTTTTCTATATGTAGGAAGATCTTCTTAGCTTAGAGTGGTAGAATGTGTGTAGAACTGTAAGAGTAGAACATTGTGAATGTTTGAAGGACAGTACAGAGTTACATCAATCCAGGTTGTTGGATTTGAGTGTACCTGAGAGAGAGCTCTTGAGGAATAGAGATCTAGTGAGAGATCTTGTGTGCATCTGAGAGAGGTGTGGAAGAACGAAGTTTCTTCAAATTGTATTCCTATTGTAAAGAGTTTCAATACAAGTTTTCAGGGTGTTTTCTTGTATATCTTGTTCTGTGCTATTTATCATTTCAGTTACTTATCTATCTGATTTATTTTCGCGTTTATTGCTTTCACAAGTGTAATCTATTGTTGGTTTGATCCCCCAACATATCTTAATACAAAGAGAGTTGTGCGGATGGGGCTCTGAGTGATAGATAGACATGTATAATTGTAATTTATTTTATGAGATTAATTTGACTCCCCTCTTATTTCAATTTTACATTTCTTTGATTGTAGGGAGGCATATGTACAACTTGTGTGTATGTGTATCAAATATGTTATGTTGTATTGGAATGACATTAACAATACCCTCACCCTTTTTCCTTTCTATTTTTTTTTTAGATTGATAATGTGTACAAAGCTTATTACCTAAGTTTTAGGATAGGGAAGCTTATTTACCTAGGTTTTGATAATGTATACACCCTAAATTAGTCAATAAACCACACATATCATGTATTTTCATAGTCATTTCATAGGAAATTACTATTGGAGAATATGAGTCTTATTCACATCTAGTCATGTCTTTTTGTTTGATTTGCCTTGGTCTTGTTTTATACCCTAGACATCTTTTTGACCATTCCCAATCATTCATAGCCTTCCAAACTTAACCCTTTCTAACCCAGGTTACTCTTTCAATGCTTATTCCATCCCCCCAAGTCCTAGACCCTCTAGACAATAACACCCAAATAGGACTACAATGCTAAAACCTAGGGTGTCTAGTTTATGACACTATTGTCTAAGTGCAAATTTGATTTCAATAATCAGTTTTCCCATAAGATGCGTCTTACCCCTTTTCTTTGCTTCATTCCTAAGTTTTCCAATGTTGATCAAATGAAAATAAAACTCCCAAATTCAAACTAATGAGTCTCTAATATAAAGGACTTCAGAAGGCATTTTATATCTAGCACTTACTACTTTGGCACATTAGACATAATAAAAATCAATCAATAGTATAGCTCCGCTTCTCTACATCACACATAGACTTGCATGCTTGATCAAGAAAGGGCCTAGGCAAAATTAATTCTTGCATCTATCATGCATGTTGATTATGCACATTCCCTAAGGGAGAACTACATTAGATTTGAGACCTTATCTTGAGGGTTAATATAGGTAGCAATCAAAATAACATAGGTTCTTGATTGTGTGATCATTCTTTCCCTAACCCAAATTTACCCCTTTTGATTTTGATGTATTCATTGTTTGCATGTGTGTAGATGAATATAGGTATTAAAGATTGAAATAGACTTACATCAAGCTTCGATGACTTCCAAACCCTAAAATTTGGTACATAGGCTCACATTGACCAAGTGAACAAAACCTATAAATCTTTGATCCTTAGGACAATATCATCAGGAAAGACTATAACACCAAACACCAGGGTGTCCTATTTTTAGTGCTCCTATCTAATAAAAAAATGGAACCCAGATTTAGATTCTTGATAGTGTCTTAGTCCCACTCTTCAAATTTTAGCCTCAAAGTCTTTCATTTCAGTCTGAAACTAGATAAGTTTATTTCTATTTCTCTTACATAATTACCTATTAAAATCTATATTTTCCCCTATTAAGATAGATTTTTTCTATTATTCCATACCCTTATTATTTAGGATCTAAACACTAGATTACCAAAAATAATAAAACATTTTGGTGAACCTGACTTAATTTGAACAAAACTAAAACCCTAGCTACACTTAGGGTTCTTCCTTCATTATTTTGTACAAAAATTTAATTTCCAAAATTCTAATTTTTGTATTATTTTTTTTGCATTTTCCTAATTTTTTTCTTTTTCCTATTAAAAATAAATTTTAGAACTTAAAATTATTTCATAATTTTAAAAAATTATAAAACCCTAGATCAAAACCCTAGATTTCAAAACTAGGTCATCACATACCAAGCCTTCCTCCTTGTAAATTTTAAAAAACAATTCTAGATTTTTTGCAAATTGATTACCTTATCAAAAATAAATTCAAAATTTCAAAATTAGTAGTTTCTTGTGCAAAAATTTAATTTCCAAAATTCTATTTTTTGTGTTATTTTTTGTGCATTTATCCTATTTCAAATAATTTTTAAAATTAAAAATTATTGCATAATTTTCACAAAATTATAAAACCTTAGCTCAAAACCCTATATTTCTAAACTAGGTCCTCAAACCCTAAGTTTCCCTCCCTTACACATTTTAGAAATTAATTTCAAAATTTTTGGAAATTGTTTAGTGTGCCAAAAATATTTTCAAAATTTCTAAATTAGTAGTTATTTTGTGCAAAAAATTCAATTTCAAAATTTTGATTTTTTTATCAATTTTTGTACAATTATCTTATTCAAATTAATTTTAGTATTTAAAATTATTGCATAATTTTAAAAAAATTCTAAAACCCTACATTCCTAAACTAGGTCCTCCACCTTCAAACCATTCATCCTTACAATTTTTAGAAATTAATTTCAATTTTTTTGTAAATTATTTAGATAGTCACAAATATTTTCAACATTTCCATGTTAATAGTTACTATTGCATTTATTTGCTTAATAGTACTTCATTTTATTTTTGGTGAAAGAAATAAAATGGCCGCTAAGTCACTTCTTCCCTCTCACCCCATTGACAAATTTCTTAATTTTTTGCATAATTATGATAATGAGTGGACAAATTTACAAAATTGCACATGAGCTAAAAATGTGGAAAATGATTTTATTTACAATGAAGATAATTATTATTGTTTCAGTGAGGAATATTATCATGCATATGAAAGTGATAGTGAAAAAAAAGTAGATGTATCTTCTCCTCTCAAACCTAATTCTTTCATCCCTTCTTCTAAAGAAAATACTTTTGATAAATGGAAAAAATACTTCTCACCTCATTCTCCTATGCACAATGCACAAAATGAACAAATTAGTCATGCACTTCCAAATAAACCTCTAATAGGTGATAATTTGCTTTCATGTGAACTTAATCTCTCTCTCTCTCTCTCTCTCTTGCTACTGTTATGTTCAAAATACAACAATATAAATGCAATAGAATCAAATTACCAAAGGATAAATCAAATGATGCATCTCATGATGTCAACTCTACTTTATCCAAAGAATGTTCAAATGATAACTCTTTTACTCTTACTTCTCATACTGTAAATGAAGAAGATGCATACACTCCATCCATGGATAACATAGATACACATGATATTCTAAACTCTAATGATAGCTTATTTTGCATATTAGAAAGGAATTAAATTCTTCTCTTACACCTCTCCCTAGCAATAATGGAAGTGATAATGAGTATGATAGTCAAAATACAAATGAATATGAGAATGAAAGTGATTTCAAAAATGATACTTCTACCTCTTCTATTTCAAATGCACAAAATTCAGAATATGATGATGAATGGAACAATGATGATTATTATGCATATAGTGATGAAAAAAATGTATCTCCTATTCCTTCTCTCAAATAAAATGCATGTCAAAATATGGATCCTAATTTTATGAATGATTCTATTTTAAATGATGCACATGTCAATAATAATACTACATCTTCTATGTATTCTAAATATGATTCACTAAAAACTAAAGATACCAATGAATCTCCCAAGCCACCCCTTACTACAGTAGCATCAATGTCTCACCCATCACCCAAAAAGGATGGTACCCCATATCCCTCTCATAAGGTCTAGGATACCATTCATCAAAAGGTTCAAGAGAGCATACCCCCTCTCTATAATCCAATTGATAAATGTAGCATTCCTATGGCTAAAGTAAATGATCAAATTTAAAGATTAAATGAACCACTTCAAGATATGAATATCCCTTCCTAGGAGATTATTTCATTGATGCATGCAGTTGGTGAATTATAACACTAATTACATCTCCTCACCTTAGAAAACAAAGCTTATAAGTCTTGGATGGATGATAATGATCTACATGGTAACCCTATTATGAAGACATTCATAAAAGCTTCATTTCTTAAGCATTTCTAGATACCATCATTACCTCACTTTGATGGAACTAGAGATCCATTCGTACACCTTCGTGCCTTTCAAAAAACTCAATCATCTCATGCAAGCCCATTGATTCTACTTAAGTTATTATAGTAGACATTAGTGGGGGAAGCACAAAATTGATTCTTTCATGTACTCCCCATTGATTCATTACACACATATGATGACTTAGAGGAGGCATTTCTTAGATATTACATCATAAACATAGGCCCTCATGTTACATATGAGAAACTTACCACACTACATCAGAATTATTTAGAGCCAGTTAGGGAGTATATCTTAAGATTCAAGGCTCACATGTTAAGATTGATATATAAACCAACAAATCTAGACATTTAACATTTTTTTATAAGGGGCTTTGCCAACCTCTACTCGAGCATCTACTATATCAGACACAGTCTTCTTTCAGACACTTGTGTTATATAATTTTATCTCTAAAAAAGAAATTGGGATTGATTGAGGTAGATTCAGTTGATTGGATCACTCTAGATTTTATAACATCTTCAAATACATATCCTAACACTCAACATTAACCATGTCCTAGAAAAGATAGGAGACCACAACTAGAAAAACAAGTAGTTAAGAACAAAGAACCAACTTCTAGAGCACAACCTACAATTTGTACTATAGAGAAAAACAACAAAGCACCACTATAGTTTGATTTAGAGAAAGATATTCCATTTAACATATTATCAACACTACTGGATAAGAGGTTAATCACATTACCTTCTACTCATCGATGAGATCCATGTCTCTTACATATATAACCACATCAACCTTTTTATCACTATCATCATATTTATGGACATAGAGATAATGACTATTTTGGACTAAGAGATTGCATTACTAGATGTGTTGATAATGGTATCATAGCATTCACATAAGAGGTAAAGAGATATCCTCCATTATGGAACCCTAGATCTCATTCCTTTATGACTGAGTCATCCTAGGGCATTCCTTTACATGAATCATTGGTCACTCATCATGAGCGCAATGTAGGTTTTAGGATATAATCTCATAGGAGATCTCCTATTCCACCACCTTAGAAGGTTTCTAAACTAGTATAAAAATAATAGCCTACATATATCACCATAGTCCAAGAGATACATAATGCAATTCCATATACATATCCAGTAGAGTCACAGGCATAACAATAGAGTACCACTCATGAGAAATATTCACTACAAGCAAATTTTTAGGGGCTTATCTCATATAGCAACCTACTATAGTCAAGATTAGATGAACCCCCATCACATGTCATAGTTCCCTCTTGATCTATTTCTCAGTTGTATACATCACAATAGAGGCCATAGGGTGTTATTTTATGTAGAAATCCACTATGATTATGAATAGATGAGCCTCCTCCACAACATCCAATTTTAGTTGCATGACCAATAAAATTAAAATTTGTAGAATCTTCACAAACAACAATAGTTATCACTCAATAGACAATATCAATATAGAACACATTCTTACACAACATGAGTAGTATGGGCACTTGTTTAGTTGGTCGATAGGGTTCAAATAGTGATATAGTATAAAATAATATAATGTGTAGTCATACTAGTTTTAGTTTTTAAGCTTCACTTAACAAGGCAATGATGGAGCCAAAGGTCTAGATAGCCTTTGTATTCTTGAGCCACTCTCAAGGAAGTAATATGCACATAGTGCTATCTTACATCCCCCTACTAACAACTAACATTCCTAATTCTTAATAATTATCCATAGCCAAAAACTAGCTTATCAAAAATCTAGATCTTACCAAATCTTATTTTAACAACATTAAACTAGTCAACTTATCTAAATAATTGCCAAATGTTAAACCTAGCTCAGTTTATCCAAACAATTTACAAATTACAAAAACCAAACTTTTTTTACTTACAAATCAAAACCTAACATCACACTTCAACTCATCAACAAAGCATTTAAATAAAATATTCCAAGTACTAAGCATATACAATCTAAACATCAATGCCAAATCAACTATTTTCAAACATTTGCAATGAATATACCAATAGACCAACACTCTTCAAAGCTAATAATACAATAAAATAACTATCAACATAAAATAAGTATCCATATATATATCACAAAGTTTTCAAAACATATACATCATGTGAAGGTACAATCAATCATGAATGGGCATCAAGCCCTCACTATTAGTCTCAATCTCTTCTCCAATACTAGTCCCATAATCCTATCTATCACTCAATGACCTTATACCTCCTTGAGCTCTCAAGTGCCTCTTGCACCGACTATCCCACTCCAAAAATTGACCATGCTCCTCACACAAGTCTAAATATCACCATTAAAGATCCATATAGTCATCCATAATGTTCATGCTCACCATGCCATAATAAAGTAGAGGCATCCTATACCTATCCAACTTAGCTCTATGATTATCTCTCTTTCCTGCTACCCTAACATATACAACTATAGCTATATCAGCCCTATCAAAAAAATGAGCATAAATTCCAACCATAACTATCACTCAATCTATCAAACCCTCCTCTACCACATCATCAAAAACATGCCACATGAGCTCTTGGAGTGTCGACTCAATGATGGTCTCCAAAAACTCATCATCTCCCCTCCCCACCCTAGAAAATGTCTCATCCTATGCACCTCCCACCCCACCTACACACATAAGAAGTAAAATACTACATTAGATATATAATTTCAAATCTAAACTAATACAACACAAACCTAGGTATAATTCAAATACAATTAATGATTACCTCCCATCATCTGGATCAACTCAAGATCCTCATATGCAGGAACATCCACTCCATCAATAAGATACACTTGAGCCCATCGATACCCAACCCACCATTCAATACATGCCTTAATAAATCCCACATCATCTATATCAAGAATATCTATATTTGCATCTCATGCATCTAAGGGTAATGGTGCCAACTCAGCCTCAAGAGGTCTTGCATGAGCCCCTACTCTCACTGATACCCATGCACTCCTTAACCATACCCATGTTGTAGGAGGGAAATCCTATTGAACTCAAAACTTCATAATCACATGTTCATACTGAAAGGTCTCATATATTCTAGCCCAATGATCATATAACTAACAACTGACCCTCATGTACCATAGCTACTCTCCATCCTTAAGCCATTTAGGGAATCCTCTATAAGGCCTCCATATGATATTTTGGGCCACCAATCTATCTAGCATCCTCCTATAATAATCTATGCTAGGAGATTAGATAGCCAAATCACTTATCTATCACTTACCAAATGGCTGTAGATGTGCCCAACTCACCCCCAATAATCTAATCGATTGCATAATTGCTATGTGCTCATAATCTCAATAATGTAATAAAGTAACCACACCCACACCACCATTTAATGCTTCTTATGTAAATCTATATAAATATTTGTATAAATGGGCAAGCATAATCTTACCCCATGATAACATAGTACCATACATCTTGACACTACAAACCACCCTATGCATCCTATAAGCAATATAAACTTTACAACCATTTAATGCAATAAATGAAGCCAATAATACAACTAACCACTACTATAGACATGGAACACTTGAATGCACAATAACTGATAGTAATACATTGCTATCACTACCTCTCCAATGTGCACCTAAAGGCATACCAACAAAATATAAGGATGTATGATCAATGGCATCAACACCCATATCATCTTGCAATGTCACCCATCACCCACTAACTGATAAATGTAGAATCTAATAAACATCCTCTAGGGTCATAGTGATCTCCCCTATAGGAAGCCAAAATTTACAAGTGTCTGCTTTCCACCTATCACATAAGGTGATGATAAAATACCTATCTCACTGCACTATACCTAGGTCACATACATGGCCCAATCTAACTCTATCTATCAAAACTCTCTCATCAGCTGATAAGGGCAACATCCTCAACATGTCTATCACCTGGCCTCTACAAAACTCTCTCATCCACACCTCAGCTTAAAAACACCACAAAATAGACTATATGTCAGATAACCATGCCAATAAAAATAGTTAAGAAGTATAAAAACAAGAACAATTCAAAATTGAAAAAACCATCCATATTGGACAATAATGCTATAGAAGGACACTAGCACTAGACATTGGACAACAACACTACATCCTAGACAGTAGCATTGACTCTAGGATATGAACACTAAAACTAGTAAAAAATTTCCTAGACTACTTAAAATAGATCAAAAATATCTAAAATAGGCTTCTAAATAGGTAATAATCAAGTGTTAAGCTTATTCACCAAGCTAATTTCTCTATCAACCTAAATATGGGCTACTAACTACTCAAAATGAGTCATAGAAGGTGCTCATCTCCTAGGCATTTTTCACTCTAGAGCTCTAATATCTCAAACTAGTCATTGCACAAAGGAACCCAAAGTCAAATCAAAATTCCTATATCAACCAAATTTTCTATTCAAAAAGTAAAACACTATTTTGCCCATAACTAGAACCCCATGGCTCCATTTTACAAACCATTTAATTCAAAAAAATCATGACAATGATACCTTAAAAACCACACAACCATTTCTCTCTCACTATGTCATTTTCCTACTATGGCATACACACATCCCTATACCTCTTTTGTACCCCAACATATAAATTGATACTACTAATAAAAAACATTTGTTTAAAATATTCAAACAACCCAGCTTAATCGATCAATCAAACTTTTCAATCCATTCAATCTATTACTACCTCATTTTCCAACCATGACACAAATATTTATACATCTCTACTATACCTAGATACAAGCTTTGACCCTAACCAATCAAAGACACATTCCAATCCTAATAGTTCAAATCTCACCAATTAAACAAATAACTTCTCAATCAATTCAAACTATACCAACCTTATTACTATTCATAAGCCACTAGTCATCACTTTTGGCTCAACCTCCTCTATAACAAATCTCATCCCTCTACCCAAAAGGGGGGAATCATTCTTGTTATCTCTACAAATTATCTAATACCCCTATCCACTCTTATAGGTAAATACAATTTGATTCTCACACCTCTAACAGGTAGATTATCAGACTCAGTATATATTGGTCAAGATTATGAAGTGATTTAGATTACAATAGGTCACTCAAGATGGTTTTTACACCTCTAGAATCTAGATTATTAGCATTACTTATCTTAGATTGGTCAAGATTATATAATGATTTAGTTTATATGAGTCACTCAGCATTACTTAAACATCCAGAGGGATATATTGTCAGTTTACAAATACACAGACTATTCAGATATAGTGGTTTAGATTATACAGACTCATAGTGACTTTGATACAGACTCAGACTTAGCTACTAGATTTGGGGGCATATACATTACTACACATCTCATACATATAACTTCATATAATATGACACAATTACATGACCAGATAGCAGATTATAGGCATAGTGCAGAGCACATTATTTTGATCTCTAATTTTGCACATGGGACATGACATAAGAGATCATTACACATGTGGTTATACAAATTTCAAAACTATCTAGTTGCATCACTCACATACTAGACTTGGGGGCATGACATAGATGATCATTTTCTTCAACATTTAGGATTATATAGATTAGAATGAAAAGATAGGCCATTTTCTTCTTACATATTTTACTAGAGTTTTTAGATTACACCCAGGCATACCCAAGTTGTCACCAGGTTAGACCGTATGATCATCTATAGTGGTTGGTCCATAACATTACTCAAACCCAAGAGTTTGTGTAGGATAAAGGGTAGACATTGATTTTGGACCTCTAAACACTTCTCATTTCCAGTTCATAGTATTCAAAGTGGGGGCATGATAGATCTTACTTTTCATAACATACATATTCTATACACACATTATATATTACATGAGTTTATGTGGGATAGAGGGTAGACATTGGTTTTGGGCCTTTGATCATTTCTCATTTCTTATTTAGATTTAGTATAGTGGCATCTATTATAGATATTCCTTCTTTCTCCAAGCACTATTTATATTCAATATAGGGACCATCTATTATAGAGATTCCTTCTTTCTCCAATCACTATTTAGATTTAGTATAGGGGCATCCATTTTAGAGATTCCTTCTTTCTCCAGGCACTATTTAGTTCTCCATCCACTTCCCTAGCTGGGAAGTTGGCCCCTTTTTCTTAGCACACTTATTTCCACACAAGTAAGTTTAGGTATGCATCTTCTTTCTTTCTTTTACTCTAGTACTTCATTTCATTGCATCACTAGATTAAAAGGGTGGCAAATGTATACACCCTAAATTGGTCAAGCAACCACACATATCATGTCTTTTCACATTCCTTTCACAAAAGACTCCAACTGGAGAATATGAGTCTTATTCATATCTATCAATGTCTTTTTATTTGGTTTTCCTTGGTCTTGTTTTATACCCTAGACACCATTTTGACCATTCACAATCATTTATATCCTTCTAGACTTAACCCTTACTGACCCGTGTTACTCTTTCAATGCTTATTATATCCCCCTAAGTCTCAGATCCTCTAGACAACAATGCCCAAATATGACTACATCATTGAAACCCAAGGTGTCCAATTTTTGGCACTATTGTCAAAGTGCAAATTTGATTTCAATGGTCAGTTTCTCCTGTAAGATGAGTCTTACCCCTTTTCTTTGCTTCATTCCTAAGTTTTCCAATGTTGGCCAAATGTGAATAAAACTCCCAAATTCAAAATAATAAGTCTCATATATAAAGGAATTCACAAGGCATTTTATATATATCACTTATTAATTTAGCACATTAGACATAATAAAAATCAGTCAATAGTATATCTCAACTTATTTACATCATACATAGACTTGCATACTTAATCAAGGAAGGGCCAAGGCAAAATTCATTCTTGAATCTATCATTCACATTGATTATGCATGTTCCCTAAGGAAGAACTACATCAGATTTGAGACCCTAGCCTAAGGGCTATTATAGGTAATAATCAAAATAATAGGGGTTCTTGATTGTGCGATAATTTTTCCCCTAACCTAGTTTTCCCCCTTTTTCTTTTGATGTTTTCATTATTTACATGTGTGTAGATGAATACAGGTATTAAAGATTGAAAGAGACCTATAGTGAGCTCTGGTGACTTTTATCCCCTAAAATTTGGTACATAAGCTCACATTGACCAAGCGAACAAAACCAAAAATCCTAGATCCTCAAGATAACATCACCAAGAAGTACTATAGCATCAGACACTAGGATGTCCTATCTCTAGTGCTCCTATCTAATTATAAAATGAAACCTAGATTCAGATTCTTGATAGTGTCTCAATATTACTCTTCAAATTCCAACCTCAGAGTCCTTCATTTCAGTCTAAAACTAGATAAGTTTATTTCTATTTCTCTTGCATAATTACCTATTTAAATCTATATTTTTTCCTACTAAGCTAAATTTTTCCTATTATTCTAGACCCTTATTATTTAGGATCTAAACACTATATTACCAAAAATAATAACATAATGTGGTTGTCATATTTACATGGAACTTTGTTCTACTTCATTTCCATAAAAACACCTGTCAAGTCTACTAACATGCAACCATAGAATGGAACTCTCCATAGATGCTATATTAATGCACAAATACATGCCAAATATATAAACTATATCCAACATCAAATAATCCTTATAAGGCTTCCCAACTATGTCCAAAAATTCATAGAATTCATTTACATATATTTTAAACACATTAATCCCAAATAAATGTAATTTTTTATTCACTTGATTAAGATAAAACATGATAGAGAATCAATGTAGTAGAATTTTTCCCTCTTTAATTTCAATTCTATTATTAACTAATTCATTAAAATGTTTGCTTCAACAAGTGTGGTACTTCTAAGGTTATATTTTCTCATTTGATTTATCTATTTTTGTCTTTTCATATCCATTTCTTATTAGGACTCTTTTCCAAAAGGTGGAATGGTTAATGAAGAAATAAACTTGTCACCTTGATTTGATGGCTTTAAAATGTGTTTTTTCCTACCAAAGTACACCTATTTTTTGTTGGATTTACCATACAAATCCTTCCCTTCAAACTACGAAGGTATTACAATAAAAAAATAACATGTGTCTATTGGAACCATATCCCACAACTTTATATTCACATGAAAATATTTTAAACTTTACACAAGATAATATTGGCTTACCAAAAACTTGTGATCCTTTTGGATCTATATAATTTGTTATGGATCTAATTGTAGAAGTGATTTATGTTCAAAAATTGGATAACTTTCATACTTACCCAATTAGCTACAACTTCACTCTCTATAATGAAATTATACAATTTTTCTTGGCATTTGCACTAAGTTTTGGATACATTTTCCCTCCAAAATATTTTTCTCTACGATAAATTCTCACTTATCTTAACTATAATTTCATTCACTATAAATTTTCCCTTTGACACAATGTAATTACTATTAGTGTTATTTGGGTTTTAGTGACAATGAAAGACCTTATGTCCCCCATCATTGCCTATATAACAAATAAATATCCTTTAAGAGCCCCCAAATGGTGGCCCTCTTACATGTCTTAAGTATTTACATCATCTTTTTCATCTCTTTTTGTTCTTTTACATGGGATGATATGGATATAATTCTTTTAGCTTTGAAATGTGAACTTGTATCTTCTTTTATTTCCCTATTTATTTTTTATTTTTGTTGTAATTTATCTCTGTCTTTAATACATACTATAAGGCATCTTATGTAGAATGTAGCTTAACCATTTTCATCTCATCTTTATTACATGAAAGTTATTACCTAAACCAGACAAGTTTCACTTCATTTGAACTTGTTCTCCTCATCCATAATGAAATTCACAACCAATTGGTATTTTCTAATCATTGAACCAAATACACCTTGAAATATAGTCTTATAACTCACATAAAAATAATATTCATGACATGGTGTACATATTGTTTAATATAAATATACATGAAATGGACATTGTTTTAAAAATAAGTAGAAATTGTGCATTATGCCATGTTCTAGTTTTTTTTTCAAGTACTTAAAAACTATATATTATGGACACATCCTCCTAGGCAATGTTGGGGGAATTAATTAGGACACTAATAAAATATAAATTAGAGCATAATTTGGGGCATCCTTGATGAAAACTTCTAAGTTATATGAACAACCATGTAAGTATATGTAAGTATTTAAATTCAATATTTAACACTAGTATTTCATTTAACTAATTTATTCCTTTTTCATTGTTCTTATTAAGGTATATTAACTCACATCACAAGTGGATAGGATAAATACTTTATGGGGGAAATATATATACATCTAAATTGAGGACTAAGGGTTTGCTTTGAAGGTTATTGTGCTTTTTCCTCCCATCACATGGCATAACTTAGTTTTCTTATGGGTTGTTCATAGGTTTGATATCAATATTTATGGACCTAGAGTCGTATAGCCCTATAGGTGTTACACATAGCCATATATGATAGATTAATTGGACCTTTAACCCCTTCACCTATGATTTGGTCTTACTTGATCACCTTAAGGGGAAATATTGAACAAAACCTTGTTTAAACATAGGTTTAGCTAGTGAAATTATTTCATTATATATATATATATATATATATATATATATATATATATATATATATATATATATATGTATGTATTCACACTTTTAATTACATTTTATTGGTTATTAAAGTTGATAAACATACCAATATGAGTTACGTTTTCCATAATCTCATGCTATAAAGTTGTATGCTATTCTAATCCTAATATTTATTTATGAAAATTTAGTATTTAGAAATAAGATTTGAATGTTTGTAGCTAGGCTTGTATTATTACACTATAGTAATTGTTAAAATAAGGGATAAGAGAAGTTAAGGAGAAGTAAAGGAAGTGGACAAATATAAATTCAAATTTGGAGATGGGTGGGAAAATGGAATTTAGGAATCTGTAGCAAAATTATCTAATGAATCACCAATAAGAACTATCATAGTCAAAAGGATAGTGGAAGGAACACATTCACATGTTTAAAATTCATAGACTAAGACCCATACCATATAAAGGGTCCCACGTGGTGGGAGCCTCATGTTTTAATCCTGACACACCTTGTTTGTGGCCTAATTTTTTTGGGAAAGCATCCACTGAATTGGGAAATGGAAGATTTCACCTTGGTCCCCATAATGGAAAATGATGAGGTATGTATTAATGTCCCATATTATACCATTGAAAAATATGATATGAAATTGGAAAATTCCTTGCATACTAGATGAAATGGGTTTAGACCTAACATTGATTCTTTTAAGAAATGGACTAATGAAAAATGGAATGCAAAAGTCCAATTGGAAGTTGTGGCCTTGGATAAAAACTTTCATTAAGTAATTATACAAACTCAGAGGACTACATCAGTGTCTTGATATGAGGACCCTGGTTCATGGGTAAAATTAACCTTAGTCTTAATAAGTGGAAAGTAGGTACCAATCAAAATAGTTTAGATCTAGATGATATTATGTTATGGGTGAATATGCTAGAACTCCCATTGGAATTTTAGGAACCAGAGGTTATCAGGGGTATTTTTATCACTCAAAACATGCAATCATGTATGAATGTCTCTCATATACACTAGCACATGGATATTTTAGGCTTAGAACCCTAGAATTATACATTGGAGAGAGATTCAATGTCTTGATATAATAATGGGATCATCTTCCAAGGTGTGGGACTCTTGCACTCCTTAGGATGAACCTCCAAAGTAGGCTAGCTTCTTTTTATTCTAGATGCACCTAGTTTAGGACTAGTACAAAGACATATAATGAGAAAAATGAAATATATAACTAGCGCTAAACCTAGACTTGATAAGGGGAAATGAGAGATAAAAGGTAAGAGATTGTTGGAATGTAAAAGATGATGCACCAAGAATAGAGATACCAGCCCACCAAATTAATGATAGAATAAGATTAATAGACTAAATACAATACCTTGAAATTGATCACATTATATAAATGTTTTGTGTGGAACTAATGGAACACAATGTAATGTTAGGAGGGATGATAAATGACCCATAAATAACATCTCTATAGATACACATATACATAATATGAGACCTACAAAGACTTTTGGTTCTACATAGAGGTATAAAGGTATGATGATAATGAGAAGGACAAACATCCATAGACAAAGATCAATAACCATAAATGCACATAGAACATATATCATGAAGAAAGTCTATCGATTCTTATTAATCCTAAGGTCTAAGGAAATATTACAAACTCAAATAAGTAGAGATTTGTTATACTAAGAGAGGGATCTTTAGAGGGAAATTTTCGGTATAATTATAATGTTCAAAAGATGTCAACAATTTTACAATGTAAAACCAAAGATTTTATAGGTAATGAGAAGCCCATGGGTCATTAATTAGAATCTCACCCACTATCACGGTAGTTAAAACATTTAATGATGATGTGGAGAGGTAGTTGGGATCTTTGTCAGAAGAGATCATGCACCCCTATTTTGACAACTTGACAACCACCCTTGCATTTAATTTTATTTTGATTGGGTTCCTTTTATATCCAATTGAGCTCAAATACCATCCCATTTATGACTGCCACCTATCGATCCACTTTAGTCTATTGAGTGTAACTATGAAGGTGTATTTTTAGGTTCTACCCCATCATCTTGTGCAGGTAGTGGAGTTATAAATTCATGAAGGGCCCTAAGGGTGATTTTAAATATAAATGTATAAAATACCAAACTCCCTTTATACCTAGTATCTTATAATTATTTCTATAATCTGTGCCTTCATCTGAAACCTATGCTAGTCTGAAAAGAGAACACTATGTAGTCAAGATCATATTCTAACTTTTACAAGGGTGTAGATGTGAAACTCTATGATTTAACATGGGACTTCACCATTTGAGTGTGAGGTAGTCTTTGGATGAGAGTGTGTAAGAAGATTTGAATATCTTGAGTGTGCATTTGGAATTGATCCCTACACACTTCTCTCTTTCACTGCTTAAAGTCAAGGAGACCCATGCAATAAAACTTGTGCATAGTGCTAGACTAAAAATAAGGATATAAAAACTTTTCATAGGTGCAAATCAATAATTAGTTGATGTGTGAACCTGAGATCATCATTGAGTGAGGGTGTAAACATGAAGCACCTACATGTAGACTTATTTTTATAGAATTTAATATTAAGCAAGTTCACAACTTATTATTTAGTCTTTATGAGTTTAGTGCATGTTGAAGGGGTGACTTGGAAAGTCTTCTATGAACCACTTGCTTGGTAAGTGAGAATCTATTAGCCTTGAATCATTACATTAGATATGAAGTCATGTGGAGTCCCTTGTTTTTATTTCTCTTAGTTGAGATTAGGTGTGAGATGCCCACTCAACCTTAGAAGGAAATGAGATACCTTCCATAATGGAAAACAAAGTAAACAAATACACCAAATGATGCTTAGAGGAATGACCAAACTAAGTTAATATAACTATGCAAAATTACTTAGAGGAAATTAAACTATTCTAAATAACAACATGTGTACATACCACTAATACAATTAAAACATCTAAATTACTATTTATAAGGGTGTTCATGATCATTAGAGATAGCGTTTGAGGTAAATCACATTAATAGGGATAGGAAACACTTATCCACTTAGTATTGTAAGTTAGTATACATTGGCTTACTTGTAAATGATTATGGTATATGGGTCACTCCATATAGTGGCAAATTTGTATGCTTCCTAGCCTTTACGTTGTTTGCATACCATTTGAGTACCAAGTCTCCTTCATTGAATCTTCTATAAAAAACCCTTGTATTGAATGTTCTCTTAATCAATGCCTATTAAAGCTCCATATTGTGCATGGCCTACATTTTGAGTTATTTAATCTCTATTAATTAGGCTAACCTTACTATCATGGAACAAGTTTCCAATTGATGATCTATCTCCAACAATGTCAATTCAAGAGATGTGGGCAACCTTGATTCCTTTCTATAGATTAACATGAAGGGTGAATTTCCCAACACCCTTTTTGTTATTGTTTAATCTATCTAGAGGGTTATCTTGAGCTTGGTATTCCAAGATCACTAATTATCTTTCATATTTCACTTGATGATGTGAACCAAGTTCTTGTTAGTTGATTCAACCAAACCTTTACCTTGGGGGTAATAGTTTGGGGAGGTGCTTAGATGGATGCTATGTCTGACCACCCATTTTTTGATCTTATATTAGAGGAAAATCAATGCATTATCTAAGATAATAGTGGTCGAGACACCAAATCTTATGATAATACTTGCATATAATTGTAGGTTGGAAAATTCATTTGACTCTTTGAGTGCTATTTCCTTTGACCACCTTGTGAAGTAGTCAGTTGAAATGAGGATCGATTTGTGTCCAACACTTGATGGTGGATTTATCATGTCGATGAAGTCAAGTCACCACTATAAAAAAGGTTGATTAGCTTGTATTAGGTATAGGGGTAGGGATACCAATTTTTTTTTGACTACAAAGAGGGCACACATTTTATAGACTTTCACCCATACATGTGTATCTTTGAATAAATTTGGGTAATAATAGCCAGATTGCATGGTTTTCATTACAATGGTCTTGGTGAAAAATGGATTCATAATGATATTTTGTGGAAATATTCTAGGATCCTATTCACCTAATGTTGTTCTATGCATCAAAAGAGAACCCCATTGATGTCTATCTAAAAAGTGCACTACTGACAAACACATAGGGAATGGATTGTAACCTAAAGTGTTTATGTTTGGATTTATTCAAACTCCACACTAGTTTGAAGGAAGATCCTCATGCTCTCAATATATCTTGCTAGGGTGCCTTGGTCTTATGGTTAGCTCTCATGCAGTGCAATAACTATGCAATCTTCATTATTCACATCTTATGTTCGGTACTCATAAAGTCCTTTGCCTTGTACTAGTTTGGTGATTTGGATGTATATGTCATATTACATAGCCTTTGTGACCCAACTAACTCTCTTCTCATTGATTTCCTTTCTAAGTAAGAACTCATTTATACTTAAGTGTGAGACCATGAGATGAATCTTGTTATTAGAGAGCATGTGTCTAAGTTTATTTAGCACTCTTATTATTACAAGGGTTTACTTCTATACAAATATTTAACATATTTAATAATCTTTAAGAACTCAGCTAAATAAGGAAATAGGTTGTTCTAGTTGATCATTATTTTGTTGTGTAAGAAAAATGCATAAAGGATGTAATCCTTGCCATAATTTGGGTTTATAAATGTAGGAGCTTCTAGATGGCATGCCTTGAAACTACTTCGATCCTTTAGGGTCCAACTAAATGAAATGATATTTTTGACCATTATTATGAGGGGCTTGACTAGAATTAAAAAACTCAACACAAACCTTCTAACAAAGTTTATTTTCCATAAGAAACTTTGGAGACCCTTCTTATGACATAAGAGAGGGACTAATAGAATGGCCTTGAATCACTTAGGGTTAAATACATGTCCCTCTTTGGAGATTATGGTCCCAAAATATTTCCTTCATGAATTATGAATATGTACTTACTCAAGTTGGGAGAGATCCTAAACTCTCAAAATTTTTCAAAGACTTACTCTAGGTGACCCAAATGATCTGCTGCACACTTTGAGAAAATAGTTATGTCATCAAGGTAAACTAAGATGATGTTGTTGAAGAGTCCCTTGACCTATATATCCATGGCCCTATGGAAGGTAGCTTCTATATTTGTCAAATCAAAAGGCATCCATTAGTATGTAAAGGTACCCTACTTAGTGGTGAATGCTATTTTAAATTGATTACACTCCCTTACAAGCACCTAGTTATAACTCAAATAATTATCCAACAATAAAAACCTTTATGCACCTATGACTATGTTTAGATTTTGATCCATTGGCAATAGTGGGTAGTGGTATTTGAGGGAAGAATTTTTTAGGTCCCTAAAATCTATGAACAAGGTGACCTCACCATTCTTATTGTACACTAGGACAAGATTAGCTTCTGTATTTATCAAATAAAAAGGCATCCTTTGGTATGAAAAGGTACCCTAATTAGTGGTGAATGCTATTTTGAATTAATTACACTCCCTTACAAGTACCTAGTTATAACTTAAATAACTATCCAATAATAAAAACCTTTCTGTACCTATGACTATTTTTAGATTTTGCTCCATTGGTAGGAGCGGGTAGTGGTATTTAAGGGAGGATTTATTTAGGTCCCTAAAATCTATGCATAAGATGACCTCACCATTCTTATTAGAAATTTTATGTTGGCCTCAATGGGATTTGAGATTTCCTTCCTCACTAAGGGCTCAAGATTTAGATTAACTAACCTCTACTTCTACCTGATTGTCTTGGTATTGGGGTCAAGCTCAATCATATGCTAGGATAAGCCCATATCAAAGCCTCTGAGGCCTTTATATTTACATGCAAATATGCCATCATACCTTCTACTTAGCTCAATGAATTCTTTGACCTTAGATGAGGATCACACCTTACCAATTTTTAAGAACTTGTCATTAGATATGGCCATTGGATTGAATATTTACTCCTTCACCATCATGTTTTTACTCACACCCTTTAGCTGGTCATCAAAATTGAAGATGCTTTCCAATGTTACTAGGCCCTTATGCAACTTGTTTCCCTTTAGTTGAATGATCTACTCTTCATATTGAGCTTAGAGTTAAGGTTGATTGTTGGTTTATAACTTAGATTCATCTCATAAGAGGTTCATAATTTATTTATCACTCTTAAACACTTACCAATTCCTTATATTATTTGGGATTACTAGTCTGACTACAAGTCTTATGAGTTATTTAAACTCATTATTTATACTACACATGAGGTCATACTACACACCCATAGTTACGATCCTATCAACATCATCATTTTACACTTTTGGTATGAAATGGATATTGAAAGAATTGAACTCTTTGATCATGTCCCATGCCCTATGTTTTTAATCTCTTAGCATATTTTTTTTGGACATATTCCATAGTCTAACCTAGTTTATGACTACATCACTATCTCCAAAATCTTACAACACCTTGAATCCTTTCTTATGCACTAATTAGAGGTCCTAAATCAATGAATTATACTTGATGACATTATTTGTGCAACCAAAATGTAATTTGAATGCATGGAAATATTTCTCCTTTTGAGGGGAGACCATTACAACATTGAATCCTACGCCATTTTAATTTGAGAGTCATCAAAGTATAGCTACCATATGCTTTCGAGGTCTTCTTATGCCTTTACAAGGTTAGGCAACAAGGTATACTCCTCAAAAATATAGTATGCACCTAACCTTATTTCATCCACATTATCATATAGGTCATGCTCATAATGCTCATACACCCATTCATAAAGTAAGTCATCTAGGACCTCTTCAAAGGGTGTGCTAGTCTCATGAAGAACTGAGTTCTCCTCTTGATTAAATAAATTAAAGTTTACATGAACTAGGCTATGAGTGTATGGATCTATGTGATTCTTTGAAATAGGTTTAGCCTTAATGGTCACCTTGGTCCCCATTTTTGGTTCTAATTAGCACATGTAACCAATTAGAGGATAAATATCTACCTACCATTATAGTGAAATCTTAAGAAAGGAAAATAAAAAAGTAATGGGATAAGTCAATGGTTACAATGTCCTCCATAATGGAAAGGCTGAAAAATGCATGCAGGTGAGACTCAAATCCTTGATGACTCCCATAGTTTTGACTTCTATTCCATCCAATTCGATGCCCCCTTTTAAGATGGGAGAATATTCTATGACTAGCATGTCTATAATTTTATTTGACATGATTGAGTTTCCCACACCTAAATATATCATGTAATTATGTATGAGATGCTCACCGATAATTAGGGAGATGTAGAATGGGGGCATCTTTCTATTTCTATGCACTGCTTCCTTAGGTTGATGTAAACTTGTTTGCATAATAAGAGAAACCTATGATGGATCATAAGGTTATAATCTTATTAAGGTATCCTACAACAAATTCCTTTGGTAAGGAATAAAAATTATCCCACATGGAAATTTTTAGTGCAATCTTGTTCATCTGCTCAACTATGTTAAATAAGGTTTGAGTCCCTTTAATATATGCATTTACAATTATAATCTCTTCTCATACCTATGCAATAGTTTGGGTTTGGATTTATTTATACTTCAATTTATCCATGTTCATAAAATATTATGAAAGTACTCTGACTTAGGCATCTATACACTGAACTTAGGGTGCAAAAGTTGAAGGCATAGAAAAAGGTTCCTCCACCAATTTTCTTTTTTTGAACCTTATTTTAAAAACATCTAGTCAATTTATTTTGATTCACATAATTAAATTTACCCTCTTACCAATTTAAGAGGGTGGATTCTCCATGCTCTTGCATTCATGACTGTAGTTCAACCCTTGGTTAATATGAAATATATGGAGGCTCTTGAGGAGCTGGTACATTTTGCATCATAGGTGCCTCATTCATTGCTTCATTTATGCAAATAAATTAATAATGTGGTTGATATCTTGGATAACACCATTCATAATATTTCATCATGTTATTTTACATAGGTAAAAGATATATATATATATATATATATATATATATATATATATATATATATATATATATATATATATATATATATATATATATATATATATATATATATATATATATATATATATATATATATATAGGTGATTACAGTGTTAGGATTTGGTGCATAAAGTGGCCTATTATTATGGGCTAGTTTTGAGTCTACATAACATGTTAGTAGGGAGGCCTGTTCAATTGATATTACTAGTCAAAAGGTTGATAAGACCTAGAATGATGTGACTACTAAATTTTAAGAACCACTAAATCATTTCCAAATCTCTTTTATAAGGACTTGACCTCGTGCATCTCACTCAAGGGTGTATAGGTTGATGGAATTATCAAGATGAAGACAACATAAATAGGGGTTAAAGTTGGAATGGGAGGTATGATATGTGAAATTGTACATGGGGGATTAAGATATATGGGTATAGGGGGTCTAAGAATAATTTTCCTTGATTGAATAAATCATTTCTCTATGTGCATAATGACCTAATAGGCATCTAGTAATATTGTGCCTCCCATAGATTGAATCCATATGGCCACATTATTTTTCAACACTCTAAATAAATATAAGAATGTAATGTTAGGATTTGGAATTATCAAGAGTGGAACTATTTCCTAGGTCATCTAGAATATAAAGCTAAAGTTGACCATTTACTCATGTGGATCCCTCTTTATGGTCATGATCTCTCAGTGACAAGTGGTCACCCTTTTCTTGAAATTTCCTGCATAGTGCTACACCTAACTTGTCCCAGTTGTGAATAGAACCAAGCCACAAGTTACAATACCATTGGAGTAATCTCCCTTTCAAATAAGAGGAAATGAGTCATACTATTATTTTTTATTTAATCCCACTGTGGGTAGAACAAATATTTGCTATGTCCTGTATGTGCTCTATAGGCCTAGTTGAATTTTCTCTAGTAAAGTAAGGGATGCTCTTAAGAGCAACTATGATCATATCATCATATTATGGAAAGATAAATGGGATACCTCTATTAGAAATAATAAAAGGGTTAGTTTATCTATGTAAACATGAAGGGATTAGGGAATAATCTTCCTCTTTGTATAGGGAATCAGCCAAATGAGGGTGTAGACTAAGTTCTAAGAGAAGTTCATCTTACATCACTATCCCTTCTTACAAGAGAAAAAATAATTTAACTCCCCTTCTTCTAGAAAATGTAGGTAGCTAAATGAAATAAAGGTCAATGCACCTTGAATATAATCTCATCTATCTTGAAATATAGATGAAGGGCTGATATTTATGAACACATAATGCTTAGAGTCACCAAGTGCTTTACAAACTGTCTTCAACACTTGAATCATTGGGAGTAATGCTAATATCTCAGCCAACTTTAAAACCAATTCCCATAGGGCATGTTGGAATCTATTATAACTTGAAACATGTACCCATGTGTGAATAGATCTTTCATGCTAGCACATAACTCTTCATGCATTACACCTTTGAATTGCATGTTAGAGAGAAATTTGGTGTCTCACTATAATAATGGGATCATCCCCCAAGCTGTGGGACTCTTGCAATCCTTGGGATAAGCCTCTAAAGTAGGCCAAATTCATTATATTCTAGATGTACCTAGTTTAGGACTAATGCATAGACTTAAAAAGAGTAGAATGAATTCTATAGCCAACACTAAACCTAGACTTGATAAGGGAAAAAGAGAGAGAAAAGGCAATATATGATGGAATGTAAAAGGTGATGCACCAAGAATAGAGCAAAAACCTCACCCAATTAAAGACATAATAAGACTAACAAATTGGATATAATATCTTCAAACTAAGCATGCTATATAAGTGTTTTTCATGGAGATAAGAGAACACAATGCAACATTAGTATGGATGATGAATGACCTAAATATAATGCCCATGCTTACCCATGTACACATAGAATGAAACTTGTAGAGACATTTGGTTCTACATAGAGGTGTGAAGGTAGGATGATAATGAGAGGGAAAAGCATCCACATAAAAATATCAATAACTATGAATACACATAGAACGTAGAACATGAAGAAAGTAAATTAATTTTTATTAATCCTAAGGTCTAAGGTAATACTACAAACTCAAATAGCTAGAGATTTGTCATACTGGGAGAGGGATATTTAAAGGGTAAATTTTGGTAGCATTATAATGTTCAAAATATGTCGACCGTTTTACCAAGAAAGACCTAGGATTTTATAGGAAATGAGAAGCCTATGGGTCATTAATTAGAATCTCACCCACTATCGAAGTAGTTATAACATTTAGTGATGATGTGGAGAGGTAGTTAGGATCTTTTTCAAAAGATATCACATGCCCATTATCTGAAAACTTGATAGCTTCCCTTATATATAATTATGTTTTGATTCAATTCCTTTGATATCTAATTGAGCTTAGCTTCCATCTCATTTATGGGTGCCACTTATTATCTACCTAGACTAGTCTATTGATGTGTGTCCATGTAGGCATATTTTTTAGTTTTGGCCCATCATCTTGTGTAAGTAGTGGAGATATAAATTCATGAAGGGTGATGAGGGTGATTTTATGTGGAAATGCATAATGGCCCAAACTCCCTCTATGCCTAGTCTTTTCTAGTGGTTTTCATAATATGTGCCTTCATTTAGAACCTTTGTAGGTCTACAAAGAGAGCGCTACATAGTCAATATTGTAGTCTAAGTTTTATAAGGGCACAAATGTGAAAATATATGATTTAACATAGGAATTCACCATTTGAGTGTGAGGAATTCTTTGGATGAGATATCACAAGAAGATTTGAATATCTTAAGTACACTCTTGATGATTTAGAACTGTTCCCTGTTCAAGTCTCTCTTTCATTATTTGAAGTTGTGAAGACCTATGCACTCGGACTTACACATTATGATAAGATAAACATAAGGATCTATGAAATTATCATAGGTAATATCAACACTTATTTGATGTGTGAACTCAAGATAATTGTTGAGTGAGGGCATGGATGGGAAACATCTGTACACAAACTTATTTTTAGAGAATTTGATACTACATAAGCATGTAATTTGTTGTGCAAAACTTATTGAAGGGGTGACTTGGAAAGTTAATAGTTATTATTAAGGATATGGGTCAACCAATTATAATAGACCCAGTTACAAAGTCCTAAAGGATAATGATTGTTTAAAGATTTAGTGTATTTTTTATAGTGGACAAATCCCTATAACACTCGATCAAAATTTAATTTTAATATGGGAACTGGATTAAAAAGATAGCGTATGAGAGGGACACAAACATTTTCAAAACATGTAATGTCTTGAGTCATTTAAAAAAAACATGTTCCAAAAATAAACAAGAAACACAACCTAAACATAAAATATGGGAAAAGAAAACTAGTCCTCGTATGGAAAGTTTAGCCCCAGTGGTGAAACACATAAAGGAACCTACCCTTCCACCAAAAATGGATCCTAAGGAAAACATAAAGGTTGAAACTACTAATGATCTAAAAAAGAAAAACCTAATAAGTAAACTAGGGAATAAGAAAAAGAACATAACAATCCCAATAAGGGATTTTGCCCCAAAATTACCTTAGATGCATAATAATAAGGTGTTTTGATAAAAGACATAAGCACACCAAGATAAAAGATTAGATCTTAGGGAGATGAATCGATAGAAGCCTCAAACCCTTTTGTACCGAGAAGTTTGGTGGAAAGTTGGTCAGGGACAAGTATGGAAAAGGAAGTATTCACTCTTAACCCTATAAAGATTGAGAACCTTTGTAAGTCTAGGATGGATTGTTTAACCCCATGAGGGGAGGAAATACTTCATGCCACCCCAAAGGAGTAGGAATCATGCTCTTATATGAATAAGGAATAATAATAACAAAAGGAATAACAAGTACAGTGGACCCAAATTACCACCAAAAAAGGAAAGGTGGAAGCGGGTGAAGAACCAATATTTATAGGTAGGTTCCCTTCTCAAAAAACTAGAAAGAAGGAAATAATGAAATATGTAGCAAATGGTATCTAAAATACCTTTCAGATTCACTTCCCAAGTATTAAAATATGAATATCATCACCTAGAATGTATTGGGGCTCAATAACATTGGAAAACATAGGTTGGTTATAAATTTGATTAAAAAACATAACCCTAAGATTTTGGTAGTAAAAGAAACTAAAATGTCATAAAAAACACTTTCTCAAAGGAAGGATAAAATTTTGAACAAGGCTAACTACATAAGAAGTAGTTCAATAGGTATTGTAGGAGGGCTTGTGATCTTTTGGAACCCCCAAGTCTTAGATGGGATTATTTTGTCTAAAAATGATAACCATATTTCCATCATTTTCATGAATGTTATGAACAATGTGGAGTGTATTTTATCTAATATTTATGGCCTTGATTCTAAATGAGGGCATAAATTCATTTGGAGGACGTTGGAATATTTTAGGAATAATTATGAGGAATGGAATTAGTTGGTAGCCAAAGACTTCAACTCTCCCCTCTTTGATGAAAAAGGGAAGTTCAAAGTAATTTAATGAAAATATGCTTGATCTGAATGAGTTCATCTTTGAAGATGGGCTTGTGGATGTGGATCTTATGGGAAACCCATACACTTGGTCCAAAAAAAGACTTGGAGACAATTTAATCTAGGTAAGATTGGATAGATTCTTGGTTTTTATGAACTAGGACATCCAATTTATCAATATTTTGACCTCCCTACCTAGAATTAGGTCTGATCATAAGTTGATTGTGTTCACTAGGGAAATAATGACGAGAAAAAATCATATTCTTTTTAGATATAAAAAAATGTGGACTCACCATCTAGATTTGGATGATTCACTCAAAGAGTGGTGGAAAGTTTCCTTATCTAGGACAAATGTGTACATCCTAGCTATGAATCTTAAATTTGTTAAGCAAAAGCTCAAAATATAGAATAAATAAGTGTTTGGAAATATTTTTGTAGAGAATAAAATCATTGAGTAGGATTTGTATAATATTGAATAAAATTAAAAATAATGGTCCTAATGATTCCCTCCAAAAATATGAAAATTATCTTCTCAACTCGTTCCATAACCTGGAAGCAAAGGAGGAAACCTTCTAGTGAAAAATTTCAAGATGTTTGTGGTTAAATGGAGATAAAAACATTTTTTTCTTCAACCATTCAGCCTCCAAAAATAGGAACTCTAACAGAATCAATGAAATTGTCAAGGAATATGGTTCAAATTTTAGGGAAGAAGTTGAGAGGGATGAACAAATAATCTAGTACTTCAAGAACCTTATCTCAAATAGTTCTCCTATGGACCTTGGCAAATAAGACTGGATGTTAAGTCTCTTTTTGAAGAAATTAATCCAATATAAAAATTTGTCCATTCTCAAACCTCCTCATCCTAAATAAATCAAGTCTATTATCTTCTCCATGGAATGATACGAATCCCTAGGCCCATATAACTTTCCATCATTCTTCTTCTAGTAGTTTTGGGAATTTATCCACCTAGAGGTGGTGGTTTCAGTTAATGAATTCTTATTCTCAAGGAATATACTTAAAGAGCTTAAAAAAACCTTCTTAACTCTTATTCCCAATGAAGTGGGTGGTAGTCAACTCAAATACCTCATACCTATTAGTCTTTGTACCACATTTTATAAGATCTACACCAAAACCCTTATTCTATAGATCTAAATCATTTTAGATGATATTATAGCCAAAAAAGGTGATTTCATATTTGGGAGATAAATTACATATGACATCATTATTTATCATGAGGAAATTTACTCGATGACTAATTCAACAATACAAAGCATGTTCTTTAAGTTGGATATGAACAAAGACTATGAGAGGGTTTCTTGGAGGTTCCTTGATAGGGTTCTCAAGAACTTTGGATTTAACAATGTAGTTAGGAGGTTAACCTCAACCTACATTTCAACCCCAATTTTATATATCCTCATTAATGGTACCCCTAAAGGTTTCTTTCTAGAAAGAAGAGGGTTGAGACAAGGTGATCCACTATCTTTGTACCTATTTATAATCATGGCTAAAAATCTAGGAATAAAACTTAAGAACATCAGATCCATAAGACTCATAAAAGGTATTAAAATATCTCTAAAAATGACTCTAATTAGTCACCAAAAATTTATTGGTGATACGTTTTTTATGGGAGAAGCAATAATAATTGAAGTTGAAGCCTTTAAGAATATTATTATGGATTATGAAATTGTATGGGCCTAGTGTATCAATTTCTCCAAAAGCTCTTTTTTTGTCTCAATGCACTAGAAGGATTATAGAGGAATTTGTATAAATTAATGGGATTTTAAATCAAAAAATGCCTTCCTTTTATCTAGGATGCGACTATTTAGTTGGAAAATGAATTTGGATCTCTGGAATCCCCTCCTAGACAAAATTTAAAAAAAGTTGGCAGGATGAAAGGGTAAACCCGTTTCTTTAACTAATCAAATAAAAAAAGTCTTGTATTATTCCATCTTTAATTTTATATTTAGCAAATATTTTACATTAGTTACATTAAAATTTGGTCTTGTGACATTGACTAATTTTATGTCCTATTTTGATTTAGTAAGATGTATTTAATTTATTCTTGCTTGAATTCCTTTCTTGTCTTACTGAATCCATTTCCTCTCTATCTTTCTCATCTCTTTGTATTTGATGAAGTGTGCATGTTATTTAAGTCTCAATATGACCATTATAAATAAAATTAGCTTTCTTAGTTACTTTAGAAGTACAAAAGACATCATACATGAGCTTGTTCTTTATAGTGAGAGTCTTTATAACAATGAAACCTGAATGGACTAACTTGTATCATATTGACTTGTAGAAGATTTTTTAGTATTTTTTCAAAAAAAAATGCATAAATAAAATAAAAATTCAGAATGAAGGTCTTTGAGGATGTTTTTTCATACAATGTTTATGTCTATAAAATTTCAAGCGTTGACATCTCCATTAAAAATTTCATGCATTGGTTTGTCTATCAAATTTTTTATACACCAATGTGTTTATCATGATTTTCACACATTGATGCATCAATATGTAACATACCTCCACCATCATCATACATGTTTACATGTGATATTACATTGATGTGGCTACTAATGCAATGTATTAGTAGGAAAATTTGAACTATTCAATGTATATAATGAATCACTGATGCACCACATTTGCCTAGTCAACAAAACATACCAGTGTACATATGTTATTGTTTATACACTATTCTTACACAAAATATCCAAAACACCAATGCACATATTATTGTAGTGTGAAAGTAAAAGGGTATATTTATATTGTGTGTAGAATTGATTTCAAAACACTTTAATACACTAGTGCACCAAAATGGAAAAAAATGTACCATCACTTTTGGCATCATATTTTACCTATAAATTAGTGTTTGTATGGTATTATTGTGCTTGTTATATTTATATGATTTTATTTATTAGTTATTATTATTTATTAATTATGAAATTAAATAAATACAAAATTGTTATTAAATGAAAACCATACATCCATACATAAAAATGTACAAACATTTAGTATAAAAAATATGACATAATGTTTCTCATTCAATAAAATATTGATTACATTATTGCCCACACATATTGGGGGACCCACATCCTCTTAATATTAATGGAGTAACCTTTTTAAAATACAATAAAATAGATGTAAAAGAACTTAATACAAGAAAATGAGACACAGCTCCATCCACATTTTCTTAGATTTCATTTACGAAGTGTGAATATTTGTCGTCTTTTGTGTCTTCAAAGTCTAGTGTGATCTCAAGCCACAACCCTTTCACTTAAAAAATTAAAAAACATTATATTTATGTTAGAGTTGTCATTGAGTTTAATTTAAGAAATGTAACTAGATGTATTCATAATGTGAAGATGTAGATAACTATTAAATTTTGTAACATTTCTTGAACTTCATAGAGAATAATAGGATGTAGGGTTTAATAATTTATATCTCTGATGTTGATTGAAAAACACCACATGTTTTAATGTCCTCTCTATTAAAAAATGCTTCAAATGCCAAAATTACTTAACAAAAAGTAAGTAGCAAAATTTATCCATTAGGAGGTTGAAGGGAATAAACTTTGTTAGGGTCTCATATTTTTATTTTATTTTTCATACCACCATTAACATTGGAAATATTTTTTGGTAAGGGTTTTGCATTTATTATGCTACACCTACCAGGTCACTACCCTTTGGGTGGTGAGCTAATTTTTTCATCCTTGGCTCCTGCATCAATTGATGGAAGTGTTTCTGATGGATATTTTATTTACAATGGCAATGAAAAGAGCTAGGAATTTATTACCAAAGGTATTCCATAGGTTAATGAACATATCTCAAACTCTTTGATTGATTGTATCTTACATTATCTTTAATTTAACAAGTCTTTCCACTAGTTTGAAAATTTTTCTCTTGTTGTTCCTTTTTTTGGCTGAACCCCCTTAGAAAGTACACTAAAATCATGGGTGCATAATACTTGGATATCTCCCCATGGAGTCAAGTAGAGGATTATAGAGTGTGGATAAGGTATTTTTTCTATGTAAATTTAATAATGTTGGGCACTTTCAAGCCATAGTTTTTTAGGGCCTTTGGTTCATTTATAGTAGGTCAATTTTTTTTTTTACACCAAACTAGAGAATTTATAATCTCTAAGGATGCCAAACTAAAAATCCTAGTAGGGATTTAGTTTCTTAGTTTCCTTCTCCCACTTTGGAGTTTTGTTAATTAGTTACTCAAACATCTAGGGATTTTCATAAACCATGGGAAAAGTTTTATGTGGCCAAACTAAAAAGGTGTGTACGTGTAGAATTTTATCTTTCAAAAGATATCAAAGAATACATTTATATTGAAATTTATGACAAAAATATCATGTAAAATGAGTTATATATTAACATGTATAATACTTTTTTCTTGTGCCAAGCCACGAATCACAAAATCCATGGGTGCCTTTTAATGCCTAGCTCATTCCTAATTACTCAGTAAAAGACCTTCCTTGAGGCAAGTAAGGCTACACAAACATCATGATAGATAAACCACTATGACTAGCAATAAAATTAATCAATAAATATGCAAGATGAATAAAGGCCTAACCTCTACATATAAACCCACATGCAATTCAACAAAATCTAGTAAGCAAATAGTTCTTGCCGCTACTCAAGAAACACACCTTATTACTCTAACTCCATAAGATATGATTTTTTTGGGTCCTCAAACCCAACCAACCATTTTTTAGTTGTTAAAACCACTCCTTGAGGTGAAATATTCAGGATCTATGAATATTCTAGTGGCTATTGATTGTAAGATGTTTTTATTGGAAATGTTTTGTATATTTAACATGATTTACACTCTACCTTACTATAGATCCATTGGTATGTCTATAATTTTTTTATATATATTTGGGTGGTTTTAACCCATGTTTTATGTGGTCCATGTTTTTGGTATCCATGGTATTGTAATACCACTTTGACAGTTACCTATTGATGTGCATATATATACTTGCACATACAATAGGGAAAAAAATAGAACTTTATAGTGCATTATTGTATTGTAAAAGGTTGAATTAATACAATAAAGGAGTTACTATTCTAGTTTTTTTACCTGAAAGGGTTTTCCCAAGTGAAATATTATGTGCATTCCATATTGCTTCTCTCATTTTAGTTTAACAAATCTATCTTCTCTTCAATTTTTTCCTATTCTCACAACACTTATTCGTCTCTTGAAACTGGTGAATATATATATGAAAAATAGTGGGAATTTATATTGAATTTATGAATATAAATCATTAATCACACCTTTCTAATATATTTTTAGTAGTAACAGGTGATGATGAGGAGCCTAATATGAGCTTAGATGTTTCCCAATGTTAGTTTACTCATGGAATGTGCAAGGTCTTAGTGACACATCTTAACAACTAATCATAAGGGACACTTATTTATTGTTTAATAAAAATAAGATATTACATTTGTAAGTAGTTAAAATTTCTATATTTTATCTCAACTCCACCACCAGGTTGATTTGGTTATGATCTATTTTCAAGATGTCAAACCATGAATGTAGATGTGGGGGAGTGGTGACATTTATTTTATTCTACTTTATCATCCAATATTGTAAGTTGGGGATTAAACCCCACACATTGGTTAGTGTGGAACCTATTTTAATTTAATGTCTACTCCCTTGGTAATTATAATATTTATGCCTTCAATGATGTTACTAAAAAGGTGGAATTTTGGTAGTGGATAGTTTACACACTCCTTAATTCTAATTAGATCATATGTGGTGATTTTAATATGATTGAATCTCAAGAAGAAAAAGAATGGGTCCCACCAATGTGATGATGCATCAATGATAAAGAGGCATGTTTAAACACACATAATAAACTTGGGATTTTAGATCTAAAACCACCACCGTTGGCTCCCCACCATCCTGTGGTTCACCTAGTGTAATTTTAAACAAGATGGTGACCACATGGTGAAGAGACTTGATAAAGCCTTATTTATAGAGTTAAATATTTTTAGTTTTTCCAATAACTTTTATTTCCATGTTATTTCTATTCTATGATCTTTTTTATTAGACCACCTCCCCATAAAATTAGAAATTGAGTGGTTTTCTCCACAAATATAGAATTTTAAGTCACAATTTTATCTTATCATTGATCATTTTCATCATTATTGGATCAAGAAACACATTAATAGAATATATAACCTATCCCCTCAATCTAGTGGAGATTATGGATTGATATATTGATGGGAATACATCATTATTGGATTTAATTTTTTTTCCCTTTTATGATAAATAAGTAGCTAAATTTTGTCATAAAGCACATGATGCCTCATATTATGAATACCTTAGGGTTTCAAAAGTATATGGATTTATTTCATTTCAATGAGGATTTAAAAAAAATACCTTCCTCATGGAGACACAAACTCAAAGCAAAAGATCATTATCAGGCTTTGGGAGCTTATATTCAAGCTTGTAAGCACTGGTTAAAAATAAGAGATCGAGTGTCTAAGGATTTTTTTATATTCTTTGCTTCAAGAAATTAGTGGATCTTGTGAAATTTATCAATGATTACAACACATGTATCACTCTTATTTTTGCTATTTTGTGTACCTTTTTCACTCATTATCATAATGTATTTGCTATTAAGCTTTCCACACCTGCACATGAAGATGCTCTTATGAAATGTCTACATGTTATTCCCTAAAAAATCAATGAGGGTCAATGTGTCACTTGTGATTGCCTTCTATCCATTGATAATATCCAAGAGGTTGTTAAGCACATGAATGTTGATAAATCACCTAGTATCAATGGGTTTCCATATGATTTATACCAAGTCTTATGGGATATTTTTGGTTTTGATATTCATAAAGTCTACCTTGAAACTGTTCAAACTGATGCACTTGGTAAATTTATAAACCAAGGAAATATTGAGTTTATTCCCAAAGCTAAGGCCTAAAAAATTATTACCAATTGGAGGCCAATTATTCTCCTTAATTTATCTTATAAAATCATTTCCAAATTTGGGTTTGTTATCTTTTCCCTTCATTTTCCACCTTGAGAACAATTTATTTATTGACAATAGATACATTCTTAAAAATAATATCATTATTTGGGAAGTAATGGAATGGGGTTGTTCCTCATAGAAAAATCATAAAAATAGAATTTTTAAAAGATCATAATAGAATAAAGTGGCCTTTTATTCTTGAAATGTTATAGGCACTAAGATTTGGGTCACAGTTTTTTGAAATTATGCACATGATTTTCCATGATGTTGGTGCTTTTATCACCATTAACAAATTTCAATCAATTTTTTTCATTTCTAAGATATATTATTCAAGGGTGTACTCTTGTTTCCTCTCTCTATGTCTTTGCTATTGAAGGTTTTAAATTTTTGCTCAACGAATATACTTCTAGAGGTTTTGTTGAAGGTATATCTCCCTCCCCCACTCTTAAAGGTAGATGGTTAATTGTCATTTTGTTGATAACTCCTTTCTTACCTCGATTGAAGAGGAGACTTCCATCACTAAATCCATGGAATATATATATATATATATATATATATATATATATTCTTATCATTTATATCTTCTAGCCAAAGGAAGAAAACATCATTAAACAAATAATCAAAATCTCATCTACAAAGTTGGTTTCATCAATATAAATGATATTAGATATAACCAGGTGAATAATTTGAGTTTTTGGACACCCATTTTAATTTTTTGGATATCCCTTTAAGCCTTTAGAATTATGTGGTGTAATGAGTGGAGAAAATAATTGGGTACTAGATTACCAAATCGCTCTACATAACAACAAGTTTTCAAGTATGCATTACAATGTTGGATACTACCCATGTCTACTACTCTTCTTATTGGTTGCCTTCTAAAGATGCTTATGCTAAACTAAAAATACTTCTCATGGATTTTATCTAGATGAAATTTGAGGTTCTAAAGGGTTTTATAGGGTAACCTAGGGGTTTTTTATAGACTTAGATAATTATGAGGTTTAGGTATTTTGGATATCAAAATTTAGGGTTCTTCCCTTTTTTCCAAGTAGATGATCTACTCATTGGAAGATGAGGAATTATGGAAAATTAATCTTAAGAATTATATTACATAAGTTTTCTATATGGGTTAAAACTCATGAAATGGATTAAAATTTAAATCTCTTCATATCACACAAGTTCATGTGAAAATTGATGGAACTTTTGTTACTAAAAGTATTTGGAAAGCTTGGGAAATGCATAAGCCTCATCTAAGATGGGATGGAGATGAAGTTAGAATTAGGATTTACATAAATTCACATTATTTATGGTGGTCTCTAGTGATAACTTACTATGGTGTTCCATTTTATTTAGTCCCTTGGGTAAAACTTTTATGACTTCTCGAATAGGGAATAAAAGTCATATTTGATAATTTTTTGTACGAACTCAAAGGATTGGATTACATGGCAGATTATACATGACAAGTTTTAGTTACATTATAATGATGATGAATTAATTATGGAAGTGAAAAATTACATACTTTATGTGTATCTACATGGAATTGGTATTTAATTATCTTCTAGATGGTAGACAAATTATAAATAGCCTATTGAGATCCATTTCCACTGATACAAACCTTAGTTAGGTTACCAACTCCTTTCTCCTCAACATATTCATGTGTATGTTTTGAAATATCATTGTAAATTTAACTCCTCTAAGCAAGCATGGAAGGATAGGTTCGATAGAGTTTGGACAACCATTTTTTATCCCAAACAATCTCATTTCCTTTAGTGTATCATTCACCAAGGTATGCCAATTAAAAACTATTTGGTTCATTTAGGTGTGGCTCACCCTATTTATGTAGTTTGAAAACACCCAAAATATTTAAACCATATTTTTTGGTTTTATAAACATGCTTAGTTTTCATGTTATGGGTTCATACCCTCTTTCATCCATTTTATTCATAAATGTTTACTTGGAAGATGGTGCTACTAGGGGACTCAACCATGATTCTATAGACACTAAAATATGGTATTATAGACTTAAGCATATCATTATTCACCTTACATGATTTTTCCATATATATATGGATATTATTCACCCTTATATCATATATAAATGCTTTTCATGGGTCTAACCTTCCTGATTTTCTATCAATATCCTATATGAATTCCCTAGTCTATGCCTATCCTGATCAAAATCATATTTAGAGTATCTCCAGATCATGAGATCAATACTATTTCCTTTTAGATAGAACTATTAGATTTAAAATATTTTTAAATTATAGACTCGTCTAAATTTGACATAATCATCCTGCACTAATTAACATCCACTTTTTGAATTCAAACCCTCCTTATGGGCTAGTGTATACATTTTAAATGTTTGTGTCATGAGAAAGCACACATAGAGTCCCATATAAATATGAAATAAATATATGCCTATTCCTATCTATAATTTGTCAATAAATTCTATTATACACATCTAAAAATTCAAAGGTATTTCCTTATTCTTTTCAATTTATCCATTAGTCACAAAGAACATGTCCTAGCCAATTATGAAACATTTCAAAGCTAAGATAGAGTTTTTATTTGAAAAAGTATATAAATATAGATCACATTCTACATTCATAAGGGGAGCACTATTTAACACATACATTTAATAAGGATAAATACATACAATTTTATATCCCTCTTCAGAGGATTAGATATATAGGTAGTGCTCAATGATTAATCAGGATGTGGTTGGGATCAAATCAACCCACCTTATTTATCTTTTTGTAGCCCAAAACCTAGTGCCAAAAGTGGACATAATTTTTCAAAGAGAAGGATAAAAGTTTATATAATTAACTGTACTAATAATTTTGGAAGATCACACAAAAATATGATTTACATGTAAGCACAATAACTTGTGTGAAAATAGAGAATAAAAACTCACCCAAATGAAATTGTCATGTTTCATAACATATTGTCATTTGGTACCATCTAGAGTTGGACAATTTTATCTAACTGCATCTAGGGAATCAAATCATGATTTGAACAACTCATAGTCCATTATCTATCCATTCTTATCATCTATTTTTAGTCTCAGACATGCACAATACAATAAAATGATAATTATCTTAGTCCTCTTAGTGCTTTCCATAACTAACAAGTGCAATTGTCAAATCATATTTGTGTTTATTTTTACATATCATATCATCTAAACTAATTCAAAGTTATATCCTACTATATAACATAAATAAAAATAAGGTAAAACATATTTATGAACTTATTTATATACTAAACATAGCCAAACATTAGGTTTCCTTTATGGTTTGATCTTTTTTTTTAGAGTTCCAAATTTTTTGTCTGAGGGTTTTAATTCTGATTTAAGATTTTCCTAGATAAAAGACTAAATATTTTTCATCTTTGGCCCTAACCTTATGCACATTTTAATGATTTCATTCTATGCCATCCATGGAGGCCAGTTCCATTGTCCCTTTAAGGTGAAGTGATAAATTAAGTGGTGCACATATTGAACACAATAATATTCCTTTGGTCCCATCTAAAATGGTTAAAATAAATGCAATGAATGTTCATTCTTCTTATTTTTATGCAACAAATATTAATGAATATGTACAAATAAAAGCTTATGTCGAAATACCTGATTTAAAATAGGTTAATCAAAATAATCATAAATACCAAGATAGAATCCATCCCAATGAAATTAATGGGGTTATTATTGAACAAGTCAAAGCATTATCTAATTTTTAAAATAAAATTCATCAAAACCTTCCATAATTGGATAAGGTTTTAAATTTTAATCCTATAAGCTAAAGCTACACATAAAGCTAAGGTTGTCACATCTAAGGAATAACAAGAGCCATTCATTATTACTAATCAACCTTTTTAGGTACCAAATCCACCATATATATTCAAAATAATATCATTGTTATTATTCCTAAATCTACACCTTTGGATACACATGTTATTCCCATCTAAGGTATAGGGAAAACACAAGGTTTTCTTAAGATTACTATGCCTATTCCTATACAGTTAACTTATGTAGATCCTATGATGACTATGCATGTGAAATCATCATATTTTTCCACTACATGATCCCTTGAGTAGATTATTTTATCTCTATAGGATAAGGTGTTATAATTATATCAAGATGCTTCTAAAGCTAGTTATTCCATAGAATCCCATGCATTCCTTGATAATATATTAGCCCCAAAGATCTCATCTTATCCCTTACCTATAGTTTTGGTATATCCTAAGCTTAAGTTTTATGATGGTAAAAGTGATTCAGGACAACACATAAGATCATTTCTCTCAACATGTTTGGACTCTACATTTAATGCTAGATTATTGACTAAGTTATTTATGGTAAGTTTTAAGAGCTATGATTTGCAATGGTTATATGATATCACATTAAAATCATTAAAGGAGTTAAATCATTTTATAGATTATTTTATATCACATTTTGTGATCAATATTAGTGAGAAATTATATTATGCCCAAATTTCAAAACTTAAGCAAGTATGCTATGAGCCAATCAGTGACGATGTGCTTTGGTATAAGACTATGATTTCTAAGATGAACAATCTTATGGCTGAAAATGAGTTACAAGATATTTTAAATTAAAGTATACTTCTTCCTATCCATGAGTCCATTGTCTTCAATAAATTCAAATTATTTGATGAGTTATGCCATATATTTATAGATTGATAAGTTAAAATTATTGCTTCAAACAATCTCAAATATGTGCCTAATGATAAAACTCCTCGAAATCCAAAATTTCAAAGAAAACCATGTCATAAGGTTAAATGAAATAATATTAAGAATGAAGAAATAGAAAAAATCAATGTAGCATCATAACCTACTAATTGACTTATCCTACCCAATCCACAAAGGAGGTAGTTTTCACGATTACCTCAACCTCCTCATAAACCATAATTGAAGTTACTATAATGCAACCTTATTTTTAACCCCCACTAAAATAGGTTGATATGAGTATTTATACACATAGAGGATATGTAAATAACGCATATTGTGATTATCATTAATGTGCTAGACATTCTACAAATAAAGGATTCAAACTAAGGCATAAGATACAAGATCACATTAATGATAGCATTATTGAACTTATCACACCTAAAAATGATTCAGGGCTACAACCTAATGGGAATGCAAAGTTGAAAATATTTTCCATCCCCTTTCCAAATCATGTGACTAAAAAAAGTAAGGATTCAATTGAGGTGCATATGACATATACTGCACATCATCCTTTGACATATGAGCACGTAATAGATAATATTATTGGTACACTAAAAAACATCAATAAAATAACATAAAATAACATTTGATGACTATGGGATTGTGGAAGATGAATCTATTTTAATTTTATTATTTTTAGGAACATACATTGATTCAAAACCTATAAATAATTCCATGGTACATAATGGTTAAAAAAAAACATTTATACAATGACACTTCTTCATACTCTTGGATATAAATGTAAGGTTTTGATGAAAACAAAAAATATAATCAAAGGATTTGATAGATAGAGACAAAACCCCTTGGGATACATTATGCTACCTCTTAAGGTATGAAATATATTAATGAATACATTATACTAGTTTTATCGAGTGTAGGAGTATTTGACATGTCTTTAAGACACCGTTGGATACATAAACTTCATGTAGTACCATATTCAATACATATATGTCTAAAGTATACACATTAAAACATAGTGGCGTTAGTTTTAGGTATCTATATGAGTATCTGATTAAGACAAAGGCATTTCCTCCTCCACACCCAAAACCACCACAATCATTTGTTACACCTATTCAAGATCATTATACGAAGTCAATTATACAACCTAGTAAGGTTAATTCTAAATAGGTAGTTCAAAGGAAGGTAGTTGATTTTACTAGATGACTAGCACTTTAATGCCCATTACATTAGAGAGTCATTTAAGACTCATAAAAACTAATATTTAATCCATACTCTAAGCTAGTATTGTTGAAATTTTTATGTGTTACATACCCAACATATGCACATGTTTCTCCTATTATAGAATAGATTCCACTTGATTTTATGCTTCCTATAGCTACCCACCATACATAAGATCCTATGAGTCATGATGAGGATGATGGTTACACTACAACATGAGATCATATTTTAGATTTAGATTTAGATACACATGATATTATTTTCTCACAACATGTGACCATTCCAATTTTTGATACAATACATCACATGATCATCCCATAAATTGGTTAATTGGTTATCATCTCATTTAATAAAAATATTTCAAAAATACAAAAACAAATTATAAAAAATAAAAATCTAGGACTTAATCATGATATGCTTGCTAGTTTTCATTATTAATTTATGTTATTTATCAAATATTTGGTATATTACATATCCTTTTTCATACACACATGCATTTCATGGTATATATGAATGAGATGTAAAATATATAGGTTAAACATGCTACATAGATGCATATATGTAGGATATTCCTATACCTAAGGGTCATGCCAATGTTAGGGGAATCTTATTCCAAAGGTCACATTGGGACATATTATATATTTATATGACATTTTGATTTACCATGTTGACCTACATTTAATACACATTGATCTTGCTTATGTTCTTTACAATTTTGCATTTCATGTATATGCTAATTTTCTATGCTTTGACATTGACATAAATTTATATAGACTAGTTTCACTTGTTTTAAGACTCATTGATACTATTTAATTTCATAATAGGATATTCATTTCCTATCTATTATGTGCATCCCTTGGTCACGTGTGAAAAAAATTATTGTCTATTATATGTAGCACTTGGACTTGTGCATGAAATTTTATTATCCATCATATACAACCTTTGGTCTTGTATCTGACATTTCATTGTCTATTGTATGCAGCTCTTGGACTTAAGTGTGATATAATATTATCCACTATATGCAACCATTGGCCTTGATTGAAACATTTAATTTTACATTTTATGCATCCCTTGGCTTTGTGTGTGACATTTGATTATTAATTTATGTGGTCCTTTGACTCGTGTGATAGAGTGCTTATGTGTGTTATGACCATGAAATTATGTGATTATGAGTGGATAAATCTAAGATTTTATACTGAACTTGCTGATTTTATTGTGCCATGATATATATCAAACACTTTTCCTCATATATGTGGTGTCATGATTCACATCATATAACTTTATTGCATAGTCTTGTTCAATTATATTCTTAATTATGGTTACTAATGAGTATATAATTTATATATTCATCTTGAAATGACACTTGTATGCCTTTAATTACATGTTTCATATATTTTTTGATGATCTATACATTACTATGATTCCATATTATCCACATCTTGGCATATGATTTTCATGATTATGTATTTTTACATAACATGATGCTATTAACTCTTTTAATTTGAGATCAGTAATTTACAAGTTATGTCTCTCATCTCAAAAGGGGGGAATATTAGTGTGATTATCAAAGAAACTTAAGCCTATGAATAGAAAATTTAGAATTTTTGTATGGCTTACATGATTTAGGAAGTTTAGATTAATTGAAAATATTAATGTGATTCATATATGAGACAAATATTTATAAGTTGAGATAGTTTTTGGGGGTATATGCGATGCATATGCACACATGTTTTAGGAAAAAAGTTACAAGTTTTCATACATTTATAGATTCAAATAAATATGAGGACATATGCCATCTAAATGCATACATTTTATAAGAACACGAGTTATAAGTTTTAAAGTTTGGGATATGATAACATATAGATGTTTACATAACATTATATATCATGTTGACACTAATTATATTAAATCATGGGGCATGAACATTTCTCATGCACATATACACTACTATAATTTTATGTTATGGTATTTATGATACCTATAAGTAAACACCTTTGAATCTACAATTCCATCTATAGTGGTTGATTCAATTAAATGAGGTAATATAATTAAGGTTCAACAAAACTTAATTATATAAGCATTACTCAAAGTGACCCCAATATGTGTCTCTCACCTATCATCTTGGGGTTAAATATTAGTTAGATGAGTAGTGAAATTGAGATCCAATGAATCTAAATGGACTAAGAACTACTCCCATCTAAATGAGGCTCAAGAAATTTATCTTACAAACCCATGGGCTTTCCTTAGTACAAAAATTGAGGCATGATGACCCTATAATTCTCCAATCAATTAAACAAAGAAGAAAATTTCTCTAATGATTCAAAAAGGAAGCATTATTTGCAATGACATGACATAGGGAAACATGGTTAAGCCATTTATAGGTGTAATTTTTCCTTTCTCTTTAGGTATCAAAATTTCAATTTCACTTCAGATTTTAAATTTCATACATGGACATTAATTAATGCATAGTAATTTTAGTTTGAATAGAGAAAGATATAGATTTGGAGCCTCTTCCCAGAGATAAAGTGTATAATACTCACTCATGTACATTTTTTAACCCTTTTACTTTATCATTGTACTTCATTTCAATACTAGAATAAATTAGGGAATTTTTTAGACACTAATATCTAGTATGAGATACTTGGTAATGTTAGTTTTGACTTAACTTCACCTTACATGTCTTGTGAATATATATGCAGATTTTATTCAACCTTATCTCAAAGATACATACTTTCCATGGGTCTGAACTTCTCAATTTTCTATTAATTTGTTACATCCCACTTTACCCTAATGGAAAATACAATGACAATGTTGATTAATTTTACTATTAGAGATTATGGACTATTAATTTTGTTAATACTATAGTTAATTTAGTTTAGATGGTAATATATATCATTTTAAATTTTTATTAAAAATTTATAATGGTTTCAAAAATTATATGCTAATGTTGATTATTTTTACATTATAGTTTATTTAATGCATTATTTTGTGTTAGTATTTTCAATTGTTTTGGAATAGCTATGATGATAATAAACTAACTACCCTATTTATTTAGTTAAGGTTGATACATTAAAACCTATTAATTACATCATAGCGGAAACATGAGTGAGATCATCTTAGGGGAGAGGGTGGCAAATCATGGCAACTGGAGGTAGAAATATCAAAATAAGAATAATGAGGCACATACAATATTTCTTGGGTAGTATATGGTTTTATAATATTTCTATTTATGACATGTGATAACCATCTATCTCTTTATATATATATATATATACATATATATATATATATATATTCACATAGTTATTTTATTTTATATGGTTTGTGCATCATGGTTCAATTTACATAGTCACATTCTCGTTTTTCTTACAAAGTCATATACTCATATTTATTGCATTGTCATACTTATAGAGGTATAGTTTTAAGGCATAATAATCTAGATTATTTAGTATAAACCCTAATTGTGATTGAAAAAATGAATAAAACTATTTTAGTTGTGATTTAATTTATTTGAAAACACTTGAAAACCATGGGTGGTGTGCATTACATGACCTTTATGGATATTATGAAATCATTTGATGGGAACAAGTCAAAAAAGTTGATTATGACCTTTGAGCATATGATAATGAATGCTTATAGTATCCATGTATTTAATGAGTCAAAAGGATTAAGAATAATGTGTAAATGATTAGGGTTTTTATGGTTAAAAGGAACAAAACATGAAATTATAAGAGGTAATTAGGTTTTTTACATTCATCAAAACTCAAGTTTGTAGAAATTTTATTTTTTGAGAAAACCCTATAAGGATATTGCGGCTCAGTTCATTTTGAGAACTAAATGGTGGACTTAGCCTAAAATAAATGCATGAGAGTATTTGCATTTCTTTTTTATTCATTAAATATCCATTTAAACTATAGGGTAAATTAAATGAAGAGGGAAACACACTTGAGTTGGACAAGGAAAGCAAAATGAATAATGACTTCATGAAAAATGAAATTATGAGGAGGATAAGTGAAATGGGGATAAAAGGAAGTAAAATAGAATAAAAGAGGCACACTTATCATGGATGAAAATAAGGGGGTAGAAATGAAATGACATTATCAAGTAAGAACTAGCTGATATCTTTCTATAGACACTCTATTTATATCACTTTTGTGTCAAAATTATAAAATAAAATGACTTCTCATAATTTCACACAAATTAGTTTGAAATCATTTTTTCATCTAACGTACGAGTTTAAATTCACTTTAGGGTATCTCTAGGTGGGATAATTCACCATATTAAATCTATTCAATTATTATTTTGGTCATTTTCTCTAATTAATTATTCTACTTTGATCAAGTCACTAACTATCCTTCATTGACCAATTGATTTAAATATTACCCCTTCTTTAAATCATTATTATAATTAATAATCATAATTTATTAATTAAATTAATCTCTTTATTAATTAAATTAATCATTCTTTTAATTATAATTCTATGCAAATGGAATGATATTTTTCTTTCAAGTATTAATTCTTCCTTTTTCTTTTCTTTCCATGAGGCATTTTCATTTAAATAATATTGATATCCTATGGAATATCCTTTTGTGAGCCCACTAATTACTAAACAAATCAATATGAAGGATTATTTCCACCCTTTATATTGGAGATAAGATGAAGGACTCACAATAAATGTTGTTAGATATTTTAGGGAGTATTATCAACCCTTCATCTTGGAAACAAGATGAAAGGTCCATTTGGTTATCCATGTGCTTTATTGAGAATAATTTTACACCCTTCATATTGGAAAAAAGATGAAGGGTCCAAATTTAATCTTACAAGGATATTTTGAGGATAATTTTCCACCCTCCATTTTACATGTAAGATGGAGGGATCATATTAATCCCTCTTTGATATTTTTAAGAGCCATCCTCCACCTTTTGTCTTACATAAGATGAAGGGATCGTGTTGTTAATGCATGTGATTTTGTAAGGATGTGTTTACAAACATCCATATTAGAAGAAATATTAGGGATCCTCATAGATTCATAATTATTATAGATAGACACATTACTTTTGTAATTTTCTATGCTAAAGTTTAATAATGAAGTGCTATCAAATTCTTAATTTATCTTTTGCATACATTCCAATATTCATAAATTAAAATACTCAAAGTTTAAAAGGAGATGCTTCATCATGAAATGACGTTAACAAAGACTTATTAAGATTGTATCCAAGCCATATTTTCTTACAACAAGGTGAACAATCTTGAATGGAACAGAATCATAGTTTGGATCTTTCTTTGATTTTGGTTTTGTTTAGATTTGTTTTAAAATCATAGAGATCCTAAGCTCAAGATTTTATGTTTTAGTTAATTTATTTGATTGATTTATCTAACATTATGAAACTAACACTCGTGAATAATTCTATGGATACATATCGAACACCTAGTTAGACTATGTAACACTACCCTACTTTTAATCCTCTACAATAATATATCTTTGTTGAAAATCTAATTATTTTGGCACATTTTTCTCGATATTTTTTGACTCTATGTATCAGTAAATTTTATTCATGAAAATATAAAAATTACACTATTTTAAAACTAAACTATGAAAATGACTTATAATTGGTGAATTCACCAATGTGCTCTATTTTCTTCTATATTTTGTATTCTGCATAGGTTTCATAATTAGTGAAATTATTTCAAAATCAATGAAATTGTCAATAAATTAGTGAAATCAACTGTTAAATTGGAAAAATCATATCATAAATGGAAAAATCACTCTTGGGTAATAAACATGTTATTTTCCTACTAATCAATGAATTTATCATTATTTTGGTGAAATTGACTTATATTTCAATGAAATTAACTTGGTAATTTGTGAAAACACCCATATAATTGGTGAAAATGTATCTATTCTCTATTTTCATCTCTATTCTATCTATGTAGATTTTATATCTGGTGAAATCCTCTCAAAATAAATGAAACTATCAAGAAATTGATGAAATCCATCTAGAAATTAGGGAAATCATTGTTAGGTATTTTATAGTTTGGATTTTTTGCTAATTAGTGAATTTAATTTTATTTCAATAATTTTGATTTTTTATTGGTGAAAAAACTTATATAATTGTTGAAATTGACCTATTAATCATTTAATTCACCTATGTTTATGTTTTATAAGTTATGTTATGTTCTATATAGGTTCCTAAAAATAGTGAATTGGCCCTGCTTAATGGTGAATTTGCCTCTCTGTGTTAAAAAACTAAGAGTTTTCAAAACATAGAAAATTGATTTCCTTCACTTGAAAAATACTCACCAAAAAAAATTATTTAATTTATTCTATTGTAGGTTCTGAAAGGATGTGGTGTTTCATTAAAACATATATTACTTGTTCACATTTCCTTTAGTGTTTTAAAAAGAATTCATCCCTCAATTTAGTGTTTTAAAAAATAATTCATCTTTCAATTTGATTCTATAAAACACATTTATTTTTGTTTGTTCTTAAATTATTTATTGAAGTGTTCACTTGTGTGATTATACAATTCCTTCACACATATGATCTCCTTTTGGGTAGGGTGACTCAAAAATGTGGAGGTGATCATTTGTTTTTATCCCAAAAGATTTACTTATTATGCTCTTTGCTTATCCTTAATGGGATTTATACAAATAAAAATGATAATACATTTAATTTTTCTTTTGGATACATAATTGGAGTATCACTACCTTCTCGCAAGTCCTTAGGGCATAATGACTAAGACATCATTACCCAATATTCATACCAATCTCATTATTTGATGGGGTATACAAATTAAGGTTACATAGTTTTATCATATTTGGAATGTCCCTCAGAGCTTGATTTTTTTAGTAGCACTTCATTGAAATATTATGATTGAAGTGGTCATAAAGGGACAAGACCTTTGATGAATGACCCATTAAATCTAAACATCTAATTGATAAATGTTGTATGCTCACATACCACAAGATATAATGGGACCATCTAGAAAGACCAAAAAAACTTTAACATATGACCTTTCAGCCACAAAACATTCATCAATGTAGGGTTGTAAAAGTAACTTCACCCAACGATATATTTTATGTACAAACCTTTTAAGATAAGGATGGAATTAAAATAACACCAATAAATACATTAATTAATTAAATAATCTTAAATTTAATAATCCTCTCTCAAGACAAATATATCTAAAAAATTAATGAATGTGGAGTATTCCCATGTTAGTCACTAAAATAGGGTCATAAGATTGAGTGTTTGATTTATTAATGGTGGTATACAAAATTTGTCATAATATGCATACACATTCACAAAGAGACACCACTCTATCCACTTTCTAGGTCAAAATTATTCCCTTATATGTTTAGTTTTCTCAAACATATAATTTCTTATCTGAAATCATATAGTTATGTTGTCTGTGTGAATCTAGACCCATTCTAATAATTTTCCCAAGTTTTTATCTCAAAACCAATTCTAGAATAAAATATAATTATAGTCTTAGTACTATTTTATTGTATTAAAATCAAACTGATTAAAATCCAAAGCTTTCTCTTATCATTTATAAATCATATTCCCATTTCCATCTAGGTTTATTACACGTTTAGGTTTAATTACTTACGTTTGGGTTAAGTTATTTGGTTTAAAATAGTTTCCAACATGCCTCATTACAAAAGAAGTGGCATGGATTATAATTATACTTATGGTGATGATTGGACTCAAGTAAATAATAAAATATAAACCCAATCACATATCAACTAGATTATCTCCATGATTAACATGATTCTATGAACTCACATGATATGGAAGTTTACCAAATTGAGTATGAATATGTGCCACTTACTTATGATGCAAATTAAGCTCAATTTAACCAAGGATTTTTTAAAAATAGAGACAAAGCTCTTTTGTGATTATTAGTGATGAATTCTAAGGTTCCACCTAATTATCCTATAGAGACCTTGTATAATGTTGAAAAATAATGATCACAAAACACTGTCTAAATTACATAGTGGAATGATGATTTACCCTCCTTTAGCTATGGTATTAAATTTTTTCAAACATTTATAGTTACAAAAACATATATAAATGGGAAATATATACTTTTATCCCCATCCCAAATTTCACCTAACATTATAACCTAATTGTAATAAGTTGTTCAAGTGTCGAATAATCTTGCTACCTTATTAATTACTCCAATTTTTGATCCTCTACTTCTAGAGTATAATCGACATATTGAGCATTAGGTAAAAGATTCATTGGTTGATCCATTTCCTAATCTAGAGACATATACCATTCTTGATAAAAATACACATGTATATACATCACAACCAATTGTAGAGAATTATTAACAAAACATTCCCTAATCCTAATCAAGATCATGTTAATCCCACTATTAATATTTGATCTGAATAAATACTCCCTCAATATTTATAGAGTTGAAATCATTCCCAATATGTCCTTATCAAAACATAGAGTATCCCTTCTAATTCACATCTCCCCCAACATAATTCTTATAGATTCCATAAAATTATTTCCAACACTTGTTAGGTCTTGTCTAGTATACATTAATGAGTTATTTCTAGACAATATATTACTTCTAATAAATAACAAATTCTTACCACTCAACAACAATTCCTATATCAAAGACAATAAATTTATCCTCTACATTCTAAATTCAAATCCCAATCAATGCCAAGTCCCTCTTATCCAGTCAAATCCTAATCAAAACTAAATTCCTCATAATGAGTTTAATACTGATAACAAGAGTACTAATCCTAATAGGTTAGTAAAGAGAGTTTCCACATATATAAAAAATATATAATTTCATTCTCATTTATATAATCCCCCACTACATCCAAAAATACTTCATTTTCCTAGGAGTGGAAGCTTATTAGGGATAATTTTAGGATTATAAGCTAGGAGTCAAGGTAAAAAATATAAGTTGGATCACATATGTTCATACCCATTTGATTTGAACATATTATAGACACCTTTTCCAACTCATTTATAGATTCTTAAATTTGACAAGTATAAAATAAAAGGTGACTGAAGAGAACACCTAAAGGAATTTTTTGTTACTTGCCAAGAAGTAGACTATGACACCAATTCTTGTTTTGCTTATTTTCATAGAGTTTGGATTGGAAAGATTTAGAGTGGTTTATGCATCTTATAAAAATATCTATCATAGATTTTTATGATTTATCGGATAATTTTATTAAACAATTTTTATATAACAATGAACATGAGTTGACCATGGTTGACCTATGCACTATCAAATAACTAGGGGGTGAGATTTTTGATGCTTATCTCCAAATATGGTGAGCATTGGATAATATTTTTTTACATGCACTTCTTGATATTGAGTTATCAAACATATTCATAATGAATCTAAACATAAAACTAGAACTTAAGCTTAAATTATAGTGTCCATAAAACTTTGATGATGTATTTACTAAAGGGGTCCAAATAGAGAAGGCCCTCATTGATGAAGTAAATTATAATGTCCATAAAAATTTGATGATGTATTTACTAAAGGGGTCTAAATAGAGAAGGCCCTCATTTTTTAAAGGATCAATCAAAATTTAATCACAAAATCATTCCCAACATCACTTAAAACTAGATTTAGAACCAAAATTCAACTTCAAATACAAAAAATGTGGTAGAGAAAATCATAACAAGAATGTGTTTGGAAATGGAGTCAAAAAATCAAGACATGTCCACATGATGTAGTGGCCACCATTACAAAAGGTGCCTTAGCCACAACCACTTAATTTGCAAAGGTAACTTCCTCTAAGGAATCAATTCAATATAAGACTATTTGATGATTTGGGAGATCCCATTAAGATTATATTTCACAAGATACTCACTGTGAATATGATTACTTGGCCAAATATAAAACCCTTTGATGAAATTCAACCCAAACTTAAGTGGTATAAAGATAATGAATATTGTATCATCAGGTCAAAGGTTATGCAATTCATAGATGTGTGAAACTTCTACATCTCATTCAAGACATGCTAGAAAGAGGGGAAATTAAGTTAAATAATGCATCATCCTCTAATTATAATTAGAACATGGGGAAATATAAATACCATTTTACTTATCATCACAATAATCAAAATGAAAAATGGTAGCATTAATAAAATAATAATTGTAATCAAAATTAGGGTTTCCAAGTTAATAATGTTGATTACCATGCTACCCCTTATGATTACATCATAGTGGTATGTATTATGGAATATCATGTGGCCAAGATCATAATCAATGCCTATTCCCATTCCAATAGTTTTTAATAAGTAAATCCCTCTATTCTAGGATTATGTACATCTATTATGGGAGTTACTCCAAATAATACTCATCCCAGAGTCACCATTCTAAGATTTGTCTATTATTCCTCTAATTCCCATAATCATATTCATACTTAAGATTGTGTTGTTATAACTTGATGCTCTAACATTCCCTTTCAAGGTCTTGTATCTTCTTTTGTTAATCATAATCCACATTCTAATTCTAATACTATTCTAGATCAATCCAAACCCAAGTATACAAATCCTATCAGGAAGTAATATGATCTTATGTATCAATTAACTAAGACACCAACATGAATTTCTATCTTAGATATTTTGTGTACTTATCAAATACACAAAGATATTGTAAGAAATTTTTAGCTAATCTCAGGTGCCTAACAATATTTCAATGTATAAATTTAAAGTGTTGGTAGGACACTTATCTCCTGTCCCATAGTTGATATTTGATAAAAGTGATATAGAATTCCTTATATCTTATCATACAAATTCCCTATACATCAAATTCATAATTACTCACCATAAAATCAAGTGGGTACTTATAGATAATGGTTTTGGCCTTAATATTGTTCAATTGAAGTTAGTCCAACATCTAGGATATAACATGATAGATTTAAAGAATGATACTATCACTATTAAGGGGTATGATAATACTTAATTAAAGTTAGTGAATATAATTTCCTTGCCCATCTAGGCTAGGCTTGTCATCCATAATATCCTATGTCATGTAATTGATCTTGAATTATTGTATAATATCTTTCTTAGCTATCCATGGATTCATGGGATGCATGAAATTCCCTCTACGATCCATAAATGTATCAAAATTCCCTCTCCAAAACTATTTGGTTTGAGCTTCAACTAGGATACGGGGTATGCTAATGATATGATCTTGTCTTTTGGTGTGAATTTGACTTTTGAAAGATATTTTGATTTTTAAAGTTGTATTTTTATTCTTCTATTTTTTTTGGGTTTGATAAATTAGATTCTAATTATTTTGGTTTTTTATATTTTCATCTTCCATAAAGATTCAAAAAACCAACAATGGGTGCTAAATATTAATAACATAAGAGAGATTACACCTAGACACTAAAGAAGAAAACATCTTAGACACTCATAGACATATTTGTTAGAATATATTTCAATCTCATATTCAATACGAGTGTTCCTAATGTGAAAGATATGAAAGGAAAAAATGGGGATCATGAGAGATATGAAAAATAAAAAGTGATACATTGAAGTTATGTTATTGCTGATCATAATAAATGATATTTTTGATTTAGACAAATTAGACATAAATAGATATGGAAGTACATGAGAATGTAAGTCAACTCACATAACAAGTTTATAAAGAACATGATCAACACATAAGGGGAGGTGATATGAAAGAAGGTATTAATGTCACTCGATAATCCAAGTAAACCTATAAAATATTTAGCACAAGAAAAGGTAGTGGTGAAACCCATGATGGGAGAGGATAAACCTAATAGGAGAGAGATACCAGAAACAAAGCTACCAAAAAGTCCAAAAATGATATAGTGGCTAAAAAACCCTAAAATGTAAAGACATAAGGAAAAAAGCTACCAAAGAGTCTAAAAAAGAGGGAATAGATAATTAAACCCATGAGGGATAAATATAAAAAGATAGGATACCAAAGAGTCTAAAATGAAGCAATGGTCAAATAAATGAAAGAGGGAAGAGATAAGAAAATAAACTTCTAAATAGTCCAAAAAGGAGGCAATGACTGAATAAACCCAAGAGGGAGAGATAATATACTAAAAATTAAAACAAAACAAAGTAAATAACATGATATAGGAAAATTAAAGACATGAATAATCAAATGTTAAATATAATGAAATAATATCTAAGACATTAAATGTGAAGTGAATTATATAATAAGGATAATACTGCTCATAAATGTCTTAGAACATCATTATTATCATAAATCCAACACTGTAGCTCATATCATGCCTTAACCATGCTATGTTACAATTTATTTGAAATACATGCAAGATTAATCTTAGGAATAGGTTTTATTGATAAATTAGGTGTGCTATAATTGAGAGGATGATGATCATTTGGTTTTGAATAAGGCATAAGGTAAAGAAAATTTTCCTATCTAAGAGGATATTTTAGCTATAGGGGATGTTTTTCCTCCATATTATTAATAATATGTGATGGTCATATAGATTGGTTCCCTTTCCTCTAAAACTCACTAATATGTAGTTGATAGGTTGTACATATGATTATGGAGTGAGTATAACACTAAATTTAGGTGTTGTTTTAGGAACAAAATAATGATCCCCTTGTATGGGGTCATGTTCTAGAGTTGTATCTAGAGGAGGCACTTCTAGAAAAAGGATAATAAGGTAGTGGATCATGATTAATCATCTCCACATGTTATCAAAAGGCTCAAAAATAAACTATATAATGAGTGGTGGTCCCATGAAAAAAAACATAAATGAGGAATACAAACGAATAATGGTCCTATGAACATTGATTTGTCACTCCACAATGAATTTGTTGAGGTTTACCTATTGATTTTCAAAATTTGATTTTGCATTTGAATGATTAAAACTATTTGATTTCATGTGAGCCATTTGATTCAAAATTCACATAATCACTTGAGTATTATCAGGTGCTTTTTGAATGGTTTGATTAAATTTAGACTAGAGTGAGAAGTTTATGTAGAAATAAATGTGAGATTAAAATTGGTGTTGATGTTAAAATTTATAGTACTAAATGTTTCACCAAAAAATTATAGCTTAGTTAGGCATGGTGTATGAATGGTGATTGAAAGAGGTCATAAAATGAATCAACCAAAGTATTGTAGAAATATTATGTTTAGAAGGGCTTTCGATGAAAGGATCCATCATGAGAGTAAGATTTTATTACTAGTATTTTCATATATGTTTGGGATATTATTAAAGATATAATTATATCTCATGAGGGTTCTCATTATAATATTATGCTTCACCCTCATAATCATATTATTTGTGGGGTTGATTTCTATCCCTAAATATTGTCTTAATATTAGGGTTAGGGTTTATACACTTGTTTTTTAATCATGACTATGTATTATAATTGTTAGGACCTGGAAACATAATTGATTACCATGTACAAGCAACTAAATGTGGAATTTAACTAGAAGTAACAAGCAACTGGAATTCAAAAACAACACAGAATTTGAGAGACAATACCCAATTGTATTAATACTCTTCCAGAAGGAAATACAACAAAGAAGATGCCATAATATTCTTCCTTACACACCTCTAGGGCTCCCACACCTCTAGGGCATAAACATTAAATCTCTTCAATAACTCACTCTCTCAATTACGGTCCCAACACACAACGCAAACACAGAGTTGGTGTTCACCTCCAACCAGTCAGTATCACTACTGCCAATACCACCAGTCAGTATCACTACTGCCAGTACACAAGTACTCCATGTACTCCATGACTGAGTACACACCGTACTCCAAGTACTCAACATACTCCAATTAGATCTTACCTGATCTTGCTACCTATTGTGTTGTTAACCTCCCTGATCTTGCACACCTACAAATTAACCTAGTCTTGCACACCTACAAACCTAGATCTCGCACACACACACACACACCTATAGATCAAATGATATTACTTACTTAGATAGAACCCTTGTCCTTGCCTTACCAAGTCCTTATGGTTCTACCATACTAGCACCACTATGGATCTCTACTAGATCTTGCTATCTCATAGATTTACCTGATCATACACACCTGGCACTGTGGCACTAGGAGGAACACACCTTGCTCTCTTCCCTCTGAAGGAGATAACCAAGCTCTCTCAACTAGCACACCTTACAATATAGCCCATGAGTCTATTTTATAGATCTCATGCAAACAATAATTAGACATCCAATTATAATAATTAGATCCACAGATCAAGACTAAAAATAGTCCTTTAACATGCAAACAACTGGTTTGTTAACAAACTATTCATGAAACTTGTAGTTTGGAACTACACAGGTGACCAACATCGGTCCTTGTCTGGCTAGAGATGACCGACATCGATTGATACCTGACTGATGTCGGTTGCTATGCTCACTAGATATGATCGACATCAGTTGATCAGACCAACATCAGTTACTCTACAACTCAGCAACCTCTCAACAACCTCCTCCATGTCTACATCAGTGAAGCTTTTAGCTCCACAACCTAAAAATCTCCCACTTGGAGATAAACAACTACACTGTACCTATACCTGTACACCATCTAATTTGTTTCCTGGCTTGTATCCCTCTTCAAGATCAATCTTAAAGACCAACCACCACACAACCTGTGATGCAACTCCTATCATCCAAGTAACCTGCCACATCCGCATGTACAAACCCATGTAAAAAATAACTTGACCCTACATAGCATGTACACCTACTACTGGTCCCTCTCAGATACCTGAGAATCCATTGAACTGCCCTCCAGTGCTTCTTTCCTAGATTGGCCACAAACCTGCTGACAACTCCCACTACTGGGGCAATATCAGGGAGTACACATGTACTCAACCTCATCATGTGATTGGGGACCCTATTCTATGAACTATCCATCCATAGGTGTACTACCTAGTTTTGCATCTTGCACTACCTTCACACAATCATCCTGTGACAACATCAACTTGTGATCTTCCCTGTCTCTAGGATTACTCATGCCAAAGAATTTTGCTCCTCCAAATTCTTCATGACACACCTCTGAACTAAATTTACCTTTAGCTCAAAAAAAACCTATATGTGTAACCCTACATCAAGAAAACACACAACATATAATAACAGGATGATGTTGCAATCATCACCCACCTGGTAAAGAAACCACAATGGTTACAATGACATTGACTAAAGCCATGCTTTGTCATCCACCTATCAAACCTGTACCACTATCCTAGAGCTTCCTCAAGACCATATAACCTGGCCTTCTATCTCACGTGTCCATTCTCTCTATTCTTTAACCAAGGAATCCATTCATCTTTTAGTGCTTTTATATCGGTTGGCAACCCTACCAAATCTCCCATTTAGTTATGCATCCTAGGAATCAAATTCCTCATTCATGCCATGCTCCCACTATTTCCTAGATCCTTCCTACTCTGTAGTGAGCAATGAGTATAAAGAAGAGGAATAATGAATTTGAGGCTTACTTACCCTTTCAGTCTTCCATATGGGCATTTGAGACTCCTTGACAGCTTGCTATCTACCCAAAATCTATTCTAGTGACTGACCTCAGTCACCACACAGTCTACATCTAACTGACATTAGTTCCATATGACTGTCCTGACTACTGATACTAGTTTCCTAATCGACGTCAGTGTCTACCTATCACCGATGTTGGTTCCCTGACCAACATTAGTCTTACCCTGCTTGACACCACTGGCTTTGGTCTACACATGAATGACATCAGCACTTGTCTATTTGATGCTGATTCCTCTTGACTGATGCCAGTACCTGTGTTCTCCTGTGAGTGATGACTTTTTCCCTGTGAGCTCTCTTTAGATCAAAACCCTATCCAAACTACCCTGCTCAGAGTTAATCAGCCTTCTCCATTGATCTTTGTCCATCATCTCCTCCATGAACACCAAGGCTTTCTAGTTCTTAAGTCTATCAAACACATCTGACTTCCTCTTAAGAACATGCATCTCCTTCTTGCTCATGTGACCAAGCCTATAAAGCCATGTCTTCACAATAGAAGAAGAATCAGTAATATAAGTAGATAGATAAAGGATACCTATTTTCTTACCGCTTACTAATTCAAGTGCATCCACTGTGAGAATTTTTATGCATCTCTCATCACCCAGCTTTTCTGAAGAAATTAGCCACATCTTCAAGACTAGGACCTGCATGACCTTCTTCAACACCTATGTGTTGGCTGTCTGCAATTTCAGCTGCACTTCCCCTTTGCCAAAACTTTGACAAGGCACACCAGCCCCTAAATAAATCTTTCCAAAGTCTCCAAAGACCTTAACATGAAAAAATACTCTATTTCGGGCTGCATGGAAAGAGGCAATAGAATCTATAAAACAAGATTCTACTTTATCCAAGGAACATCCCAGAGCATCTTGTGCAACAAAACCTGCAACATCTGCTTCTTCAGTTTCTTCATGCTGATCTTTTAAGAACCAACAATTTTCTTTTACTTGCTCTTTCTTTCCATAACATCGTAATTAACCATTCGTGCCTTTGAATTCCTCCATTCTTAGTGTAATTTCTTCTGCCATTGCTATACTCCCACTCAATCAAAAACCCCTGAGAGTGACCTATAATCAAACACAAACCTACTCCCTGTAACCTTAACTCTGATACCAATTGTCAGGAATCTAGAATAATAAACTGATCTAATACCACTTTGTTAGGACCCAAAAACACAATTGATTACCATGTACAAGCAACTAAATGAAGAATTTAACCAGAAGTAACAAGTAACTAGAATTCAAAAACAACACAAAATATGAGAGACAATACTCAATTGTATTAATACTCTTCTAGAAGGAAATACAACAAAGAAGATGCCATAGTCTTCTTCTTTACACACCTCTAGGGCTCCCACACCTCTAGGGCATAAATAGTAAATCTCTTCAAGAGCTCACTCTCTCAATTACGGTCCCAACACACAACTCAAACACAAAGTTGGTGTTTACCTCCAACCAGTCAGTATCACTACTACCAGTAACACTAGTCAGTATCACTACTACCAATACACAAGTACTCCACGTACTCCATGACTGAGTACACACTGTACTCCAAGTACTCAACATACTCTAAGTAGATCTCACCTGATCTTGCTACCTGTTGTGTTGCTAACCTTCCTAATCTTGCACACCTACAAATCAACCTAGTTTTACACACCTGCAAACCTAGATCTCGCACACACACACACCTGCATATCAACCAATATTACTTACTCAGATAGAACCCTTGTCCTTGCCTCACCAAGTCCTTATGATTCTACCATACCATCACCCCTATGGATCTCTACCAGATCTTGCTATCCCATAGATCTATGTGATCATACACACCTGGCACTGTGGCACTAGGAGGAACACACCTTGCTCTCTTCCCTTTGAAGGAGCTAACCAAGCTCTCTCAATTAGCACACCTTATAATACAGCCCATGAGTCTATTATATAGATCTCATGCAAATAATAATTAGACATCCAATTACAATAATTAGATCTGTAGCTCAAGACTAAAAATAGTCCTTTAACATGCAAATAACCAGTTTGTTAACAAACTGTTCATGAAACTCACAGTTCAAAATTGCATAGGCGACTAACATTAGTCCTTGTCTAGCTGGAGATGATCGACGTCAGCTGATATCTGATCGATGTCAGTTGCTATGCTCACTAGATATGACCGACATTGGTTGATCAGATCGATGTCAGTTGCTCTGCAACTCAGTAACCTCTCAACCTCCTCCTCCATGTCTGCATCAGTGAAGCTTTTAGCTCCACAACCTAACAATAATCACTAAGAGGATTTTTTTGAGGGATAAAAAAAATGGTATGTTAAACTATTTTGAGAAATATTTATAGTGTTAGTAATGGACATATCATTAATATTGTTGGAGTCAAATCCTTAAAAATTTTCAAAGTCATGGTCAATTTCATATTGGATATTGTGAATAAGGAATACATAGAGGGGAGGTTAGTATTTATAGCCTCAAAAGTTAACTCTCACCCAAGGTGAGTTAAGGTTGAGTTTAAACATGGAATGGGTTCAAACTAACCCTAGGTGAGTTGTTAATAATTCCAATTGAGTTAAAATCTATCATATAATTATGATTTTCAATTATTAGGAATGGCCCTCAAATTAGATATTTTGAGATATTTTGGAAGAGCTTGACAACTCATAAAGGTAATGATGAAAAGGCTTGATATTTTAAATTTTAGAATTTCCATTTGTATACATTAATTAATTTTAAATTTATAATTTAACTAATCATTTAATATTTTTTAATCATATGATTTAATTAAATTATAATTTTTGATATTTTAAGATTTGATCAAGTGCCTTGCTTAATGGGTCCATAGGCCAAATTGATAGTTTTTATGTCTCAAGGTGATTAGGGATTAACCCGTGAGAGGTTATTGTTGCATATGGGCTAGTATCCCAAATATGGATGCCTCAACATTATTCTAAGAATTGATAAATGATTCATGCCAAAATTGGGATGTTTAGTGATTCTTAGGCTTAATTTATAATGGCTGGTAGGAATCAATCTGAAGTCTAGTCAGTAGCTAGTTATGGCCAAAATTGGGTGTCTATAGTTTTCCCTTATTTGAGAATGTGTTACAAGCTATAGGAATAGTAACATATTTTCAAAGAATTAAAAGGTCTTATATGCCTAATACTTCAATAGGCTATGGATCCTAGATGCCCCCTCGAGGGAGCGGTCGACAAATAAGGTCGGTGATTGGACCCTCGAAAGAAGTAAACAATGGGACCAAAAGGTAAAAGGGGGTAGAAAAGACTAATTTACCTAAAGGTGGTTATAATTAGTGGCATAATGAGCTACACCAATTGGGAAGATAAAAATGATGATTTGCCCAAAGGTGGTTATAATCATCAGCATATTGAGGTACATAGATAATGATTTGTCCAAAGTTAGTTAAAATCATTACCCACAAGATAAGGGTAAAAAGAAAATGATTTTACCAAAGGTAATTATAATTATTAAAATGGAAAATAATGATTTACCCATAGGTAATTATAATCATTGGTATAATGAAAACATGCCATAGTTGGGTGGATAGAGATAATGATTTGCCCATATGTGGTTATAATCATTAACACAATGAAAAATTGTCCTAATTGGGTAGAGAATGATAATGATTTTTTCAAAGGTGGTTATAATCATTTACATATAAATAGTTGAAACACAATGATTTTCCCAAAGGTGATTATAATCATTGGCATGATATTAGAATCAAAACACAATTGTTTTCCCAAAGGTGGTTAGAATCATTGGTATTCTAGGTGGGATAATATGGAAAATTGGAAATGGGGGCTTATAAACTAAATCCGTACTCATGGAGGAAGAGTAAGCTAGTATAGAGGGGAAAGATGAATTTGGGAAACTTTCTAGTATGGAGATGTACATCCTAACTAGCAAGGATTAAAATTATTTCATGATTTAATTACTTTTTATTTGGGAATTTATGGGAATAGATTAGGAATTTTTCAAGTTCCAAGGAGAAGTACCATAACCTCATTACTTGTAATATTTCTTGATCTAATTTTTTCTATAACATGTGATGGTATGCATCATAATATAAAGCATTATGATAACTTAACCAAAATATGCATAAAGACTAACACACAATCTAATAAAAAAATGATGTACCAATGATAAAGACCATGATGATAATGTGGACATATGAATATAGATGAAATTAAGCATAATGCATAATGAATCACCCAAATAATGCATATACTAAGTCAAGGCACAATAATTAAAGAAAAAAATAGGAAAATAAACAAACAAAAAGGAAGAAAAAATACTAAGATATAAAAATCACAAAAAATACTAATAAATAAAAAGAAAAAAAATACAATTGTTAATCACAAGGTTAGTGCAAACAAAAGACAAAAAAAAAATGACACAAGGTTTCCCTTAGGCCATAGGTAAATAATGACATAAAAAAGATGACAAACATTACCCTTAAGCTATTTTTGACACTTGGATTTTCACCCTTGAGGAGATGCCTATCTCTCCTCATCTAAGTGGCACAATGAAAACATCCATCTTGCTATGGGTGATAATGTTGAGAGAAAAATCTCTAGAAGGGCTAGTTCCCTTGATGCACTCTTTAAAGAACTTCCTTACCTATCAACTTGTGGATGAAAAGGGTTAATAAAAAAAATAAGGAAACCAATAAAGGTGATGAACCAATGTTTAATATCCTCTATTTGACTGAAAATTTACTACTTAAAGACAAACAAAGTCTCTCTCACACAATACTCAGAACTCAAAATGCATTGTCACATCAATGTTTCATATGTGAGATTCAAGAAGCTATTTGATACTTAGGAGAGTAATGGATGATTAAATGATGGAATATAGTCATAAAACACTTATAAGACACCTATAAACTTAGAAAATAATACTAACAAAGAATTTCAACAACACCCTTTTTGCACACTTGGTAGACATTCAAGGATAACATGCTAGAAAAGAAGATCTTCTACTAGACAAGACCAATAAGATTGCACTAACACTCAATTAAAAAAAAATTAAGTATAAAAAACACTTGTTTATTTATTCAAGAGTCCTTAAAGTATAAAATTGTCTAGGGTTTCAACATCAACCGATAGAGGCTACCCAAAAGATATAAAAGAATACATATTTATAGCTTTTGAGAGAGAGGCAAAGTAAAAGAAGTCTAAAGGTCACTTGGAAATGTGTAAACCTGAGAAAAAATGTTAAAAAAACATGGATAAGAGATATTAAATGAGACATGCAATTTAAAGAAGTCCAATTGTCCATACAAGCCATGAAAATTGTGAAAAGTGGCATATAACTCTCAATCCTAGCACAAAAAACTACCTTCATAATTTTCATCTATTTAAACATCCCAAAATTGACTAGGGATAGGTATAATGATTGGGATGAGATGTAATGTATTTAGAAATACAATTACATGCATTGGTTATGATCCTAATTATTTGGAAGATCCTAAAAAGAAGTAATCATTGCCTGCAGTCTTAAAAATTCCCTTTTCTACTACCCTTCACATTTGTCTTCAAACATGCCTTTAGTTTCCCATGAAAATATATGGGAATTAGTGAAATAAAACTATAAATATTATTCATGGACTTGTACCCCTTAAATTATTCTTAAAATGACATCTAATTGAGATTTCCACACTTTTCACCCTTGTGTTTACCATGCCAATTTTGACTAGCTAAAAATAGAGATCTAGTTAGGACACTTAAAGGTTTTTACATAGAATAAAATGACAATAGAGAGTTATAATTGGTACTTATATTCCCTAAAAACTTTATTTCATCCTCTGAAACCTTATTGAACCTGAAAAAATAGAAAATGGTGAGAAAAACACTATTTTGCATGTTGTTCATATAGTTCCATACATCTCCTTTGCATGTGTAAGATACTAAGTGAGTCTTATCCATGATAAAATAGTTTTAATTTCCAAAATATTCCATTAGGGTGGCTCTCCAAGCTCATTTTACTCATTGAGTCATAACCAAGGTTTTAGTAGGGTTTTAGGCAGTTCTAGGTCTTAAGATGTGTTCATAAAACTTAAACATTTAACCTAACTATTAATTAAAAAAAATTGATGAAAAGGAATCATAATAAATTCTCTAAATATCTATGGACCTCATTCATAGCCTTAAGAAATACATGAGTGCTTGGAAGCACCCATCAAGTTTGTTTTTCTCTCACTTTACATGTTTGAACTATGTCAAGGCTAGAAATTTCACTCTTATAGGCCTCTTTTCACTAAAAAATCTCAAATTTTTTTATTTACACATTATAATAATGTTCAAATCAACCATATATATTTCCAAGAGTTAGACAAGGAGATAGACCTCAAAATGGTTCTAAGTCTCTTAAGGGCTTAGTGGGCTTAGCATACCCTCTACAAGTTTGGCTCATTTGGGCTAATGTAACATGATTATTATGGATTATTACACATGTTAAAACTTCATTCATACCTGAAAATACATAACATAACCTCTTTAACACTCCTTTCATCACTTTTCCTCTTTTTTGCCAACTTGGCCTAGTGGAACCCTGGTAAATTAGACTATATGCATGCACAATCAGGTCACTCTAAGGGTTTATATCATATTTTAGTGTTAATAATCATCATTAAACCTTAAATAAACATCACCCAATTTTATTTGAATATCCCAAGGCCTCATCTTGGGTAATTCACTCATTTTTCCATATTTTGCTTGGTAGACCAAAGTTCTGATTTTCATGAGTGGCTGATCTCTAAGACAAAACAAAGAGATATATACCATATCCCCATGGAAAAATGAGAGTTTTTTGAGTTTTATAAGGTCATAATGAGGCTATTTACCAAATTTAAATGTTATAATCCCTCATTTAGGTACCTAACTAACTCGACTTGTCTAAAAAAGGGGCTAAAAAACCCATTTTTCTTGCATTTTATCCAAATCCACCTGTGGATGACCTCTCATCACCAATTAAATGATCATATGATATTTATAAATTCTCAAAAAAATTATATTGTGCTCATGTATCTTTTAAAACCATCCAAAACCTTTATGCTTAGTGCATTCTTTATGCTTACCCTTTGAACCAAGGGTTTCCTAGCTTGTTTGTACACACTGTAGTCCATTTTACAAGTGGGGAGGGAATTTTAAAACCTTATAAATGACTTTGGAATGTTATGTAATCTATTTTATCATATTTAATCATGTTATAATCATTTTAACCTTCCTTTCCTCTCTAGGTAGTTCATACCTCACTGTAGCCTTTGCTTGTCTAGACCCTGTTATAGGTAAAAATAGGGGTCTAAGACCCTATGTAGATTTGTGATTCCATTTAAAGGGTTGATGACACCAATAAAATTATTATGGATGCGTTCATTCAATATTACTCTAGATTGATCTCCCATATACTATATCAATGCATTTTATCCTAAACTAGGTTCTTATCTGTAGGTGCATATTTTAGACCTTCCTTTATTTATTTTATGCTTTCCCTCTGCTTGATAGGACCTTAAAAATAATTTCACCTTAGGTTTATACATCTATATGATCAAGAAGTCTATGCCCTTTGATCACTGCTCATTGACTGAGATAGACCTTGCTTTGGCTGACCCTTATTTTACCCTTGACTGAGACCTTTTTCATGTAGGTGTATGTTATCTATAAGGCTTTATCATGATTTTTTAAAGATATTTATGAATCATAGATACAAAATAATTGTATATTCACGCTAGTGACTCATATTTTAAGGTCTTGAAACACTAAATAGGGCTCAAGTGAGATCATTATGGACATATCTTGTTGACTGAGAGAAAACCTCTTGTAGGTGCATATAGGGATCATTTAGATCACGTGTTAGCTGTAGAGAAATTTTAATTTATGTTTTGAGGGTAACATATAAATTTTATTCAACTTTATTGGTTAATAACTCCACTTAGACACCTTGAATACAACCTTGTCTTCATGCTCAACTGTAGGTGTTGATTTTACCTATTTACCTGACCTGTAGGTGGGGATGGCTCTAAGAAAACTTGTTTATGGTGTGTTTGAATCATACTAAAATTTCATGAGTTAAAAATATTTTCATTGGACTTAGTTAATGACTTTAAATTCCATTTAAAATACCATCAAGCATCAAAACTCACTATATAACCTACCTGACTGTAGGTAAGCATTTTGCCCTATCACTTGACTTGTAGGTGTATGTTGGATTTCTCAATGTCTCTAGTCATGATGTTTTGATTTTACCTTGAAATAATTTGAGGTTAAAATTCACCATTTTTGATCATATATTACTCCATTAAGTATCTTAAAGCATAAAATAGGCATCAAAGTTGGAGTGGCTAAACTAACCCTACTATAGGTATGCATCTTTTGTACAAGGTACATTTCAATGCATTTATAGGATTACAAGGGAGAATTAATATCCTTTTTTGTGATTTAAAAAATATAAAATCATATCATTTATTTAAAACATCATATACCATATCAATGTCCAAGGTTTCTCCTTCAAAGTAATAAAAGGTCATTTGCTCTTTAGGCTTCTAGACTTCAATAAAGTATCTCAGTGCTTTCTTAGGCATATTGGAGGCCTTTAAAAAACTTATCTCATTTTAATTTTTTACTTCCATATTTGGAATAAGTGTATTAATATAATAGGGATACAATGTTTATCAACTTATTTTCTCCAAAAATTACCTCAACCACGTTATATGCCATCTTGAAAAAGCTCCTAGGCCTCTGTTTGCTCAAAACAAGGACTGATTCCTAGAAAATTTAGTCATGACCTTATGAAGGCTTCTCATGACTTGTTTGTAATTATATTGCTTCAAAAAATATTTTAATGGTATCATTAATATTTAAGGGTTATAAATATAGTCTCATTACATGCTTTGGCACTCATATAACATCTTAGTCCCCTGTTTAAGCCCTTTGTAGGTGAGCATATGATTGAGCAAATAGTTACTAAGGAGGGTGTGTAATAGAGAGAAATAATGGACTCAAAAGAATTATTAGAAAATTAAAAACATATTTTAATAATTAACACATCAAATTATTTACCTCATTACCATGTCATTCACCTTAGGATGATGCCATCAAGGAGCATACAAGTGCATGTTTGGTTAAAATATGTGGCCAGAGCATGGAATTATGGTAAACATGGTGGTGGACTAGCTCAAAACCACAAAAATTCCACAATAAATATTAAATTTTTTTCTCCATCCTTTGAAACCTGTAACCATCTTTAAAACACCTTTTACAACATGGAAACATGTACACATATGTGAGAAAGAGCAGACAGATGCACCAAGTAGCTGTTTGGCATGGTATATGAGCATGTGATCCAAATTTTCACTCTCCAAAACATGAAAAATGACCTCATTAAAATATTAAAGCCTTGGAAAATCCAAAACACCTCCATTACCACCTTATACATAGAATGAACAAGCTTATGAATGGAATTCAACTGAACTAAGCATGAAGTTGAGAAATGAAGAAAAAACAAGCTTGCAAGCTACTCATAGGATGCCATGGTGAGATAAAAACATGAGAGGAGATAGTTATATGTCCCAAGGAATTATTATACACTCTCTCCTAGTTTTATGAAACCTCTACAAGGGAAAATACTAAGCAAGTAAGAGACATCTCAGCTGGAACTACACTTGGTGGTATCTCCTTGAATGATAGACCAATTTTGGTCATCCAAGCCTCATGAATCATTAAATAAATAATGGATGACATATTATAAGGAATAAAAAATACTTTGGAGATAACATTAGTAACTAGTTCATACGGATTTGGTATAAATGGGGCAAAACCTATAGGGTGCACCAAACAACTATCAAATTTGCAAAGTCAAATTGTTAGCATTTTTTAATAAATCATAGTTGATAATTTTTAAATTTAATTATATTAAAATTATTGTATTTTAGTGTAAAATAAAATACCAATTTTTTTTTGAAACTACTTGTGTTTCCCATACTAAGCAAAAATCTAAGGGTCATTCCAATCTGCCAAGAAGAGCAAGAAATATGTAGAATGGTTTTGGAATCTAAACAACTATTAAAGGTAAAAAAATAATGGAGGTGAGTTTTATAAATATTAGGAGACTCCCCATGATTATCTCCACATGGCACACTTCCCAAAAATCTATACAAGTGTCATTTTTCTTCTTTTTAGTTGATTTCTACAATTTTAGTTAAACAACCTATAAAATTTAGAGGTAACTAACATCATTGACACCTAAACTAACTTATTGGACGTTTTTAATGAATTTTGGACACATATTCACCTTGAGAACTATGTCAAATGCTTTAATGACCCCCAAAAGCTCATAAAATAACTCCTAATGGACAAAATGACTAATGTAACTAAGACTAAAGCTAATATGACCTTAAGTGACATAATTTAACAAGTATACTTCCTATGAAAACATATTAGGACTTATTAAAATGTTCAAAATCAATAATTTTATCCTAGGGGTGCTTAAATTTGACTAAAAGTCAAATTTGGTCAATAGTTGTAGGATACAACAAAATAAAATGGGGGAATAGAAGAAAAGGAAAGGGGTAGTCGAGATAACTCTAGATGCACTAGGTAATTGGATGTTGCCTACATAATTCCATGGATGTAGGGCTCAACATGAAATTCAAGCCAAATGTATTTCTCCCAAGATATGGGATAGAAGAAAAATGATGATTAGAAAAACATGATTGATGATGTAGAGGAATATGGGAATGGTCTTGAAAAATGATGAGAGCATGAGATGAATCCTAGCATTCGTTAATGTATCAAAGTTAAATACATAATGCATAATATGAAAACTCACAAAATGATGAGAGCATAATTTTTAGGGGCTGACAAAGATGGGAAAACCAAAGGACAAGTGGTTTCTTATGAATTAGCTAGGGGTCCTAAAATCTTTAAGGCAAAGAAGTGGTCAATTTGGGGATTTGTAGGATTTCTTAAGTCATTTTTAAATGTTTTTAGATTTTTATAAGCACCTCAACTCAATTTGAGAATGATGAGATACTAAATGGTCCAAATCACAAAATGGTGAGAGATTTCAAACTTGAAATTAATTAAAAAATGGTGAGAGCATGGTTAAGGGTGACTAAGTTAACCTCAACATGAATCGAGTACTACCTACATAGTCCCATTAGGACCTCAAGTCATTGTAGTTATGACTTAAAGTAAAGGAATCTGACTAGTTAGTAACAAGTTTTCAAATTAGGATAATGGCATAAGAATGGCAAGTGGGACTTCAAGGCATGATAAAGGTGCTGTTCATAATTTGCCCATAGGTGGTTATAATCAAGAAATAATGACATAGGTAAATGATACTAATTTTCCCAAAGGTAGTTATAATTAGTAGCACAGAGTGAAACATTGATTTTCCCAAATGTTTTTATAAGAAGGAACACTCATAATGAAATGAAATAACAAATTAAGGATGCAACTGCCAAACCACTATCACACAAGTCCAAAATATGACCTCTATCTATAATAATAAATTAAATTCTAAAATTTTATTTGAATCCCTTCACTGAAGGTGCTCTAAGAACCAATGGAATGAAACCAAGGTCAAAGGGGTGGGTAGGGTAGGGTAAAAACAACTTTGGTAGATAGGGAAGGCATGTAAAAAATGGCATATGGTATGGTACAAAGAAGATGATGATATTGAAATTAGCTATAATTGAATAGGGTTGTCCCCAAGTGACAAGGTAAATGGTATGACAAAGATATGGTTATGTTAACCCTGTTGATGTGGAAATGCACATCCTAGTCAGCATATGATACAACAAGAATAGTCAAATGTTTAAATTGCTAGCCCAAAACTCTTGTAAATAGTTATTCCATCGAGAACTTACTACATACTTGGACTTCAATAATGTTATTGTGATCTTCATTGGTCATTTATTCTATTTCCTTTAAATGTTGAGACAAGATGTCTTTATAGCATCTACAAAGAAAGGTACATCCAAGGATGGTAAATATGGATAAACAATGGATAAAATGTTTGATTTGTAAATAAAGAGGTGGATTATAATAGAATGTATAATGGTTAGGCACCAAATTAAGATTAGGATTTTCAGGTACACACAATGTTGCTAATTCCAGATTCAACATAGTTTTGGTTGTGGCGGGGCTAAAGACTTCTAAATATGCTCTCAATAGGACCATTATATTTTTATATTATTTGAGTCTGAGAGTTGATACCATCTAATTATGTTGTATATTGGAATTTTTATTCATGTTATCTTTAATAATGTCTTCATTAAGTAGTGAAGAATTTTTATGCTCAGCTATTGGTGCCTCGAAGATATTTTCACCAATAAATTTGTCTTGATTGTTCCCTAATGCCTTTGAAAAGGTTTTAATAAGGAATGTTAACTTTTGAATTTGATTGTCTTATAATGCCTCCAAAAAGGTTTTAATAGAAGGTGTTGAGTATGGAGTTTTATTGTTCCCTAGTGACTTAAAATAGGTTTCATTAGGATATTTTTCTTCTTCTGCATGAATGTGGTCTTAGTCCCCCTAATTATTCTTCAATTGATATGTCACCATGGATTTAGTTCAACAAGGTGTGATTATATTGGTCCCAATTAACATTTATGGGGGGTGGAAGGTTAATATAATGTCTAGGTTGATTGGTGTTAATGGCAGGTGTAACAATAATGGAATGGAAAAAGGTAGCATAATCCTCATAGAAGATACTAGGAGAACTTGTGTTGATGCTGAAGTAATCATAATCAAAAAATGTGGAAGGATCATAAATATATTCAAATTTATCTGCAAGGCATGAGTAACCAATGTTGTAATAGCCATGAATGTATTCTAATTCTGAAGCTAAGTCTGACCCAAAAGACTCTGAATTTGATGTTGAGACTCACATTGATTTTACTTATGATGTTAAATTTAATGTCAATTCATGAATAAAACCTATCTTCAATGTTGATTCTTCATTTGGTGTGGATGCTATTATAATTATGTCTTGTTGAATGTTTGGTATTAGACAAATAATAACCTATGATGGCATAATGGGATCTACAAAGACTGGTTTGTCAAAATGAGACTCCTCAATGAGGGGAAAATGGTAAAGATGCAACTCCATAGAGACTATTTTGTCAAATGGAGACTCTTTAAAAATAGGATAATGATTGAGATAATGATTTACCCAAAGATATTTATAATTATTAAGAAGTGACTCAATAAAGACTAGCTTGTCAGAGTTAGACTCTTTGACAATATAGATAGTAACAAAAGTTGATTCATCACAAATTGACTCATCACAAATAGGTGTTTAAACAAAAACATCATGGATTGGTTGGTTATCTTTGCCTTAGCTTACAATTAGTTATAAAATATTAGTTTTGAAAACATCTTGGTCTTTGAATGATTGGCTCTATTGGAGAGGTAATGATTGGCTTGGTTGTTTCTCGATGACTAGCATGGGTTTTCTAAAGTGGGGGAAGGTTTAATGGATGAAAGATGATGGTTTGTTGGATAATGATCTCTTTTTAAATAAGTTAATCTAATATGGGCTTAACAAAGACTAGTTACTGGTCTAGGATAGTAATTGTGACTTATCTAGTCATATTTGTGAAACATTATTGGGATAACAAGATATCATACTTAGAAGGGTCTATCATGGTAATAATAGGGCATTGTGAACCTTGGTTTCTATTGCAAGCCAAAGGATGTGGACCTGAAATGGTAATGGTAGGGTGTTGTAAATCTTGGTTGTAAACATAAGGTAAATGACAAGGGATTGGAATGATAATGGTAGAGTGTTGTGAAGATTATTTTCTAACACAAGGCACAAAATAAGAGACTATAATGGTAATGGTAGGGCATTTTGAATCTTGGTTTCTAACACAATGCAAAAGACAAGAGCCTAGAATAGTAGTGGTAGGGCATTGTGAAGCTTGGTAGCTAACACAAGCCAAAAGACAAGAGCTTGGAATGGTAATCATTAGATGTTGTAGAGCTTGGTTGCTTACACAAACCAAAGGAGGGTTAATAGTATGGGTAGGGATCAGGTTCCATTATCTTTGAAAGGGAGAACTTGGTACAATAATCATCCCAAAAAAGATGTCACCAAATATTGTGCTTGAGGGTCATGCCTTTGTTCAATGTATGGAATGTTATAAGATAGATTAGGATCTATCTCATAAGCTACATTATCATGCAAATCTTGAAAAAGGGGTCATTAGACACAAATTTCTCATAACTAGGATTCTACATGGTCCCACTATGTATGTAAAGAGGTAAGTTTAATTCCATGTATAGGTTATGTGATAAAGAAAAGATCTAAAGATAATGAACAATCAACATCTAAAAAAAGGCCTTTAGCTTGGTAAAAGAGACACAAAGGGAAAACAAATAAACTAGGCAAGGTTAGGACAAAACAAAAGTGAAACCAATCTAACAAAATGATACTAATTTTCCCAAAGGTAGTTATAATCAACACAAAAAGTAACATAAAGATTTAAACTCATTTATGGCTAGAGTACTGATTTGCCCATAGGTAGTTATAATCAGTCACAAAAGTGTATAAACAAAGTAGAATAATTTGAGAACTAGGGTCAAGAAATAGAAATAATTTGCCCAAAGGTGGTCATAATCATACTAATATAAGGCTAGACATGGAAATACAAAACTTGAACAAGAACTAAAAATCAAACTAAATTAAGGAAATTAGCTTAGATGACACTTAATAATTGGTTCACTTTAGACTCAAAGTTTGAATCATGAAAAATGTTGGAACAAAGGGACTAAGACAATCAAAATATTGGTACAACAACCTAAAATAAAGCACATGGAAATAACATGGCTCAAAAGAACACTCTAAATGAGGCACAAATCAAATAATAAGCACTAGGTCTAGGTAAAGGGTCTTTAGATTAAATATGAAACCAACTTAAGTAACACAATCCAAACACAAAAGGCAGATAACCTAAGCCCAAATTAGATGAGGCTTTAGTGTGAACCTTATTAGTTTAATATTTATACTTAAAAAGGTTGAGATCCATATTTGATGTGAAAATATTTGAATTTTCTATGACAAAATGCTAGACCAAAATAAGTAGCATAACGATGCATTTGAAATAAGAAAGGTATAACAAAGGTTCAAAACTTGGTTTCAAAAATGATAAGGATTTAACTACATTATTTCAAACAAATGACATGGAGGTAAAAGGTTTAGAATATAATATCCAAGTCAAAATTTTGAGATCAAACAAGCATTGTAACGATGGCCCATTTAAATAACACACACACACATAAAAGTTTAACAAATAACCAAGGTAAAGTGTGGTGTTCAAATAGACAACATAACACCTCTTTAAAAAGGAGTGATGCACAAACAAGACTCATTGTAGACATGGTATGATAAACAAATAACTTTGATTCAAGACCATGTAATTAAAGAGGATAAAATGACAAAAAATAGCTAAATGTAATGTCCTAAATCCTAAAATTAATAAATTTGCATCATACTATTAAATTTTGTCTATATACTTGATCTTGAGAGGATTTTAAATTTTTAATCTAAAAAGTAAAAGTTCATGAAAAGTAGGGTTTTTAGGTCCCCTCTTCTCTCAAGAGCTTGTATGGTGACATGGAACTTCGGACTATTTGCCATACATTAATATTACTTTTGCGATAAGTGGGGTGGTTGTCTCAACTATCAATTTTTTCTCATTTCTAAATGGTCCTATATGTGTGGCAAACACTAGGGCACAATCATGTCATTTAAATCTACAACTAATTTTTTGTGAAAATTGCTTGTCTTTTTCATAACCACTACATTCATCAATTAATTAGTGTAGTGTAGTGTTTGAGTTGATCCTACATTCAGAGGTTGAGTAACACTAACAGAGCTTGTTTAACTACTCAAACAAGTGTCCTAGTGGGTCACCCTAAATTTATATACCCCACTATGGAGTGGGGTTGAAGTGATTATAGGAGATGAAATCACAGGTCAACACTTCCCTAGAGAACCCATGCAGAGGCAATAAACTCCTTCCCAAAAGCCAAAATACATGAAAATAAATAAAGTGGAAGGAATTTAGGGTTGTTTTGGGGTTACCCAAATCACTTTCATGTTGGGGAGGGACTTAGCAACTTTCCTTCCACATTTTTGGACTAACATGACAAATGAAAAAAGTGGGAATTTTTTATCACCCAAATTCCCTGAAGGGGATGGGGGAGAGCATACACACAACACTTATCTTGTTAAACAAACACTCAAACAATAAACATAAAAATGAAAACTCTTATGAGTATTTAACTAAAGTGAGAGTTCATTTTTATAACACAAAAATAATTATGATATGAAGTTTGATCCCCTTGGAATTGTGTTTGAAAAATTTAAACAAAATAAAAGCAACTTAAGCAAAATATTTTAAAATATGAAATTTAAATGTGAGTTTTATAACTTAAAGTGTTTGAAAGTGGTTTCTCTTGGCATTTGGATCCTGTAAAATATGTTAGGGGGTCCTTGTGATTAGAAACAAAACATAAGTGGACAAATGAATTTTGAGTTTTAGCTCTTAGGTTTCTAAAATTTTACACAGAGTGCAAAATTGTAGAAACATAGAGAAATATCACCACTTTTCCTACAAAATCACAATTGCTAGGAAAAAACTACAAGCTTCCTATAAAATAGAGGGTTAACACAAAACCATAACTATTAATGCAATATTGTAACACTTAACACAATATCTCTACTCTTAATGCAAAATCTCAACTCTGCCTTGTAACATAAAATAGTTAGTTAGAAAACTACCATGATTAGGCAATATCATCATAGTTAGTGCAATATCACAATAGTTAAGGCAATATTGTGACTAAAAAGTCATGATATTATGTAATATCACTACTTATCATGAAATATCATAACTTATCATGCAAATCACAACTAAAAACACAAAACTATAACTAGAAAAGCAATACCATAACTATAAACACAAAACCACAATTGGAAATGCAATACTGTAACTAAAAATGTAATACCACAATTGGAAAAACAAAAACACAAATAGAAATGCAATACCATAACTCCCTAATTGCAATATTGTCTATAATTTAACTAACTTTATAACATGAAAAATCATAACTCCCTAGTTGCATTATTGTCAATAATGTAGTTGAATTTGAAATAATGCAACTGACTTTGAAATAATGCAACTACCTAATTGCATTATTGTCAATAATGCAACTACCTAATTTCATTATTGTCAATAATGCAACTGACTTTGAAATAATTCAACTGCCTAGTTGCATTATTTTTAATAATGCAATTGTCTTTAAAATAATATAATTAGGAGTTACAATATCACAACTTATCATATAAAATCACCACTTATCATGTAATATCATTACTTTCATGTAATATCACTATTACAAAGTCATGATATTGTACAATATTGTAATTCTAGAGAGCAAAAACTTGATTGTATAAAGCAAATTTGTGATTTCTATTATAATGTTTGTGAGCCTTTAGTTTCCACTTTTTGCTTAGTAAGTTTTGATTTTGACATGAAAATTACTAGGAAGATGTCCTAAAATGCTTTAAAAACAACTTTATGGGGTGTGGATTCCATTAGGCATGCCATGATGTGAATAAAGAATACGTAGAGGGGAGGTTAGTATTTATAGCCTCAAAAGTTAACTCTCACCCAAGGTGAGTTAAGGTTGAGTTTAAACATGGAATGGATTCAAAATAACCCTAGGTGAGTTGAGACTAACTCTAGTTGAGTTAAAATTTGTCATGTAATTATGATTTTGAATTACTAGACATGACTCTAAAATTAGATATTTTTAGATATTTTGGAAGAGCTTGAAAAATCATAAAGGTAATGATGAAAAGGCTTGATATTTTGAATTTTAGAATTTATATTTTAAAATATTTATTAATTTCAAATAGATAATTCAACTAATCATTTAATATTGTTTAATTAGATGATTCAATTTGATTATCATTTTTACTCTTTTAAGATTTGATCAAGTGCCTCAATGGATCCATAGGCCAAATTGATAGTTATTATATCACAAGGTCATTAAAGATGAATCCATGAGAAGTTATTATTACATATGGGCTAATATCCCAAATAGGGATGCCTCAACATGATTTTGAGCATTTGTTAATGAATCATGACCAAAATTAGGACATTTAGTAATTCTTAGGCTTAATTTGCAGTGGATGGTAGGAATCAGTTTGAAGTCTAGTTGGGAGCTAGTTGTGGATAGAATTGGGTGTCTATAGATGTCAGTGTTGTAAAAATACATTATATAAATGGAACAATAACCTTTATGGATTCTAAAGGATAATAAATTTTTAAAAAAAGGTATGTTTGAAAAATTGGGAGAGCTAAAAAACTAGGTAAATAAAATTTGAAAATGACCCAACATAGTGGTGGGGTAAGATTCATGTCCAATTTAATAGATTATATGTAGGGTAAATATGATAAAAAATGTAATTATATTATAATATAAGACAAGGGAGAATACCATACTAGATATAAAATACATATAATATATTGCACCAGAATGTGGGGTGGGGTTGTAAGCAAGAGCTATTTGTAATAAGGGCATTAGGGATATAATTAAAAAATACATATAATGAAATAACAAACTAATACTCACCTATATGAAAGATGTAAAAGGGTTAAATTAAAAATAGATAAATTCCATTAGGTAGTAAAAAAGAGGTATCTAAACTAATGATTATAACCAAGAGCTATCAAATTAGGGATTGTAAAGCATGCAAAGATAACTTATACTAACAAGCATATAAAAATTGAAGAAAAAAATATAAAAACATACCAATATAAAAAACACACACAAATGTGTAGGTGAACATAAACACACACATCAAAGTAACTAAATAAAGAGTATATGTTTAGGGATACTTATCTTGGGTTGACTTGTCAATGCAAAAAGCTCCCAATCAGCTCAAGTAGAACTTTAAGAGATTTTGTAGGTGAAGATTAATATGTAAGGAAAAAAAACCTAAGTATCCTTATTTTAGTAATCCAAATAATAATCGTACCTTTTGTGGTTTAACTTATCTTTTTCTAACCTTCAAATATCTTGTGCAAACTAAACCTCCAAGTGTAAGGTACTACAACATAATTCCTCTTCTTCTTGCTAAGGATGGATTTTAATGCACAAGCACAACATATTAGATGTATTTTTTTAATTAAAAATTATATTTAGGAACCATATATATGGATCCAATCCCTAAAATAAACCTATGTCAATAGCCTATAGACTCATCCTGACCGAGTTAGTAGAAATGAAAATATGTGAAAACAATATTATGTTAGCTTGATCAAGTTGGTATGAAAAGGGATAATAGTGATAAGTATAAATATATGGGGCCAAAATAATAAATAAATATATAAAACACCAAATAAATAAATAATTAATTTTGAATTAGTAAGAAAATACTATAGAACTGAATTAACATGGCTAAGTTAGTAGGAAAAAGGCACATAATCATGAATATGAAGAGGAAAATGATGTAAAAAGTAAAAGTAGAGGATATAATGAGAATATGACATGATAATGAATATATAATATATGAATATAATATAATTTATCAAAAATTACCATGACTTGACCCATCTTATCTTGGTGCATTTCTTATGACATGCACTCAGGGAGATCAATACACTGACAAGTCCTTCAAGAGAAATTATCAGTAAGTGAAACATATATGCATATAAAAAATATCATTTATATGTCATTTATATTTTAATACTCCCTCTTTGGGTTTTCTTTCCAAGGATGATTTTTGGTACTTAGGTAGTTATTTTAACAATTTTTGGTTTAAAGGTAATTACACTACACACAACCTATTAAAACTATGGCACAAGGGAGACATAACTAAAAAATATTATGTTTTGATTATTTTTGGTTTTAGGGTAGACCAAGGTGCACCCAAGACATTAAAACTAGTGTGTATTGGAGATATATAATATATTATTCTAAAATAATAATTTAGATATACCCTAGTGGATAAAAATAGTAAACTAATAATAAGGAAATATATTTTATAAGAAATGCACAATATGAGACGTAAAAGAAATGGAATAATCAAACTTGGGTCAAATATTGGGATTATGAGAGTGCATAAGTGGTACAAAAGGGATGAATTTTATGTGAAATTTGGTCTACTCAATATAAAAGGACATATTGGCACTTTCTTTGCTTCTGAAAACTCTATTTAGCGAAGATTTGGCCATTGAATTAGTCCCTATGCTTTGAATGACATATACTTTCCACTACACCAAATCTATATGGGTTATATATTTTTATATTAAATTAAAACTATTGATGTCATATAGTCATGTGCTTGCACTTCTTTGAATCGTAGGCCAAACTGTTTGAATTACTATCTTATTTATATCTTAATGTAATTCAATGCAACACACATGCGAAAGGGAAGGGATTTAATTAGTTGGTTCAAACAACATCTATGGAGATATAGATTTATATACTGTATCTTATAATAAAACCCCATGTATTTATTTTTTAGTGTAAATATGATCTCTAGCATGGACCTATGTGTCCCTAGAAGTGACGATGCAATTACATAAACATTCATATAAACCCACTTTTGGTATAAATTGATGATGTCTAACTTGATTTTGGAGAGGAAAACATAGAATATGCTTATAAAATAGACACATGATACTTGATTGATATTATAGTACTCCTTATGACATTACACACAAAATAAATAATTAAAGAAAATAATGATATGAAAAATTAACACTTGGGAAATCAAACTAAAGAATAAGGATTCTAAAAAATAAAAAGGATAAATTTTATGACTTGTCAAATCTGCACATGGTAGATTTAATGATAGACCTATATCTACCAAATCTATCCTAGGAGATAAAAAAAATGTATAGAGTGGGTGTAATCAACTTAGAAGATAGTCTGATAAGGCTTAAAATATGAAATGTATTAATGTTGACAAAATATATAATGGAGGTCCAGAGAGAGAGAGTAGTGTGGGGTAGGAAGTGTCATGAAACTAACCAAATATACACAAGTAGTGTAGTGTTAAAAATGAGTAAAATATTATATGGAAAATTTATTTGTATCAAATTTAGGTTTCTACATAAGGCCTATACTTTGATGTGCTGATGTGAGTGAATGCATGTATGTGTCAAAATATAAAAATGACAAATTGAAACATGTACCTTGACCTACCTATAGATATAAGGATGAATTGAATTATGATTGATATAGGTTTCATCCATATATATTTGATATAACTTGGAGAGGTAGACATGCCTAAAAAATTTGACCACTTGCAATAATTAGTCAATTTTATATCAATGTGAAAATTTAGTACTTTTAAAAATGCAACTTGAAGTGGAAGCATAAGATTGATTTCATTTGATGGTATTCAAACCATGAAATTGAAAAACCAAACTATATTTTGATAATAAATGTTTATAAAAATACTACACATAAAAATATCTATCTAGGAGTTTTGGTGACCCAATCCACTTATTGATAAATGAAGTATAAACATGTAACATTTTTGGTGCTCTCAATTTGCTTAAGTTCACTCAAATTCTATTTTCTTAATTTTTTTTCTCAATAATTTTACACAATAATTAAATATATTTATAATTCGCCCTTGAGGTGAGATATTATAAAAAACCTTTGCTAAAATCATTCATCTAAAAATAAATATATAAATGCATCATGTGTTATATGGTGTATATAGTTAAAGAGTTGAAAATGCATGAAAACTTATATAAGCAACATGTAACCATTGTATAATATAATTATATAAATATTTATAAAATTTAACCATCATAAAATTAATTTTAAAATCTTAATATAATGTGAGCATCCTCATATAGGGAAGAAATATACGAGGGAAAATAATAATCCCTAATGAATGATCCATATGCATAAAATATGTATCATAATAATAACACTAAGAGATATGGAAGTGTATGATGCCTCCAATGGAAAAGTAAGATAGGGAAAAATGCATAATGATATTATGTATATGTTCATAATAATGAAATAATATATAAAATAGTTAATAGTAGAATAATCAGATCCACAATAATAATTCACAAAAGAGCATAATACTTGATAATAATGATTGAGCCACGTCAAGGGGGAAACCTCCATAATAATGCAATAAGAGAAAAATTAACAATAGGATATTAAAATAATAACCATTACCTCCTATATATACTCTAATTATCCATAGTTATTGATAGACCAACTATACTAAGAACCTAGAGAAATACAATAAGATAATATGAAAGGTATGTAAGCCACAAGTCAAACACACATCTCCAAAGATGCACTATAAGTTAAGGGCATAACATGTCCCTACCCAAAAAAATTTTGTCCTCAATTTTTAATCAAATCTAAATTCTATTTTAGGAAATCTTCATCCTCCCATGTTGCATATTCATAATTCAAACTCTTCCATTTGATAAAATACTCCATAAGCTCTCTTGTTTATAGCCTTTTTATGCATGTGAAAAGGATCTCCTAAGGTTCCGAAATGACTCTAACTTATTCATCTAATTTAGGTAACTTATTATGGGTAAAAAATATATATTCAATGACATTATTTAGGTAATATATATGAAATATAATATGTATGCAAGTGGATTGGGGTAGCTCTAGATTATATGGAACATTGCTAATTTTATATAAGATTTGATAAGGGCCATGATACTTAAGATAAAGCTTTCTATCCTTTTTTTAATTTAAAATACATATACATATATAGATGTAATAGGAAAAAAAACCAATCAATGATATCAAATTTTCTCTCACTATGGTTTTGATCAACTTGCTACTTCATTCTATTTTATGCTATTGTTATATTCTCCCCTAAACTAACTAGTACTTCTTTTTGATGTTGAATGTGTTCCTCAAAAACTCAAACCTTGGTTTCACCTTCATATATGAATTTATTGATGGGGATAATAGCCATAAAGTGACATAAATGGATACATTTTATAAGAGGTATAAAAGGAAGTGTTATACCACTAGTCTACTAGTGGCAGCTAATGGACCCAACATTCCTATTTATATGATGCAAAAAAAGGAATATACCCTTCTAAGAATTTATTGGCAACCTCTATTTTACCATTAGATTAAGGATGATAAGAAAATATATGATCCAAATGGGTACCCAATCTTGAAAATAACTCAATCTAAAATTTATTAGTGAAGATAGGATCATAATCACTTATAATGATTTTTGGGGTACCATGTAGATTTTGAACTATATTGAGAAAAACAAAAACTACTATAATAGATACAAATGGTTATGATAAAAAAAATGAACATATTTTTTTATCCTTCCACAACTACCATGATGAAATGTTTACCTTCATTTCTTGACAACCCTATAATTAAATCCATGGAAACCTCCTCCCACTAGTAGATAGGGATGGATAATTACTGTAGAAGATTTGGTGTCTTAAATGCTTCCCCTTTATTCTATTGAAAAACCATGTATTTTTCCATAAATTTTTGTATATCCCCATTGAGTCTATCACAAAATAAATATTGCTTGATGTGATGATATGTCTTCAAAAATTGTAAATAATCCCTATTGGAGATGCATGAGGCTTCTAAATGATATTGTGTTTGAGGATAAAATCCTTACACATGTACATCTATCTTTATACCATAATTCATTTCCTTTCCACTCAATTTTTTTAGAAACAATTGAACCATTTGGAAGATTCTGAATTAGGACCTATGTATCCATATCATTCTTCCATTCTAATTTTTCTTCTTCTAACCAATCTACTTTCTAAATGTTCATTGCACATAACAATTCTTCAACTGATTCATCCCTTTTAGAAATTGCATATACTAACTCAATATATTTTCCTTTGTTATAGACTATTTCAAAGTCATAAACCAACATTTTAGGTACCCATTTTTTTTCTTTTGATGACAATCACTATTTCAAAAATTATTTTAGACAATCATGATCAGTCTTTATCTAAAAGTGTCTACCCATTAGATAAAGTATCCATTATTTGTTTGCATGAAGAATAACCATCATCTCTTTTTCATATATTAGATTGAGATCATTTTGTCCCTTGAGTTGATGAATATTGAATGCAATGGGTATTCCTTCTTCATGAATACTGATCCCCTGCAATATCCTAATGCATAATAATCAACAACAAATATTTTAGAAAAATTAAGGGTTGCCAAAATAGGAGTAGTTCACATTACCTCTTTCATCTACTCAAATGTATTAGTAGTTTTTTCAATCCAATGTAAGGAATATTTATTCAAAAAGGTTTTGAGTGAAGCTACTATATTTCCATAATGTTTTAAAAATCTATGATAGTACGCTATTAGCTTAAAAAATCCATGAAGGTTCTTTAGGGTCTTTGGCACTTGCCATTCCATCATAGCCTTGATATTATTATGGTTGAATTTGACTCCTTCATGTGAAAAAATATGACCCAATTACTCCACCTCATAGATTCTAAAAGCACATTTGGAATCTTGTGCATAAATTTGATGTTGTTCCAAAACTAATAATACCTATTTTATATGCTTCAAATGTTCTTCCCAAGTTTTACTATAGATTAAGATGTCATAGAAAAACACCAACACAAAGTTACTTAAAAAAAGCCTAAAATAATATTCATCAAGATCTCAAATGTATATGGTGTATTTGTGAGACCAAAAAGCATGAACACAATCTCAAAATGGCCTTCATGAGTTTTAAAAGCTATTTTATGGATATATTCATCTTTGATCTAAATTTAATGACACTTAAATTGAAGATCTAATTTATTAAAATAAAAAACACCATGTAATTCATCTAACATATGAAAAATGAATAGAATAGGGAACCTATATTTGATGGTGTACTTATCAAGTTATTTGTAGTTAGGGCACATCCTTAGTGTGTCATCCTTCTTCCACACCATGACCACTAGGGAAGAATATTCACTTTGGTTATGTTAGATAATACCTGCCTCTATCATCTTGTGTGACATTTTTTAATATCAATTTTTTGGGCACATGGATACCTATATAGTCTAATGTTTGATGGTGTTCTAATTGGAATCAGTCTTATGGCATGATCATGTTCTTTACTGGGTGGTGTGCCTTTTGGCATTGTGCCAAAAACTGTTGGATGGTCATCAAGAATAATTTATAAATTAGGATGTGTAGACACATGTGTTGGCTAAACTTATAAGATAAAAAAACCATGATATTAATCCTTCAACCTTTTTTTAAAGAATATTCATCATATGATGTGAACTAATCAACTAGGAATACTTTTCTTGTAATCCCCATAGTTTAAGTATCCTACATTTAGAATGTAAGTGCATGAATATTTCCTATAAATTCATAATTTTTTGTGGCCAAATTCATAATCATTTATACTTATAAAAAAATTACAGCCTCACCCATGATAATAACAAACATAGGAGAGTTAAGAAGGTACTCCCCCATATGAATTTTTTTGGAATATTTAACCATGCCACCATATACAATCATGACTTGCAATTATGGAGTTGGATAAATAAAATAGTTCAAATGTGTACAACTTATTGTTGATGAAGTTATGTGTACTTATTGAGTTAATCAACACTATCACATTTTATTTATTGAGGAATCCCACCACCTTAAGAGTTTGAGGAGTACTTATATCTAAAAGGGCATGACATGAGGTATTAGGGTGAGAATATTCATATTTTTTCTTTGATTATTCAATACCTTCACATGCAACCCCATCATTTTATTCATATACATTAGCACATTAAATATATAAAAACTTATTTTCCACACATTTATGTCCTTTGATCCATTTTATATCACAAGCAAAACATAACCCTTTAGAAAATTTATCTTCAATTTACTGAGAGATCAATACTTTGAGAAAATGATGGTGTTGTGAAATTACATTCACATCCATGAGTTTAAGACCTTTTGACCAATTATTTTTCCTCTACCTAGCATGTGAATAGTATGGCTTCAAAAATAGTTGATGGGTTAAGCATATGAACCTTAGGTTGAATGCTATCCTTTAGCCACCCCAAGATTACATTAGTCAAGTTGTTTTCAGTAATGTCATCCATACATAAGGATAAATTCTAGAATTCTTATATATAATCCTTAATAATACCCACCTATCATAAATTTGATTACTATTTGAAGTAGTTTTTGGAGAAGTTATTATGATAGTTTATCTATAGCTCCTAAATAAACACTAACTAGCTAATATGAGCACCCTTATTTTTATTTTTAGCACATAACTACCTATACCTAATGAACTAATTAGGTTCTAGATAGAGAGATGTCATGGTCAATTTTGTACACATGAGGTTTGATGTAAATCAAATAATTTTTTTATTTGATTTATCTATGTGAGTGGATCATTACCATCAAACTTGTACACTTATAATTTGATATCTGTGATTCAAACTAGTATTGGAGTTGTGATTATCTAAAAACTCATCATAACAATAAAGGTTAACTAAGAACTCATCATTGAAAATTGATCCTTCATATATTCCATTTCCTCTTTTAATACATCAAGATCATCCTTTTTTAGCATGATTTTTATATTTTATTAAATTTGTTCAACCACATAAAAAACTAATGGAGGATTACTTTGTGAAAGTTGAAATACAAAAACGGTCAACTGAGAACTTATCATTGAAAACCGTTCCTTCATATATTCCATTTCCTCTTTTAATACATCAAGATCATACTTATTTAACATGATTTGTATTTTTTACTAAACTTATTGATCCACCTAAAAACCTAATGGATCTAAAGTTATGGACTCTATGTTATATTTGTGAGGAGTTTTTGGGGTGTATTTAACTTTCTCACCTTTATGAGTGTTTGGACCAACCATGCACAAACCCTAAGATGGATTATTTTAGCATGAAAAAGTGTACCAATAGATTATACCATTGTGATCATCTCACCAAGATGAATCTAATGACTACTAATTTGCAAAAGGGTACAAAAAACATTTCCATTTAATAAAAAAGACCCTGAACAATATTATTGTTGTATAAAAATTAAATTTTTCCTAGATTGCAAGTTATTTTATTTCAAACCTTAATATCTTTAGAAAACTACAACACCAAATCTAAAAAAAATAATGATGTAAAAAATATCCCAAATTGATGCTCTAATACCACTTTAAATGAAATTACTTAGATGTTAACAATAATGGAATAATATATCAAATGATTAAGAGTGGAATAATTAGATTCACAAAAATAATCGATAAAAGCGCTAAATACTTAATGATAATGACTGATTCAATTTGATGGGGAAACCTCCACAAAAATGTAATAAGATAAAAAATCATAATATTATAATAAAATACTAACCACCACATTCTATATATATTCTACTTTCCATGGTTATTCCATAGGTTGACCATACTAAGAACATAGAAAAATGAAATAAGATAATATGAAAGGTATGTAAGCCACAAATCAACCACACATATCCCTAGACACATTACAAGTTAAGGGCATAAAAAAATAAATTTATCTAAATGTAGAAAGTGTGCCCCTAGTATGGATACATAAATTAATGAATGACATAAAAGTAGTATGCCCCCATAGATACATGGTAAGCAGTGTGATAAACACATCTATTTTAATAAAAGAAAAGGGGACTTCTACATCGTGGAATATTCAAAAATTCTCATCCATCCTTCAAGCCCAACTTGATCCTTCAGACTTTCTCCAACCATGATAATGGCTCACTTTTTTATATTTAAAAATATTTCACAACTATTTGTATTCAAAAGATTTGGTGCTATCACATTCCTTTAGTGTTTTCATACTTAGTTTATTCTTGGGGCACTAATTGTTTCCTATAGAAAATCCATGTGTAATAACTTCTAAGATTCTCTTTCCTAGAGCCAAAATCCTAGAGTCTAATCTAAAACTCTTCTAAAAGCCTTTTGGATGACAAGTGTTTCTTTGCTTACAAGGCTCTTTTAAATGATAATTTTGTGTGCATTGTTGTAACACCTAGATATGTAAGAGCTATCATAGCCCCAAGAGGCTCGAACCAATAAGGAGGCACCATGTGTCTCCATACTCTTAGAGGTGTCAGAATTATTAGAGCCTTGAGAGGCCTAAAGGAATAAAAAAAGGTATAGGTTAGACCTTGACCTAGTCACAAAGTGCCACATATACTTTTACACTCAAGTGGCCAGCTCATACATGCATAAATGTCAAAACAAAGAGCTCCCATAATGCTAATTTGGAATAGTATTCAATGATATCACCACTTTCTAATTGACATGTGGCCAACACTAATAATGATTGTAATTCTATGAGGGATAAAGTAGGCATGTGCCTACCATGATCCTCACTTTTATTAGCTTAGTGGGGGAGATCATGATCTAATATAAGAGTCCCATCACTGCCAACCAATCTAAATAGGGTTAATTTTCAAAATTTCATATTAATGCCAAATTGGGAAATGACTTAATTAATTCAAAACCCATAAACTTAGAGTTTAATTCACATAAGGTGAGATTATAAGGCCATAATATAGAAAATATCATAGAAATATATAAGGTCCCATCTAGATTGAGCACACCATTATCTATCTTTTGCACATTCAAATCATTCCAAGCTCTTTTCTTTGATTTACCTAAGAGCCTAAAATATGTTCTTGGTAGATTATACATATGAATAAGAAGTAACTTAGAGATTGTAAAATTGAATTTGATCCCTAAACTAGAGCAAGATTTTTATGGGACACCACGTTCCTATAAGGAATCACAAAGTACAAACATCACAATGAGATACTTTAAAATCATTGAATATATACAACTACCGAGTAGTGATAATGAACCATATGATGATGATGTGGATTTTACCACTGACTTGATAACCCTCTAGTCTCAAGCCTACACTAAGTGGATACCAAGACCTAATTCTTACCATGTGTAGACATATTCAATATCCTAATACTCTATTCTAAATCTAGTATGGATATTATGTACTTGTCAAACAAGTTTAATATTGTTGATATCTTTGGGATTGCATTCAAATAATATTATAACCTTCTAGAATACAAAGTGACTTATGACAAGCAACTCATAGACAATTGGGTGGATACCCATAACATCCATGAGGTTCTTAAAGATTGGGTTGAGGACAAAAAATGGGTCAATAAGGAAGACATTGATGCATTCAAAATTAAGACATTATAAGAGGGAGTACACATTAGTATGATATTTTGAATCACTTTTATGGGGAAAGTGACATGGTATATTTATTCATCCAAAATTTATATGGTGTGACACTCTCGATACAAATCTAATGATGATGTAATAATCTCTTATTTTGTGCTCCACTAGGAACTCTCTAATTATTTTCCCTCTTTTAATTCTCTACTCCTCCCTTAAACCCCTTTAGTCCCCTTTGTTTGAATTATACAACTTATTTAATATTGTTTTAAAAAATTCCCATGTGGGATGAAACTATTATTCTAGGTGATAAAACCACCCCTACTTTACAAAACTGTCCCTCAAATTACATAACTATCGAGAAAATTTCATAATATAGGTGGTGATTATATATTAAGGAGGTCATATTATATTAAAATATGTGTGATTATGAAAATTTAGGTGATTATTTTATCTCTCAAAGTGGTGATTTCAAAACTACCCTACATAAAGTAGTGGTTTATCCCCTTGTATTCATCTTTTTAAATTAGTTCCCTAAAACCATTTTTTGAAGTATTTTGCATGTTTCTATCATGTTTCTTGTTCACTCTATCTTAAGTTCACTTATATTCAAGCCTAGTTCACTCCCTCTTCTATTTTCAATCATTTTTAGTTCCTCACAAGTTTGATTCATATTTGAACTTAGTTACGATCCTTCATTCAAGCTCCCAACTCATTCTAAAAAAGTGCCATTTTGGTCTAATTTTGGATCTAAAAATTTCCATTAGAAGTTTTTATTTTGAAGATTTTGTAGCCACAATATTGATATAATTGATTGAAGGTCTAGCCTCTATAGTTTTCATTTCAAATACATTACCAAAGGTGAAAAAGAGTTATTGGTTTAGTAACCCAATCTTTGTAAACTAGAGCATGGGTCAGCCTTAGCTCATCTTTTCTCCTTTTGTGTTTTTGTCTCCTCTTCTTTCAAATTTATTTTATATCTTGTTCATAATCTAGTTAGATATTACCCATAATTCATACAAGGATCACAGGAGCTAACATGTTGTGTATCCTTTCATCAACATACTACATGTATTCTAACTAATCTATGCCTTAGTCAAGTTGGAGTTTTATTTTGGTTTTTAGTATTTACATTATTTATTAGATTATATTAGTAGAATTATTTTTGCATTAAAATAATCTCATCATCTATAAACAATCAAATTTGATAGCGATAAAAGTTAATTTTTTTCATTGTCTTTGCTACCAAAAAATAAAAAAATAGTTAGTTTTAATTGTGTTTGCATTCTAATAAGATTTGTTTTATCTCCATTAGCAAACCATTCCTCAAAAAATCCACAGGAAGACTTGAGTGAATTTTTAAAATATTTATAGATAACATATCATTTCATTTGAAAAATCAAAATAAATTTTCTTGTATTTAGTATAAACTTCCAATTCTCACCACTATCGTGCCGAAATTGAGAGTCTAAATGGCTTCTTATAATAACACACAAACTAGATCAAAACCTTCAAGATACTCTAATTTATCAACACACATCATGTTCAAGTTATAACTTATGTTAGTATGTACCTAATGGGGGTGTTAACCTATACAAAATCATCACCTTATTTTAATTTAGATCTAGTTAAATTGCAACCTAATGTTATATACATTTTCAACCAATAATACGAGACAACTTATCAAATTTCAATAATTGTAAAAATATTAATCAAAATCACTTAGCCAAGAAAACCCAAAAAAAATATTAAGTGAAAAATCAAAGAATATCTAATTTTATAAAAATGAATATTGAAATATCATGGCCATGACATCACCCATGACATCATTAAAAGGGGTGTCATCCACCAGGCATTAATGAAGATAAATATCGGATTAAAATTAGCCATGCCTATTAATTTCTCCCATTTTCTAAAATATTAATTGATTGTCCCTCCAAAATTGAAATCATTTATGGCCACTCATCTTATTTTTATCCAAAGGACATAATTAATTTTCCTAGCCTATAAATACAAGAACCACCATTGACAATAAACAAGCTTTCTATTGAAAAGATATAATGTAAAATTTATACTAAATCTTCAACCATTTATATAATTTTCATCTACAATCCAATCCTAATGGTGCATGAGGAGATGTTGGATGCACTTGAACATCTACATTGACAAAGATTTTGAGCTCTATATCTAAGCACAAATACACTTGTAGACCATCCATGAGGAGAAGTCACTTTGAAAAGGTATAGTATTATTGGTATGTTTTCTTATATGTTTATTCATTTAATTGAAAATTTTAAACTAATGTAATAGGCCCAATATGTTATTTTTGTGATTTTTTTCATGCTATGATACTAAGAAATAAATTGACCTATTTCATAATCCTATTTCACATTTAACACACCTAGTGGGATAATGCACCCCATAAATCTCCTTAGAAAGCTTCATACTCTTATAATTATGGAATTTGATTACCATGGAGCTCTCATTTTACAATTTTTACTCATATTTTCTTGTATTTAATGTTTTTTTAATTGGTGAAGTTTCCATGTAGATCAGTGAAGTCACTCCCATAATCAGTGAAGTTGACTTACAAATCGGTGAAGTTGATTTTATCACTCTCTGTCTATTTTGTGTGTCTTAGGAGGAATGACTAACTCTCCTTGATAAATGAAAAACTTGACCTACATATCAGTGAGGTCAAAGGAAAATGTTGAAGTCATTGCTTGGTATTTTACCATGTTTTTCTAAAAATAGTGAAATCAACCTACAAATCAAAAAAATTGACCTATAATTGGTGAAGTCGACATAAAAATGTTGAAATTGCTAAGGAGGTAAATTATGTTTTTTAATGTTATTTATTGAAAATTATGAAGTCATCTTGAAAATGGTGAGGTCATCCTACTAATTAAAAAAATTACCAAAGTTATTCTCTATCTGTTTGTAGATTGGTGAAATCACCTTGATAAATGATGAACTCGCCCTGCTAAATGATGAATTTGACCTGTGTGAAATTCCTAAGACCTAAATTTTTTTATTTGAGAAACCAAAAATATTTTTAAAATTTTTAATTATCTTTGTTGGAGGTTTTGACATCTTTTTACAACTAACAAGGGCAAACTTCAATCACATTTTTATTTAGAGTTTAAAAATGAACAATCACTTTTGAGTTGGCTCCTAAAAGCACATGATTTTCATTTTTTTCTTAGGTGATTTATTTTTTACATGTTTTTATAAACCATTATTATATTTCCCTTACCTTACCTCATTTAGGGAGATTGGGTGACCAAAAACATATATTTTCTTATTTGTTTGATTTAGCTAAAAAATCATTTTCAAAGTATGCTATTCTCTTTCCCATCCATGGGGTCTTGAAAACAAAGCATATTTTTCCTTTTTTATTTTTTGAATTCATTGGGTGGAGTTCATAGCCTTTACACTAGTATTTAGGGGTGCATTGACCTAGGAAGTCAAATCCTAGCATCATACCAACCCTATTATTCAATGGAATATAGGGTTATGCTAACATTATCTTAATTAGTGATTACTCAGATCCTCATTTCACCACTAGTACTTCACTGAGACCCTTATGGCTAAACTAGTCAAAAAGGGACTAGACACTTTGGAAAATGACCTACAAAATATAGCATTTAATTGATAGATTATTCTAAAATACTAACATACTGCAAGGTATAATATGACCATCTAGTTTTATAATCAAATACTTATACTAGAAATCACATTTACCATGACATTCTCATTAATGTAGGGGTGTAAAGGTATCTACCCCTAAAGATCATATTTTATTAAAAAATTTTGAGAGAAGGGGGCTTAAAAACTCTACTAATAAATTTAATAATTTATTTAATGAATGATTAAATTTTATCCTCTTAAAGATAAGTGTATCAAAAGGAATCAATGATGTGCCATAAATCCATTCAGTTTCTATATGATTTCTTGAAGTAGTTTGTTAAAACTAGTGTTATATTCACAACCACCTTCCAAAAAAATACACTAAGTTCTAGAAATAAACATTCCAAAACACATCCTTACATATCTACACACTAAGGTTTTATGATGTTAAATTGTTCCAAACCATCTTTATCCATTATTTAGTGTTATGGATACAACTTAAAATATACCCTTGTCTCATTTGGTATTATTATGCTACCCATTATATTTTAGGTTTTGACTTGTATTTTATTGTGCTAAATCAAATATCTAGATTATTAAACAGTTGACCTTGTTTTTAGTTTCATTTTAAGTTAATATCAAGGAAAAACTAAGGCTAAACCATTTTCAAGATAATTCCAAGTAACACGACCATTTGGTATTATTATAGTTTTAGTTTGGATCTATAATTCAATTTTATTGTGCAAACTAATTCTATATTTCAAACCATTTGATCTTGTTCTAAATTTTAAATGAATCATGTCAAAAAACTACCAAGGTCCAAACATTTATCTAGTTCATATCCAATTTAACCATGCTTAGGTACACATAAAGTGGGGCCTCCTACGACCCTAGATTTAATGAAGAAATATATGATCCCTTATGATACCTTCAAAATTATTAATATAATGAAGATAGTGAGGACCACCCTATAGTGTTTTAATACCACCCTCCCACTGTTGTAATTAGTCAAGGTTAATTTGAACAAAAAACCATGAAAGATAAGGATGAATGAATTCTAAGACTATTAGAATATGGAGCTAAGCTCCCACCTGACTTCCCCATGGACCAATTACATAGTTTGGTTCACATAAAAGAGTTACCTCAAGAAGTAGTCGTTACCAAAAGTCAACTCCTTATTCAAAGTATAAAAGTAGCCATTACATCATCCAATAAAGGGAAGGGAAAACTTATTGACCCATACTAACATAGGCAAATCATTGCTTCTACCATATAATAAATTATAAAATGACATGCTAATAAAATGATAGTTGATTTAACTAATTATTTAGTGGTAACATCATTCAAAAATTCCACATTCATATAGCAAAAATAATTTCTTAAGCAACCACAAAAACCCATAGATAATGCACCATCTAATATAGATCCATTATCTCAAATTGAACTTGCCATTCTAACAAATGCTACACAATAATTTCCACCTTATACATAACATACATTTTTTAAACACAAATAAATCCTTATAAATGTGTAACAAGTGCTAATCCAAATGCAACAAGGGTCAATCAAAACACAACAAGTTCCAATCCAAACATAATAAGTGCTCAATAATTCACAACAATAAGTTACCAACAATCCACCACTACAAAAAGTGATAAGACGTTCCCAACACACATTTCCTATATTTTATAATTTGTAAAAAATAATGCCTTTTTTAAATCAATATTAGGGTCCTTAAAACTAACAACTAATTACTCTGAACCAACAACACATTTCTTACAATAAGTAACAAGAAATACCTTATAATTTTCAATAGAATTTTCCTTAAAACAAGCAGTGCATTATCAATTTCAATCCCAATTTGAACCAATAATAAATCCCTTGTCAAACTCTGAATCTAGGTTATAGGGTGAATATCCCTAATAAAACTATGTAAAGAGGAACCATTCCTACTTATGCTATTGCCAACCTAGGCCATCACACATAACAAAGTACCTTCAATTCATCATAAAATGCTCTCAATATCCAAGAGTGGAATATAATGAAGTAAATTATATTATGAATTCAAGTAGGTAGTGTTGATGCCTAAATGTGTATCACAAGTGCTCAGAATATTTAGGAAACACTTCTCATTTTAGAATTCCTAAGAATTTGTTGCATGAGTTGTAGGTTGTGATAATCCTATTATCTATTGGTGGAATAGAGGCAGAACAAGTGACTGTTTCACAATATTTATATTATTTGGTGGTTGGGAGCCACCATGGCCAAATAGTATATCTATGTAAAATAAGTAGTATCTATGCTAAGAATAGTTAATTGTGATCAATAACTAATATAAGATGGATACCTACAATGAGAATTAAACTAAGGCGATCTGGTTAAAAAGAAGCAAAAAGAAGGGCAGGGAAGAAAGAGATATTACTAATCTTCATTCCAAACATCATGATAAAGTTAATATTTCATCTAAGCATGCACTTAACCAATGTGTAACATGAAACAACTTAATCCCAAATATTATCACACATTAGGCAAACTCCTAAGGAAGGTGGAAATAATGTAAATTAGAACCTATTTCACTTTAAAGATTTACCCCTACAAGAAAACAACATTATCCCAAATGCAAGAAGAGTAAGAAAATGAAATAAACATAAGTAATTTCAGTCAACCTAGTATTGGTACAAGTCAAAAACTTTGTAATTAAATATACACATTAAAAAGTCATAATAACCATTCAAATATGGAAATTAGAACAACAAGTGAGAGAGAAACCATATAGCACTTCACACAAGCAAATACTAGAAAATATTTGCAAAATTGCTTGATCATATTAATTGCTCAAAGTTTACAAAGTAATTTGGTTTTAATAACTCTCTCCTCCCTTTTCTTATAACTGAAAATGCTCCTTTTATAAGATACAAGGTAGCATGTCGGTCAGTCTCATCTAATTACATTTGTACAAGTGTATAGGGTAGGTGTCCCTTTTGTTATATTATAGAACAAATGACCTTTTCTAAAAGACAAATCTATAGAAAATATCTTTTAGAGGTTGCTCATATTTCAAAAATATTATACAAAGCTAGTTATAAGAAGAATATTCCTATTTCATTGATCTTGGGACCCTTATATTGTTAAATCTCCAAGTTACTATTTTAGGGTCCTCGTTATTCGTTGATGCTTCCCAATACAGGCATGGTCCCATATTAAAGTTACTCAAGGATAAATGAGGGGTCATCCATCATTGCTACAAATCCATTATAAACTACTCACTGATAGACTCTATCTCAACCTATCCTTACATAGTCAACACTTTAGCTCTTTTAGGTCAATTATAATGCTCACAGGATTTGGTTATGGTTCTCATGCCACACCAAGGCACTCTTGTATGTTTTAATAGTTATCTAATAATATTCGTGAGTTTAGACATCTTGAGGTTATATCTCAACCCTTACATTATTAGGTTTTTTGGGTCTCTAATTTACTCATATGGACTTGATGTGGCATTTCCATGGTGTTCTTATGTCATTCTATTCATCATTGTCTAAAACATGACCATTGCCTTTTAAATTTTATATCCAAGTAGCTATGTTAAAATTGACATCCACATGGACATCATTTGACATCTATGGGAACATATTTGACAGTCACGTGACCATCTATTTTAAACATGTGATCGAGGCTCTTCACTATGTTAAAATTGACATCCACATGACCATCATTTGACATCCATAAGGTCTTTGATGATTATGTGACCATAAATTTTAAACATGTCTTACCACTTGTCATTATATAGTTTGCTCTACACTTTGTCAATTGTATCAAGAAATGTATTTTCACCACATGATGGTCTCGTGGGCCTTTAGATATTCATTTAAAAAATATTATTTCATTTCACTCCATTGGATTAACCTCATTTGGGTAAAAACACATAATTAAATCATGATCCAAGAAGTGGACTACCATTGGTTGCTCAATATCTTTTAAACAAAATGGTGACACTTTTCACCACCTTATGAGTCTCAGAGGTGTCATTAAAACTTTGACTGGTTACACTATGTTTGATCATATCTATCCAATCAACCATGGGTCATCGATATTTCATAGATGAAAAAGGTTTAATTCAAGTTTAGTCATAAAGTTTATGGACTATGGTTTTGATTTTGTGTTGATAAACACAAATTAAAACCTTAGGCTAGGATCATTTAAACTAAATTTTGAGACATAACAAAGGGGACCCCATGAATAAAAGGGGACCAAGGCATGAATATTTATGGACCAAGGTTATAAACATAGAACAAAAGGACCACATGAATAACAAAGACATAGCCTAAATATTTTGAAGCTAGGCTAAACATATTAAAGTGACCCTGCTAATTATAAAGGTCCTGGCATAAGTTCTTTGCCCAAGCTAGGAATATAAAAAAGGACCCTATGGAATATGAATTAGCATAAGGTCTTAACATAAGGTTTCATTTTATAAATAAATATGATGGAAATTTGGGATAAGGCCTTAGGCTAAGTAATAAATATGACCCTACATTTTTAGTTGGACTATGCTATGATAAAAGAGAACAAAGGGATCACGGGACATAAAAGAGACCAAGCATAGGATTTTTAGCCTAAGGTCTGGTTGTGTTGAAAAACATGGCCAGAATTAGGGTAAAAATTAAACTAAGTCCATGGTATGATTAATTTATCCTTGCTTAAAATAAAATAAAAAGCTCCTACCAAATTTAAATTTGAATTAAAAGGTCTAGGTAAAACATTAAGCTAGGGTTTCATCAATTCAAACATGAATTTAATTAATTAATTATAAACCAAGGTTAGTAAAAGATAAATTTAACATTGAATGACAAAACCTTAAGCATGTTCATTCCCAAATGGGTTCCATTAAACCTGTAACCTGAAACACAAATATTCAATGTTAGCACCTTAGATGAGATTAAAGTAAAATCATGAACAAATAAGTTAGCCAAACCATGGTGTGGATGGTCATCACATAATGTTCAAACATTCTAGTGACACTCTGATTAAGTGTATTTTCAATTTAAAGTACAAATTTTCACAATTTGACACATGGGTCCCCATTTTTTATAAATGGGGTTATGTTGACCTTAATAAATAGTGACTTCTAGGGAAAACATAGAAATATACTAGAGTTTAAAGACACTACCTTAGACTAATAATTAATCTACTTATTCCATTTGATCAAACACCATTATTAAGATCAATTTATGGTTAAAACAAGTCTTGTATATGTAGAATTAGGATCAAATATCAAAAATTAGTCATGCTATGTGTGTGCTTTGATTCCACTTACTATTTGCCATGGGATTTAGGGAATAAATTTTAGATTCATGGATTTAATTATTAACATTAACTTTCAACATGTTTAGATATTCATTAAGAACCATAATTTAGCTCAAGGAAGGCTTAGGCATTACTCTACTACCAACCATGTATCCATAGCCTCAATATAAATGCCTTTGGCTCCACTCAAGACCTTACTCCACTGCTAGCCAGGTGTTTATAGCCCCTATGGAGATTACCAGAATCACCTTTGCTTGGAAAGCTTTTGATTTTTCAATAAGCTATTATTTTTGTATTTTTTAAGTAATTTTATATTTCTAGCAAAGGTTGGAAACCAAGTTAACTAGGTTTAGATATTTGGTCAAGTGTTTGATTTTTAGACAATCATCCTTGGCTATAAACTTTGTCTTAGGCAATTACTATTTTTTAAGTGTAAGCATGACTGTGTCCTAATAGTCTAATATTTCATCCTACACATGCAATCCTTCTTAAAAATAATCATAGATTAGAACAAGGTTTAAAATCTTAAGGAATAATTAACTTATCCATCAATCTTTGCTAGTTTCTATAAACTACAACATCAAGCTCCTATTTCAACAATCCATGATCAACCAATGTTGAGGAGTCATACATACATTTTTGAACATGAATATATTGAGAAATTAAGTGAAACTCAAGACGAGGGCTATCTAAAAATATTTATTTAAAATTAAGGAATAAAGCAAGAGAAAATAAATAAATAGAAATAGGCACTATATAAAAACAAAGGATAGGAAGGAAAAAAGACAAGAAACAAAGAGCAAGACAAAAATTAAACTAAGCCCTACACTAAACCCATAAATTGCTTACCTCTAGGATCAAATAAAAAATTATTTAGCCTACTACAAATCCTTAAAGTATGATTACTTCCATTCAATAGCCTCTTCTTGTGGATAGGAACACTTGTATGCTTGTGTCTTCTAGGTGATGCATCTTAGCCTCTATCCATATTATAATATGTATGGATCAAAGGTATGAATATAAAACCTAATCATATTCTTCCCAAATCCTTATGTCTTACATCAAAATTACTAATTATCCTTCATTCATAGACATATAGTGACTTATATCATCTTCATTTAATGATGGTAGCTCAACTAGAATTCTTATCCTCATGTCTTAGTTAAGCTCATATTGAGGTGGATATGGACTAAAAATATTTATACCAAAACTTTACAAGTCATCCTAAAAGGCTACTTCATCCTGATCAGCTAAAAGAGCATGAAATTCATCTAAAACCATACCATTTGAATCAATTTGATCACATTATTCCACCCTTTTGAAGGTGTCATATGAAAAATATTGATCCATTTCACTTGCTTCATCATCATACTCCATGTAGAATGGCATCTTAGATACCCAATCAAGTCTCAACTCATCTTTCTTTGGTGTCTTTAGATTGATATTGATGTCTTGGAATACCTCAATTTATTTCAATTTTTTTTGGCATAAATGTTGCCACTGATCTTCTTCTTTAGGTTCAAACTCTATTTCAGTAATGACCTCATAAAAATTATCCTCACAACTATCCTCTAAAGAGAATTCATCTTGTATTTGATCTTTTTCATGAGGCTACTCATCTTGATCATCCATTTCATCTTCTAAATCATCTTCTAGTTTACTTTCTTTATCAAATGGAAAATCAAAATCCCACATGAAGGATCCAATTTTTTTTACAAATCTAGATGTCCCTATAATAAAGTCTTGCTTAAACATAGGTTTAGATGTATCACTTTGACTTTGACATGATTGTAATACATTATAATGATCAACTAGACCTATATCACAAAGACTTATTTCATGTATATCTTTAGATGACTCATTATGGTTATGTCTTTAGATGACTCATTATGGTTATTATCAATGAAACCTATTGAACCTTTGAGAAACATAGCCTTTGTTGAATCCTTCCCCAAAATTGCCCACTTGATATTACAATTTAAGAAAATCAGTGCTAAGATTTTTAACCATCTTAAGTATGGATTCATTCTCATTATCTAGTGCTTCTGAGTTATGAACTTGATCATAATTATTAGTGGGCACCAAAGCTCTCTATCCTTGTGGATGAAATCGATTTGTATCATTATTGAAGAACCCCAAATCTTGGCTAGGATGGGCATGGATTAAGGTCAATTGGTTCAATGTTGGTGTCTGACTTAAGGTAGACACACTCTGATTGACATTAGGAATGACATTCAGTGTTGGGAAATTGAGATTGACATTTGGGATAACATATGCAATCTAAACTTGAGGCTACATTTGATCACTAATTATTATAGCTTCAGTATAAGCCAATGTTAAGGTGTTTATTACTCTAATAGACCTTTTAAGGAACATAAAAGTCATGGGATCCAAAGCATCCTTTTAAATCTCTAAGTCTAAAGCCTCTTTAGGTCTATAAGGGGCTATGGTTCTGCTAAACAACTTCTCAAACCTAACATTAAAGGCTATAATGGGCTCATTTGATTCTTTTTTGATAGTGGTAAATTGTTGATATATAATATATGGACTAATGATTTTACTAGGTTGATCAATAAAAATCTTGTTAAAATCATCCTAGCTAGCAATATAATCCTCTAGAAGGTTAAAGAACCATTCATATGTAACATCTTTGAAAGTAAATGGGAATAATCTACATGATACATCTTCATAAAAAAAAATTCAAGAGTCTTAAATCAGCTTTTAAATATCTAACATGTTCTTCAGTTGTGATGATGCCATTAGGATTGAAAGAAGGCAAATACCTTTCCAAATTTTTTGGTAAGTCATGCACTTGACTAGGCAAATTGGTAGAAGATCTAGATAAACATGCCATACTTTTATGAGGATATTAATTATGGTGGTTAAAACTCTAAATCCTATTTTAAATATGATGTGTAAGCCTCATATTTACAAAGAATAATGATTAGACTCACACATTAAGCCAATTTTGCACAAATATGTATAAAATAATAGCAAAGGACATCAATATTTAACTAAATTAGCTGAAATATATGTCCAAATAAATTATTATGAATTATTTTTACATGTTTCAAGCTCATATAAACTCCAATTTGCAAAGAATTAGTCAATTTTTGAATAAAACTGCTACTACTAACCTCAAATGCCTTGGATTTAAGCTATCTTTACCATAAACATTCATGGATCTTTAAATAATGTCAATCTTTGTCTAAATAAGAATAAAGACTGATCTAAAATCATTAGGATCACTAAAATTTACATGATTATTCTAAAATAAACACCAATATGCAAAGAGTAAAGTGATCTTAAAACATAATTCACAAAAAAAACTAGCAAAGATACTATAAATCTACAAAAAAATGGCCCTCCTTCTAATGCTAGTGAAGCTCCTCTTATTGAAGCTTAAATGTGTACCATAGGTGCCCATATTTTCTAATAAACAATTATCATTTTATAATTCCTAATAATTTAGTGCATGAGCTTTAGATTGTAATAATAATTTTATCTATTGGTGTAATAGAGGCAGAAAAAGTGTTTGTTTCATAATATTTATATTATTTGGTGGTTAGGAACCACTGTGGCCAAATAGTAGATCTATGTAAAATAAGTAGTATCTATTCTAAGAATAATGAATTTTGATAAAAAAATAATCTAATAACTAATCTAAGATGGATATTTATAATGATAATTAAACTAAGGTGATCCAATTAAAAAAGAAGCAAAAGGAAGGGTAGGGCAGAAAGAGATGTTACTGATATTCATTCCAAACATCATGACAAAGTTTACATTTCATCTAAGAATACACTTAACTAATGTGTAACATGAAAAATATTAAGCCTAAATCCTATCACACATCAATAAAACTCCAAAGGAAGGTGGAAATAATGCAAATCAGAACCTAGTTCACTTTAAAGATTTACCCCTACAAGCAAACAACATTAGCCCAAATGTAAGAAGAGTAAGAAAATGAAATGAACCTAAGTACTTTTAGTCAACCTATAATTGAAACAATTTAACAACTATGAAATCAAATGTAGACACCATGAAGTCATAAGAACCATTAAAATTTAGGAATCAAAACAATAAGTGAGAAAGAAACTATATAACACTTCACACAAGCAAATACTGGACAATCTTTATAGAATTACTTACTTATATTAATTTCTCAAAGTTTACAACGTAATTTAATTCTAAGAACTCCCTACCCCATTTTATTACAATTGATAATGCTCATTTTATAAGATATAAGGTAGCATGTCATTCAGTTTCATCTAATTACATTTGTACAAGTGTATAAGATAGACGTCTCTTCTATTGTATTCTAGAACAAATGAATTTTTCTAAAATATTTATCTATAGATAATATATTTTACCTATTATTAATGTATATAAAAAAGAATATCCTATTTCAAAAATATTAAGCAAAGCTGGTTATAAAAGGAATATTTCTATTTCATTGATCTTGGGACTTTTATGCTGTTAAAGCTTTGAGTTACTATTTTAAGGTCCTTGTTGTTCATTGATGCTACCCAATATATGAATGGTCCCATATTAAAGCTACTTGAGGATAAAGGAGGGTTACTCCATAATTTCTACAAATCCCTTTTAAATTTCTCACTGATGGACTCTAGATCAACCTATCCTTACACAATCAACACTTCAGCTCCTTCAGGTCAATTATAATGCTCACAAGATTTGGTTATGGTTATCATGCCATGTCGAGGTACTCCTATAGGTTTTATAAGTAATACAATGGTGGCCATGAGCTTAGACATATTGAGGTTATATCTCAACCCTTACATTACTAGGTTTGCCAGGTCTCTAATTTACTCACATGGATTTGATGTGGCATTTTCATGGCATCCTTGTGTCATTCTATTCATCACTATCCAAAACATGATTGTTGCCTTTTAAAATTTGGATCCAAGTATTTGTGTTAAAATTGATGTCTGTGTGACCATCATTTGATGTCTTTTGGAACATCTTTGATGATCACGTGATCATCAATTTTAAACACATGATCGAGGCTCTTTACTATGTTAAAATTGACATTCATGTGAGAATCATTTGATGTACATGAGAATGTCTTTGATGATCATGTGACCATAAATTTTAAACACATCTTACCACTTGTCATTCTCTATTTTAATCTATACTCTATTAGTTATACTAAGATATGTCTTTTCTCCATGTGATAGTCTTGTGGGCCTTCGAAGCTTCATTGAAAAATATTATTTTAACTCGCTCCATTAGATTAACCTCATCCATGTGAATGCAAGCTATTAGATAATGTTCCAATAAGTGAACCACAATTGGATATTCAATATCTTTTAAATTAAATGGTGACACTTGTCACTCCCTTGCAAGGCCTAGAGGCATCATTGAAACTTTGACTAGTTACACTCCATTTGATCATATCTATCTAATCAGCCATTGTTGTCAATCTTGCATAGATGAAAAATGTTTAAGTTAGGCTTAGTCATAAAGTTTATGGACTATGGTTTTGATTTAATGTTTATAAACACAAATTAAAACCTTAGGTTAGGATCATTTAAACTAAATTCCAAGAAATAACAAAAAGGACCCCATGAATAAAAGGGGACCATGGCATGAAGATTTATGGATCAAGGTTATAAACATAGAAAAAAAGGACCACATGAATAACAAATACATAGATTAAGTATTTTAACCTAAGATTTTCAAGCTAGGCTAAACATATTAAAGTGACCCTGCTAATTATAAATGTCTTGGCATAAAGTTCTTTGCCCAAGATAGGAACATAAAAAAAAGGACCCTGTAGAAATGACTTACATAAGGTCTTAACCTAAGGTTTCATTGTATAAATAAATATGATGGAGCTTTGGGATAAGGCCTTAGGGTAAGTAATAAAAGTTACCTTGCATTTTTAGTTGGACCATGCTAAGATAAAAGGGAATAAAGAGATCATGGGACATAAAAGAGACCAAACATAGGATTTTTAGCCTAAGGTTTGGTTGTGTTGAAAAACATGACCAAGCCTTAGGGTAAAAATTAAACTAAGTCCATCATATGGTTACTTTGTCCCAAATTCAAATTAAATAAAAAGCTCCTAATTTTTTTAATTTGAATTAAAAGGTCTAGGTAAAACATTAGGATAGGGTTTCATCATTTCAAACATGAATTTAATTAATCTATATAAACCAAGGTTAGTAAAATATTAATTTGACATTGAATCATAAAAACCTAAGCATGTTCATTCCCAAATGGGCTCCATTAAACTTGCAACCTAAAACACAAATATTAAATATTATCACCTTAGATAATATTAAAGTAGAACCATGAACAAATAATTCAACCAAACCATGGTGTGGATGATCATCAAATAATGTGCAAATATGATAGTGACACTTTGATGAAGTGGATTTTCAATTTTAAGCTACAAATTTGCATAATTTAACACATAGGTCCCCATTTTTCATAAATGGGGGTATGTTGACCTCAATAGGTAATAAAACACTCAATAAATATTAATTTTATGAAATGTTCCCTTATCCATTTGATCTTAGCTTTCTCTAGGTACCTTTCCCAACCTATTTCAAAATATTGAAATTCAACAAATATAAAGGGAAATGTGATTCCAGAAAAATTTACATGCATTCTACATTGTGTGTGAATAATTAGAATACAAAAATATACATTTTTTTAACATATTTCTATATAGTTTAGGTGGATAAGCTTTGGAGTGGCTTCTCAAATTTATAAAAGCGTTGGTCACCATTTTCTATGATTTATTAAAAACATTCGTCAACCACTTCTCCTAAAATATAGAACATAAGCAGGAAATAATATATTTGTGTAATTTTAAGAAATAAGGAGGAGAAATATTCTCAAATATGTAAAAAGGTGGAGATACCTTGCTATTCATTTTCACATAATTTTATAGATAAATAGTTAGTAGGTATTTTGGCATAAAACCAAAATATCAATGTTGCACACAATCTAAGACTTCATTGTGCCAACATATTTGAAGAAATAATTAACAAAGGAGTGTAAATAAAAAAAACACTAATTTAAAAAGGTCTTGTAAAAATATACTCTCAAGCTCAAGTGCCAAACCAAATCCAAGTGCCAAACCAAATTCAAGAACCAATTTAGACCAACATAAATGAAAAGATGAAGACCATCATCAAAAATAAATAAAAAATGTCAAAAATGGGGTCATAGAGGAAATACATGTACAAATAATATAACCACCACTTATCTAAAATACTCCACCTAACCCTTATATTGAATTTCAAGGTGTTCCCCCATGATGAGGATACCACAAAGATATGGGTTTTAGTGAACTCAGGGATCCCATTGAGGTTGTGTTCCAAAAATTGGTAACAAGTAATATGATTGCTTTCCCTAATCCAAAACCCTTTATATAGGGTCAACCTAAGCCATCATGGTATCATGATAATGAGTATTTCAATTACCATTATGTGGTCAACCATTTGATTTATAGATGCACGTAATTGAGGAATTCTAATTAAATATTTGATTGAAAATGGGGAAATAAAGTTGGATAAAATAACACCCAACACCAATCAAGAGATGGGAATATACAATAAAATATTTTCCAAGCACAATAACCAACAACAACAAAACAATCAGAATCAAGGGTAGGGCCATAATCAAAACCAAAGGCAGGGCCATAATGAATATCATAGATAAGGCCAAAATTAGAACTAGACTAATCATAATGTTATCACTTGGATTTTCACCCTTTGAGGAGATGTAAATCTCTCCATAACTAAGTGGCACAATGGAATCAATTAAATGCTTGTGGGCAGCCTAAGGAATGAGGTGAGTCTCTAAATAGGCTAGCTCCTTTGATGTACCACTTAGGATTAAACCTACAACTAAACCTGGGGGGTAAAAAGGGAAAAATATAGCTAAAAAAAAATTAATCTAAGGGAGGTGATCCACCAAATTTACTGATGACTTCTAACCATATGTATGCTACACTTGAACCAAGAAACTAACCAAAACATACACTTTTCCAATCTATGTCTTCTTGCATCAATATTATATTATGAGGTTATGGAAGAATGTCTTAGGATAGGAGGACTAGACAATAGGCCTTGAATGGAACTAATGAATATACTAACTCACTTAAACTTTGACATTTCTTGGAACACATCACATGCCTTACAAGAAGAAACTGGAAATAGGTTAGAGAATGTGACAACTTGCGAAGGAATCCATAGTCTTCACTAAGAAAATTCAACATTCAAGTAAGTCAAACTATTAATAGTAATATAAGAGGTAACACTTAGTAATTTTAATTATCAAAAGGTATACAAATTATTAGGGCTTTTCCATACTCAGGTGGAGCATCCCATACAATGCCAAAATGGCTAGTTCTTATAGAACTTGTGAGAGAGAGAAGAAGAAGTTATGGAGTCACAAAGACAATTGTAAAGCTGATAAAAGGATTTAATTATGCATGATATAATAAAATGGGATTAACCATGCAATTTCAAGATCTAAAAGTGTCAATCTAAGTCACAATCTTCACAAAAATTGGCAAGAAAACTCTCCATTTTGCATAGAAAACCTACCTTCATGATTATACCTATTTAAAAATCTTATAACTGATTATGAAAAGTTTTGATATTTTAATTAAATTTATGGACATAATAAATGACTCTCCATGCATTGGTTTCATGCTTGGTATTTTAGAATCAACTATAAAGAAATAATCATCCCTTGTAGTCCAAAAAGAACTCCTTTCATGTACCCTACACACTTGGCTTCTAAAAAGGCATTAGTTATCCATGAAAGTCCATGGAATGAAATTAATGAAATTTTTAGAGATGATAAATGTCCCTATAGGCATCAGGTACACCTTAAAATGAGTTCACTTGAAGTTTTCCATCTTCTTCACTAGCTTGTCTAATATGCCAGATTTGACTAGTTGAGTTAAATCACCTAGTTTGAGAACTTATAAGTTGTTAAAAATCATGAAAGTGATATTTAGAGTTATAATAACTCTTAATATTTTCATCAATGTGATTTTAATCTATTGAAACCTCATATAACCTACAAAACACATAAAATAATGAGAAAAACCATGTTTTGTACTATGTCCGTATAATTTTGTATATCTAACTAAAATTTTAAGTATCTTGAGGGAGTAATTTACAAGTTAAAATAGGTATTATAGTATAAATATCTCATTATATTTCATCTCCAACTCCATTTACGAAAACTAGTCCCAGCTAAAGGTTTACAAGGGTCTTAGAGTAGTTTTAACCCTTAATCTTGTTTCACAAAAACTTGACATTTGAATTTTAGAATAATTCCAAAAAAGTGATCTTAAAGGACCTTTATAACACCTCTAAACTCCTTTAGAAACCATTCAATTCCTCATGAGATATAAGCATCCAAACCTAGGTTATCAAGCTTGTTTTCACCATTTCTATATGCTTGAGAGAGTTTTGGGCTTAAAAAATGGATTTTTGATGATTTATTTGACATACAAAAGTTTAAAAATGCCTATAATCATCCCATAAACATTTTAAAATCCACTATAAATTCCACTTAGATCTATAATTGAGACTGATTCTTTATTTGGACCCTAGGCATACCCTTACCTCATGAGCTTGTTTGCACATTGAAGACTAACATTAGTTTTTGATGGTTCCTCTACATTTGAAAAGATAAATAAAATTTTATGTCATCCCATAAGTATAATATAATTAGTCATAAGGTTCATCAATATCTAGAAACCAAAGTGGCTTATCATATGGCACTAGACCTCTTTAAGGTCTAACATACTTGCCTACAAGTTCAAGGGATTAGACTAGTGTGTCAAGTTAAATGATTTTATGAGGTGATATACCAATTATTTTAGATGCATCCCAACTTAAAAAACCTCCTTGAAGAGTTTATTTACATTTTGGTCCATATTTTGGTTATAACTCTCTAAAACTACAAAGTTTATGTATGCGGGGAGTGTCCTCTATCTGAGACAAAACAAAGGGCACTCCATTATTTTCAAAGACAAGTATGAATATCATAGATTCATATCCAATCCATATATATTTAACATATACAATTTTATCTCGTGGTCTTAAGTCTAGACCTCCCAACTTCATCAAAGGCTCAAGATAGTCTTGTGTAGAATGGACTATGCAGGGTTCTAAGGTGTGATCTAAGTTTTGATTCTTAGAGATATTTACCTTGATTTATATACATCATGTATATATAATAATTTTTATTTCATCATATTAAGGAAATTCATAATATTATCCAACCCTCATAGCTATCCTTTCACCTTGAAACCTTACCTTTCATTGAACCTCTCAAGACTATACCTTGATGGACTGAGACACATGTTTGCCCCTGCCTGTAGGTTATGTTCACCACTTGTTATAAGAATTTTAAATACCTTGTTTAATTTCCCATGATTAATAATGACCACTTGATTTGGTTTGGAACATCTTTTGATTCTTTTTCACTCCCACATAAATAGTCTCCAAGTCTGGTCATTGTATGTCATGATTATGTTTTGTTTTGAGAAGGACCCCTATTTGGGTGAAAATGCATGATTATGATTAAAAATAAATTATTATAAATATATACATCATTTTTTGTGTTTTATTGGAGAATTTGTCTCAAATCATACATTTTTAACACCTAAAAATTACCCTTTTATGCTCATTATTTGTCTCTCAAGCTGAAAGTGCTCATTTTATTATAGAATGACACCTATAGATGTTCTTGCTTGCTCTAAGACTTGAATAGGAGTAAAAAAATATTGATTGCTCCAAGACTTGCATATTGATCTTGAATATGGTTCTACACTCCTTGTAGAAGATACAATGGAAGTGAACATCAAAACCTATAATGACCCTAGAATAATTTGCTTAGGTGCATTCCTTACTACTGAGGAATACAAGTTTGTTATCACTATCCTAAAGGACTTAATCGATATATTTTTCTAGTCCTATTTTGACATGCTAAGTTTAGACCAATCTCTAGTGGTGCATCAACTTGTTATACATCTAGATTCCAAGCCAATCAAACAAAAGCTACAAAAAATTCATCCACACATTAACATCTTGGTTAAGAAATAAATAGAGAAACTATTGGGAGAAGTATTCATCAAACAATTGGATTAATTAGAATGGATCTTGAACATATACCATTTATCAAAAAACCTTAGGGGATTCACTTGTGCAATGACTTCACAGATATTATCAAGGTGAATCCTAAGGATGATTTCCATTTTCTTAACATTGACATGATAATAGAATCAATAGTAGGCAATGAGATGTTATCCCTCATGGATGAATTATAAAGCTACAATCAGATCAAGATTGCACTCAAGGACCAACATAAAATAATGTTCACCACCTAGTGGGGAACATTTTTTATCAAGTCATGCCATTTGGCTTGAATAATGCCATGGTAACTTATAAACATGACATGACTATCATATTCCATGACATGATGCATGAAATTGTTGAGGATTATGTAAATGAGATTTTCTCCACATACAAGACATGTGTAGGACATCTTGAAATTTTATGAAGAATCTTTGAGAGACTTCATGAATATAAGGTGTGCCTCAATCCTAAGAAGTGTGTATTTTGTGTCACTTTGATAAATTTTATAGGATTCATTGTGTCACATTGAGGCATTGAATTTGATCCTAAGAATTTCAAGGCCATTATATAAATGTCTCCTCTCACTCTAAAACAGTTCTATAGTCTTCAAGGCAAAATTTAGTCTATTTGCCATTTTATTTCCCAATAAGAAGATAGATTCCATATTTTTACTCACATTTTAAATAAAGGTGTAATATTTTATTTGGATGCTAATTTCCACTAGGTCTTTTAAGAATTAAAGAATTATTTGGCCAACCCATCAGTATTGATGCCACCTACACCAAGAAGACCATTTTTAATCTATGTATTTATAATAGAGCATGCTATGGGGGCACTTTTGGTTCAACGTATGAGTGGGGAAAAGAACATGCAGTTTATTATTTGAGTAGGAAATTGTAACATACAAGGAAAATTATATGCCATTTGGAAAGGATTTTTTGGAAATGGTACTAGCTTCACAAAATTTACATCATTAGATGCTCAATAATAAGACCATTGTCATCACCAAGAACTATATCCTCAAATATTTGTTATCTAAAGCACTCTGATAGGTGGAATGGCCAAATGGGTAATTTTGCTAAGTTTATTTGATGTGAAATATCAAAACCAAAAATCCATTGAGGGGAAAGTTATTGTAGATCAACTTGTTGAAGCCCCTATACTAGATATGTAACTACTCAGCTTTAATTTCCTAGATGAGTAATTCATACTCTAAAAGTAGAACCTTGTGAGTCTAAATAGTGGACATTATATTTTTATGGTTCATTCACATCCCATGGATTCAGGCTCAATATCATTTTCATCACACTATAGGGAGATCTCATTCCCAAGGCATTCTTTATTAAATTCCTTTTAACTAATAACATGGCTTAGTATGAAACAATTATTGTAGGACTTTGTCTCACCATACAATGGAATATTTAGTAGTTAATGGTATATGGGTATTCCTAGTTGATGATTAATTAAGCTATAGAATAGTACCAAACTAGAGATGAGAAAATTATACCTTAAAAGAGTATGGTTGACAAGTTTAAGCCTTATTTTGATACTATTCAATTCTAACAAATAATGAAGACCAATAACCAATCAATTGATGCCATGGTGACCATTAGGTCTATGATAATAATGGTTAGTAGTGTTATAGAGTACCAATTTATCATCAAGAACCTTCTTCAGCTGGTGCATGTTCACCTAAACTCAGAGAGGGTATGTGATATTATTAGTCTTGATATCCATTGGTACCAAGACCTATACACCTACCTCCATGACCAAATTATTCCTCCAAACCTATAATGAGCCCAACATAAAGCCTTCATCCATAAATCCAGTTGATATACCTTACTCAAAAATACACTCTATTATACAGGATATGATAGAACACTACTTCATGTTTTATCGTTAGAAGAATCCAAATTATTATTGAAAGATGTACATGAAGGAACTTATGGGTCCCACACTAGTGGTATTGTCCTTGCCAATAAACACCTTCAAAATAGGTATTAAAGACCAATAATAGAAATAGATGCTTGTTAACATGTTAAAAATTATGATGCTTATTAATGACATAATGATTTGATCCATGATCCTTCTTTACCTCTATAGCTAGTCACTACACCATGGCCTTTTTCTACTTGGGGAATCAATATCCTAGGGAAAATCAATCCCACTTCCTCTGATGGCCATAGACACATCCTAACTAGTACTGAGTATTTTACTAAGTGGATAGAGGCTATATCCCTCACTCATATAACTGAAAAGAAAATATCTAATTTCATCTACTATCACCTCATCTAATATTATGGCATTACCTCCACCATTATATCTAATAATGGTGTCCCATTCAAAAATAAATATGTCAAATCCATCTATACCAAATTCCAAATTGAACATAAGAAGTTCATGACCTTTTACCCTCAAGGTAATAACCAAGTTGAGGCATAAAAAAAACCCTCATGAATTTTATGAATAAGATTATCAATGACACTAGACATGATTTACATTTAAAATTATACACATCCTTATGGGAATACCATACCAATCCACACATGTCGACAAGATACACATCATACTCCTTAGTCTTTGGATTTGAGGCCATTATTCTTGTTGAGATCAAGTTTCTTTATGTATTTCTCTATAGAATATCATTTATGATGAATAATATAGAGTGGTTAGATAACAAGAACTAGAAATTTTGGATGAGAAATTAAAAATAACATTAGACCATTTTAAAGCCTATAAAAATGAGTGACATCATAGCTATAACTAATGTATTCTTTACAGAGAATTCAAAATTGGTGATTTGGTGTTGAAAGAGAATAAAAATAATAACACTAAATGCAAAAAGAAAGGTAAAAATAATAACACTAAATGAAAAAAGAAAGGTAAGTTTGAATCTAATTATCTTAGGACCTTTGTTGTTACTACCAATTATGGTTATGGAGCATATATACTAGATACCCTAGATGGGAAATATCTCAAATAAACTTTGAATATCATACATCTCAAATGATACTATGCTTAACTAATTTGAACCATTGTCTATGAGGGCCCTCGCTTGGGGGCACCTATTTCACCTTCACTATTTTATCGTACCATTATTTGGACCATTCTTATTAATTTTATCATATCATTCCCTAATCCATTATTTATTCATTTCTTATATGTTCATATTACTGATCATGATCTTGATTGAAACCAACAAGTGTTACAAGCATATATATTGACTATTATTCCAAAAGGTACTTCAATATGATCAACATCAATAACTTATTTTTAGATAAGTGTTTTAGGGTATATAAATAATTATTTTACTCACTTGATATTTCTTTGTAACTTCATCTAATTGATTCTTCTCATATTATTTCCCCATTGTGTGCCATTCCCTTCCAATCTTTCTATTATGTGGTATCCCTCAATGACTCAAGTTTTATGTTAGTTTATGGTAGTTACCATTGTAGCTAGTTTATATATTGTTTGAGCCTATAACTAAGGGTGATTTACATTTACTATATGATTACTTTTACATTTTAACATATTACCTTACTTTCCTTATTCTTAAAATCCCATGAAAATTTAAAAGACTTAGGTTAAAATCGTAAAAGTCATAAAATCACAAAAATTGAATTATAATTTCCAAAAGAGATATAAATAACCAATTTTTTTATGATGGAGCCTCTTATGTATTCCAATTAATTTTAGATCCTCATTATGATACCATTAATTATCCTCCCATTTATGGGAAAACTACATCAACCTAAGGCCCACATAAATTATGTAGGTAGTGCTTGGATGTATGGGGCATCTCAAGTCAGTTCGATCACTCTTTTTTCCCATTCATACTTATCCACTTTTCATTTCCACTTCCATTTTCATTTCATACCATTTGTCCTACACTCACTATTTTTAACCATTATCTAATGCTTTTTCCATTTTGTAAGTAACCATTGCCCAACACTCTCTCCATTTTTACAGTAACTATTGTCTAATGCTCTCACATTTTTGTGAGTATGCCTTTCCTATTTATACTCTATCATCACATACATATTTTTCATCACTTTTATTCTATCCCATATCCTTGGGAGAACTAAATTTGTTTTGAAGTCCATAGGACTATGTAGGCAACATCCACTTGTATTAGGGCATTTGGAATCAGCTTAGACACCCATTTTCTCTTATTTTATTTACCCTATTGACATAAATAATTTATTATAACCTTATCCTAAGGGCACAATGTCCAAATAATAACACCTTATTAATTACACATGCACAAATTGTTGATAACTTTATTGGTTTTCTCTTTTATTATGTTTTTATTTGCCTATTTATTTATATTGACCATGTGTTTTATTATTTGTTTGTGTTTAATATATTTTGTTTCCACTAAGTATGGATGATTCATATCTTGATTTTAAGTTGGTTAAATTTTGCGTTTAAACTATTTTATTTATTTATGATTGGTACATTATGTTTTACACTTAAGTCTTGATATTTCATATCTTGTAGTTAAGTTGTTTACATCTTGTATTTTAACCTCATTTATTTTTTATTTTTTGTTTTGTGTTCAAATGTGGTATGATTTAAACTTAGGTTGTGATATTATATAATTATCTTGTGTTGTAAATATTCACATTTTAACTGGTCTATGTGCAATTGACATATAATGTTATCATAGGTTATTTATACTTATGATGCATAATCTCATCTGTAAAATTAAAAACCAAGTGCTCAAGATATTACATAGCAATTTAAAGTTGAATGACATATCTTAAAAAACTAATAATTATCCCATACATGATCAAAATAAAATTTCATTTTCCATAAACACATCACATAACATAATTTGAAGCTGACATGTATATCTATATGCTAACTAAGGATGTACATCTCCTATAGTAAGCATATACCATCTAGTCATATTTAATATACATATGAGATAAACACAAGTGCAAACTAAAATAGCAAAGCAAATAATAAAATCATGGAAAATAAATATACATCAATATCCATATTCTAATCAAACAATCTACATTTAAAATCACAATATCTCAAAATCAAAGAGCATCACAAATAATATCAAGAGTCAATGTATAATACCCATAATCCAAGATAAATGTCATATTTATCTTAAAATCATAATTTTATACATCACAACAATATATAAATCTAATATACCATAAAAATTTAGAGCTAAAAGTATAATCTCATATTTGATTATCCCCATATCTAGGGGGGATATGAACAAAACTATGACTTATGCCTAGAGGTGATGGTGGACCCATCACTCCTCACTATGGTGTTGGGTGTGCCACTAAGCACTCTAATGTTGTAGTATGTCAAGATATATAATTATGGTTGGTCCTCTAAGTCTATGTGTACTCCCTATAGGAAGGTACCCTGCCCTCTACCAAAACCACTAACTCATATAATTTTTGACAATAGGCTACCCCATCCTTCATACAAGGGTGTCATCCTTTGCATGAAGGGCACAATATTTGGATTGAATCAAATCCTAAGGTGATCAATCCAAGACCTGATAGAACACAATATATTGAGCCTATATTAACTCATCTCAAAACCTCTAAGTATTATACTCAACCCTATCTTGGTCTATGTGAGCCATATCTCACCCACTCATAATAGTAAATAACTCAAAATATCACATAGTAATATACCCCTAAATGGCTGTAAATTAGTCAACCTAGCCACTTAATGTTATAATCTCAAGATCCCACTCAGTAATAATATATTTTAGTCTGGTACTCTAACCCTAACAAATGATTTCCACCCTCAAGCTCATTTTTGCCTTGTTTATCCATTTTTAAACTATTTTATTCTAATTGATCCATTTTTAGCCTCTATTGCTAACAACTATGTTGTTTTCTTCTCTTTAAGGGACCATCAGTCAAAATTAATTTTTTCTTTCCCTACCCTTGAGGGGGCATCTTAGGCCTTCTAAACATTATTTTAGGCATTTTAATGAACCCTTTTTTCCATAAGTCAATTAAAATCAATGAAAGTGGGAACGAGATTATTTCTTATAATTATGATCATTTTAAGTGACCTTTTTATTCTTTTAAAAACCATTTCTTTGACCAAATGTATCACCATGCCTTTTCAAACAAGGGTAAAATTCAAACATCCAATTCTCACCACTACTATGTCAAAATTTTAAGTTTGAATGACTTGTCATAATAACTCATAAATAGGACTAAAACCACCAAAACACTCTAATTCATCTAGACACATCATGGGTAATTTATGATTCATATCAATATATCTTTAATTGGTGAATTACCTTATATATAATCATCACTTTATTCCAATTCATCTCTAGTCAAAATATGACCTAAAAAATTGATGTTTTAGATTAATAATGCAAGGAAACTTATCAAATTCCAAGAATTACAAAAATCCTAATTAGAATCACTTAGCTAAGGAAATACAATCAAATACTTAAGTAAAAAATCCATGACAAATTAATGAATATATAATTTTGGAAAATGAAAATTTAAATATTAGGGCCATGACATCATCAAAATGGGTGTCATCCACCAAGCAATAATCGAGATAAATATTTGATTAAGGCTAGCCATGCCTATTAATTACTCCCTTTTTCCAAAATATTAATTTATTTTCCTTCTAAAATTGAAATCATTTATGGACACTCATCTCATTTTTTATCCAAAGGCCATAATTAATTTGTCTATCCTTTAAATGTAAGATCCACCATGTATAATAAAACAAGCTTTCTAGTGCAAAGATATAATACATAATTTATGTTAAAAATTAAACCATTTTTTAATTTACACATACAAATATAATCCAAATGGTACATGATGAGATGTTAGAGGCACTTTCCCAAAGATATTTCTAAAGATCTTGAGCTCCATATCCAGACACATACACACTTGTGGACCATCCATGAAGATAAGTCACTTTAGGAAGGTATAATCATATTGTTATGCTTCTTGTTTAGTTTCCTCACTTCATTGATATTTTTCAACTGAGGTAATAGGCCTAATATGTTAGTTTTTTGATTTTTTTCATGTTTTGATACTACAAAGTTACTAACCTATTTTTTAATCCTATTTCACATTCATAACAACCAACTAGACAACCACAAGAGCTTAAACAATCTTAGGTGCATAAATAAAGCTATCATACTTCTTATTTTATTTATTTTGATGAATTAAAACTATTGTTGTTTCCTCTTAAAAATTAATAAATTATAATTTGTATGTCTTGTCTCTCTATTTTTAAATCATTTGAAAATTTTGTTTACAACAAACTAAAAATGTCAAAGGGATGGTTTAGCTTGTTTGTAGACAAAGAAATTAAAAAAAAAGTGTTGTCGTATCATTGTTTTAAATTAGATTTAATTTTGAATTATTTTCACATTTATAAGACCTAATATACATATTTAATACATCCCACATAAATTAAACAAAAACTACAAAAACATCACCACTTTGTTTGCATCTAGACAAAGTTAGGAAAAATCAACACCTTGCAAAATGGTATAAATTTCTCTCTCTCTCTCTCTCTCTCCTTTGAATGCATCATGAATTATTGGAAAAGGATAAAAATAAGTTTTGTTTTCATTTAATTTTAGTTTTTTCATTTCTTTGATTTCATTATTTTAATTTATTAATAAAGTATTTTACTTCTATAGACACAAAAAACCCAAAAATAACAAAAACTCAAAAAAATAGTGTTAAGAAGCCTTGCCAACACACAGAAGCACCTATATTTCATTATAATCCTTTCCAACACATGAAACCATCCATGTTCCATCCAAACCTTTCCTATTCATACAAGCACCCTAAACCAATCCTTGATTCAAACATCACAACAAGCATATAGAACAAGCCATTGTATAAACAAGCTCATGCACTTCTACCTTGACTTTTTTCCTAACCTCTTTTGGATGACCCCTTCCAAGACACTAGGTATTATCTACCAAGGTTTATTCCCTAGAGTTAGAGCACCAAATCTAGATATGTATGTTTAAACTGATATAAATACTAAGCTAAGACATGAAGTTTTTTATTCCACCCTGATTCTTCATCTTTTTGTTGACTCCTTAAATATTTTGGAAGAATAATAACACATCAAAAATCCACCTATAGTTATCCATCCTCAACATAGAGTTTACCCAATCAACATTTCCCATCCTTGATCCCATCTTTATTCCCCCTTTCTCATCCTCAGGTCTAACCTCATCCATATCATTCACATATCATGTATGACATTGAGTAGGCATAGTCAACTTGAACACATTGACCATATTCCTCATGTGGTCTAACCTAATATCCTCAATTTACCTAGCCCTAACATCGACTAGAAGCTTCACCTTCTTTTGATCTAAAAAACTAAAGGATGTTGGAGCTTAATTTTAGTATAGCTTGATGCTCTTAACAATCACCATGATGTTGTTGAGGTCTATTAGTTTTGTCATGAGAACCCATTACCACCACCCATTCTAAATCCAATTATACCTAATAACCAACTTGATCCATATCCCATCCATTATTTTGTCTACCTTGGCATAACCTCAAGGAGTCAAGAGCAAAGTTTAGTGTGTGCTATTCACATGTACATAAATTGGTGAATATAATGTAAAGTACATTACACTTTATATACCCCTTTCTTCATATTGTCCTTTCCTTCTCCATCTTCCCTCTTCTTTCCATTTATTAAATGGGTATTAATATACCCCCAAAATATATATGGACATGACATATGTGAATTTTATAGCCTAGAAGGCTATAAGAGAAGAAAACTTAATTCTAGTGAGCCTTCATTGATGAGTTAGAGAAACCTAACCTTAGACACCAATATAAACTACCAATTCTATGATTACTTTCACCTCAACACTCAAACCAGGAGAGGGGTTTCCATTCAATAAATATGAAACATATCTAAAACTATGAGTAACCACCTTGACTCCAACACTATGACTATTATTGGGGGAGGTATGGTTATCCATCATATAGACATAAGGACATACTTCAGCTTATAAAGTCTAGATGTAGAAAGTATAACTAAATAATATCATTAACTAGTAATGATCCATCACTTAGAGGATAAGTTCAACCATATGTAAACAATCATACATCTTCCTAATAGGAGTAAAGATGCCTCTGATCCATCATTACAAGTTAAAAAAACTACCCCTAGGGATCTAAACCCAAAACAAACTCTTCATAATATGCTATCTCAAACCTCTACCCCAACTATATAGGAAGTACTTAGGCCTAGCACCAACACTAGCCCAAATAAACTCATTAACACCTTGATGGGTCACATTTATGACCTAGAGAACAATAAAAAACTCTCAGTCAGTGGATGGGCCAAAATTATCCTACACTAGGTCATTCCTCTCCTTTGTGCATCTAATCAATGAATCATCTAGAACCACAAAAAAAAGCTTATATACTTATTCCACAATAGGAACATACACCTTCACAAAACCATATCTCTCACCAACCCCTCAAGGATATCCTCAATCATGGGGTCCCTAACCTTGACACCTCTAAATCCCATTCATATTATCAAGAACCTATTAAAACCCCAATGGAAAGTGTATACACTTATTCTCTACCTTTGTAAAATGATGATGTATCCAAAAATATATTGTTCTTTACACCTTCAAGTTATTTACCACCCACATACACTCCCCCTCTATAGATAATCCATGTCCTAAGTTATGTATCATTGGGTTAGATAAAAATGACATACACCCCACCACAAAAAACCACCACATCACCTACATCTAATAATATTCCCCTTACTTTCATATGTATTAAAAATCCAATTAGTTAGATAACTATTATTTGACTCACTCCACTTCACCTTATCAACCTTTTTTTATTATTTCTATTAGTTACCAAACTAACCTCTGTGTCATTCGACCTTTTCATTCTAGTCCCACTATGACAACAATGGAATTTAACACATGGGGACTTATGCTGAGTACCTCAAAGAACCTTTAGATGTCAACATATAGGGGGTTATTCTCCCAATTACCCTATCAAACCTTCCCAAATTTAAAGGGGAGGGGTATAATAATGCACACCTCAACTATTACACTATGGCCATTAATAAATCCTACCTTGGGATAGGGTTATTGCATAACTATTCCTAAAAAAATTATAAAGGATATAACTCAATTGGTATTACCTCCTCCTCTAGAGGTATATACACTCTTTCTACCAATTCATCATTGAATTTGTCAAAGCTTTTGATATGAACAATCTCCTAAAAATTTTCATACATGAATTCTTGCACATCAAGAAATATCACAACAAATCAGTTGCCTATTTCATCATGAGATGGTGATAAGTCTTAAATTCATCTATTATCACACTTAATATAGATCAATGGTAATTGTCTAATCTCTTCCTCCATTACCTTAATAAAGAGATGAGGGAGGATGCCCAAAAACTCCCATATTGATCATATGAAGAATCCCTTGAGAGTGCCTTATAAATTGACTAGGTGGCTATTGATAATGGTCAACAGACTTATGGGACTAATGGGTCATTATTACCCCAAACCAAAAAAATGGGGGATTTCAAAGTGCAATTCCAAATAATACCAATAGATAAGGTCCCAAGGTCCTAAATCAAAACATGAATTCCACTACTGATGGTGTCACTGACCAAAAACAAGATGCCAAACCCTATGAATAATGACCAATATCAACCTATATACAAATAAAACCAATAATGATAATAATTTAGGGCTTAAAAACCAAAATAACCCTCCTAACATCCATGTGGTCAACTACAACTGACTACCACCATGCAACAGACAACACCATAACCATAATCAAAATCAATACCATCCTGTAGAACAATTTTAAAACATAACCTATTGCCAATGAAGAAATCATTTAGGGTTTAGGAAAAGGGGTAGAGCATAAAGCTTAGGGACTATGATCCCAAAATTTATTGTCTCTTCCAATGATTTATTGGTCATGACACTTGAAACTATAAATAATACAAAAAATTAATCAAAATACTCCTATAAGATCAAAAGAAAACATTAGATAGACATGTTCTTAGGGAACATTAGTTCAAGATCCCATGCCTTTTCAAACAATCCTATCATCCATCAAATCTAGAATATCTAAATTTACTAGAATCCCTTCCCCAATCACCAAACATGCATTAATTAAAATCAATATAAAGGTAGCCTATAAAAACACACTATTCAACATAATCGACCCATAATAGTCTGCACTCATGATGCAAAAGCTTCCACCTCCAGAACTATGAACACTAATGTGGCCCCTTAGTTGGGAGTCTAAGGAAAAATTAGAATGATAGGGGTCATATAATTGGAATTAAAAGATGAGGAAAACATTATTACTCACACTAGAGAGTATCAACCTATGACCCTCCATCCCTCAAATATTTTGCAAACAGAGTTTGTTCCTAAACCCATGGGGAATTATGATTTAATCTCTTATTCAACCAAAACATTCTCCCATATTTTAATCCTAGACTTGATCATGAACTCCCATGATCATAATTATACCTTACTTGATGCTTTAATATTTGGGAATTTATCTAGTGTTACTCCTCCTCTGTAAGCTCAGATCTACCACATTGATCCACACATGTTTCTGACTGGTCAAAATCACAAAATGCTGGTTATTTATTCAATTTAGAAATCTTTCCTCTTGAATTTGAGATGGTAAGGAGGGGAGATACATCCTTATTTATACAGGTATGAATTTATAACAATTATGTGAATAGATATATGGTCAATCATGGAATGGTTGTTAACATCATCCCCTTTTCCTTCCTACAAAAACTTGTTTATGGGGAGACCAATTATTATATAATGTGTAACACCCTAAAAGGCTATGATAGCCTAAAATATACTTCTATAGGGACCATTATGTTCCCAATTAAATTGGGCCCCAATATGGTGCTAAATAATTTTTATGTCATAGACAAAGACATCAATTATAATATGATCTTAGGAAGGCCTTAGATACATAGGATGAAGGCTATCCATTCAAAATTATTCCAAAAAATATATTTCTTACACCTAGGAAAGGCCTTCATAGCCTAGTGGGATATTAATCCCTTAAATATGTTACAAGCAACCATGCATAAGTAACTAGGGTTACACATTGATTACCATCTATCTAGTTACCAATGGGGTCACAAAACCCCCATAATTGGTCAATGTTACTATACTATCAAAACCCAAAGTGGGCATATTAAATAAATGGGTAGAAATACCCTACACTTTTTAAAAAGATAAATCAAAATAAAAAGACATAATAAAAATAAAAAAGACCATTAACCTATAACTAATCACCAATTTGACAATCTTCACTATGTCTACAATTAATATTATCAACCTCTTGGAGAATGACACTCCCCTCATCCTCCCATTCAAACCACAATGGGTGGGGAGATACAATTTATCTATACTTCAAGGTAAGTATCCCCAATAAAGGATAGATAATTTACCAAACCTTTTCATGATATAAATGTCTAGGAAAGAGGAAATACCTCTTCATAACAACCATCCTAATATCTATCAGTGCTACCACCCAATATTCAACCATACAAAGGCAATCTAAACTTTAAATTTTTCTTATATCACTATTAAACTAATTTAGAGTATACTTGTATATCATTCTATGACAAAGATGTAATAACTTTTTAGAGTCCCTAATTCACTAGGTTTTCTCCCTCTTGAGATGTTGACTATTCTAATTTGGCTTGCATCTGGTTGTGTTTCTCTTTGAGCTCCAATTCTACTAATAGGAAACCAAACTATTACTTCTCCCATAGAAATTCTAGTACTCATGGAGAGGATTCATGTTGTGATGGTAGGTATGATATAAATTAACATTATAACCCATGATTTCCCATAGATTCCTAAAGGGGATTCTCATTTTCCTATAATAAATAAAGAAGACCCTAAAAAATTGCAAACTAGATTATTGTAGGCTTTCCCACATATAAAAATAAGACAAACAATACTACCCATGTCATAATAATAGTAATTTGAGCTACATAAATATACCCATATACCTCATACACCAAAGTAAGATCATAATTATGATGGCATACTCCCCATGCCAAAATAAAACCCTAACTATGTTGGCATACTTCCCACCCAAAATAAAGGGTCAAGCAAATAACATTTTGAATTTATAAAGGTACTTACCTATCTTGACCTGGAGCTTGGAAAATTATATTTTGAGTTCCTAGAATTTATTCCCTTCCTTCATCCATAACACAAGGTTGAACCATCTTCACCTATGCAAGTGCTTCCATTCACTTTGCAAAGGGGACAACCTCATTTTCTTCCCAAACCTCAGGACTAGGAACCCCAATAAGTGTTACCTTTTTTTTTGATATCTATATGGTCAAGACATTATAAGACTAATAAAATTCACATGATTACTATCCCCTTCTACAAATGATCAACAAGGACTTTATTATGATGGGGCCAAGTTATTCCTAAGGACTAGGACAAGAACCATTATCATTTATCTTAAAGGGTGAGTCATGCCTTTTGGGTTCAAACTATACTTTGAGTGTATAAAAATGGGGATGAGTATGAGTCCATATTTCTTAGCATGATCATTGAAAAATGCATATGCATTCAAAAATTAAGGATCTAGAGTGACTCAGTTAGTTTCAAACCAAGTTTCCAAAGTCTATCACACCAAGGCCAAACTCCTTCATCTATTTAAGACTATCATGCACGAGATCACTAAGGGATTTAACTTTATTTATATAAAATAAATCCATTGGGAAAATAACTAGTTTATCAACTCCATGGCTTCCTTATATACCAAAATTTGATTTCATATTCTCAATCAGGACATAGCCTCTTTTGCATAAGAATCCTAATAACCAAACTATCACTCACATCAAAAGGGATGATGAACCCTTAATCCTCAATGTATCTAAGAAGTATGAGACAATCCTTGAGTTATTATGATCCCCATGATGACCTCCTATAATTCCAAAATAAGAGGGTCTTATCACTTACTTGTTATGCCACCTCAACCCTTAAAACTAAATATTATGATTCTCCCTATTACATTGAGGATTATTTATCCTTTGACGATGAAAAAAATATACTCAATATAAAGGGTGAATATACATATCTCTCCCTAGCCCTTGATATATTTGAGGAGGGCATGCTTACCTCATTTAATCAATAATTGACATTAAAATCAAAATATAAGAGCAACCCAAACTTCTCAAGATGGGGTTTTCACTTTTTGAATAGGAGGTGGAAGGCCATAAGTAACTCTTCATATAACTCTTAAGAGCCTTAAATTTTTTTGACACCAAAATGGTAGGCATCAACCCTGATGTAGTCATCCAAAACCTAGTTACAATGCTTGATGTAAAACTTATCAAGTAAAATTTGAGACCCATCAATCCTAAGGTCACATTGATGGTAAAAGAGGAAGTCATCAAACTTTTAAAATTTATATTTATTAATACAATGGACTACTCCAAATGGATGTTCAACATTATCCCCATCCTTAATAAGAATGGTAAAATTATAATATGTATAAAATTATGGCACATTAAAAAAGCATGTCCAAAGGATGACTTCCCTCTCCCATTGATTGATATCATTAATAACACTATCATGAGGTATGAATTTCCCTCACTAATGGATGGATTTTTGGGGTATAACCAAATTTACATTTTTGATGAGGACCAAAGTAAAACCTCATTTACTATGTGTTGGGGGACCTTTGTTAGGTTATGATTTCCTTTAGTATCAAAAACGTAGGGGAAACATATCAAAGGTCCATGACCCACATATTCCATGAGATCATTCATAAGATAATGAAGGTATATATAGATGATATTTTAGAAAAATTTATAAAATGTGTATAGACCATTTAAAGGTGTTACACACCATATTAACATGCTTAATCGAATACGACATCACTCTTAACCTAGATAAATGTGTTCAAAGTCATTAATGAAAAAATATTAAGGTAAATCATCTCATAGTGTGGGATCGATATTGACCCTAATAAAATATGAGCAATCTTAAAAATGACTCCTCTCACAAATGAATTAGGCATCCAAACATTCTTATGTAAGTTGGGAACCATTCGACAATTCATTCATGATCTTACCTAAACCATTCAATCCACAACAACCTATTCAAAAATAGAAATGGCCTAACTTGGATAAATGATTTTTAGGAAGAATTCAAGGCCATAAACTAATTCATTATGTCTCCCATATGCTCATGGAACCTAAGCTAGATAACCCTTTCATACTTTATATTATAACAATTGAGCTTCCCTCACCTGTATGTTGGCTAAAGAAGATGACTCTAACAAGGAATACACCATTTATTTCATCAAATAAAACCTCATTTATTATGAGATGTGATACACTAAAACATAAACATAATGCTTATAAATAGTGTGTGGGACCAAATGATTGTGACACTAAATGCTCAATCAAGAGACAAGAGTTATCATGAGATATCAATCCCTACAAACTTTCCTATCCAAACCAACTCTCTCTAGGAAGTTTGCATGTTTCATTACACTCCTAAGTTTGATTTATCTTATGTAAACTAAAAATATATTAAGGTATAGATCATTTTTGATTGGTTGGATGACTTTCCCTTGGAATTTAATGACCTCATTGATACTAACTACCCTAATGAGTTGATATGTTATGTATAAAAGATTATTGTTAAACACTCTTCTTGGTACATAGATATCATCAATTACCTAATTGACCACACTTATCCTAAAGATGTCATCTCAAAAATGAAAATATATCTCCACATCATCATATCCAAGTATGTTGTTTTAGATATTGTGCTTTATCTCAAGGCCTTTAATGGTATGTTGCTCCAATTTGCTATCTAGGAAGATTCAAAAAGAGTCCTCTTTCATTGTCATAGTGGTGTTTGTGATGGAAACTTTGGTATCCATTTGAATTCTCAAAAAATCCATAGGATGGGATACTTATGTCCCACTCTAGACCATGATGTTATTGAATATATATGTAAATGTGAGAAATGTCAACATTTTTTACATGAGATACATATTCCCATCAGGGAATTATAGCCCATAATCACTCCATGGCTCTTTTATACTTTAGGTTTGGATTTAGTAGGTAAGGTCTCCCCTACTTCTTCAAATGGTCATCACTTCATTATCATGACAAATGAATATTTCACCAAGTGGTAGGAAATAATGCCATTAACAATTGTCACCAGATTAGTCATTGCAAAGTTTATCCTAAATCAAACTATCTACCAATTTAGAGTCCCATAATTCATCATTAATGATAATGGGTCCCATTTTAAAACTCTTACAATTCATGAAATGTGTAAATTTTTTGTTATATCATGCCATTAGACCTCCCTATACTATCCACAAGCCAATGGTTAATCTAAAGATACTAGCAAGATCCTAAAGTCAATTTTAGTCAAGATTATTAGGGATTATAAATAATATTGACATCTATATCCATATCCATCACTATGGTATTATAGAATAAATATTAAGACACTGATGTTATCCAACTTGCTCATAAACTTCCCTTTTTACCTTACCTCCCATCTTTTTGATGTTTATTTGTTTTATAACTCCTCCCCTCTTTTAGAAACTATTAAGTGAATTTTATCAAGGAATAAACTCATTGAATTGAATTAAATCATGTCAAGAGGATTTGTGTTAATGGGAAATAAGAATTGAACCTCTAGTCATAACACTACATCTCTTAGAGATCTATTTCAAGTAGGCTATTTTAGGGAGCCAAATACCTATAAATTATGCCATAGATAGTAGTAATCCTAAAAAAAGAGGATAAAATTCCCAAATTGTCTCCCAAGCTCATGTGCACCTAGATCAATAGGTGTATTTGATAGAATAAAACTTTGGGTGGAACAAAATCTAGTGTTAGATGGAGGGCACCCCTTACTCATTTGATACAAATTTTTATGATACTAGTTGATTTAAAAACAACATGGAGTCCCTTGTTTGGATCACTAGATCTAGGTCTAGTCCTTTCTAGTTAATAATCTCACCCTTGTTATTTTATAAAAATAATAAGACTGGTAAAGGGAGACCAAGACCCCATGTTGAACTATCTAGTCCATCCACCTAGATCATCACAAATAGACCCATCCCTATGGATGCACCCATGACATGGATATATAGGTATGCCATTAATGTTCCCATAGTTGTTCACAATGTACCCTAAAACCTAGAGAGGTACCTCCCTTGATTAACACCCAATGGAGGATGTACTAGCATTTAACATGTGACTTCCTATAATAAAACCCTTAAATTATTGAATGTTGAGTATGAAAATGTGACATGTAGGATCTTTCCTTTCTAACTAGTGGATGTAACTTATGACTATTTTTTAAACCTACTTGAAAATTCCATCATAGGGTGGGAAGAGTTTAACAACACCTTCTTGGCTCATTTTGGCCAAGTCATTCACCCCAACATCCTATACAAATAGTTTTTTAGAATTATGAGAGAAGTTAATGAGTGAATTAGTTGTTTATTTATAGATTTTATAATATGTATAATTGGGTTACTACATTATACAAGCCCGATGCCCATTTAGCTCTAGAAATGTATACGAATGCCCTATAACCCTGGACTATAATGTTTTTATTTATAAATCCCTTCATCATGGATTTTAAATTAACATATTTTGAGGAAATTAAATTAGATAGGTGGATAAACCCTCAAGGCCAAATGGTGCCAACCATCCCATATATTGCTAAATCTACCTACCTTGAAATATATTTTTAGTACTAACTAAAATTTGCAAATGCCACAGTTTGTGCACATGATAAACAAGATTCCTTTAAGGCATGACATACCTAATCAACACTTTGGATTCATTATCCTAGTTAGTAATTAATTATCACCTCAATATCATATTTAAACACTGATCCATACCATGAAAAATGTCCAAAGCATACCCAAGAATCCATGAAGAATGAGTTAGATGCCATACAATGTATGGTATAAAAGTTTAGTAATGATTTCTTAGGCTTCTAAAGGAAGGTTAAAAATAATGGTGGGGATAATTCAAAAAAAAAAATCACCTATCAGAGGCATGACCACCATATAAACATCCCAATGGCTAATCAGAGCCCTCACCCAATAAGTTTCCCAAGATTAACATATGTGAGTTGGCACTTCCAAATTGGTTTTATGTGCATAACATAACCTAACATGGGGAGTTGGACTATATCAATTTATATAATGTATTTATAATATTCCAAATATAAATGAAAGAATATTAGGTGGTCACATGCCACCCTATTGCCACCAATCATATTAATGTTCCTAGCTCTTCAAGGTCCCAGAGCATTGTTATGGTGTTAGAGACTTTGGATTGCCCTAGCTAAGAGGATAATGAACTATAAGAGGAAACTAATGAGATACATGATTTCCAATAGTATCATAAAATAACTATTCCCTTAGGATTTAGACATAAAAATAATCCCTTACCATTTCCATTCCTCTTAAAAATGGTACAACCCATCTTGATCTTATAGCAAGAAATGACCCTCCACCTCCAAAGGTTATTAATCCCAAAAAACCTAAAGATATCCAACCTTCTCCTAGAAATAATGGGTATGACATAGTATAAAACATGAAGAAGATCAAGGCAAACATCACTTTTCATGAGCTTACCTAGATCATTAAACAAATAGAACTCCTCCTAAAGTCCTTGACAAATAAACTAGCTCAGCCCAAGCTAAAAACTGCACACACAAATATGCTCATACATAAGAATATGTTAGAGGTTCCTCCCTTTATCCATAAAATTAGGTTAGTTATGAATAACTTACATAGCTATCCTATTGACTTAGGAGCCTCAATAAATTTCACCCCTAGTAGATTTTATCAAAGATTCTAGATAACACATAATAAAGATGAAAAGATAGTAGTTAAACTCAAAAATTCTAGGGTCAAAGTGGTAGGTGAGCTTATAAATATCTACATATAACTAGAATATAAACCTAGAGTCTAACAATTCATAGACATTTAAGTGGTAGATACCCTTTAAGTGGTAGATACCCTTGAAGCCTACATATGCTACATAATAGGGATTGGTCCAAAACCTTGAATGGGTATATGGCTACAAACTTCTCTCATATGTTGTTGCCTTGGAGATGTGTGAAAAATCAAATTTGTGTTTATAAAGATCCTAGGATGAAACATATATTCATGGAATATAATGTAAAAAATAAGAAGATAAACATAATATCCTCTAAAATAGGTATTTATACCTTATGCATAAAATATGAAAAGGACAAAGCTGACAATAATTCTCAATCACCAAGATTTTGGTCTATGTACTTTGATGGGGCCCATTATTAGCAAGGTTTTAGTTTTGGGATCTTATTTATTGACCCTCAGGGAAAATATTATTTAGTTTCCTATAAGTTATAGTTCCTTGCATAAACAACCTTATGGAGTATGAATCATTAATCCTAAGTCTTTGGTTAGCCTTGAAACACAACATTAAAGAGATACAAGTTTTTGGGGATTCTAAGTAAGTAGTTAAAAAATTAGAAGTAAGTTATAATGTAAGCTCTCTTACTATAAACATAGAGTGTAGGACTTGAAAGAGACATTTGATGCATTCAACATCATTCCTATCCCCAGAGAAGAAAATAGAGTTATAAATTTGATAAAATATTTAGATATGAAAATAAATACATTAGATGACTCAAAACTATAACACTTTTTCATATAGATCATACCCTGCCTACCAGTCCCAAAAAACATCAAGAAATTATAGGTTTTCAACAATGATCACTATATACTAGATTTCTTAAATAGATTTGGGGTCTTTAGCGCCCAGATATAGATGATAAATATAGAGACAACCTCATTAGTAAGAAATACAATGAATATGGTATAATGAAATTGAGAGAAAACTACATCCAAAAAGGAATGATATTGCTATAAAGAATGTTTGATCTAGATAAATCTATGCACAAACTTGAGGGATTGATTTGTGTTAACTAGAAATTGATCACTATCAACTTGAAGTCAACCAATCAACCCATAAATATTCATATTGGTCCTAACTATACCCTAACTAAAATAGATAAGATCAAGAGATTACTTCTATGGTATAAATATGTCATTGCTAATACATACTAAAACCTCAAGGAATTTGACCCTAGTGTGATAATGCATAGTATCCTCCTCAAACAAGAGAAAAATATAACAAGAAGAGATAATGATATGTGAACCTAATTTTATAACTCCTAATTTAAAAATAGGTTCACAAGATTTTATTAGATGGGATTATATTATTGGTTATACATTTTACATGGGTGGATAATTTAGTGCCCATTCATAAAAAGAGTAGAGAAATTTGACTGTGTTGATTTCAAGACCCTGAATTAGGTCTTTGACAAAAAACTATCCCATGCCCTCTTTAGATGAAGTAATTTAGATGGTAAGGGGATCCCAGATGATGTCCTTATTTTAAAAATTGTCAAGATATAAGAAAGTCCTAGTCAACCCTGAAGACAAAGTGAAAACTACATTCATAACAAAGTGGGGCACCTTCACTTACAATATGTCATTCAGTCTCATTAATGTAGGGGCCACTTTTTAAAGAGTCATGGAGTTTTCCTTTGAGGGTATGATTGATAAGTGCATAATTATTTATATGGATGACTTGAATATTTTCTCAAAATTTATATCCAATCATATCCACCACCTACAAAATATATTTGAGAGGTGTAAAGGGTATGATATTTTTATTAACCTAAAGAAGAACATATTTGACATCATAGAAAGTAAGATCCTTGGTCATGTTATCACAAAGGAAGGTATTTATATCAATTATGAATGTGTTAATGCAATTTATAGAATACATATTCCTAAAAAAAAATTAAAGTCATTCTTTGGAAAGATTAACTTTGTTTCAAAGTTTCTATCTAGTTTTACTGAGATTGTTGAGCCATTGAGTGTAATGTTGAAACAAGAAACAAAGGTAGAGTGGAACCCTCTAGATAATAAATACTTATAAGCATCAAATATGCCATTATGATGGCACTAGTATTGACTAGAACAAACTATATAATGGAATTTTACCTTTACTCCTTTAGTTCAAAACATACCATAGTCCCATTACTTACTCAGAAACAAGATGAAAATGAACACCAATAGTCTTCATGAGTAAAAAATTGAAGGATGAAGAGCTAAAATATTTCACCTTAGATAAACATGCCTATGCTTTGATAAAGGCTATGATTTTTTTTTCCATTATATTCTTACGAATAAGGTGCATGCTATCATTCTAGACCTAGGCATAAATCTCATGTTTGGTTAGAATGAGTTTGGAGAACATAGAGGTGCATGGATGGCCAAGTTTAAAGAGTATGACCTATAAATAAATCCAAACAAGTCATTATGAGGCCAAGGTATCTCTTATTTGATTACTGAAATCAACCCAAGGATTACTATGGTGCAATTGGATCAATGATAAATATCTCATCAAGATTGGTATGATCTAATTATCCATTATCTTCTTTATGAGAGTCCTCCTCCGTGATTGAACCAAATGAAAAAAATATCCCTCAAGTTGAATGTAAACCATTACATGTTTAAGAAAGGATTGCTTTACTATAAAAATTATAAAGGCATATATCTCTAGTGTCTATCAAAAGAAGACAAATAATTCATGACCGTCTTTCACGAAAAACTAGGTAATGGTCACCCTTCAAGAATAACAACAATAAATAAGATCTTGTGAGTAAGATATTAATGGCACACAATATTAAAGGATACCCATACTCATGTTCACACTTGTCACAAATGATAAACCTTCTCCAAGAAGGAAGTTCATGTATTAATGCCCCTCCAACCTATAATAGAGGAGCACAATTTTTCTTAGTGGGGACTTTACTTCATAGGGGTCATCAACCCAAATTCATTAGTAGGCCACAATTTTATACTCACAACCATTGATTGTTACATTAGGTGGACAAAATAAATAAAATCTAGGAAATAAGTGATAAAATTACATAAAGATAACACAACTACATAGTTTGGTACCCCAACCCCACTTGTCTATGACAAGGTCCCACATTCCAGTTAATTAAACTCACCAAATAGGATTATGAGAATGACATCAACCTAAAATTATCATATAAATACTACTAAAAAATAAATGGATTAGCTAAGTCAACCAAAAATAACTTGATAAATAAAATAAATGTATTTGCAGAAAAGTAGCCTAGGGAATGGCACTCATTGTTTAAATATGCATTATGTGCCAACTGCACTAGATACAAGTGAGCTCTCAAGAGTTCACATTTTATGATAGTATATGGTCTAGATCCAATATTTATAATGACTCTCAATCTTCTCATGTAGAAGTTAATTCAAGAATACATGGATAATAATGGGAAGATAAGCTCAAGGTGATGGATGTTATTTAAATGGAAGACACATAAGAAGAGGCCATGCAAATATTTATTAGACATCAAGACACCATGAAAATATGGTTTGATAATAAGGCAAAGGTGAAATAATTTGAGATATTATACTTAATCCTACTATGGGATAAATATCACTAGAATAAATGGAAAAATTCTAAGCTAGACCCACTCTAGATTGGCCCTTACCATATTTATGAGTTGCTCAAGTTTAATTATTTTAGATTGAAAGACATATAAAGGAATGATCTCCCATTGGATATGAATGGATAGTTATTGAATCATTACTTATTGACTGTGCCATCCACCATGATCTTAGAGGAGACTTCTGAGTGAAGGATGGTAATGTAAATATTAATTAGAGTGAGTTTTTTAATTCTATTATGTACTGGCTTCTATTGTGTTCTTGATTCTATCATGTGTTTATTTCTTGATTTTTCTTTTTTATTTCTTGGGTTATGTTCCTTTGATCCCCCTACATTTTCCTCTTGTTTTCAATCACCCATAATAGTGTATATACATGTATCCCATAAGTGGAAACCCATTCCCATAATAAGATCAATAATGATTGCATCCAAAATAATTGGTGTTATAAAAGGGATAAGATTGGTGCCAATCATTGATCCTTGTATCCTTAGATTTGGTTCTTTTATAGGTAGATCATACATTAAAGACATAGTTTAGGGAGTAGAGAAATGGAAGGTGAACATACATTATTAAATAATTAGATATATGGATCAACTCTTTTCATAATGGCCAATAAGAAATAGGTCATTGATTCTAAATTGAATAGAAGAATTGAGAAAAGTTATATTTCCAACAAGAGGTCATCACCACACTTAAAATAACATCAAAAGGTCATTGTGAATTAAATGAATAAGTAAATAGTCACATTTAGAGATAAATAAATCAATGAATTAACCATTCACCTTTGATATATTAGTTACCAACCCTCATAGATTAAAAATACACAAAACATAAGAATTGAAATAAATATGTATGTTGAGAAAATATCAATCTCTTCCTTAAAAAGGGTGATTTGGGAAACCTCCATCATAGGGTTTTTCGCTTGTATGGAAATGGATCAAGGATTGGAGTGCAATAATGGTATCTCTACTAGGTCTATAAACATTTGGCTAGCATTAGAGAAATTCTTGAGCCTTCCCTTCCTAAACCAATTTATGTAAAAGAGAAAGTACCTTTAAGGAGTTAGACACACTTGAGTCACTTATAAACTTGATCTTAGATTCAAAGAGAGAGAATATAAATCAATAAACCACTCCTCACTTAGGATAATTCTTAAAGGAAATAGAGCCTAGTATGTTATGTGCTAAAGTATGCATAAATGATCCTTTCTCTTCAGGTTTTGTTTAAATTTTTTTTGGCCACTTATCACTTATTCAATAATGGAGGTTCACATTCTAGGTTCTAAACATTGGGAATTTTTTTATCTGTATATTCATCATTTGTTTTGACTAACACGTCCATTTTCATAGAATAAAATGGGACCTTTGAACCATGGAAAGTTAGAATTTTTTTTACCCTCCATCGATCCTAGTCTGATCCTAAAAACTTTTTGTAGCCTTGATAATGGCCTATTTGTTTATATTTAAGCATCTCTAATATCTATTCACATTCAAAAGATTTCATCTTATCACATTCCTTAAGTGTTATATATATATATATATATATATATATATATATATATATATATATATATATTTTAGGCACTAAGTATTTCCTATCGAAAATCCATGCATACGCACCTATTAGCATCTTAGTCCTAGAGCCATAGTCCTAGATTTCAAGCTGGCACTCTCCTAAAAGATTTTTTTATGATAAGTAATATCTATTTGCTTATGTTTTTCTTTTAAATGATATTTTTTATGCATTTTTTAGCACCCAAAAGTGTCAATTCTTTGATAGGCCTGAACCAACAAGGAGGCACCATGTATCTCTATACTCCCATAGGTGATAGATCTATTAGATCCCTAGGAGGCCCAAAGGAGTTAGAAAAAGGTACATGTCAGACCCTAACCAAATCACAAGTGTCATATGTAGTTTTTACACTAAAGTCGCCAAATCATACATGCATAACTATCAAAATAAAGAGATCCCTATTATACCTAATTGGTGTATTAATTAGTGAGCTGACTACTCTCCAATTGAAACATGACCAACCCTAAGAATGATAATAGTTCTATGAAGGATAAAATAGGCATTTTACTACCATGCTTCTCACTTTTATTAGCTTAGTGGGGGAGATCACAATTTGATATAAGAGTCCCATCATTAAAACCAATCTAAATGGGGCTAGTTTTCAAAATTTTAGATTAATTCCAAATTGGGAAACAATTATTTTAGACCCAACCCATCAAATCTAAGTTTAATTCACATAATACAAGCCTCTATGGCCATAACTACATATAATATCACAAAAATCTATAAGGTCCTATCTAGATTGAACACACCATTATCTCTCTTTTGTGCATTAAAATAATTTTGAATTCTTTGCCTTGATTTCCTCTAGAGCTTAGAATACACTCCTAACAAATTTTAAAAATGAAGAAGAAGTAATTTAGATATGGATTCCTCAACTTTGAACCCCAAACTAGATAAAGGGTTATGGTACACCATGTTCCTATAGGTAATCATGATGTAAAATCATTATAATGAGACATTCAAAACCATTTAAGATATACAATTGCCCAGTAGTGATGATGAACCAGAGGATGATGATGTGGAGTTTACCACTGACTTGATATCCCTCAGGGTATAGACCCTACACAAAGTGGATGCCAAGATAAAAGTATTATTATGTTAAAAATTATTTAGAAACCTACTGCTCTCTTCCAAATGTAGTATGGATATTTTGTACTTGCCAAACACCAAGTTCAATACTGTTGATATCTATAGGCTTCATTTCATAAAGTATTAAAACCTCTTAGAAAATGTAGTCACTTATGAAAAACAACTCATATACATCTGGATAGAGACCACACCATCCACAATGTTCTAAACTCCTAGGATGAGGACACATACAAATGGGTCAACAAGGAGGACATTGATGCATGCATGATCAAGACATTTCAATGGGGAATACACACTAATATATTGTTGTTGAATCAATTATATGGGTTAAGTGACATGGTACACATCAATAAGTTCTAGGTTCTCATTCTTAGCATCATAAGGGATATGAAGTCCTATATTTGGGGATCATCATCACATTCAACCTCACTCGATAGGTGAGTATATATGCATTAGAAGTAACTTATACATGATTTACTACATAATGGATGTAGTATACACCACCATAGAATTCAAAAACATGTCATTCCCTCCATGAGTACCAATGGGGTCTATGTTGCATGTAGTGTTTTACAATATTTATAGTCACCACTTCAAGAATCACATTTGTGATCACTTATACCCTAATTTTTATCATGACATCAATGAGAGGATGATGCCAAAGATCTTGGAGGAGATGTAGGCTTTGATCTATCCCATTGTAACTTACTGGTACTATAAATATCATACCATAAACAAGGTGGAAGGTATTCTAAGACCTCATCTTTTGTTTCCTTATATAATCACAAACCACATCATAGATCAAGAAATATCCTAGTAATGTGCCTATGGAATCTTGGGTTTCTACGTAGGAAAAATATAAAATACCTACCTAGGACTCCTTGTGGTCATTAGTCACCAAAAATATAAGATCATGTAGTTGTTACATGTGATGGCCCAACATAGAGCCTCATTCAACTTGGGGTAGGTGGAGAGTAGACAATGTGATCCTCATGGTTTGGTGCATTCTCTTATAGATAATTACTAGGCATGCATCAACACCACATATTACCTTGAGGGACATCTTGAAGACACAATTCATATAAGTGAATGATGTGGAGGTAATTATAAATATTGATTTTTCCCCTTTTAGAAGGCCCAAAATCAAGCTCAACGTATTCTTTAAGAAAGGATAACTCTTCTACAACCAAATCCTCTATAGTAAACCTCTCAAAGTCGTATTACCAAGGGATCAACTACTATGAAGAGGCTCATCCTAAAAATATGCATGGAGTCCCAAATACTTCTACTACACCACCAACCATGACATCAGTCTGACCTGCATTAGTTCTTCAAGTAATCTAGACCCAAGCTACCCATGCCCTTCACTTTGAAAGTAGTCTAGAGTCTACTCCTATTAGGGGCTAACATGTGACTTCCCCTGAGGCTCATTTCCCATTTATTAGTGTATCTATGCTACCTATTATAACTCCCCTAAGTTTATCCATTTTGTCATGAACCATTCTTATTGTTCTTTCCATTGGCCCTATGGTAAATAGTGATTAGTTGGCTTCTTTCTTAGTGCATTGATCATGTTTTGGTCCTTAGTATCCCAACTCCTCTTGTCAATCATCTAGCCTAATTATGGCCTTATTCAACCTCACTAGCATGGTATATGATATTAGTGATTCTCAACCCAACCCATCATGTTATCTCATCTCTATGTAGATCCCACATCCCAATTTATCTTACATTTTTGATGCTCTATGTAGTTATAATTGACCCAACAACATCAGTGAATCCCATGATTACTAGCTCCTATTCTTATGTAAATTTTAGTTCTTAAATGATTATAATGATGATTTTAATGCCTTTTTAGGTTATAATCAAGATTTTCCTTTTGAGTTTGATAAAAACACATGTGAAATATAAGTAAAAAGATGCTAATAAGCCAAGGCTAGTTGTACCTTATCCAATTCCATAGTCTCTAGTTACATCTTCAAATCCTTATTAGGCCCCCTATCTATCACTTTAAGATCTCAAGGATTTGTATTTAACCATCCAATATCATCTTTCATTATTAACACATATATCCTAAGCAAAATTAATTCATAGGTATTTATGACCCCAAACTAATTGAGGTCTCACATGTTCCCTTGGACTTCTTCCTTGGTAGTTCAACCCTTCACTCCAATGGCATATCCCATTCCATTAATTTTTTTTACCTTTACCTTCATCCCTACCTCCTCAACCCATGATTCCACCTTCTACTTTAGTTTCCACTACTCTTACCATCTCATCATCTACAATCTTGGAGACCATGTTTGGATAAAGATAGATGGGTCCCAGTGAAAATCTAGGTACACAAAAACTAGAAATTGTATATCATGGGGATCCAAACATAAAATTATAATTTGATAGATACTTAGGAAAAATTAAAAGGGTGATAACATATACCTTCACATAGGATGGGGACCTTATCATTTGGAAGATAAAACAATACCTATTCTTACTCACAAAGAATATGAATATTGTAGGAGAAGAAAATATTGTAGAGGACCTAGTTTATATGATCAAGGCCACTAATGAGATCACAAATAAGTTGATGGAGGACCTTGTGGACCAATTTAATAATTTAGAGTCCTAGGTGATGATCTTATTCCTAATTGGTTTTATTTCCAAGGTTGAAGATATTTTGGCATATTTTTTTTAGCTCTCAAGAAGGTGATTGAGGCTCTTTCAAAGATTGCCATTCTTATCCAAAGGGGAAAAAAATATATAGTTAGGATCATAAAAGTATAAAAAATGTAATAACATGGTGGAATCAATAAGGATATGTTCCCCAAGCTTAGACTCATGCCTCTCACTGATCTAAATTCTTATCAAACTTTTGTGGGGACCATGAGGACCTAATTGAATCTTGGTTAAGGGAAATCCATGCTACCATTGAGCCCTTAGAGAAGAGAAATGACTAGATTATTATATGATTTAAAGAGGTTAACATCATATTCCTCTTGCACCTAGATGGCATACTACTCAACTTTATTGAGTTTGGGATCCACCTTAGCTACTTCAAGATAACATTGAAGAGAAAATTATAAAAATACAAGGATGGGGTAAAATATATCCTAAATATTTCCACGTAATTAACCACCAACATAATATAGTTTGATGAGGTGAGATCCTCA